>CM055122.1:267728885-268928885 GCA_029206835.1 Rana muscosa
TCTCGACCTATGCAGGGTCTCGACCGCGTCACTTCCGGTGCAGCTACGTCAAAAACACAGCTGATGGCGGCCTCGACTGCGCGTGCGCGGCTTCACCGCACCTATACCGCGCATGCGCAGACGCTCGGTTTAGTCCGTGAAAATTCTAGACTCGAGCGGGCGGGCGGAGGCGTTGCGAATTGCTTAACATCGTCGCCAGCACCGCCTCCAGACCCGCCCCCAACACGCCCCTAGCTTGTATATTATTGGGACCGAGGTCGAGAGAAAATATAGAGCTGCACCGCCTCCAGCCCCGCCCCCGCCCCTAGACTGCTCTACTGAAGGGGGGCGGGCCCCCGTACATAGCACTGAGTGCAAGTACAGTACTGTGCATTGTTCTGCCATCAAATATGCTGCCTCACTGCACCCAGCAAACGCAACCACTGTGCCCTTCATACGCAGCCACTGCACCCAGCAAACGCAGCCACTGTGCCCGTCATACGCAGCCACTGTGCCCGTCATACGCAGCCACTGTGCCCAGCAAACGCAGCCACTGCACCCAGCAAACGCAACCACTGTGCCCGTCATACGCAGCCACTGCGCTCAGCAAACGCAACCACTGTGCCCAGCAAACGCAACCACTGCGCCCAGCAAACGCAACCACTGCACCCAGCAAACGCAACCACTGCGCCCGTCATATGCAGCCACTGTGCCCGTCATACGCAGCCACTGTGCCCGTCATACGCAGCCACTGTGCCCGTCATACGCAACCACTGTGCCCAGCAAACGCAACCACTGTGCCCAGCAAACGCAACCACTGTGCCCGTCATATGCAGCCACTGTGCCCAGCAAACGCAAACACTGTGCCCGTCATACGCAACCACTGTGCCCAGCAAACGCAACCACTGTGCCCGTCAAACGCAACCACTGTGCCCGTCATACGCAGCCACTGTGACCAGCAAACGCAAACACTGTGCCCGTCATACGCAACCACTGTGCCCCGCAAACGCAACCACTGTGCCCGTCATACGCAGCCACTGTGCCCAGCAAACGCAACCACTGTGCCCGTCAAACGCAACCACTGTGCCCGTCATACGCAACCACTGTGCCCAGCAAACGCAACCACTGTGCCCGCAAACGCAACCACTGTGCCCGTCATACGCAGCCACTGTGCCCAGCAAACGCAACCACTGCACCCAGCAAATGCAACCACTGCACCCAGCAAACGCAACCACTGCGCCCGTCAAACGCAGCCACTGCACCCGTCAAACGCAGCCACTGTGCCCATCAATTGCTGTCAGATTGTCAAGCCGTAGCTGTGCTCCCTGGGGATAAGCTGATCGCCCATCCGTGCTGCTGGAGGGAGCCCAGACCACCATAAATGAGGGACCTGCAGACTTGGTCATGGTAAGTGAGACCATCCCATATCCCACTCCATATTCCCCGAGGACAGGGACCTCCACCTCCCCCCCAAGACAGAGACCCCCTTCTCCCCCCTGAGGACAGAGACCCCCTTCTCCCCCCTGAGGACAGGGACTCCCTTCTCTCCTGGGGACAGGGACTCCCTTCTTCTCTGGGGACAGGGACTCCCTTCTTCTCTGGGGACAGGGACTCCCTTCTCCTCTGGGGACAGGGACTCCCTTCTCCTCTGGGGACAGGGACTCCCTTCTCCTCTGGGGACAGGGACTCCCTTCTCCTCTGGGGGCAGGGACTCCCTTCTCTCCTGGGGGCAGGGACTCCCTTCTCTCCTGGGGGCAGGGACCCCCTCCCCCCCCCCAAGACAGAAACCCCTTCTCCCCCCCTGAGGACAGGGAAACCTTCTCCCCCCTGAGGACAGGGAAACCTCCCCCCCCTGGGGACAGGGACCCCTTCTCTCCTGGGGACAGAGACCCCTTCTCCCCTGAAAACAGGGACCCTCTGGGCCACTCACCTGGGAACAGGAACTCCTCCTCTCCTGGGGACAGGGACCTACTTCTCCCCTGGGGACAGGGACCCCCTTCTCACTCTGGGGCAGGGATCCTATCTCACCTGGGGGCAGGAACTCCATCTCACCTGAGGGCAGGAACTCCATCTCCCCTGGCAACGGGGACTTCATCTCACCTAGGGACCCCATCTTTCCTAGGGATCAGGACCCCACCTCCCCTAAAAACAGGAACCTGATCACCCTGTGTGTGCCAAACTCACTGCCCTGCCTGCCATGTGTCCTGTGTGAGGGCCCTTCTGTGACAGCTCTTATCAGGACTTCATCCCACTGTGTAATCCCCCTACATGACTGACCCCTCTGTGTGCACCCCTTACATGGGGAACCCCTCTGTTTGCTACCCCTAAATTTCTGCATACTCTGACCACCACCTGTACCATTTCCACATCCTCTGACTGCCTCCTGTATCCTGTCCGCCATCCTCTGACCACCTCCTCTATCCTGTGCACATGTTCTGACCACCTATTGACTGCAGCCTCTAACCACCTCCTGTATCCTGTCCGCAGCCTCTAACCTGTCTGCAATCTCTGACTATCTCTTGTCTTTTATTGTGTCTGCAGTCTCTTAGGGAGAGTCTGGAGAGGAATCAAGAGTGAGAGAGTCGTCGGGATTGGGATTACGGGAGGAGTCAGACGTGTATGGACTGTGGAGAACAGACTATAGAATAAAACCAGAGCCACCAATTAGGAGCCATCTAACTGAGACCTGCACGCTGCACCGGAGAGGAGGTCAGTGACAGCGCCATCAGGTCAGTCTGAGGGGGGGGGGGTCACTGATGTAAGGGGGGAGTGAATGCACATATGTAAGGGGGCACTGATATAAAGGTTTTCCCTTATATCAGTAACACACCCCCCCCTTACCTTAGTGTATTCACTCTGCGGAAGGTGGTCTCTGGTCACCAGAGTCCCCCTCCCCCCCCACATCACATTTTCCGTCATTCCCCTTTACATTAGAGTCGGCAGGATTCCCCCTTACAGTGCAAGGGAACTCAGATGTAAAGGAAAATGCTGCAGAGCATAATCTAAGGAAAAACTCTGATGTTAGGGGTGCTCTGGTCACCAGAGACCACCTTATATCAGAGTCCACTGCATTCCCATTTACATCAGAGTTCCCACTTACATCAGGGTCTGCAGCATTGCCCTTTACATCAGTGTATCCCTTTACATCAGGGTTCGCAGAGTTCCCCCTGTAAGATTAGAAGGGATGGAGGCCCGGAGACATGTCCAGAGTACACAGAGGATACATGGGATAGATTAGAAGGGATGGAGGCCCGGAGACATGTCCAGAGTACACAGAGGATACATGGGATAGATTAGAAGGGATGGAGGCCCGGAGACATGTCCAGAGAACACAGAGAATACATGGGATAGATTAGAAGGGATGGATGTCCAGGGAAAACAGAGGAGGCCTCCATCCCTTCTAATCTATCCCATGTATCCTCTGTGTACTCTGGACATGTCTCTGAGCCTCCATCCCTTCTAATCTATCCCATGTATCCTCTGTGTTCTCTGGACATGTCTCCGGGCCTCCATCCCTTCTAATCTTACAGGGGGAACTCTGCCAACCCTGATGTAAAGGGGAACACTGATGTAAAGGGCAATGCTGCAGACCCTGATGTAAGTGGGAACTCTGATGTAAATAGGAATGCAGTGGACTCTGATATAAGGTGGTCTCTGGTGACCAGAGCACCCCTTACATCAGAGTTCCTCCTTAGATTATGCTCTGCAGCATTTTCCTTTACATCTGAGTTCCTTGCACTGTAAGGGGGAAGCCTGCCGACTCTGATGTAAAGGGGAATGCCGGGAAATGTGATGTGGGGGGGGGACTCTGGTGACCAGAGACCACCTTCCGCAGAGTGAATACACTAAGGTAAGGGGGGGGTGTTAGATGGCTCCTGGTTGGTGGCTCTGGTTTTTTTCTATAGTCTGTTCTTCACAGTCCATACACGTCTGACTCCTCCCGTAATCCCAATCCCCGGCGACGCTCTCACTCTTGATTCCTCTCCAGACTCTCCCTAAGAGACTGCAGACACCATAAAAGACAAGAGATAGTCAGAGATTGCAGACAGGGAACAAGAGATGGTTAGAGGCTGCGGACAGGATACAGGAGTTGGTTAGAACATGTGTACAGGATATAGGAGGCAGTCAGAGGATGTGGAAATGGTACAGGTTGTGGTCAGAGTATGCAGACATGTAGGGGTAGCAAACAGAGGGGTTCCCCGTGTAAGGGGTGCACACAGAGGGATCAGTCATGTAGGGGGATCACAAAGTGGGATGAAGTTCTGATAAGAGCTGTCACAGGAGGGCCCTCACACAGGACACATGGCAGGCAGGGCAGTGAGGTTGGCACACACAGGGTGATCAGGTCCCTGTTCTTAAGTTGGGGGATGGGGTCCCGATCCCCAGGGAAGATGGGGGTCCCTGTCCCCAGGAGAGAAGGGAGTCCCTGTTCTCAGGGGGGAGAAGGTTTTCATGTCCTCGGGGGGGGTCCCTGTTCTCAGAGGGGGGAGAGGGTCCCTGTCCTCAGAGGGGGTCCCTGTCCTCGGGGGGGGGGTCCCTGTCCTCAGGCAAGATGGAGTGGGATATGGGATGATCTCACTCACCATGACCAAGTTTGCAGGTCCCTCGTCTATGGTGGTCTGGGCTCCCTCCAGCAGCACGAATGCGCGAGCAGCATATCCCGAAGGAGCACAGCTACGGCTTAACATCACACTTTTCAAAAGATCAAAGAGTACGCAGTGGCGGTGCTTCCATAAGGGGAGCATGGGTGCCGCCCCCTCTCTCCTGGCATCACTCTATCACCATAGATAGAATCATGCATTGCATGAATCTATCTATGGTCACTGCTGACACCACCCTATTCAGGTGTTCGGCCCCTTTTCGGGCGCCGGGCACCTGAATTACATCGGCGGGGGTGTTTTTTGGAAGCACCTGATTAGAGCCATAGGCTCTAATAGGCGCCCAAAAAGGTGAACAGCGGGCGCCATGCTGGGCGTTCTCTGTTCACTCAGCGTTGTGTTAGCAAAGCAAAGGAATTCGCTTTGCTAACACTAATCCGCCTCTTAGCCAATCAGGTGCTCGAGTCTGTTACCGGTCCCCTGATTGGCTGAAACGTCAGGCGCTGTGATTGGATGCCTGAGAGAGGACGGAAGAAGACATGGAGGACGTGCAGGACACCGCCGCTGACCCGCTGCGAGACAGGTAAGTGCCGGGCAGCATTTGATGGGGCACATTAGTGGTAATTGATGGGCACACTGGCAGCATTTGATGGGGCACAGTAGCGGCAATTGATGGGGCACACTGACAGCAATTGATGGGTACAGTAGCTGCGTTTGATGGCACAGTGGCGTCAATAGTGGGTGCGTTTGATGGGCACAGTGGCTGGGTTTGATGGGCACAGTGGCAGCGGTTGATAGGCACAGTGGCTGCGTTTGATGGGTGCAGTGGCTGCGTTTGCTGGGCGCAGTGGTTGCGTTTGCTGGGCGCAGTGGCTGCGTTTGCTGGGTGCAGTGGCTGCGTTTGCTGGGTGCAGTGGCTGCGTTTGCTGGGTGCAGTGGCTGCGTTTGCTGGGCGCAGTGGTTGCGTTTGATGGGCGCAGTGGTTGCGTTTGATGGGCGCAGTGGTTGCGTTTGATGGGCACAGTGGTTGCGTTTGCTGGGTGCAGTGGCTGCGTTTGCTGGGCACAGTGGCTGCGTTTGATGGGCACAGTGGTTGCGTTTGCCGGGCACAGTGGCTGCGTATGACGGGCACAGTGGTTGCGTTTGCTGGGTGCAGTGGTTGCGTTTGCTGGGTGCAGTGGCTGCGTATGACGGGCACAGTGGTTGCGTTTGCTGGGTGCAGTGGTTGCGTTTGCTGGGCACAGTGGCTGCGTATGACGGGCACAGTGGTTGCGTTTTACGGGCACAGTGGTTGCGTTTGCTGGGCACAGTGGCTGCCTATGACGGGCACAGTGGTTGCGTTTGACGGGCACAGTGGTTGCGTTTGCTGGGCACAGTGGCTGCGTATGACGGGCACAGTGGCTGCGTTTGACAGGCACAGTGGTTGCGTTTGCTGGGCACAGTGGCTGCGTATGACGGGCACAGTGGTTGCGTTTGCTGGGCACAGTGGTTGCGTATGACGGGCACAGTGTTTGCGTTTGCTGGGCACAGTGGCTGCGTATGACGGGCACAGTGGTTGCGTTTGACGGGCACAGTGGTTGCGTTTGCTGGGCACAGTGGCTGCGAATGACGGGCACAGTGGTTGCGTATGACGGGCACAGTGGTTGCGTATGATGGGCACAGTGGTTGCGTATGACGGGCACAGTGGCTGCGTATGACGGGCACAGTGGCTGCGTATGGCTGGCACAGTGGTTGCGTTTGACGGGCACAGTGGTTGCGTTTGACGGGCACAGTGGTTGCGTATGACGGGCACAGTGGTTGCGTTTGCTGGGCACAGTGGTTGCGTATGACGGGCACAGTGGTTGCGTTTGCTGGGCACAGTGACTGCGTATGACGGGCACAGTGGTTGCGTTTGCTGGGCACAGTGGTTGCGTATGACAGGCACAGTGTTTGCGTTTGCTGGGCACAGTGGCTGCGTATGACGGGCACAGTGGTTGCGTTTGCTGGGCACAGTGGTTGCGTATGACGGGCACAGTGGTTGCGTTTGCTGGGCACAGTGGTTGCGTATGACGGGCACAGTGGTTGCGTTTGCTGGGCACAGTGGCTGCGTATGGCGGGCACAGTGGCTGCGTATGACGGGCACAGTGGCTGCGTTTGCTGGGCACAGTGGTTGCGTATGACAGGCACAGTGTTTGCATTTGCTGGGCACAGTGGCTGCGTATGACGGGCACAGTGGTTGCGTATGACGGGCACAGTGGTTGCGTTTGCTGGGCACAGTGGCTGCGTATGACGGGCACAGTGGCTGCGTATGACGGGCACAGTGGCTGCGTTTGCTGGGCGCAGTGGTTGCGTTTGCTGGGTGCAGTGAGGCAGCATATTTGATGGCAGAACAATGCACAGTACTGTACTTGCACTCAGTGCTATGTACGGGGGCCCGCCCCCTTCAGTAGAGCAGGCTAGGGGCGGGGACGGGGCTGGAGGCGGTGCAGCTCTATATTTTCTCTCGACCTAGGTCCCAATAATATACAAGCTAGGGGCGTGTTGGGGGCGGGTCTAGAGTCTAGAATTTTCACGGACTAAACCGAGCGTCTGCGCATGCGCGGTATAGGTGCGGTGAAGCCACGCACGCGCAGTCGAGGCCGCCATCAGCTGTGTTTTTGACATAGCTGCACCGGAAGTGACGCGGTCGAGACCCTGCATAGGTCGAGACTTTTTTTACATCACCGGCACAGAAAGTGAAACCAGAAGTGATGTTGCTGCCCGGGGAAAGCACCGCCCATATCCTACGGTGGTGCCAATCCACAGAGAGATATGAAGGAGAATGACCAATGAGAGTGTAGAGAGACTATGTGCAGTGCGCCACAAAGATTCACAAAACCCCGCAAATGAAGCGTCTTGCCTGCCTGCAATCACGGGATTGCACTGGCATGACGTTTCAAACAGCACTGTGGCCGGCGCCCGTACACAGTGCACTTAAAGGACTTTTTTTTTTAAAGGAACATTTTTTTTTTTTTTTTAAAGGGACATTTTTTTTTTTGTTACTAGCTGTGGGGGGGGGGGGGGCGGCGCCCGGGCGCCCCCTATGGACGGGCCGCCACTGGATGGTACTCCCAGTATTCTTAGATAGCATGGCGCTGTGGAGACATTAGATTGACGACATGTATCTAACCATATGTTAATCACTGTTGCTAATATCATTGTTGGCTACTTGGAGTACATCCACTTTACTGAATGTGTTATAATGTTTATAATATCTTTATTATAATAAAAACGAATTAAACTAAAAAAAAAATCCCAAACTTCTCTTTTAAGTCAGTAATTAGGAAAAGAACAACTGCAAAGATCCTATAGGAAATACCAATGACTAATCTTCTGCCATCTTCTTGCTTTTTATTGGGTAAAGCTTCCTCAGTACAGGTCCTCTTCAAAAAGCCAGTGAATAGAAACTTTTTTGATTTTGCTTTGCCTGACTTAACTGAAAATTCATTTTAAACTTTAACGTTTAATAAAAATACCCCAAAACCCATGAATAAAATTACACAAAACTTCAGGAATGACAGATAGAGCAAAAGTTTCTAAAGTCTAACTAGCCTGTAGGGATGAGCTCGGTGTTCGAGTCGAACATAAGTTCGACTCGAACATCGGCTGTTCGACCGTTCGGCGAACATCGAACGATTTGGGCCGTTCGCGCCAAATTCGAGTGACGCGAACGGCCCACAATACACTGCGCCATCGCAGTGCAATCCCGGCGCTGTGATTGGCCAAGCATGCACTGTGACCCCGCATGCTTGGCCAATCACAGCGCTGGCAGGTAGGAGAGCCATAATTGGCCACAGGCAGATTGCCTGTGGCCAATTATAGCTCAGGGGGTTTAGCACACGCCCCACACTATAAAAGGCCGCCAGCGCGGCGGCCTTGTGTAGTGTGTTCCGGCGCAGGGAAAGAGTTACATAGGCAGGGACAGTGTCAGTGCTATTTGTACCTCAAACTTGTGTAGAGGGAGAGAGAAGGATAGGCAGGGAGAGTGTCAGTGTCATATTCTTTGCTAAACCTTGTGTGCAGGGAGAGAGAAGGATAGACAGGGGACAGTGTCAGTGTCACATTCTTTGCTAAACCTTGTGTGCAGGGAGAGAGAAGGATAGGCAGGGAGAGTGTCAGTGTCATATTCTTTGCTAAACCTTGTGTGCAGGGAGAGAGAAGGATAGGACGTGGACAGTGTCAGTGTCATATTCTTTGATAAACCTTGTGTGCAGGGAGAGAGAAGGATAGGCAGGGGACAGTGTCAGTGTCATATTCTTTACTAAACCTTGTGTGCAGGGAGAGAAAAGGATAGGCAGGGAGAGTGTTAGTGTCATATACTTTGATAAACCTTGTGTGCAGGGAGAGAGAAGGATAGGCAGGGGACAGTGTCAGTGTCATATTCTTTGCTAAACCTTGTGTGCAGGGAGAGAGAAGGATAGGCAGGGAGAGTGTCAGTGTCATATACTTTGATAAACCTTGTGTGCAGGGAGAGAGAAGGATAGGCAGGGGACAGTGTCAGTGTCATATTCTTTGCTAAACCTTGTGTGCAGGGAGAGAGAAGGATAGACAGGGAGAGTGTCAGTGTCATATACTTTGATAAACCTTGTGTGCAGGGAGAGAGAAGGATATGCAGGGGACAGTGTCAGTGTCATTGTTGCTAAGCCTCCTGCACATTATACACCTGAAGTTAGCCCGTATTGCTGCTTTTTCCTGGTGTGTTACACCAACAGGCATTTGCAGCACTTACAGCGGGCGGAGTGTGCCTCCTGATCATATTACAACTGAAGTTAGCCCGTATTGCTGCCTTTTCCTGGTGTGTTACACCAACAGGCATTTGCAGCACTTACAGCGGGCGGAGTGTGCCTCCTGATCATATTACACCTGAAGTTAGCCCGTATTGCTGCTTTTTCCTGGTGTGTTACACCAACAGGCATTTGCAGCACTTACAGCGGGCGGAGTGTGCCTCCTGATCATATTACACCTGAAGTTAGCCTGTATTGCTGCTTTTTACTTTGATAAACCTTGTGTGCAGGGAGAGAGAAGGATAGGCAGGGGACAGTGTCAGTGTCATTGTTGCTAAGCCTCCTGCACATTATACACCTGAAGTTAGCCTGTATTGCTGCTTTTTCCTGGTGTGTTACACCAACAGGCATTTGCAGCACTTACAGCGGGCGGAGTGTGCCTCCTGATCATATTACACCTGAAGTTAGCCTGTATTGCTCCTTTTTCCTGGTATGTTACACCAACAGGCATTTGCAGCACTTACAGCGGGTGGAGTGTGCCTCCTGATCATATTACACCTGAAGTTAGCCTGTATTGCTGCATTTTCCTGGTGTGTTACACCAACAGGCATTTGCAGCACCTACAGCAGGCGTAGTGTGATTCCTGCAAAATATACTCCTGAAGCTAGGCCTTATTGCTGGTTTTCCCATTTCCCTGCAGGCCATTAGAATGTCTGGAAGGCAAACAAGGAGAGGCAGACAGTCAGGAGCCAATAAAAGAGGGCAAGCAGGCTCTGTGTCTAGAGACAACAGTGCTGGTCGTGGACGCGGTGCATCGCCATCAGCACGTGGCCATGGGACACGCTTGTCCTTCTTTTCGGCAATTGGACGTGTTGAGCCGCATCATGCCGAAGACTTGGTAGAGTGGATGACCAAGCCCTCCTCATCCTCCTCATCCTCTCTCACCCAGGCTCTGGGTACTGGCAAAGCAGCTGCCAAAGCATCCTCTTCCCTGGTATCAATGTCATCATCAGTCACTCCTTCCCTAGACCAACCATGTCCTCCTGAGGAGTCCCCCGAACTGTTTGAGCACAGTGTTGGGTACATGCTCCAGGAGGATGCCCAGCGTTTCAAAGGGTCTGATGATGATACCCAGCTAGAGGAAGGCAGTAGCGTGAGAGCAGAGAGAGGGGATGCTCAAGAAGGACACCAATCTGGCAGTCATGTTCCAGCAGCTGCAGCATACTGCCAGATTGGCTCCAGTGATGAGGAGGGAGGGGATGATGAGGTCACTGACTACACGTGGGTGCCTAATAGAGAAAGGAGGAGGAGGAGGATGAGGAGGAGGCACATCTCCAACGAGGCAGGATGCCCTCGGGGGGCCAGCGTAAGGGCAGCACACCGACGGAATCACACCGCAGAGCTCCGCCTGTGCAGGGCGCTGCCTCTGCCCGTTATTCAAAAAGTTCTTTGGTGTGGGCCTTTTTTGAGTCGAGTGCATCAGATCGCACAGCTGCTGTTTGCAACATATGTCTCAAGCGTATATCAGGTGGCCAAAACATCACCCGCTTGGGCACCACATGCTTGACCAGACATATGTTGACCTGCCATGCAGCTCGTTGGCAAGCCTACCTTAAAGACCCACACCAAAGAACAAAGCGGACCTCTCCTTGCACCACATCAGCTGGGATCTCCAACCCCACTATACCTTCAGTCCTCTCTGAAACCTGCACTGAGAGGAATGAAGGTGTAGAATTAGGTGTGTCACAGCCAAGTACTTGCGGGCACTCTGCTAGCAGTACACAGACGTCCGATTCTAGCAGGCAAATTTCCCTGCCCCAGCTGCTGGACCGTCGAAAGAAGTTCATTCCCAGCCATCCACATGCCCAGCGGTTGAATGCTAGCTTGGCTAAATTGCTAGCGCTTCAACTGCTGCCTTTTCAGTTGGTAGACTCGGCCCCCTGAGTTTGTGCAATGTGCGGTTCCTCAGTGGCAGGTTCCCAAACACCACTTTTTCTCACGGAAGGCGATTCCGGCTCTCTACCGGCATGTGGAAGGCAATGTCTTGGCCTCGCTGGACAGGGCAGTCAGCGGTAAGGTGCATATTACCGCTGACTTATGGTCCAGCAGGCATGGACAGGGACGTTACCTTTCTTTCACGGCCCATTGGGTCACTCTTTTGGCAGCTGGGAAGGATGCAGGACAAGGTGCAGTAGTGTTGGAGGTTGTTCCACCGCCACGCCTCCAAAATGCTACTACTGGTTGTGACACACCTCTGTCCTCCACCCCCTTCTCTTCTTCTTCCTCCACGGCCTCTTCCTGTGCTTTGTCCTCGGAACCAGCGGTGCTCCGTAGGCGTTCAAGGGGCTACGCAAGTACGTAGGCAAAAAGATGCCATGCCGTGCTTGCGCTGGTGTGTTTGGGGGACAGGAGCCACACTGGGGCAGAGGTTCTGTCTGCTCTGCAGGGGCAGGCCGAGAGGTGGTTAACGCCACGCCAGCTTAAGCCAGGAATGGTAGTTTGCGACAATGGCACCAACCTCCTCTCCGCTCTCCGACAGGGACAACTGACCCATGTGCCCTGTGTGGCTCACGTCCTTAACCTGGTGGTGCAGCGGTTCTTGGGCAGGTACCCGGGCTTACAGGATGTTCTGAGGCAGGCCAGGAAAGTCTGTGTGCATTTCCGCAGATCTTATAATGCCAGTGCTCGCCTGGCTGAGCTGCAAAAGGAGTTGAACCTGCCCAAGAACCGCCTTATATGTGACATGCCCACCAGGTGGAACTCAACGTTGGCCATGCTGCAGCGGCTGCACACGCAGCAGAGGGGCATCAATGAGTACCTATGCGACTACGGCACCAGGACAGGGTCAGGGGAGCTCTGGTTTTTTTCACCACGCCAGTGGGGCATGATCAGGGATGCATGCACTGTCCTGGCACCATTTGAGGAGGCCACGAGGATGGTGAGCAGTGACAGCATCAGTGACACTGTACCTCTTGTCCACCTGTTGGAACATATGCTGCGTGGAATAATGGACAGGGCACTTGAGGCAGAACAGAGGCAGGAAGAGGAGGACTTCCTTGCCTCTCAAGGCCCCCTTTACCCAGACAGTGTTCCTTCTGTCCCACCCATCGTACAGGAAGAGGACGAGGAGGAGGAGGAGGATTGTGTCAGCATGGAGGTGGAGCTTGGCACTCAGCATCATCAGCAGCAGTCTTTTAGGGATGATTTACAGTCCCAAGAAACCAGTGGACTTGTACGTGGCTGGGAGGAGGTGGCTGCGGATCATGTCGTCCTTAGTGACCCAGAGGACTCTGGACCGAATGCCTCAGCTAACCTACGCTGCATGGCCTCCCTGATCCTGCAAAGTCTGCGGAAGGATCCTCGTATTCTTTGGATCAAGGAGAGGGACCATTACTGGCTGGCCACTCTCCTTGATCCACGGTACAAGGGTAAGGTTGCGGACCTTATCTTACTGTCGCAGAGGGAGCAGAGGATGAGACAACTCCGGGAGGCCTTGCAGAAAGGTCTGTGCAACGCGTTCCCAGAGACTGGGAGGTTACAAACTCCTGGTCCTGGACAACGAGTTGCTGAGGCTTCGGTCAGTCAAAGAAGGAGCGGTGGGGAAGGTGGCCGTCTGACCGATGCGGTCAGACAATTCTTTAGTCCGCAGCCCCAAGGTATGATCGGTTCCAGCAACCATCGCCAGCGTCTGATATACATGGTGCAGGAATACCTAGGGGCAAGGTCAGACTTGGACACCTTCCCCACCGAAAATCCTCTGGCTTACTGGGTCTTGAGGATGGATCACTGGCCAGAGCTTGCACAGTATGCAATTGAGCTACTGGCCTGTCCTGCATCCAGCGTTCTTTCAGAACGCACATTCAGTGCTGCTGGAGGATTTGTCACGGATCACAGGGTGCGCCTGTCCACCGACTCTGTTGATCGACTGACCTTCATAAAGATGAACCAGTCTTGGATCACCACCAGCTACCAAACACCTGAAGCTGATATAACAGACTAATTTATTTTCAAATGTCACATCCCTTCAAGACTGATGCTGATGCTGAGAGACTGTCCTGTTATGTTGACTGACTATCCTCCTCCTCCTCAATGATCCGATTGATGATGATAGCTTGGAAGAACATTTTTGTTTCTGGGTGCCGCCACCAGTGGCTAAGGCCCAATTTTTCAGCCCCTGTTTAACAGGGGCATGTAATTACAATTTTTTATGCAATGCTTTGCAGCATGGCTCATTCCTGCACTCCAACTAGAGTATCTGGGAGAGGTTGCAGTGTCGTGGCACCAGCACCAGTGGCTAAGGCCCAATTTTTCAGCCCCTGTTTAACAGGGGCGTGTAATTACAATTTTTGATGCAATACTTTGCAACAGGGCTCATTGCTGTGCTCCAAGTACAGTATCTGTGAGGGGTTGCAGTGTTGTGGCACCAGTGCCTAAGGCCCAACTTTTCTGCCCCTGTTTAACAGGGGCATGTAATTACAATTCTTGATCTAATAATTCACAGCAGGGCCCATTCCTGCGCCCACCAAGAGTAACTGTGAGGCCTTACAGTGTTGTGTCAACACCACCACCACCAAAGGCCCAATTTTTCAGCCCCTGTTCAACAGGGGCATGCAATTACAATTCTTGATCTAATAATTCACAGCAGGGCCCATTCATGCGCCCACCAAGAGTAACTGTGAGGGCTCACAGTGTTGTGGCAACACCAACATGTAAGGGGCAAATTTCAGCTGAGTATATACGGCAGGCCCCTACTTTCAAACATCCAACTTACAAACGACTCCTCCTTGCAAACGGAAGGATACAACAGGAAGTGAAAGGAAATCTACCCCTAGGAAGGCAAATTCTCTCCTGTAAGAGTTAATATGGGAAAAAAAGTGTCTCCTCTCCACTGATGCTTTATCACCAATTCTTGTTTCAATAAAAACCCCAAATTTTCAAAAAACATTTGTCATTAGGACGGAAAGTGAGGTGAACTGTTCTGAACAGGTGCACATCGCACAGACAGCAAAACAAATGTTACAGGGGTGATAACCCTTCCCTATGTTTTCCAAAAAGCTTAAAAATAGATTTTTTGGCTGGAGCTACACTTAAACAATGTACCTGTACAAAATTACAAACAGATTCTACATAAGAACAAACCTACAGTCCCTGTCTTGTATGCACCGCCTGTATACGGCTGTTCAGAGTATATAGGGCCTTTTTTATTTTGTGTGCGCGGTTCCCCTTAATATCCATACAAGACCCAAAGGGGCTGGTAATGGGCTGGGGTGGGGGGGGGGGGTGATGGGGTAGCTATGGCATTTTTCTTAAAGATTTTCATCCATATTACCGGGACCAGACATTACATTAAAGCCGCAAGCAGTTTTAAATGACTTTTTTTCCTTTAGAATGTAATTTTGTGCAGGGACAGTTCTAAACACGGGAAACACGTGGCACTTCACAGGCATACTTTAGACACCCCCCAGGTACGATATTTAAAGGAATATTTGACTTTTTTTTTTTCACTTTATGCATCATTAAAATGACTGCTCCCGAAAAACGGCCGTTTTTAAAACTTTTTTTTGGATTGATACATGTCCCCTGGTGCAGAACCCGGGTTGCCAAACCCTTTTTAGGACAATAACATGCAAAATAGTCGTTATAATTAGCACTTTAGATTTCGAACGTTCGCATCCATTGTATTTAATAGGGTTCTAAAGTTCGTGCGAACTTTCGGTCCGTTCGTGGGTTCTGGTGCGAACCGAACCCGGGGGTGTTCGGCTCATCACTACTAGCCTGATACATATGGTCTCATACTTCTCAAGGTATGAAGGATCTTACCCTCAGCAAGGTTGTGGAGGTTGCAGTAGTTGATGCCATTGTCCAGTACAATATACCATGGTTCTGATACAGAGAATGCCTGAAAAGTTAGACATTAAACATTGTTATGTATTTTTTAATTCTTTACCTAAATTCTTTAAATAAATGATGTTATCGCATTAGTAACCTCATACAAGGAATAATGGAGTCTACAGTGCCTTGAAAAAGTACCCCTTAAATGTTTCTGCATTTTGTCATGTTACAACCAAAAACATAAATGTATTTTATTGGGATTTTATGTGATAGACCAACACAAAGTGGCACATAATTGGGAAGTGGAAGGAATATGATAAATGTTTTTCAAAATGTCAATACTTTGTAGAACCACTTTTTGCTGCAATTACAGCTGCAAGTCTTTTTGGGGATGTCTCTTCCAGCTTTGCACATCTAGAGAGTGACATTTTTGCCCATTCTTCTTTGCAAAATAGCTCAAGCTCTGTCAGATAGGATGGAGAGCGTCTGTGAACAGCAATTTTCAAGTCTTGCCACAGATTCTCGGTTGAATTTAGGTCTGGACTGGGCCATTCTAACACATTAACATGCTTTAATCTAAGCCATTCCATTGTAGCTCTGACTGTATGTTTAGGGTCATTGTCTCGGCAAGAACCAGCAAGAAACTTGCTGGCAGAGAGGTCTTGCCGAGTAAATCGGTCGTGTGTACGCTGCTATCGGGTTTCTCGTCGAGAAAACCGACAAGAAACCTTGACGAGAAAATAGAGAACCTGCTCTCTATTTTCTCGTCGAGATTCTCGTCAGCCTGTTTCTCGACGAGAAAAGTGAGTGTGTGTACACTTACCTGTCCTCCCCGAAGCCCGTGCATGTTCGAAATGAATTCGACGCATGCGCGGTAGCTTCCTAGGCATACGTAGGGTATACCAAGATGGCGGCGACGGCATTGAATGTGACGAGCGCATGCTCGACGTAGTCGATGACGTCACCGCGTACGCTCCTTTCAAAGAACCGCGGGTTCTATGAAACGAGCGTGTGTACACTCGGCCGGGACAAGTTTCTTGTCCAAGAATCTCGTCGAAAAAAACGACATGTTTTTTTCAACGAGAATCTCGGCCGTGTGTACGAGGCCTCAGTCTCAAATCTTTAGCAGACTCTAACAGGTCTCCTTCTAAGATTGCCCTGTATGTGACTCCATCCATCTTACCATCAACTCTGACCAGCTTCCCTGTCCCTGCTGAAGAAAAGCATCCCCACAACATGATGCTGCCACCACCATGTTTCACGGTGGGGATGGTGTGTTCAGGGTGATGTGCAGTGTTAATTTTTCACCACACATAGCATTTTCCTTTTAGGCCAAAAAGTTCAATTTTGGTATCATCTGACCAGAGCACCTTCTTCCACATGTTTGCTGTGTCCCCCACATGGCTTCTTGCAAACTGCAAACGGGACTTCTTATGGCTTTCTTTCAGCAATGGCTTTCTTCTTACCACTCTTCCATAAAGGCCAGATTTGTGGAGTGCACGACTAATATTTGTCCTGTGGACAGATTCTCCACCTGAGCTGTGGATCTCTGCAGCTGCTCCAGAGTTACCATGGGCCTCTTGGCTGCTTCTCTGATTAATGGCCTGTCAGTTTAGGTGGACGGCCATGTCTTGGTAGGTTTGCAGTTGTGCCATACTCTTTCTGTTTTCGGATGATGGATTGAACAGTGCTTCGTGAGATGTTCAAAGCTTGGGATATTTTTTATAACCTAACCTGCTTTAAACTTCTTCACAACTTTATCCCTGACCTATCTGGTGTGTTCCTTGGTCTTCATGATGCTGTTTGTTCACTAAGATTCTCTAACAAACCTCTGAGGGCTTCACAGAACAGCTGTATTTATACTGAGATTCAATTACACACAGGTGGACTCTATTTTATAATTAGGTGACTTTTGAAGGCAATTAGTTCCACTAGATTTCAGTTAGAGGTATCAGAGTAAAGGGGGCTGAATACAAATGCACGCCACCAGTGGCGGCTGGTGCTCAAATTTTTTGGGGGGGGCGCAAACAAACTGAAAAAAAAAACATCAATTGCCGCCACTGTGCCCATTAAACGCAGCCACTGTGCCCAAACGCCACTAGTTTGTTCCCAAATGCAGCCAGTTTCCCCCCCATATACAGCCAGTTTCCCCCCAAAATACAGCCAGTTTCCCCCCAAAATACAGCCAGTTTGTCCCCCAATATACAGCCAGTTTGTCCCCCAATATACAGCCAGTTTGTCCCCCATAATACAGCAAGTTTGTCCCCCATAATACAGCCAGTTTGTCACCCATAATACAGCCAGTTTGTCCCCCATTATACAGCCAGTTTGTCCCCGATTATACAGCCAGTTTGTCCCCGATTATACAGCCAGTTTGTCCCCAATATACAGTCAGTTTGTCCCCAATATACAGTCAGTTTGTCCCCCAAATGCAGCCAGTTTGTATCCCAATATACAGCCAGTTTGTCCCCCAAATGCAGCCAGTTTGTCCCCCAAATGCAGCCAGTTTGTCCCCAATATACAGCCAGTTTGTCCCCCATAATACAGCTAGTTTGTCCCCATATACAGCCAGTTTGTCCCCAATATGCAGCCAGTTTGTCCCCCAAATGCAGCCAGTTTGTCCCCCAAATGCAGCCAGTTTGTCCCCAATATACAGCCAGTTTGTCCCCCAAATGCAGCCAGTTTGTCCCCCATAATACAGCCAGTTTGTCCCCATATACAGCCAGTTTATCCCCAATATACAGCCAGTTTGTCCCCCATAATACAGCCAGTTTGTCCCCCATAATACAGCCAGTTTGTCCCCCATAATACAGCCAGTTTGTCCCCAATATACAGCCAGTTTGTCCCCCATATACAGCCAGTTTGTCCCCATATACAGCCAGTTTGTCCCCCATATACAGCCAGTTTGTCCCCCAAATGCAGGCAGTTTGTCCCCCAATATACAGCCAGTTTGTCCCCCAAATGCAGCCAGTTTGTCCCCCAATATACAGCCAGTTTGTCCCCCAATATACAGCCAGTTTGTCCCCAATATACAGCCAGTTTGTCCCCCAAATGCAGCCAGTTTGTCCCCCCCAGCCCTGCACTTACCTTCCTCGAGCCAGCGCCGTCCTTCTTCTGTCCTCGATGTCTTCTCCCGCCCTCGATGTCGCTTCAGCCAATCAGGTTACCGGTAACCAGACCCGGTGAACCTGATTGGCCAGGGAACGCACCCCCGTGCGTCCTCTCATTAGGTATTTAGAAGCCGATTACAGCCCTCAGGCTGTAGTCGGGAAGCCTATCAGAGCCTGCTGGCTCTGATAGGCACTTCTAAAGACCAACCAGACGCTGTGATTCAGATGGCCGGCGCTCAAGGGGCCGGCCATCTGAATAGTGGGTGGCAGCAATACATAGGTTCATGCAATGCATGAACCTATGTATTGTTGTGGTGAGTGACGGCCGGGCGCAGAAGCGAGCGGTAGCGGCGCTTCTGCGCCCACTATGGTCGCGCCGCCATGTGTGAAAAAAAGACATTTAAAAAAATAAATAAAAAAAAAAACTCTTAAAAGGGCCCGTTTTTTTTTTTTTTTGTGACCACAGGAGGGGGGGCAGCGCCCGGGCGCCCCCTATGGACGGGCCGCCACTGCACGCCACACTTTTCAGATATTTTTTTGTAAAAGATTTTGAAAATTATTTATCATTTTCTTTCCACTTCACAATTATGTGTCACTTTGTGTTGGTCTATCACATAAAATCCCAATAAAATACATTTACGTTTTTGGTTGTAACATGACAAAATGTGGGAAATTTCAAGGGGTGTGAATGCTTTTTCAAGGAACTGTATGTAATCTGTATCACCATACTCTATTTTTGTGGACCATTTTTGTTTAAAAGTAAACCACCTGTGAGCTACCCATTTGATCATTGCTTTATACATGTTAACTTCTTCATGGCAAAGGTAAAGCAAATCTTAACACCTGAAACCAGTTTTGCAGCTTTGGCACGTGTTGGTAAAACTGTACATATCATTGCAACTACTTTGTGTATGCAGGTGGATTATATCTTGTTTCTTCAGGGCAAATTGAGCTTTCGTTTGGTGGTAAATGGTAATGGATAACTCCTGATTTTTTAACATGAAAATTATCAAAAAAACATTTTTAAAAACATAATTTTTTGAAATTTAGGTCTATATTTCTTTCCATTACCATAACCGACCACCAAAGAACAACCCAATCTCCTACTCCTGACGATCGCAGCGATACCACATATGTGTATTGTTTGTACCCGTAGTACAGCCCAGAAACAATAGTGCATATTTTGCTTTCTTTTATCCTACCTAAAACACAGTGACACAAAATGAAAACACTTTTTTTGATCTTATCTAAAACACACTCACCTGAACCTTTGACCCTAACCACAGCAACAAAAATATTAATTAAAGTGGCATGCCACTGCTAAAAGATCCAGATATGACTTCAACCACTTCAATACCAGACACTTTCATCCTACCTAGGCCAATTTTCATCTTTCAGAGCTGTCACACTTATGCCCTGTACACACAAGTCTGATGGAATCAAGTCGACGCATGCTCGGAAACATTGAACTTAATTTTTCTCGGCTCGTCTGAGTGTTTCACGTCTGATGGAATTTTCCATCTGAATTCTGATGAAGCTGACTTCCATCAGTCTTGCATACACACCATCAGACAAAATTCCGACCGTCCAAAACGCGGTGACGTAAAACACTCCGACGTGCCGAGAAAAATTAAGTTCAATGCTTCTGAGCATGCGTCGGCTTGATTCTGAGCATGCATGGGTTTTTTATCCGATGGACTTGCCCATAGACGATCAGAATTTGCTATCGGTTTTTGATCCATCGGAAAAATGTAAAAATTCCATCAGATTTTATTCCATCGGAAATCCGATCGTGTGTACAGGGCATAAGGCCCCTTTCACATGGAGCGGATCTGTTTTGACGGACTTCGCTAGCTCAGCTGGGATCGCTCTGTTGATCCACGCTGAGACGGCAGATGACAGGTCCATCTCCGCTCACTGTGCAGGGACGGACCTGTCAGAGCTCCACTCTCCTCTATGGTGAGATTGGATGAAACGGACAGCATGTCCGTTTTCATCCGATCTTATCCGATCTGATCCATCCGTCTGTTTTTATCAGATCTTGTCGGATCGGATGGCAAGCGGGTGTCATCGGACAAATGTGCACTGATATCTGCCTGCCCATAGAAGTCAATGGGTGGCCTGATCGGATCCCCCTGAAAAATGGACAGGCGGACTGATCGTGTGAAAGGGTCCGTAGAATGCCAATTACTCAATCATGCAACACTGAACCCAAATACATTTTTTATCACTTTTTGAGACAGATAGAATTTTCTTTTGGTGGTATTTATTCACCACTGGGTGCTTCTAAATTTTGCTTTATAAATGAAAAAGACTAAGAGCCCATTCACACAGGGGCGTCTTTGGATCCGACTCCAAATCGCCCCAGGTCGCCCCTAGTCGCCTCAGGTCGCGCTGGCTGAAGAAATCAATGTAAGTTAATGGAGCTGTCCTTATGCACACTACTGCAGTCGCTCCGACTTCAAAAAAGGTTCCTGTACTACTTCAATCCGACTCCTAGGCGACCTGTAACCATTCATTTCAATGGGAGTCGCCTCTCACTGTCTTAATAGGAGCGATTCTCCAGGAAGATAACATACATTTATCAGGCAAAACTCTCTCTCCCCCCTCCCTCCCACAGAGCTGATTCTTGTTTGATTGGCCACTGGAATGTCTCCTGTCCTGCAGGCAACTTGGAGTTGCCTTGTAAATAGCTCCAGGTCGCGCTGTGATTCATACTCAGGTCTTGTCTGAGTTGCCTCATAAAATCGTGCTGGAAGTCGTGTTGCCCCTGTGTGAATGGGCTCTTAAGATTTTGAAAAAAAAATAAAAAATGTTTTCTTTGTTTCTAGTATAGAATTTTGCAAATAAATAATATTTTTTCATAAGAGCCCATTCACACAGGGGCAACACGACTTCGCGATTTTATGAGGCAACTCAGACACGACTTGAGTATGAATCACAGCGCGACCTGGAGCTATTTACAAGGCAACTCCAAGTTGCCTGCAGGACAAGAGACATTCCAGTGGCCAATCAAACAAGAATCAGCTCTGTGGGAGGGAGGGGGGAGGGAGAGGTTTGCCTGATAAATGTATGTTATCTTCCTGGAGAGTTGCTCCTATTAAGACAGGGAGAGGCGACTCCCATTGAAATGAATGGTTACAGGTCGCCTAGGAGTCGGATTGAAGTAGTACAGGGAACTTTTTTGAAGTCGGAGCGACTGCAGTAGTGTGCATAAGGACGGCTCCATTAACTTACATTGATTTCTTCAGCCAGCGCGACCTGAGGTGACTAGGGGCGACCTGGGGCGATTTGGAGTCGGATCCAAAGACGCCCCTGTGTGAATGGGCTCTTAATGTAGACCAAAATTTATTTTGCTACATTTCTGGATGGGGGATTATGGTGTGGGGTTGTTTTATAGGGGTTGGGCTTGGCCCCTTAGTTCCAGTGAAGGGAACTTTTAAAGCGTCAGAATACCAAATTTTGGACAATTTCATGCTCCCAACTTTGTGGGAACAGTTTGGGGATGGCCCCTTCCTGTTCCAACTTGACTGCGCACCAGTGCACAAAGCAAGGTCCATAAAGACATGGATGAGTGAGTTTGAGGTTGAAGAACTTAACTGGCCTACACAGAGTCCTGACCTTAACCCCATAGAATACTTTTGGGATGAATTAGAGCAGAGAATGTGAGCCAGGCCTTCTCGTCCTATATCAGTGCCTGACCTCACAAATGCCCTTCTGGAAGAATGGTCAAACATTGCCATAGACACACTCCTAAACCTTGTTAACAGTCTTCCCAGAAGAATCTAAGCTGGTATAGCTGCAAATGTTGGGCCAACTCAATACTTAACCCTACAGACTGGGGTGCCATTAAAGGTAATGTGCGTGTAAAGGCAGATGTCCCAATACTTGTGGCAATATAGTGTATTATTTAGTCTGCATGAAAGTTATAGAGTCTACAAACTATGGTATATATGCAGTATCTGAAAATTGATCAATCCTGATGTACTGACTGCCTATTACATTTCGTGAGGCCCTAAAATGCCAGGACAGTACAAATACCCCCCAAATGACCCCTTTTTGGAAATTAGACAGTCCAAGGTATTTAGTAAGAGGCATGGTGAGTTTTTGAAGTTGTTATTTTTTGTCAGAAAATTTTGGAAAATTAAGAAATATTTTTTTTTTTTATTTTTTTTTACATATGACTGGTGGTGATCAGGGATGCCTGGTGAAAGTATGTACAAAAAATAAATAAAAAAAATTTAGTTTTAATATACCGGTATATATATTTTTTTACTTTTCTTATTGTTTTTTACAATTCTTTTTTTTACATGTTTGGTTTTTTTTTTTGCACACTGTGACCAGAGCAGTACAGTGTCACCATAGTAACATTGCACTGCTCTGAGGAGGGGATAAGGATTATGTTTTCACTATGATTGCTTATTACAGTGATGACCCGATCACTGTTATAAGCAATTATTCTTGTGACTGGAATCCATTCATGTGCCATTTGGCACTATTGTGATACCTATAAATGTTAGTATCCAATTATATTATGTACATTTAGGAAAGAATCCAGGCCTTTCTTAACCTCCCTAGCGGTAATCCCGAGCGTGACTCGGGGTTGTTTTTTTATGCTAGGATCGGTAACCCCGAGTCACGCTCGGGGTAGACATTGCAGAGCCCGCAGCGGAGTTTCCCTACCTTCTCCTGGCGATCCAGCGATGATGTCCTCTGCTGTGATCGCCGGCGAGTGTCGGCACTTTCGACCCCATCTGACTTCCTAGTTCCGTTCCCTGTGAGCCGCAGCGGCGCAAGGGAGCGGAACTGGGCGGCAAATTCAAAAAGGTAAACACATAGTATACATACAGTATACTGTAATCTTACAGATTACAGTACTGTATGTAATAATTACACACCCCCTTTGTCCCTAGTGGTCTGCCCAGTGTCCTGCATGCACTTTTATATAATAAAAATCGTTCTTTCTGCCTGTAAACTGGGGATTGTCCATAGCAACCAAAAAGTGTCCCTTTATGTCAAAAGTGGTTTTAGACCAGCTAGAAAACAGCGATAATAAATTAGAATCACTCGCAGAATTGAGCGATAGCGATTTGTGGGGAAATTCGTCATCAAACACTAAATCTAATGACAGCGACAATTCTGCAACTGAGCAAATTTCAGTGTTTTTGATTTGATTACATTATTGAATAATTTTTATTATAATTAGATTACTATTTTTGATAATTATTTCTAGTTATTTATTATATTATAATTTATAATTTTGTGTTTCATATTTATCATACCCGGGATGTTTACTAGACTCTGGTTTGCTCAGGTTTAAGTAAGTAATTACTAAGAATCGTAGGCCTATAATACATAACACCAAATTTTCATGCAAAATAATTGTACCGCTTTTGGTACATAATTCCAGAAAGAATCATACCGCCAGGGAGGTTAAAACAATCTACTGAGTTGGCCAGAATCAGCTCTTGAGGGAGTCTATTCCACAAGAAGCTTTTCCATATTTGGAGCTTAAATCTTTTTCTCCAGACATAAAGAGTGCCTCCTTGTTCTCTGTATTGACCTTAAAGTGAATACCTCTACACCAAGTTTACTATATGGACCAATTTTGTATTTATACATGTTGATCATATCCCCCCTTAATCTCCTCTTCTCAAGAGAGAATAAATTCAGTTTAGCTAATCTTACAACAATCCAGCTGAGCTCCTCCACACCTCTTATAAGTTTCCTTGATTTCCTTTTTACATATTCAGTTATATTCCTTGTAACATTTAAATAATGATAGTGTTCCTTCATTACTCTTTTGATCTTTTAACAATGGTGTGTTGCTTCACTTTCTATTTTTGTTACATTTCACTACAAGCCAGGGAGACCAAGGAGATCCTCTGGGGTGTAGAAGCCGCCTGCCCGGGAACTGACTTGCTTACATCAACATAAATTTTTTAAAATAGCAATACCAATAAGATAACCATACAGGTCCAGTGCTATTTTTTCCACGTTCCTCACCTAACCTTGACCTAGATCAAACCCTGATAGCTATTTTATCTTTATTTTTATTATTTCTTTAAAACTTTTTTTTTGGTTACATACTCCTCCTCTAGCAAGGATAAAAATATACAGTGTATTTTTTTTATTATTATTCAAGGGGAGAAAAAGTACAGGGGTGGGATGTACAGTTACTGATAAGCACAAACACAGGTACACACATAAGCGGCCCCATTGAAGAAGGCTATACACTTTATGTGTATATGCTTGGCGGGAAGGGATTAAAGCAGATTCTGCTTAATCAATGTGCACCCAGTGGAGCCCTTTGTGTCTGTGGGGTCATAGTTCCTTAAGCAGTGTTTTAGGTAGGGTCAGATTTACAATAAGGCAGAAGTCCTTATCTGTGCATGTATTTCAGGGCCACTGACTCAAAGCTTTGAAGTCAAAGGGTTAGCATGACAGCCAAGCAAATAGCATTTTCAGAAAGAGAAGACAGCGTCCATAAGGCTGAAGTCAAGCCCCACATCCTAGCATACAGTTTCCTTTTACAATGGCAGTTTAGCATTTTTTTTTTAGAGTTATTACCTTAGAGTATATTTCCTCAAAGGGAATAGAATGACTCTACAATTTTTGCTTATAATATTCTAAATTACATTCACAGATTGACACTAAATCAATGCATTTAAGTATTTGAAAACGAACAATAAAAACGTACATTCTCACACGGTCCCTTGTGTGAATATAATAATCCTGTGTTAATATTGAAGAACTGGGGGTTTTTTTAACATGAAAATCATGCAAAGAACTCAATCAAAAACCTGAATCATTTATTGCGAAATAATCCACTGCTCCTCCAAACACATAATATAAACTGTACACTAAAGTCCATTAATAAAAAGCTTGCTATGTGAAAGGCTCAGATTTGGCACAGCCATCTCAAATAGTTGCTATATTGTGTGTTTAGCACCCCCCTGTGTACTGTAGGTACATTTAGTTGGACTCCTATTGTAGCCAGAGGAGCCAGGGTTAAAGCGATATTAAAGTCTTGACTTTTTTTTTGATTAAAAATAACAAACATGTCATACTTACCTGCTCTACACAGTCGTTTTGCACAGAGCAGCCACTATCCTCCTCTTCTTGGGTCCCTCGCCGGCTCTCCTGGCTCCTCCCTCCTGCTGAGTGCCCCCACAGCAAGCAGCTTGCTATGGGGGGCACCCGAACCGAGCCTCTGCTCTGTGTGTCCATTCTGACATGCCTCGGCCTCACCCCCTCTCTCTCCTCATTGGCTCACTAACTTTGATTGACAACAGCGGAAGCCAATGGTGCTCCGCTGCTGCCAATAAGGAGAGAGAGCTCTGGACACCCGGGCCTCTCATGCAACATCGCTGGATCAAGATGGGGCTCAAGTAAGTATTAGGGGTCTGATGGGGGCTGCTGCACACAGAAGGTTTTTTATCCTAATGCATAAAATTCATTAAGATAAAAAACCTTCTGACTTTACAACCAATATAATTTGTTGTTGCTAGGTTGGCAGAGCTCCAAGGGCTTAGTCTCTGCTGCCTCCCCCTGGCTTCTAGAGCTTAGGATAGGTCTGGAACTTAGAGGGCGGAGGAGCAGAGATAAGGCCTGAATATTTATAGGGTCTTTTCCAATCCCTGGGGGAGGACAGCCCAGAAGGTGGAGAGATAGCCCTTAAATATTCTGGAGCCTGGCCATGTGGCAGCAGAGTCCAGGGTCCTGTGGCCTCGGAGGGGACTCCTGTGCTGGGGGGCTCTGCCTCTGGGCAGAAGGAACCAGAGATGGAAGAAAGAGAGAAAGCAGCTGAGGAAGCCTCACACCCTTTCAGCCTTAGCTAGGCTTAGCTGAGTCACCATGGGAGCCATTGGGACCTGTCCAGCAGGAGGCCTGATCAGCAGTCACCACATGAGCTACAGGATCTTTACAAGGGACTGAGTAAGTATCTTCAATTCTACACCCCAGAACCTATAGAGGAGAAGCAGCCAGGTGCAATACCCAGGTAGCTATCTACAAGGGACAGCTTAGAACCATCCAAGCCATCACAGCTATCATATACCTCTGCTTGAAGATTCTAGTGAGGAGCCAGGTGCTTTGGCATTACTCTGAGGAGGCAGAGTACCTGCAGTCAGAAGTTCTGAATTGATATTTTATCAGTTGGGCTGTACAGTTTGTCCCATGGGAGCACAGCCTTGTGATCTTAATGGAAGCCAGACACAGTTTGTTGTATGTCCTCAAGTTCTATTACACTACAGTTCTGGGCATCCCATGCCAACCTTTCCCCATCCGAATTGAGTCTCCTAATGAACTAAGAAAAAAGAAAGCTCTTGGACCATTTTCTGTCTTCAGAGTGCATGCTGAAAATACCTGTTGCCTGGATGTGTATGCAAAAGGGGACCTAAAATCCAGCGGCCCCTAAGGGGGTAGCTCTACATGTGTAATTCCTGAAATGCCTTAAAGGGGTTGTAAAGGTTAATTTTTTATTTTCCAAATAGGTTCCTTTAAGCTAGTGCATTGTTGGTTCACTTACCTTTTCCTTCGATTTCCCTTCTAAATGTTTTTTTTCTTTGTCTGAATTTCTCACTTCCTGTTTCTCCTCAGTAAACTTCACACCATCATCCGAGCGGTGGTTAGTCAGCCAGAACAGCATACTGAACAGCTTACTGAGGAGGAACAGGAAGTGAGAAATTCAGACAAAGAAAACAAAGAAAAAAAACATTTAGAAGGGAAATCGAAGGAAAAGGTAAGCAAAAGAGCAATGCACTAGCTTAAAGGAACCTATTTAGAAAATAAAAAACGTACCTTTACAACCCCTTTTATAAGGAAAATATTGCATTATGGCCACAAGATGGAGCTGACGATCATAGGAAATAAACATATCACACACATTATGACAATTATTCATGAAAGCTGTGAGAATGTATGAGGCATAGCAACATTTTAATAAATAGGCCAGTTCTGGTATTACATTGGGGGGGGGGGCAGCTTAATACCACCCTTTCAAAATACACTAAAATCTTTGCAACTGAAAAAAACAAAACACAACAACAATATTTGCCTTCACAGCCAGCTTTTTTTCAACATTTTCTGTTGTCCGAAACAAACTATGGACTTTAAGATACATACCGACACCTTGCAGGATTGAATTGCAGCAATAGGCTTCAACTTAAACGTCAGATCATCCACATAATTGTGTATCAAGTTCCTGTGCTTTGCCACAATATAATGTTCATTGGCTGACTGGAGCTAATAAAACAAAAATGACCTTCATGAGAAAATAATATTAAGGTTGTATACTGGATCTTGGGTATCAAATTAGCTTAACCCCTGAGTGCTGGTGCCTCCCGGCCCTTTAAGAGGTAGGCAGAGATGAGCATTTCGGTTATGTGACCACCATGAT
Source organism: Rana muscosa (assembly GCA_029206835.1). Lineage (NCBI taxonomy): Eukaryota > Metazoa > Chordata > Amphibia > Anura > Ranidae > Rana > Rana muscosa. The sequence goes on from CM055122.1 coordinate 267,756,547, forward strand.
TGGCTGACACAGAGGTCACATGATCAGAAAGCTCCCGATCGAAAGTAGCGATTGGGGGCATTCCGTTACCAACCGGTAACTGTGCCAGGAGCGCGCAGGATGCACGCTCTCCGCACAGCTTTGTTTACATTCTGGTACGCATATATGCGGCCTCTTGGCGTTAAGCCCCACCCACCAAGAGGCCGCATATATGCGTACGGCTGGCTTGAAGAGGTTAAAGCTGAAGTTTAATTTGCTTATATTTTTCCTTTCCTGCCCCATTCCCCCCCCACTTTCCCACTCCATCAACATGCTAATTAATATTTTTAACAAAACCTGTTTTCATTATAAAGTATATTCAATTTTAAACCCAGAGACATCATTACTGTGTCTCTGTGCTTCCCTACGCTATCGCTATGCAAGCAGACAATCAGAGGCGGCTCTAGGCTTGGTGAGGCCTTAGGCAAACCTTAGACATGAGGCCCCACTCACTGCCATAATGGGAAAAATAATTCAAGCAATAGAAATTAACGGTATAAATTGCATATATAAAGAGCCTTAAATCCTATGAACTATGAATTTACAGTTTCTAGAACTTTCTCTAACCAATTCTTCTTTAATCAAATATACAGTATATACTACAAATATATTATATTACAAATATAAATATTACACGCACACAAACATAGATAACATTTGTGCAGCTGTTACTAGCAATATGTTTAAGGTTTAACAAGAGTCAAAACCATATTTCTCCATTTACATGAAGGTCAGGTTAATATAACCCAACACAGAGTTCCCCATTACAGTGCAAGGGGAAATTTGTTGTAAGGGGGAATGTTGCAGACATTGGTGTAAGGGGGAACTCTGATGTAAGGGGGGGCTCTGGTGAAGAGATCACCTTATATCAGAATTCCCCTTTTTGTCATTATCAACAGAGTTCCAACTTGCATTTAAAATGGAAACTTTAATGTGGGGAGGACTCTGGTCACCATAGAGCACCTTTCGCAAAGTGAATGCACTATGGTAAGGGGGGGGGGGGGGGTTATTGATATAAGGGGGAACCTTTATATCAGTGCCTCCTTACCTTACTGTATTCAATGCCCCTAAATTCAGACAAGCCTTGCTACGCTGTTACTGACCACCACTCAGGTGCACCGTGCAGGGCTCAGACAGATGGTCCTCTCTGGGTTCCAGCTTGATGGCTCTCATTTCATCCTATATTACACTATGAGACTGTGAGGACATGATAAATGAGATGGTCAGACCCTGCAGAAATACTACAGGAGATAGTCACAGAGTATGTGGACATGATACGGGAGACGGTCAGAGACTGCATACATGATACAAGAGATGGTCATAGACTGCATACGTGATACAAGAGATGGTCAGAGACTGCATACATGATACAAGAGATGGTTAGAGACGGCAGACATACTACAGGAGACAGTCAGAGACTGCATACGTGATACAAGAGATGGTCAGAGAGTGTGCATACATGATACAAGAGATGGTCAGAGAGTGTGCATACATGATACAAGAGATGGTCAGAAACTGCGGACATACTACAGAAGACGGTCAGAGACTGCATACATGATACAAGAGATGGTCATAGACTGCATACATGATACAAGAGATGGTCATAGACTGCAGACATACTACAGGAGATGGTCAGAGAGTGTGCGGACATGATACAGGAGATGGTCAGAGACTGCACAAATACTACAGGAGATGGTCAGAGACTGCATACATGATACAAGAGATAGTCAGAGACTGCAGACATACTACAGAAGATGGTCAGAGACTGCATACATGATACAAGAGATGGTCAGAGACTGCAGACATACTACAGAAGATGGTCAGAGACTGCATACAAGATACAAGAGATGGTCAGAGACTGCAGACATACTACAGAAGATGGTCAGAGACTGCATACATGATACAAGAGATGGTCAGAGAGTGTGCGGACATGATACAGGAGATGGTCAGAGACTGCAGAAATACTACAGGAGATGGTCAGAGACTGCATACATGATACAAGAGATGGTCAGAGAGTGTGCATACATGATAGAAGAGATGGTCAGAGAGTGTGCATACATGATACAAGAGATGGTCATAGACTGCAGACATACTACAGGAGACGGTCAGAGACTGCAGACATACTACAGGAGACGGTCAGAGACTGCAGACATACTACAGGAGACGGTCAGAGACTGAAGACATACCACAGGAGATGGTCAGAGACTGCAGACATACTACAGGAGATGGTCAGAGACTGCATACATACTACAGGAGACGGTCAGAGACTGCATGCATACTACAGGAGATGGTCAGAGACTGCATACATGATACAAGAGATAGTCAGAGACTGCAGACATACTACAGAAGATGATCAGAGACTGCATACATGATACAGGAGATGGTCAGAGAGTGTGCGGACATGATACAGGAGATGGTCAGAGACTGCAGAAATACTACAGGAGATGGTCAGAGACTGCATACATGACACAAGAGATGGTCATAGACTGCATACATGATACAAGAGATGGTCAGAGACTGCAGACATGATACAAGAGATGGTCAGAGACTGCAGACATACTACAGAAGATGATCAGAGACTGCATGCATGATACAAGAGATGGTTAGAGACTGCAGACATACTAAAGAAGATGATCAGAGACTACATACATGATACAAGAGATGGTCAGAGAGTGTGCGGACATGATACAGGAGATGGTCAGAGACTGCAGAAATACTACAGGAGATGGTCAGAGACTGCATACATGATACAGGAGATGGTCAGAGACTGCATACATGATACAAGAGATGGCCATAGACTGCATACATGATACAAGAGATGGTCATAGACTGCATACATGATACAAGAGATGGTCAGAGACTGCATACATGATACAAGAGATGGTCAGAGACTGCAGACATACTACAGGAGATGGTCAGAGAGTGTGCGGACATGATACAGGAGATGGTCAGAGACTGCACAAATACTACAGGAGATGGTCAAAGACTGCATACATGATACAGGAGATGGTCAGAGACTGCATACATGATACAAGGGATGGTCAGAGACTGCATACATGATACAAGAGATGGTCATAGACTGCATACATGATACAAGAGATGGTCATAGACTGCATACATGATACAAGAGATGGTCATAGACTGCATGCATTATACAAGAGATGGTTAGAGACTGCAGACATACTACAGAAGATGGTCAGAGACTGCATACATGATACAGGAGATGGTCATAGACTGCATACATGATACAAGAGATGGTCATAGACTGCATGCATTATACAAGAGATGGTTAGAGACTGCAGACATACTACAGAAGATGGTCAGAGACTGCATACATGATACAAGAGATGGTCAGAGAGTGTGCGGACATGATACAGGAGATGGTCAGAGACTGCAGAAATACTACAGGAGATGGCCAGAGACTGCATGCATACTACAGGAGATGGTCAGAGACTGCATACATGATACAGGAGATGGTCAGAGACTGCATACATGATACAGGAGATGGTCAGAGACTGCATACATGATACAAGAGATGGTCAGAGACTGCAGACATACTACAGGAGATGGTCAGAGAGTGTGCGGACATGATACAGGAGATGGTCAGAGACTGCACAAATACTACAGGAGATGGTCATAGACTGCATACATGATACAAGAGATGGTCAGAGACTGCAGACATACTACAGAAGATGATCAGAGACTGCAGACATGATACAGCAGATGGTCAGAGACTGCATACATGATACAAGAGATGGTCATAGACTGCATGCATGATACAAGAGATGGTTAGAGACTGCAGACATACTACAGAAGATGATCAGAGACTGCATACATGATACAAGAGATGGTTAGAGACTGCAGACATACTACAGAAGATGATCAGAGACTGCATACATGATACAGGAGATGGTCAGAGAGTGTGCGGACATAATTGGGCTGAAATTGCACCCGGGTCACATGTGCATTGCACAGATTACACAGCATGTTCCTGTGTTTTTCACTTTGCTGCACTAACTTGCCTGCAGGGGGGGGGGCACTAGTTTTGGCACCTGGAGCAATTTTGCACATCACTTGTGGGGTGCCAAGGGCCACCCCCTCTTTGGCAGACAGCATCTCTTTAATTTAGGGGGGATATTTGCTAAGGGGGTGGATTTCATATCCAAAGCCCCCTTGTAGCACAAGTCCTAAAGTGCCCCATAGAACATATCCACTCCCCCCAAATCACTAAAAAGTGAACTGTAGGCTTGTTCCCCCCTCCTCTCCTCTGGAAGACTTAAATGTCAGACGAGCAGAGTTGTCTCGGCAGCATGGAGAGCCTCCTCCTCCCCCTCTGTGTACACAGGAAACATCACACAGAGCAGGAGAAGGAGGGGGCGGGGTCAGTTCTCCACGGCTCTCTGCAGTCTGCAATGATTGTGTGTGTCAGGCAGCCGGGGACTGCGGGGAGAGATGTCGGCTGACTCGGCTCTCTCCGCAATAAAAAGTGGAGCTTGCGGGCGGCGTGCGAGAACGAAAATAGCCCGCACAAGATGACTAGTGATTAATTAGGCGGCCGCGCGGGGCCCCTGGAATTTGCGACTCTTGCGAGGCCTAAGGCCATCGCCTAATCTGCCTAATTAGAGAGCCGCCTCTGCAGACAATGACTGGTGGGAGGGGTTGGAATGGTGCTGATAGCTTCTGAGAAATGTCACATCACCTTGTTGCAGCACTCAACCCAAGAGCCCTCAGTTCTGATGCAAGCAGTGGGCTGGCTCTTGGGAGGAGTTATTCAAATATCAAACTCATACATTGGCAGGTGTTATGCAAATATCAAACTCATACATTAGGAGGAGTTATGCCAATATAAAACGTATAATTGGGAGGAGTTATGCAAATTTCAAAGTCATACATTAGGAGGAGCTATGCAAATATCAAACTCATACATTTGGAGGGGTTATGCAAATATCAAACTCATACATTGGGAGGAGTTATGCAAATATCAAACTTATACATTGGGAGGAGTTATGCAAATTTCAAAGTCATACATTAGGAGGAGTTATGAAACTATCAAACTCATACATTGGGAGGAGTTATGCAAATATCAAACTCATACATTGGGAGGAGTTATGCAAATATCAAACTCATACATTGGGAGGGGTTATGCAAATATCAAAGTCATACATTAGGAGGAGTTATGCAAATATCAAACTTATACATTGGGAGGAGTTATGCAAATTTCAAAGTCATACATTAGGAGGAGTTATGAAACTATCAAACTCATACATTGAGAGGAGTTATGCAAATATCAAACTCATACATTGGGAGGGGTTATGCAAATATCAAACTCATACATTAGGCGGAGTTATGCAAATATGAAACTCATACATTAGGAGGAGTTATGCAAATATGAAACTCATACATTAGGAGGAGTTATGCAAATATCAAACTTATACATTGAGAGGAGTTATGCAAATTTCAAAGTCATACATTAGGAGAAGTTATGAAACTATCAAACTCATACATTGGGAGGGGTTATGCAAATATCAAAGTCATATATTGGGAGGAGTTATGCAAATATCGAAATCATACATTGGGAGGAGTTATGCAAATATCGAAATCATACATTGGGAGGAGTTATGCAAATATCAAACTCATACATTAGGAGGAGTTATGCAAATGTCAAACTAAAGTAACCCTAACTACTCTTAGAACAGTCCCCCCCCCCCTCCTAACACCTATTCTGACTTACCTCTGTAAGAAATATGTATATGTGTGAGGAGGGAGCACCGACAACAGATGGGCCATTGAAGCTTATGAGTGACGTCACGCTCCCAGACATTACCAGCTGTTGTCAAGCGATATCTCCTCTCCCCTGCAGTCGGCGCTGGCTGACACAGGGGATAATGTGACCGGACCGGTGTAGGCAGAAAATAGTATACAGATCTTTCTTACACAGGTTAGTCAGTATAGGTGTTAGGAGCAGTCAGGGTTATCCTGGAATTCCACTTTAAATTTATACCCAGTCATCTTGGTCCTGGCATTACATAGTTGTAGGTATAATCAGATTGTAATGTGCGTGGCCAGCTTTGCCTGAGGGCAAGCGTTTTCGGGAAATGGACCGCTTACCTCATACAAGCACCGCTCTCCTCCTTCATTTATACAGCTGTCCACCGATGTCCAAAGCTTTATTTGGGTCACCAAACTTGTGTACACAGTAAAACAAGAGATTCCAAAATTCCTGCACAATGCATTTTAAAAGAGAAAAAACATTTTAATCAGAAATTGATTATTGATCCCCAGAGGGCCGGCCCACCCAAAAGTGATATTTCAGTTTTTTGTAAATACTGGAGAATTAAACCATCTGACAGTTTATTTTATCTCTTGTGGGCTCTGTGGGTGAGATCTTGGCACCATGTACCCGGGTCTGATGTGGCCATTATGAGGAGATCCCACTATTCCTGTTGGATTTAAATTTATTTTCTTTTATGGATAATGTATAGACATGCGCAGAACGAAAAAATATTTTTGGGGAATTTATTATTTACATAAATTTGTTAAGTTTAATTTGTTTAATTTGTTTTGGGAATTCGTTTTGTTTATTCAAATTCAAATCTAATCTATTTGAATTCAAATTCCATTTGTAATCATCAAATTTATTTTATTCAAACTTTGAATTTTGAAAGGTGGTTATATTCTTTCTATTCTATTCTTTTCTATTCTATTCTTTGTTTTTCTATTTTTCTATTTTACTATTTTCTATTATATTCTATTCAAATTCAAATCTACTCTATTTGAAATTCGAATTTCGGAAGATGTTGTATTCTTTCTATAATATTATAATCTATTCTGTTGTTTTTTTCTATTCTTATTCTATTTTATTTTGTATTCTATTATTTTGTATTCTATTCTATTCAAATGTATTCTATTCAAAACTCGAATTTTAGAAGATGGTTATATTCTATGTTGTTCTATTCTATTCTATCCTTTTATTTTCTAATATATTCCTTTCTGTTCTGTTTGAATTTTGGGAAATGGTTATACTTATTCTATTTTATTCTATTATTTTCTAAAGTTTTTTCTATTCTTTTCTATTCTATTATTTTATTTTCTATTTTATTCTTTACCAGTCTCTCCTATTTTTTTCTATTTTATTCAAATTCAAATGTATTCTATTCGAATTTCGGAAGAAGGTTATATTCTTTCTATTCTATTCTGATTGAATTTGAATTTATTCTACTTGAAATTTGAACTATAGTGTCAGGGTCACCTGTGGCCAGGTGACAGATGCACACCGTAGGGGGACAGGAGTGCACCACGAGGTAGTGAACCCTATGGCTGGCTTCTGCGGATAGGAAACTGGGTGGTTGTGGAAAGCGGGACCAGAGGAGCACAACCGGGATCCAAACGGAAGCTAGAGCCAAGATTCCCCAGGGCGCGGAGTCTAAGACCCAGCTGGTCTTCTCCAGGGCCTCTAGTGGTGAGGATGTTAGCTGCAGGCTGGGACCAGGTCGCGGCCCCTGGAGTTTCCTAGCTCACGCCCTGTAGGATAAGGGGAAAAGAGGGGAAGCAGCAGCACACGATAAGAGAGAACCGAATAACAAGCTGAAGGTCAGGGGGCCACAAGCAGACAAGGATAACGAAGAACGAGCCGAAGGTCAAGGGTCACGAGCAGACAGGGATAGTCGGGGACAAGCCAATAACGTAACAGAGAGACAGATGTAGCACACGGCAGGCAGGAACCCAAACACACAATGCCTAACAAACACGTTGATCAGCAAAGCAGGCTTGCAGTGCACAGGTTAATATAGTGTTCTGTGATAGGGCCTGGGGTGGAGTCAGGCTGGGAGGAGATTATAAAGGAAGCCAGGTGAAGGAGGTCTGGTCTCTAGATGAACACATGAGGAGGAAGGTAAGATGGCAGACAGACATTAATGCATATCCATGACAGTACCCTCCCTCTTACGAGGCCTCCCCCTTCCCCGCCTGGGCCCAGGTTTAGAGGAAAACTTCAGATGAAACTCCTTTAACAGACGAGGTGCAAAGACCTCAGATGCAGTGATCCAAGACCTCTCCTCAGGACCAAACCCTTTCCAATGAACGAGGTACTGAAGAACGCCTTTACAGAGTCGGGAGTCCAGAATTTGACTGATCTCGTACTCCTGATTTTCCTCAGAGACAGGCGCCACGGTAGGGAGAGGACGAGATAATTTATTGAGGACTAAAGGCTTTAGAAGAGCAACATGAAAGGAGTTAGTGATTTTAAGGCTCTTAGGAATCTGGAGTTTGAAACAAACCGGATTCAGTTTAGCAGTTACCGTGTATGGACCGTTGAATCGTGGAGCAAACTTCAGAGAAGGAACTCGGAGCTTGATGTTCCTGGTAGAGAGCCAGACTTTGTCCCCTGGCTGAAGAGAAGGCGGTTTACGCCTGCAGCGGTCGGCAAAGCCTTTGAATTTTTCAGCAGCTGCCCGGAGGGAATCATGAACGTGACCCCAAACGGAATTGAGAGACTCCTGAACCGAAGCCAAAGCTGGAATGTCTGGAGAACAGATCATGGGAAGAGGAAGTTGAGGGTGTTTTCCATAAACTGTGAAAAAGGGTGTCTTCTGCGAACTGGTATTCACATGATTGTTATGGGAGAATTCTGCCCACGGGAGTAGAGAGGACCAATCGTCATGGTGAGAAGACACAAAGGTGCGAAGAAAGACCTCTAACTCCTGATTAACCCTCTCAGTCTGTCCATTGGATTGGGGATGGTAAGAAGAAGAAAAATCCAAGACAATATTGAGGGATTTGCAAAAGGCTCTCCAAAAACGAGACGTGAATTGGACTCCCCTGTCGGAAACAATATGAGAAGGGACCCCATGTAGGCGGAGAATTTCCCGAATGAAAATGGTAACCAAGGCAGGGGCAGAAGGAAGACCAGGAAGAGGAACAAAATGAGCCATCTTGGAGAATCGATCGATTACCACCCAAATGACTGTATTATTCTCAGACAGTGGGAGATCGGTGATAAAATCCATGGCAATATGGGCCCAGGGTTCCTTAGGAATGGGCAAGGGCATGAGGAGACCAGCAGGAGCTTGTGTGGAGGATTTGGACTGAGCACAGACATGACAAGCTTTAACGTAGTCTTTGACGTCTGAGCGGAGATTAGGCCACCAGTAGTGACGACTGATGAGTAGGAAGGATCGGAGGAATCCAGAATGCCCTGCCACCTTGGAATCATGTCCCCAACGAAGGATCTTAGCTCTTAGCTCAGTGGGGACAAAGGTCTTACCAGGCGGAATTTTTGACTTCAGGGTGGTAGAGTGGGCAACAATGCATGAGGTGGGAATGATCGGCTCAGGTTCAGGGGCGGACTCCTCGTCCAAAGTGTCAAATGACCTAGAGAGCGCATCAGCCCGACCGTTGCAGGAACCAGGTTTGTAGGTAATCGTGAAATTAAAACGGGCAAAGAAGAGACTCCACCTGGCCTGTCTAGGATTCAGACGTTTAGCATTCTGTAGATACTGTAAATTCTTGTGATCGGTAAAGATCGTTATGGAGTGAGGGGAACCCTCCAAGAGATGACGCCACTCCTCTAACGCCAATTTAATTGCGAGAAGTTCCCGATCACCGATGGCATAATTCCTCTCTGCCTGAGAATTTTTTTTGGAGAAGAACGCACATGGTTGGCGTCTCTTCTCAAAGATTTGAAGAAGCACAGCTCCAACCCCCATTGAGGAAGCGTCCACTTCAATAAAAAATGCATTCCCAGGATTTGGTCTCCTCAAGAGGGGGCCAGAAACAAAGGCCTGTTTCAGGTTGTGAAATGCAGAGACAGCTTCGGGAGGCCAGTCTCTGGCATTCACACCCTTCTTGGTCAAAGCGATAATAGGCGCGGCAATGGAAGAGTAATTCCTTATGAACTGCCTATAATAATTAGTGAAGCCAAGAAAGCGCTGTGTGGCCTTGAGGCTAGCAGGAAGAGGCCAGTTGGTGATAGCCAAGACCTTCCCAGGGTCCATACGAAGACCCGAACATGAGACGAAGCACCCCAAAAACAGGACCTCAGAACATTCAAAGGAACATTTCTCCAGCTTGGCATAGAGATTGTTCTCTCTAAGACGTTGAAGTACAGTGCGGACATGGTTTCTGTGGACGAGCAGATTTTCAGAAAAGATCATAATGTCCTCCAGATAGATGACAACAAACTGGTACAGCAGATCTCTGAAGATTTCATTGACAAAGTTTTGAAACACGGCTGGAGCATTACACAGACCAAAAGGCATCACCAGATATTCGTAATGCCCGTCTCTAGTGTTGAATGCAGTCTTCCATTCGTCACCCTCCCGTATTCGAATGAGATTGTACGCGCCTCTGAGATCCAACTTGGTGAAAATGGAGGCACCCTTAAACCTATCGAATAGCTCAGATATTAAGGGTAAGGGGTATCGATTTTTAATAGTAACCGCATTTAAACCCCGATAATCGATACAGGGTCTTAAGGTACCATCCTTTTTGGCAACAAAAAAGAACCCTGCCCCTGCAGGCGATGAGGATTTCCGGATGAAACCTCTCTCCAGATTCTCTGCGACATACTCCGACATGGCCTGGGTCTCTGGGATGGACAGAGGGTAGGTACGACCCCTGGGTAGAGTTGCTCCGGGGACAAGATCAATAGCACAGTCAAAAGACCTGTGGGGAGGAAGCACCTCAGCTGATTTCTTACAGAACACATCCCGGTAATCGCTGTATGCAGCAGGAAGATCAGAAGAAACAAAAGTGGCAGCAACCGGAAGACTCTCCTTGGGGGTCACCTTGAGAAGACACGACGAGAAACATGAGGAACCCCAGGCCAGGATCTGCCCAGAGACCCAGTCCACATGTGGAGAGTGGAGCTGTAGCCAAGGGAGGCCCAATACAACTGGGGTAGAGGCCTTGGGTAGAATAAGAAAGGATATCCACTCCTGGTGGAGAATCCCTACCGACATCCTAATGGGTAGCGTCTGGAAGCGAATAGGGCCCCCTGGGAGAACAGTGCCATCAATTGCCGAGACTACCAATGGGGTAGTGAGAGGTGAAAGGGTAAGCTTCATAGAAGAAGCAGTTCTCCAATCCATAAAATTGCCGGCAGCCCCGGAATCCAGGTATGCAAGGGTTGACTGAGGAGAAGTGCCTACATGAAGGAACACCGGCAAGAGCAGGCGAGAAGGTGATGTTTCTGGGTCCAATACTCCACCTTACAAATGTATTAGACCCGAGCGTTTCCCGGACGAAGCGAGCAGGAGTCACGAAAATGACCCTTGCCCCCACAATAGAGGCACAAGCCCAGAGTTCTGCGCCTAGCACGTTCTTCGGGGGTTAGTCTGGTCCGGCCCAGCTGCATAGGTTCTTCAGCAGGTAGAGGATGCTCCACGGAATGAAGGGAGGGGAGCTCAGACTGGCTAGGACCCAGAGAGTGCTGGCGTCTTTTTTCTAAGGACCTCTCTTGAAAACGAATGTCGATCTGGTTGCATAATGAAATTACATCGTCCAGACCGACGGGAATGGCTCTTCCCGCTAATTCGTCTTTCACTCGGTCAGAGAGGCCATGTAAAAAGGTAGCGACCAGGGCCTCATTATTCCAGCTCAATTCAGCTGTGTGGATACGGAACTGAAGAGCATATTGCCCCACTGAACTAGATTCTTGGCGAAGACGTAAGACAGCACTAGCCGCTGAAGAAGCCCGAGCCGGCTCTTCGAAGATATTACGAAAGAGCTTCAAGAAATCGGACAGACTGGAAACCACCGGATCGTTCCTCTCCCACAGGGGGGCAGCCCAGGCCAAAGCTTCACCGGAGAGGAGGGAAATGATATAGGCTACCTTAGCCCGGTCAGACAGGAAGCTTTGAGGCTGAAGCTCAAAATGAATTGTGCATTGGCTGAGAAACCCCCTGCAGGCCTTGGAGTCCCCAGAGAAATGGGACGGAGCTGGCAATCTTAGTGAGTGTGAGGCTGCGACTGGTGCGATAGGTACAGCCGCTGGTTGTACTTGGGGTTGCGGATTCGGGGTTCCCAAGGAGACCTGAAGCTGCTCGAATCGAGAAGCCAGATCCTTGAGGAATCGCATCACCTGAGTCTGATTTGATTCCTGGGTCTCAAGTCTGCGAACTATGCCCTGCAATGGATCATCCGCGGGGAGCGGGATGTCAGCCGGGTTCATGGCTGATCAAACTGTCAGGGTCACCTGTGGCCAGGTGACAGATGCACACCGTAGGGGGACAGGAGTGCACCGCGAGGTAGTGAACCCTATGGCTGGCTTCTGCGGATAGGAAACTGGGTGGTTGTGGAAAGCGGGACCAGAGGAGCACAACCGGGATCCAAACGGAAGCTAGAGCCAAGATTCCCCAGGGCGCAGAGTCTAAGACCCAGCTGGTCTTCTCCAGGGCCTCTAGTGGTGAGGATGTTAGCTGCAGGCTGGGACCAGGTCGCAGCCCCTGGAGTTTCCTAGCTCACGCCCCGTAGGATAAGGGGAAAAGAGGGGAAGCAGCAGCACACGATAAGAGAGAACCGAATAACAAGCTGAAGGTCAGGGGCCACAAGCAGACAAGGATAACGAAGAACGAGCCGAAGGTCAAGGGTCACGAGCAGACAGGGATAGTCGGGGACAAGCCAATAACGTAACAGAGAGACAGACGTAGCACACGGCAGGCAGGAACCCAAATACACAATGCCTAACAAACACGTTGATCAGCAAAGCAGGCTTGCAGTGCACAGGTTAATATAGTGTTCAGTGATAGGGCCTGGGGTGGAGTCAGGCTGGGAGGAGATTATAAAGGAAGCCAGGTGAAGGAGGTCTGGTCTCTAGATGAACACATGAGGAGAAAGGTAAGATGGCAGGCAGACATTAATGCATATCCATGACATATAGCAGATAGTTATGTTTTTTCTTTTTCATTCTTTTCTATTCTTTTTTCTTCTATTCTTTTCCTTTATTTTCTATTTTATTCTGTTCTTTTATTTTCTGTTCTATTTTGTTCTGTTTTACTGTATTCTATTCTATTCTTTTATTTTCTATTTTATTCCTTTATTTTCCATTCTATCTCTTTATTTTCTATTCTATTATGTCCTATTCTTTTATTTTGTATTCTGGTCTGTTTTATTCTATTATATTCTATTCTTTTATTTTCTCTTCTATTATTTTCTGTTCTATTCTATTCTTTTCTATTCTATTCCTTTATTTTCTGTTCTGTTTTATTCTCTTCAGAAATTCAAACTTGATTAGAAAATTATTTAAATTCTATAGGAAAACTATTAAAAATCGAATTTCAGCCAAAATTTTGTTTCGTTATTTCTGATTTGTTTAAATTTGTCACTATTGTCATTTGGAAATTTGAATACAATCGATTTTCCGAATAACTAAAATATCGCCAAAATTTTGATTCAGAATTAAACGGACCACACATGTCTAATAGTGTAAAAGGAGAAGAGAGGCTCAGGTAAATTCAGTGTTTTTGGCTCCTCTTTAAACATTGGAGCAGTGTGTGATTATTTTTGGCTGTTCTGGGTCTCACTGGCTGCAGGCTCAACTACTTCTCCCTGCTTTCTAGTGGATTTTATAATGAAGTGGGCTGGAAGAGGCAGACCCTTGGTCTGATTATTTATGCGGTCTCAGCCAATCTCTTGAGGGGGGGGAGTGCAGTGGGGGAGGAGGACACAGTCTGTTATCTTTGCCCTGGGCACTGGAGGACCTTGTCCCAGTACTGGTCACAAGGCTCAAATAACAGTTCCAATATTTTATTTTTTTAGTAGTAACAATATTACCACTCCAAATGAGTCCCATTGTGTGTAACCTCTATAGCACCTTTGTTACCATTTTACGCCCAAGGAGCCCTTAAAATCATTTTCTAATTTCAGGGAACCCCCATTAAAATTGATTATATCCTATTGTATTTACAGTATATAAGAATGACTAGTAAGGTGTAGATATAGAAATAGGTTAAATAATTAAGGAATACAGTAGTATTTAATGAATGTGACACCCAAGCATTTTTTTAATAACTATAACTTTACAACATATTATTTTCAGTAAAATTCATCAAATAAAATTATTAATTATGGTAAAAAAAGAAATAAAGATATTAACAGCTGTAGTCGACTTTTACGTTGGTGGTCAGTGAAGATGTGACCTCTTATATTGCTAGCTTGGTGAAGAAGAAGTGACCCCTTGCAATAGTGGCTCAAACTACAGAAATACAGAAAAGAGCACAAGACCAAAACTGGATTGAAGAGTCCAAGATTATTTTAATTGTTGTTAAAAAAAATCATACAAAAACAACCCTTACCTATAGTGGTCTGTGAAATGCTCCCTTCCACTACTGATCACTGGAGAAAGGTCCCTTACATTGGTTGTCAGTATAGTGCCCCCTTACATTGGTGGTCAGCAGAAAAGGGCCCCATTCATTGGTTGTCAGTGTAGTGCCCCCTTACATTGGTGGTCAGCAGAAAAGAGCCCCTTCTTTGGTTGTCAGTGTAGTGCCCCCTTACATTGGTGGTCAGCAGAAAAGGGCCCCTTCTTTGGTTGTCAGTGTAGTGCCCCCTCACATTGGTGGCCAGCAGAAAAGGCCCCTATTCATTGGTTGTCAGTGTAGTGCCCCCTTACATTGGTGGTCAGCAGAAAAGGGCTCCTTCTTTGGTTGTCAGTGTAGTGCCCCCTCACATTGGTGGCCAGCAGAAAAGGCCCCTATTCATTGGTTGTCAGTGTAGTGCCCCCTTACATTGGTGGTCAGCAGAAAAGGGCCCCTTCTTTGGTTGTCAGTGTAGTGACCCTTCACATTGGTGGTGAGTGGGAGCAGAGCCCCTTACATTGTTTGTTAGAAGCAGAAGGTCCCCCTTACACTAGTGTTCAGCAGAGCGCTTCTTTATGTTGATCATTAGGCTGGAGATTGATCTGACGCTGCCCACTACTCAAGGAACCCCTAACAACCTCTGGAGGAACCCTAGAATTAAGCCTCGTACACACGGCCGAGATTCTCGTCGAAAAAAACATGTCGTTTTTTTCGATGAGATTCTTGGACAAGAAACTTGTCCCGGCCGAGTGTACACACGCTCGATTCAAAGAACCCGCGGTTCTTTGAATGGAGCGTACGCGGTGACGTCATCGACTACGACGAGCATGCGCTCGTCACATTCGATGCCGTCGCCGCCATCTTGGTATACCCTACCTATGCCTAGGAAGCTACCGCGCATGCGTCGAATTCATTTCGAACATGCGCGGGCTTCCGGGAGGACAGGTAAGTGTACACACACTCACTTTTCTCGTTGAGAAACATGCCGACGAGAATCTCGACGAGAAAATAGATAGCAGGTTCTCTATTTTCTCGTCGAGATTACTTGTCGGTTTTCTTGATGAGAAACCATGCACACAAACGAGTTTCTCGGCAAGACATCTCTGCCAGCAAGTTTCTTGCTGGTTCTTGCCGAGAAACTCGGTCGTGTGTACGAGGCCTAACATAGAATACTGATTGAGAAAAGCTGCTCTACAGCATGAATTATGCTTGTTTGGCAGACATCTATGAACCTAGACAGGAGGTGCTAAAAGCACCAAGTTTCTAGATTTATTTTATAGTGTACTTAACACAGAAGGAAATAAATAAAGAAGAAAGGTTGAAAAAGACAGGATGAAGGAAGTAAAAAAAGAAGTAGAAAAGGAAGGTAGGAAGGAAACAAGGACAAAAGAAAGTTAGGAAGAGGACATAAGAACATAAAGAAGAATGAGATGGTAGGATGGAAGGATGGAAGGAAAGAGGGGGAAGGAAGGAAAGACGGGTGGAAGGAAGAAAGAGGCAGGAATGAAGGAAGTATGAGAAGTAAGGGAAGGTAGAAGGAAGGACAGAAGGAAGTAAGGAAGAAAGGTTGATAAAAAAAAAATATGAAAGAAAAGGAAGCCTATAAGAAAAGAGGGACAAAATGAAGGAAGTAAGAAAAGAAGTAGAAAAAGAAGGAAGGAATAATGAGAAGAAAGGTAGGATGGAAGGAAAGAGGATGAAGGAAGGACATAAGGAAGTAGGGAAGAAAATAGTTGGAAGGAAAGAAGAATGGGAAGGAAGGATGGATGGATGAGAAAGGTAGGAGAGAAGGAAAAAGAAGCAAGGAGGGACAGATGGAAGTAAAGAAGAAAATAGTAGGAAGGAAAGAAGAATGGGAAGGAAGGATGGATGGATGAGAATGGTAGGATGGAAGGAAAGAAGGACAAAAGAAAGTTAGGAAGAGGACATAAGAAAGTAAAGAAGAATGAGAAGAAAGGTAGGATGGGAGGAAAGAGGGGGAAGGAAGGAAGGCCGGGTGGAAGGAAGAAAGAGGCAGGAATGAAGGAAGTATGAGAAGTAAGGGAGGGTAGAAGCAAGGACAGAAGGAAGTTAGGAAGAAAGGTTGATAAAAAAAAATATGAAAGAAAAGAGGGACAAAATGAAGGAAGTGAGAAAAGAAGTAGAAAAAGAAGTAAGGAAGAATGTGAAGAAAGGTAGGATGGAAGGAAAATAGGAGGAAGGAAGGACATAAGGAAGTAAGGAAGAAAATCGTAGGAAAGGAAGAAGAATGGGAAGGAAGGAAGGATGAATGGATGGATGAGAAAGGTAGGATGGAAGGAAAAAGAAGCAAGGAGGGACAGATGGAAGTAAGGGAGAAAATAGTAGGAAGGAAAGAAGAATAGGAAGGAAGAAGGGATGGATGAGAAAGGTAGTGTAGGGGGGTGCTAATTTTAGGGGAAGTGTTGGGTGGTATTTGTGCCCAAACACCCTAACTGTTAGAGTTCTTGTAACCATTTTTGTCTGCAGGTAGAGTATTAGTGTACAGTTCCCTGTGGCCTGCAGGTGGCGCTGCCATAGTGGGCCAGGGTTGAACCGCTGATATAGTGCTGTGCCTTGTGTGTCCCCTCTCAGCAACCATACAGTGGGTGTGGACTACATGATGTGCATGCTGGGAGAGGATATAAAAGGGGCAGGCACTGCCTGTTTGGGGTTCTTGTTCCTGTCCGCCCTGGGCACCTTTAGCCCAGGGGTGGGTCTGCAGTTCGTGGCCGGGGGTTCTACCCCAGGGAGTGTGTGTGTTCCTGTCAGTCCCAGGCACCTTTAGCCCTGGGACTGCAACAAAGGTCTGGGCCCAGAACCTTCGGCTGGAGCCCATCGGAGATCGAGGAATCTCAGGGTGCCGCCTTGCGAGGGGACCCATATCCTAGATGACGAGGCCGGGGGAGGAACCGTTCCGAAGGACTGGTGCAGAAGTCACAGTGAAGGAAGGGTCCCGGTAACTCTCTGGAGGGATGTCTTCTCCTTAATAGAGACCAAGTTCACCAGGTCTGTGGTGGAGACCAAGTTCACCAGGTCTGTGGTGGAGACCAAGTTCACCAGGTCTGTGGTGGAGACCAAGTGTAAAGTTCGAGTGTCATTTCGGCTGCTAGTCCTAAGTTAGGGAGACTATCCAAATGGGCTGAGTCTGCTTGAGAATCGGAGCAGTGAATTGTGTTGCGTTTGTGCCTGGACCTCTTCCACACCTTAAGCTGTCCTGTTCTCCCTCCAACCTTTTCTGTCAGAGACTGTGTTTTACTAGAAATAAACCTCTACGTTGGAGTGCAGCTGGTGTGGACTAGTGATGAGCCGAACACCCCCGGGTTCGGTTCGCACCAGAACCCGCGAACGGACCGAAAGTTCGTACGAACATTAGAACCCTATTAAATACAATGGATGCGAACGTTTGAATTCTAAAGTGCTAATTATAACAACTATTATGCATGTTATTGTCCTAAAAAGGGTTTGGGAACCCGGGTTCTGCACCAGGGGACATGTATCAATGCAAAAAGAAGTTTTAAAAACGGTCGTTTTTCGGGAGCAGTCATTTTAATGATGCATAAAGTGAAAAAAAAAAAGTCAAATATTCCTTTAAATATCGTACCTGGGGGGTGTCTAAAGTATGCCTGTGAAGTGCCACGTGTTTCCCGTGTTTAGAACTGTCCCTGCACAAAATGACACTTCTAAAGGAAAAAAAAGCCATTTAAAACTGCTTGCGGCTTTAATGTAATGTCTGGTCCCGGTAATATGGATGAAAATCTTTAAGAAAAATGGCATAGCTACCCCATGACCCCCCCCCCCTACCCCAGCCCATTACCAGCCCCTTTGGGTCTTGTATGGATATTAAGGGGAACCCCGCACATAAAATAAAAAAGGCCCTATATACTCTGAACAGCCGTATACAGGCGGTGCATACAAGACAGGGACTGTAGGTTTGTTCTTATGTAGAATCTGTTTGTAATTTTGAACAGGTACATTGTTTAAGTGTAGCTCCAGCCCAAAAATCTATTTTTAAACTTTTTGGAAAACATAGGTAAGGGTTATCACCCCTGTAACATTTGTTTTGCTGTCTGTGCCCCTGTTCAGAACATTTCACCTCACTTTCCGTCCCAATGACAACTGTTTTTGAAATGTGGTGTTTTTCTTGAAACAAGGATTGCTGATAAAGCATCAGTACAGAGGAGACACCTTTCTCCCATATTAATTCTTACAGGAGAGAATTTTCCTTCCTAGGGGTAGATTTCCTCTCACTTCCTGTTGTCTTCTTGCGTTTGCAAGTAGGAGTCGTTTGTAAGTTGGATGTTTGAAAGTAGGGACCTGCCGTATATACTCTGCAGAAATAGGCCCCTTAGTTGTTGGTGTTGGCACAACACTGTAAGCACTCACAGTTACTCTTGGTTGGTGCTGGAACGCCCTGCTGTCAACTATTATATCAGGAATTTTAATTACATATAATTGTTGAACAGTGGTAGTAAAAATTGGGCCTTTGATGGTGGTGCTGGTGCCACAACACTGTAAGCCCTGACAGTTACTCTTGGTGGGTGCAGCAATGGGCCCTGCTGTGAATTATTAGATCAAGAATTGTAATTGCATGGCCCTGTTGAACAGGGGCTGAAAAATTGGGCCTTTCGTGGTGGTGGTGGTGGTGGTGGTGTTGCCACAACACTGTAAGCCCTCAGAGTTACTCTTGGTGGGTGCAGGAATGGGCCCTGCTGTAAATTATTAGATCAAGAATTGTAATTGCATGCCCCTGTTGAACAGGGGCTGAAAAATTGGGCCTTTCGTGGTGGTGGTGGTGGTGGTGGTGGTGTTGCCACAACACTGTAAGCCCTCAGAGTTACTCTTGGTGGGTGCAGGAATGGGCCCTGCTGTGAATTATTAGATCAAGAATTGTAATTACATGCCCCTTTTGAACAGGGGCTGAAAAATTGGGCCTTTCGTGGTAGTGGTGGTGGTGGCGTTGCCACAACACTGTAAGCCCTCAGAGTTACTCTTGGTGGGTGCAGCAATGGGCCCTGCTGTGAATTATTAGATCAAGAATTGTAATTACATGCCCCTGTTGAACAGGGGCTGAAAAATTGGGCCTTAGGCACTGGTGGCACAACACTACAACCCCTCACAGATACTGTACTTGGAGCACAGCAATGAGCCCTGTTGCAAAGTATTGCTTCAAAAATTGTAATGACACGCCCCTGTTAAACAGGGGCTGAAAAATTGGGCCTTAGGCACTGGTGCCACAACACTCCAACCCCTCACAGATACTGTACTTGGAGCACAGCAATGAGCCCTATGGCAAATTATTGCTAAAAAAATTGTAATTACACGCCCCTGTAAAACAGGGGCTGAAAAATTGGGCCTTAGCCACTGGTGGCGGCACCCATAAACAAAAATGATCTTCCAAGCTATCATCATCAATCGTATCATTGAGGACTCGGAGGAGGAGGATAGCCAGTCAACATAACAGCACAGGCACTCAGCATCAGCATCAGTCTTGAAGGGATGTGACATGTTAAAATCAATTAGTCTGTTATATCAGCATCAGGTGTGTGGTAGCTGGTGGTGATCCAAGACTGGTTCATCTTGATGAAAGTCAGTCGATCAACCGAGTCGGTGGACAGGCGCACCCTGTGATCCGTGACAAATCCTCCAGCAGCACTGAATGTGCGTTCCGAAAGAACGCTGGATGCAGGACAGGCCAGTAGCTCAATTGCATACTGTGCAAGCTCTGGCCAGTGATCCATCCTCAAGACCCAGTAAGCCAGAGGATTTTCGGTGGGGAAGGTGTCCAAGTCTGACCTTGCCCCTAGATATTCCTGCACCATGTTTATCAGACGCTGGCGATGGTTGCTGGAACCGATCATACTTTGGGGCTGCGGACTAAAGAATTGTCTGAACGCATCGGTCAGACGGCCACCTTCCCCACCGCTCCTTCTTTGACTGGCCGAAGCCTCAGCAACTCGTTGTCCAGGACCAGGAGTTTGTAACCTCCCAGTCTCTGGGAACGCGTTGCACAGACCTTTCTGCAAGGCCTCCCGGAGTTGTCTCATCCTCTGCTCCCTCTGCGACGGTAACATAAGGTCCGCAACCTTACCCTTGTACCGTGGATCAAGGAGAGTGGCCAGCCAGTAATGGTCCCTCTCCTTGATCCGAAGAATACGAGGATCCTTCCGCAGACTTTGCAGGATCAGGGAGGCCATGCAGCGTAGGTTTGCTGAGGCATTCGCTCCGGAGTCCTCTGGGTCACTAAGAACGACATGATCCGCAGCCACCTCCTCCCAGCCACGTACAAGTCCACTGGTTTCTTGGGACTGTAAATCATCCCTAAAAGACTGCTGCTGATGATGCTGAGTGCCAGCCTCCACCTCCATGCTGACACAATCCTCCTCCTCCTCCTCCTCCTCCTCTTCCTGTGCGATGGGTAGTGATGAGCCGAACACCCCCGGGTTCGGTTCGCACCAGAACCCGCGAACGGACCGAAAGTTCGAACGAACATTAGAACCCTATTAAATACAATGGATGCGAACGTTCGAATTCTAAAGTGCTAATTATAACAACTATTATGCATGTTATTGTCATAAATAGGGTTTGGGAACCCGGGTTGTGCACCAGGGGACATGTATCAATGCAAAAAGAAGTTTTAAAAACGGTCGTTTTTCGGGAGCAGTCATTTTAATGATGCATAAAGTGAAAAAAAAAAGTCAAATATTCCTTTAAATATCGTACCTGGGGGGTGTCTAAAGTATGCCTGTGAAGTGCCACGTGTTTCCCGTGTTTAGAACTGTCCCTGCACAAAATGACACTTCTAAAGGAAAAAAAAGCCATTTAAAACTGCTTGCGGCTTTAATGTAATGTCTGGTCCCGGTAATATGGATGAAATTCTTTAAGAAAAATGGCATAGCTACCCCATGACCCCCCCCCCTACCCCAGCCCATTACCAGCCCCTTTGGGTCTTGTATGGATATTAAGGGGAACCCCGCACATAAAATAAAAAAGGCCCTATATACTCTGAACAGCCGTATACAGGCGGTGCATACAAGACAGGGACTGTAGGTTTGTTCTTATGTAGAATCTGTTTGTAATTTTGAACAGGTACATTGTTGAAGTGTAGCTCCAGCCCAAAAATCTATTTTTAAACTTTTTGGGAAACATAGGTAAGGGTTATCACCCCTGTAACATTTGTTTTGCTGTCTGTGCCCCTGTTCCGAACATTTCACCTCACTTTCCGTCCCAATGACAACTGTTTTTGAAATGTGGTGTTTTTCTTGAAACAAGGATTGCTGATAAAGCATCAGTACAGATGAGACCCCTTTCTCCCATATTTATTCTTACAGGAGAGAATTTTCCTTTCTAGGGGTAGATTTCCTCTCACTTCCTGTTGTCTTCTTTCGTTTGCAAGTAGGAGTCGTTTGTAAGTTGGATGTTTGAAAGTAGGGACCTGCCGTATATACTCTGCAGAAATAGGCCCCTTAGTTGTTGGTGTTGGCACAACACTGTAAGCACTCAGTTACTCTTGGTTGGTGCTGGAACGCCCTGCTGTCAACTATTATATCAGGAATTTTAATTACATATAATTGTTGAACAGTGGTAGTAAAAATTGGGGCTTTGATGGTGGTGCTGGTGCCACAACACTGTAAGCCCTCACAGTTACTCTTGGTGGGTGCAG
Source organism: Rana muscosa (assembly GCA_029206835.1). Taxonomy (NCBI): domain Eukaryota; kingdom Metazoa; phylum Chordata; class Amphibia; order Anura; family Ranidae; genus Rana; species Rana muscosa. The sequence goes on from CM055122.1 coordinate 267,778,519, forward strand.
CAATGGGCCCTGCTGTGAATTATTAGATCAAGAATTGTAATTACATGCCCCTTTTGAACAGGGGCTGAAAAATTGGGCCTTTCGTGGTGGTGGTGGTGGTGGCGTTGCCACAAGACTGTAAGCCCTCAGAGTTACTCTTGGTGGGTGCAGCAATGGACCCTGCTGTGAATTATTAGATCAAGAATTGTAATTGCATGCCCCTGTTGAACAGGGGCTGAAAAATTGGGCCTTAGGCACTGGTGGCACAACACTACAACCCCTCACAGATACTGTACTTGGAGCACAGCAATGAGCCCTGTTGCAAAGTATTGCTTCAAAAATTGTAATGACACGCCCCTGTTAAACAGGGGCTGAAAAATTGGGCCTTAGGCACTGGTGCCACAACACTCCAACCCCTCACAGATACTGTACTTGGAGCACAGCAATGAGCCCTATGGCAAATTATTGCTAAAAAAATTGTAATTACACGCCCCTGTAAAACAGGGGCTGAAAAATTGGGCCTTAGCCACTGGTGGCGGCACCCATAAACAAAAATGATCTTCCAAGCTATCATCATCAATCGTATCATTGAGGACTCGGAGGAGGAGGATAGCCAGTCAACATAACAGCACAGGCACTCAGCATCAGCATCAGTCTTGAAGGGATGTGACATGTTAAAATCAATTAGTCTGTTATATCAGCATCAGGTGTGTGGTAGCTGGTGGTGATCCAAGACTGGTTCATCTTGATGAAAGTCAGTCGATCAACCGAGTCGGTGGACAGGCGCACCCTGTGATCCGTGACAAATCCTCCAGCAGCACTGAATGTGCGTTCCGAAAGAACGCTGGATGCAGGACAGGCCAGTAGCTCAATTGCATACTGTGCAAGCTCTGGCCAGTGATCCATCCTCAAGACCCAGTAAGCCAGAGGATTTTCGGTGGGGAAGGTGTCCAAGTCTGACCTTGCCCCTAGATATTCCTGCACCATGTTTATCAGACGCTGGCGATGGTTGCTGGAACCGATCATACTTTGGGGCTGCGGACTAAAGAATTGTCTGAACGCATCGGTCAGACGGCCACCTTCCCCACTGCTCCTTCTTTGACTGGCCGAAGCCTCAGCAACTCGTTGTCCAGGACCAGGAGTTTGTAACCTCCCAGTCTCTGGGAACGCGTTGCACAGACCATTCTGCAAGGCCTCCCGGAGTTGTCTCATCCTCTGCTCCCTCTGCGACGGTAACATAAGGTCCGCAACCTTACCCTTGTACCGTGGATCAAGGAGAGTGGCCAGCCAGTAATGGTCCCTCTCCTTGATCCGAAGAATACGAGGATCCTTCCGCAGACTTTGCAGGATCAGGGAGGCCATGCAGCGTAGGTTTGCTGAGGCATTCGCTCCGGAGTCCTCTGGGTCACTAAGAACGACATGATCCGCAGCCACCTCCTCCCAGCCACGTACAAGTCCACTGGTTTCTTGGGACTGTAAATCATCCCTAAAAGACTGCTGCTGATGATGCTGAGTGCCAGCCTCCACCTCCATGCTGACACAATCCTCCTCCTCCTCCTCCTCCTCCTCCTCTTCCTGTGCGATGGGTGGGACAGAAGGAACACTGTCTGGGTAAAGGGGGCCTTGAGAGGCAAGGAAGTCCTCCTCTTCCTGCCTCTGTTCTGCCTCAAGTGCCCTGTCCATTATTCCACGCAGCGTGTGCTCCAACAGGTGGACAAGAGGTACAGTGTCACTGATGCATGCACTGTCACTGCTCACCATCCTCGTGGCCTCCTCAAATGGTGCCAGGACAGTGCATGCATCCCTGATCATGCCCCACTGGCGTGGAGAAAAAAAACCAAGCTCCCCTGACCCTGTCCTGGTGCCGTAGTCGCACAGGTACTCATTGATGGCCCTCTGCTGCGTGTGCAGCCGCTGCAGCATGGCCAACGTTGAGTTCCACCTGGTGGGCATGTCACATATAAGGCGGTTCTTGGGCAGGTTCAACTCCTTTTGCAGCTCAGCCAGGCGAGCACTGGCATTATAAGATCTGCGGAAATGCACACAGACTTTCCTGGCCTGCCTCAGGACATCCTGTAAGCCCGGGTACCTGCCCAAGAACCGCTGCACCACCAGGTTAAGGACGTGAGCCACACAGGGCACATGGGTCAGTTGTCCCTGTCGGAGGGCGGAGAGGAGGTTGGTGCCATTGTCGCAAACCACCATTCCTGGCTTAAGCTGGCGTGGCGTCAACCACCTCTCGGCCTGGCCCTGCAGAGCAGACAGGACCTCTGCCCCAGTGTGGCTTCTGTCCCCCAAACACACCAGCGCAAGCACGGCATGGCATCTTTTTGCCTGCGTACTTGCGTAGCCCCGTGAACGGCTACGGAGCACCGCTGGTTCATAGGACAAACCACAGGAAGAGGCCATGGAGGAAGAAGAAGAGGAGGGGGTGGAGGAGAGAGGTGTGTCACAACCAGTAGTAGCATTTTGGAGGCGTGGCGGTGGAACAACCTCCAACACTACTGCACCTTGTCCTGCATCCTTCCCAGCTGCCAAAAGAGTGACCCAATGGGCCGTGAAAGAAAGGTAACGTCCCTGTCCATGCCTGCTGGACCATGAGTCAGCGGTAATATGCACCTTACCGCTGACCGCCCTGTCCAGCGAGGCCAAGACATTGCCTTCCACATGCCGGTAGAGAGCCGGAATAGCCTTCCGTGAGAAAAAGTGGCGTTTGGGAACCTGCCACTGAGGAACCGCACATTGCACAAACTCACGGAAGGGGGCCGAGTCTACCAACTGAAAAGGCAGCAGTTGAAGCGCTAGCAATTTAGCCAAGCTAGCATTCAACCGCTGGGCATGTGGATGGCTGGGAGTGAACTTCTTTCGACGGTCCAGCAGCTGGGGCAGGGAAATTTGCTTGCTAGAATCGGACGTTGGTGTACTGCTAGCAGAGTGGCCGCAAGTACTTGGCTGTGACACACCTAATTCTACACCTTCATTCCTCTCAGTGCATGTTTCAGAGAGGACTGAAGTTATAGTGGGGTTGGAGATCCCAGCTGATGCGGTGCAAGGAGAGGTCCGCTTTGTTCTTTGGTGTGGGTCTTTGAGGTAGGCTTGCCAACGAGCTGCATGGCAGGTCAACATATGTCTGGTCAGGCATGTGGTACCCAAGCGGCTGATGTTTTGGCCACGCGATATACGCTTGAGACATATGTTGCAAACAGCAGCTGTGCGATCTGATGCACTAGCCTCAAAAAAGGCCCACACCAAAGAACTTTTTGAATGACGGGCAGAGGCAGCGCCCTGCACAGGCGGAGCTCTGCGGTGTGATTCCGTCGGTGTACTGCCCTTACGCTGGCCACCAAAGGGCATCCTGCCTCGTTGGAGATGTGCCTCCTCCTCATCCTCCTCCTCCTCCTCTCTCCTATTAGGCACCCACGTGGAGTCAGTGACCTCATCATCACCTCCCTCCTCATCACTGGAGGCAATCTGGCAGTATGCTGCAGCTGCTGGAACATGACTGCCAGATTGGTGTCCTTCTTGAGCATCCCCTCTGTCTGCTCTCACGCTACTGCCTTACTCTAGCTGGGTTTCATCATCAGACCCTTCGAAACGCTGGGCATCCTCCTGGAGCATGTACCCAACACTGTGCTCAAACAGTTCGGGGGACTCCTCAGGAGGAGGACATGGTGGGTCTAGGGAAGGAGTGACTGATGATGAGTCTGACATTGATACCAGGGAAGAGGACGCTTTGGCAGCTGCTTTTCCAGTACCCTGAGCCTGGGTGAGAGAGGATGAGGAGGAGGAGGAGGGCTTGGTCATCCACTCTACCAAGTCTTCGGCATGATGTGGCTCAACATGTCCAGCTGCCGAAAAGAAGGACAAGCGTGTCCCATGGCCATGTGCTGATGACAATGCACCGCGTCCACGACCAGCACTGTTGCCCCCAGACACAGAGCCTGCTTGCCCTCTTTTATTGCCTCCTGACTGTCTGCCTCTCCTTGTTTGCCTTCCAGACATTCTAATAGATGGCCTGCAGGGAGATGGGAAAAAAGCAATAAGGGCTACCTTCAGGTGTCCTTCTCTGTCCCTTGAAACAAGGACTTTGACAGTGAAAGAAACTGACACACTCTCCCTACCTACAGTTTTCTGTCCCTAGAAAAAATGTTTTTTTTAAGCACAATTTAGCACAAGGAGAATTACCTCACTGTCCTTCCAGGTCCCTGGAAACAAGGACTTTGACAGTGAAAGAAACTGACACACTCTCCCTACCTACAGTTTTCTGTCCCTAGAAAAAATGTTTTTTTTTTAAGCACAATTTAGCACAAGGAGAATTACCTCACTGTCCTTCCAGGTCCCTGGAAACAAGGACTTTGACAGTGAAAGAAACTGACACACTCTCCCTACCTACAGTTTTCTGTCCCTAGAAAAAATGTTTTTTTTAAGCACAATTTAGCACAAGGAGAATTACCTCACTGTCCTTCCAGGTCCCTGGAAACAAGGACTTTGACAGTGAAAGAAACTTACACACTCTCCCTACCTACAGTTTTCTGTCCCTAGAAAAAATGTTTTTTTAAGCACAATTTAGCACAAGGAGAATTACCTCACTGTCCTTCCAGGTCCCTGGAAACAAGGACTTTGACAGTGAAAGAAACTGACACACTCTCCCTACCTACAGTTTTCTGTCCCTAGAAAAAATGTTTTTTTAAGCACAATTTAGCACAAGGAGAATTACCTCACTGTCCTTCCAGGTCCCTGGAAACAAGGACTTTGACAGTGAAAGAAACTGACACACTCTCCCTACCTACAGTTTTCTGTCCCTAGAAAAAATGTTTTTTTTAAGCACAATTTAGCACAAGGAGAATTACCTCACTGTCCTTCCAGGTCCCTGGAAACAAGGACTTTGACAGTGAAAGAAACTGACACACTCTCCCTACCTACAGTTTTCTGTCCCTAGAAAAAATGTTTTTTTTAAGCACAATTTAGCACAAGGAGAATTACCTCACTGTCCTTCCAGGTCCCTGGAAACAAGGACTTTGGCAGTGAAAGAAACTGACACACTCTCCCTACCTACAGTTTTCTGTCCCTAGAAAAAATGTTTTTTTTAAGCACAATTTAGCACAAGGAGAATTACCTCACTGTCCTTCCAGGTCCCTGGAAACAAGGACTTTGACAGTGAAAGAAACTGACACACTCTCCCTACCTACAGTTTTCTGTCCCTAGAAAAAATGTTTTTTTTAAGCACAATTTAGCACAAGGAGAATTACCTCACTGTCCTTCCAGGTCCCTGGAAACAAGGACTTTGACAGTGAAAGAAACTGACACACTCTCCCTACCTACAGTTTTCTGTCCCTAGAAAAAATGTTTTTTTTTAAGCACAATTTAGCACAAGGAGAATTACCTCACTGTCCTTCCAGGTCCCTGGAAACAAGGACTTTGACAGTGAAATAAACTGACACACTCTCCCTACCTACAGTTTTCTGTCCCTAGAAAAAATGTTTTTTTTAAGCACAATTTAGCACAAGGAGAATTACCTCACTGTCCTTCCAGGTCCCTGGAAACAAGGACTTTGACAGTGAAAGAAACTGACACACTCTCCCTACCTACAGTTTTCTGTCCCTAGAAAAAATGTTTTTTTTAAGCACAATTTAGCACAAGGAGAATTACCTCACTGTCCTTCCAGGTCCCTGGAAACAAGGACTTTGACAGTGAAAGAAACTGACACACTCTCCCTACCTACAGTTTTCTGTCCCTAGAAAAAATGTTTTTTTTAAGCACAATTTAGCACAAGGAGAATTACCTCACTGTCCTTCCAGGTCCCTGGAAACAAGGACTTTGACAGTGAAAGAAACTGACACACTCTCCCTACCTACAGTTTTCTGTCCCTAGAAAAAATGTTTTTTTTAAGCACAATTTAGCACAAGGAGAATTACCTCACTGTCCTTCCAGGTCCCTGGAAACAAGGACTTTGGCAGTGAAAGAAACTGACACACTCTCCCTACCTACAGTTTTCTGTCCCTAGAAAAAATGTTTTTTTTAAGCACAATTTAGCACAAGGAGAATTACCTCACTGTCCTTCTAGGTCCCTGGAAACAAGGGCTTTGACAGTGAAAGAAACTGACACACTCTCCCTACCTACAGTTTTCTGTCCCTAGAAAAAATGTTTTTTTAAGCACAATTTAGCACAAGGAGAATTACCTCACTGTCCTTCCAGGTCCCTGGAAACAAGGACTTTGACAGTGAAAGAAACTGACACACTCTCCCTACCTACAGTTTTCTGTCCCTAGAAAAATTTTTTTTTTAAGCACAATTTAGCACAAGGAGAATTACCTCACTGTCCTTCCAGGTCCCTGGAAACAAGGACTTTGACAGTGAAAGAAACTGACACACTCTCCCTACCTACAGTTTTCTGTCCCTAGAAAAAATGTTTTTTTTAAGCACAATTTAGCACAAGGAGAATTACCTCACTGTCCTTCCAGGTCCCTGGAAACAAGGACTTTGACAGTGAAAGAAACTGACACACTCTCCCTACCTACAGTTTTCTGTCCCTAGAAAAAATGTTTTTTTTAAGCACAATTTAGCACAAGGAGAATTACCTCACTGTCCTTCCAGGTCCCTGGAAACAAGGACTTTGACAGTGAAAGAAACTGACACACTCTCCCTACCTACAGTTTTCTGTCCCTAGAAAAAATGTTTTTTTTAAGCACAATTTAGCACAAGGAGAATTACCTCACTGTCCTTCCAGGTCCCTGGAAACAAGGACTTTGACAGTGAAAGAAACTGACACACTCTCCCTACCTACAGTTTTCTGTCCCTAGAAAAAATGTTTTTTTTTAAGCACAATTTAGCACAAGGAGAATTACCTCACTGTCCTTCCAGGTCCCTGGAAACAAGGACTTTGACAGTGAAAGAAACTGACACACTCTCCCTACCTACAGTTTTCTGTCCCTAGAAAAAATGTTTTTTTTAAGCACAATATAGCACAAGGAGAATTCACTCACTGTCCTTCCAGGTCCCTGGAAACAAGGACTTTGACAGTGAAAGAAACTGACACACTCTCCCTACCTACAGTTTTCTGTCCCTAGAAAAAATGTTTTTTTTAAGCACAATTTAGCACAAGGAGAATTACCTCACTGTCCTTCCAGGTCCCTGGAAACAAGGACTTTGGCAGTGAAAGAAACTGACACACTCTCCCTACCTACAGTTTTCTGTCCCTAGAAAAAATGTTTTTTTTAAGCACAATTTAGCACAAGGAGAATTACCTCACTGTCCTTCCAGGTCCCTGGAAACAAGGACTTTGACAGTGAAAGAAACTGACACACTCTCCCTACCTACAGTTTTCTGTCCCTAGAAAAAATGTTTTTTTTAAGCACAATTTAGCACAAGGAGAATTACCTCACTGTCCTTCCAGGTCCCTGGAAACAAGGACTTTGACAGTGAAAGAAACTGACACACTCTCCCTACCTACAGTTTTCTGTCCCTAGAAAAAATGTTTTTTTTAAGCACAATTTAGCACAAGGAGAATTACCTCACTGTCCTTCCAGGTCCCTGGAAACAAGGACTTTGACAGTGAAAGAAACTGACACACTCTCCCTACCTACAGTTTTCTGTCCCTAGAAAAAATGTTTTTTTTTAAGCACAATTTAGCACAAGGAGAATTACCTCACTGTCCTTCCAGGTCCCTGGAAACAAGGACTTTGACAGTGAAAGAAACTGACACACTCTCCCTACCTACAGTTTTCTGTCCCTAGAAAAAATGTTTTTTTTAAGCACAATATAGCACAAGGAGAATTCACTCACTGTCCTTCCAGGTCCCTGGAAACAAGGACTTTGACAGTGAAAGAAACTGACACACTCTCCCTACCTACAGTTTTCTGTCCCTAGAAAAAATGTTTTTTTTAAGCACAATTTAGCACAAGGAGAATTACCTCACTGTCCTTCCAGGTCCCTGGAAACAAGGACTTTGGCAGTGAAAGAAACTGACACACTCTCCCTACCTACAGTTTTCTGTCCCTAGAAAAAATGTTTTTTTTAAGCACAATTTAGCACAAGGAGAATTACCTCACTGTCCTTCCAGGTCCCTGGAAACAAGGACTTTGACAGTGAAAGAAACTGACACACTCTCCCTACCTACAGTTTTCTGTCCCTAGAAAAAATGTTTTTTTTAAGCACAATTTAGCACAAGGAGAATTACCTCACTGTCCTTCCAGGTCCCTGGAAACAAGGACTTTGACAGTGAAAGAAACTGACACACTCTCCCTACCTACAGTTTTCTGTCCCTAGAAAAAATGTTTTTTTTAAGCACAATTTAGCACAAGGAGAATTACCTCACTGTCCTTCCAGGTCCCTGGAAACAAGGACTTTGACAGTGAAAGAAACTGACACACTCTCCCTACCTACAGTTTTCTGTCCCTAGAAAAAATGTTTTTTTTAAGCACAATTTAGCACAAGGAGAATTACCTCACTGTCCTTCCAGGTCCCTGGAAACAAGGACTTTGACAGTGAAAGAAACTGACACACTCTCCCTACCTACAGTTTTCTGTCCCTAGAAAAAATGTTTTTTTTTAAGCACAATTTAGCACAAGGAGAATTACCTCACTGTCCTTCCAGGTCCCTGGAAACAAGGACTTTGACAGTGAAAGAAACTGACACACTCTCCCTACCTACAGTTTTCTGTCCCTAGAAAAAATGTTTTTTTTAAGCACAATTTAGCACAAGGAGAATTACCTCACTGTCCTTCCAGGTCCCTGGAAACAAGGACTTTGACAGTGAAAGAAACTGACACACTCTCCCTACCTACAGTTTTCTGTCCCTAGAAAAAATGTTTTTTTTTAAGCACAATTTAGCACAAGGAGAATTACCTCACTGTCCTTCCAGGTCCCTGGAAACAAGGACTTTGACAGTGAAAGAAACTGACACACTCTCCCTACCTACAGTTTTCTGTCCCTAGAAAAAATGTTTTTTTTAAGCACAATTTAGCACAAGGAGAATTACCTCACTGTCCTTCCAGGTCCCTGGAAACAAGGACTTTGACAGTGAAAGAAACTGACACACTCTCCCTACCTACAGTTTTCTGTCCCTAGAAAAAATGTTTTTTTTAAGCACAATTTAGCACAAGGAGAATTACCTCACTGTCCTTCCAGGTCCCTGGAAACAAGGACTTTGACAGTGAAAGAAACTGACACACTCTCCCTACCTACAGTTTTCTGTCCCTAGAAAAAATGTTTTTTTTAAGCACAATATAGCACAAGGAGAATTCACTCACTGTCCTTCCAGGTCCCTGGAAACAAGGACTTTGACAGTGAAAGAAACTGACACACTCTCCCTACCTACAGTTTTCTGTCCCTAGAAAAAATGTTTTTTTTAAGCACAATATAGCACAAGCACAAAACACACTGACACTCTCCCTACCTATCCTTCTCTTTCCCTAAACTAAAGGAATCCAGGTTAAGCAAGAAAGAAATAAAAGTCACTGTCCCTGCCTATGCTGCTCTATCCCTGCTCCGGAACACACTACACTAGGCCGCCGTGCTGGCGGCCTTTTATAGTGTGGGGCGTGTACTAAACCCCCTCAGCAATAATTGGCCACAGGCATCCTGCCTGTGGCCAATCATTGCTCTCCTCGCTGCCGGCGCTGTGATTGGCCAAGCATGCGGGGTCACAGTGCATGCTTGGCCAATCACAGCGCCTGGATGACACTGCGATGGCGTAGTGCATTGTGGGCCGTTCGCGTCACTCGAATTTGGCGCGAACGGCCCAAATCGTTCGATCTTCGTCGAACGATCGAACAGCCGATGTTCGAGTCGAACGTATGTTCGACTCGAACACGAAGCTCATCCCTAGCGATGGGTGGGAAGGAACACTGTCTGGGTAAAGGGGGCCTTGAGAGGCAAGGAAGTCCTCCTCTTCCTGCCTCTGTTCTGCCTCAAGTGCCCTGTTCATTATTCCACGCAGCGTGTGCTCCAACAGGTGGACAAGAGGTACAGTGTCACTGATGCATGCACTGTCACTGCTCACCATCCTCGTGGCCTCCTCAAATAGTGCCAGGACAGTGCATGCATCCCTGATCATGCCCCACTGGCGTGGAGAAAAAAAACCAAGCTCCCCTGACCCTGTCCTGGTGCCGTAGTCGCACAGGTACTCATTGATGGCCCTCTGCTGCGTGTGCAGCCGCTGCACCATGGCCAACGTTGAGTTCCACCTGGTGGGCATGTCACATATAAGGCGGTTCTTGGGCAGGTTCAACTCCTTTTGCAGCTCAGCCAGGCGAGCACTGGCATTATAAGATCTGCGGAAATGCACACAGACTTTCCTGGCCTGCCTCAGGACATCCTGTAAGCCCGGGTACCTGCCCAAGAACCGCTGCACCACCAGGTTAAGGACGTGAGCCACACAGGGCACATGGGTCAGTTGTCCCTGTCGGAGGGCGGAGAGGAGGTTGGTGCCATTGTCGCAAACCACCATTCCTGGCTTAAGCTGGCGTGGCGTCAACCACCTCTCGGCCTGGCCCTGCAGAGCAGACAGGACCTCTGCCCCAGTGTGGCTTCTGTCCCCCAAACACACCAGCGCAAGCACGGCATGGCATCTTTTTGCCTGCGTACTTGCGTAGCCCCTTGAACGGCTACGGAGCACCGCTGGTTCAGAGGACAAACCACAGGAAGAGGCCATGGAGGAAGAAGAGGAGGGGGTGGAGGAGAGAGGTGTGTCACAACCAGTAGTAGCATTTTGGAGGCGTGGCGGTGGAACAACCTCCTACACTACTGCACCTTGTCCTGCATCCTTCCCAGCTGCCAAAAGAGTGACCCAATTGGCCGTGAAAGAAAGGTAACGTCCCTGTCCATGCCTGCTGGACCATGAGTCAGCGGTAATATGCACCTTACCGCTGACCGCCCTGTCCAGCGAGGCCAAGACATTGCCTTCCACATGCCGGTAGAGAGCCGGAATAGCCTTCCGTGAGAAAAAGTGGCGTTTGGGAACCTGCCACTGAGGAACCGCACATTGCACAAACTCACGGAAGGGGGCCGAGTCTACCAACTGAAAAGGCAGCAGTTGAAGCGCTAGCAATTTAGCCAAGCTAGCATTCAACCGCTGGGCATGTGGATGGCTGGGAGTGAACTTCTTTCGACGGTCCAGCAGCTGGGGCAGGGAAATTTGCCTGCTAGAATCGGACGTCGGTGTACTGCTAGCAGAGTGGCCGCAAGTACTTGGCTGTGACACACCTAATTCTACACCTTCATTCCTCTCAGTGCATGTTTCAGAGAGGACTGAAGTTATAGTGGGGTTGGAGATCCCAGCTGATGCGGTGCAAGGAGAGGTCCGCTTTGTTCTTTGGTGTGGGTCTTTGAGGTAGGCTTGCCAACGAGCTGCATGGCAGGTCAACATATGTCTGGTCAGGCATGTGGTACCCAAGCGGCTGATGTTTGGCCACGCGATATACGCTTGAGACATATGTTGCAAACAGCAGCTGTGCGATCTGATGCACTAGCCTCAAAAAAGGCCCACACCAAAGAACTTTTTGAATGACGGGCAGAGGCAGCGCCCTGCACAGGCGGAGCTCTGCGGTGTGATTCCGTCGGTGTACTGCCCTTACGCTGGCCACCAACGGGCATCCTGCCTCGTTGGAGATGTGCCTCCTCCTCATCCTCCTCCTCCTCCTCTCTCCTATTAGGCACCCACGTGGAGTCAGTGACCTCATCATCCCCTCCCTCCTCATCACTGGAGCCAATCTGGCAGTATGCTGCAGCTGCTGGAACATGACTGCCAGATTGGTGTCCTTCTTGAGCATCCCCTCTGTCTGCTCTCACGCTACTGCCTTCCTGTAGCTGGGTTTCATCATCAGACCCTTCGAAACGCTGGGCATCCTCCTGGAGCATGTACACAACACTGTGCTCAAACAGTTCAGGGGACTCCTCAGGAGGAGGACATGGTGGGTCTAGGGAAGGAGTGACTGATGATGAGTCTGACATTGATACCAGGGAAGAGGACGCTTTGGCAGCTGCTTTGCCAGTACCCTGAGCCTGGGTGAGAGAGGATGAGGAGGAGGAGGAGGGCTTGGTCATCCACTCTACCAAGTCTTCGGCATGATGTGGCTCAACATGTCCAGCTGCCGAAAACAAGGACAAGCGTGTCCCATGGCCATGTGCTGATGACAATGCACCGCGTCCACGACCAGCACTGTTGCCCCCAGACACAGAGCCTGCTTGCCCTCTTTTATTGCCTCCTGACTGTCTGCCTCTCCTTGTTTGCCTTCCAGACATTCTAATAGATGGCCTGCAGGGAGATGGGAAAAAAGCAATAAGGGCTTCCTTCAGTTGTCCTTCTCTGTCCCTTTACTTAAGGATTTCTAAATATGGTTGAGGATGATTGCTTTTGCACAGAATAGCACAACGACAATTTCCCTGACTGTCCAAAAAACAAGGATTTCAAAGATGGTTGATGAGGAATGCTTTAGCACACTATAGCACAAGTAGAATTTCCCTCACTGTCCTTCCCTGTCCCTACAAACAAGGATTATCACAGTGAAAGAAACTGACACTCTTCCTACCTATAGTTTTCTGTCCCTAGAAAAAATGTTTTTTTAAAGCTGATTGATGATCAATGCTTTAGCACACTATAGCACAAGTAGAATTTCCCTCAATGTCCTTCCCTGTCCCTACAAACAAGGATTATCACAGTGAAAGAAACTGACACTCTTCCTACCTATAGTTTTCTGTCCCTAGAAAAAATGTTTTTTTAAAGCTGATTGATGATCAATGCTTTAGCACACTATAGCACAAGTAGAATTTCCCTCACTGTCCTTCCCTGTCCCTAGAAACAAGGATTATCACAGTGAAAGAAACTGACACTCTTCCTACCTATAGTTTTCTGTCCCTAGAAAAAATGTTTTTTTTAAAGCTGATTGATGATCAATGCTTTAGCACACTACAGCACAAGTAGAATTTCCCTCACTGTCCTTCCCTGTCCCTAGAAACAAGGATTATCACAGTGAAAGAAACTGACACTCTTCCTACCTATAGTTTTCTGTCCCTAGAAAAAATGTTTTTTTAAAGCTGATTGATGATCAATGCTTTAGCACACTATAGCACAAGTAGAATTTCCCTCACTGTCCTTCCCTGTCCCTAGAAACAAGGATTATCACAGTGAAAGAAACTGACACTCTTCCTACCTATAGTTTTCTGTCCCTAGAAAAAATGTTTTTTTAAAGCTGATTGATGATCAATGCTTTAGCACACTATAGCACAAGTAGAATTTCCCTCACTGTCCTTCCCTGTCCCTAGAAACAAGGATTATCACAGTGAAAGAAACTGACACTCTTCCTACCTATAGTTTTCTGTCCCTAGAAAAAATGTTTTTTTAAAGCTGATTGATGATCAATGCTTTAGCACACTATAGCACAAGTAGAATTTCCCTCACTGTCCTTCCCTGTCCCTAGAAACAAGGATTATCACAGTGAAAGAAACTGACACTCTTCCTACCTATAGTTTTCTGTCCCTAGAAAAAATGTTTTTTTAAAGCTGATTGATGATCAATGCTTTAGCACACTATAGCACAAGTAGAATTTCCCTCACTGTCCTTCCCTGTCCCTAGAAACAAGGATTATCACAGTGAAAGAAACTGACACTCTTCCTACCTATAGTTTTCTGTCCCTAGAAAAAATGTTTTTTTAAAGCTGATTGATGATCAATGCTTTAGCACACTACAGCACAAGTAGAATTTCCCTCACTGTCCTTCCCTGTCCCTAGAAACAAGGATTATCACAGTGAAAGAAACTGACACTCTTCCTACCTATAGTTTTCTGTCCCTAGAAAAAATGTTTTTTTAAAGCTGATTGATGATCAATGCTTTAGCACACTATAGCACAAGTAGAATTCCCCTCACTGTCCTTCCCTGTCCCTAGAAACAAGGATTATCACAGTGAAAGAAACTGACACTCTTCCTACCTATAGTTTTCTGTCCCTAGAAAAAATGTTTTTTTAAAGCTAAATGATGATCAATGTTTTAGCACACTATAGCACAAGTAGAATTTCCCTCACTGTCCTTCCCTGTCCCTAGAAACAAGGATTATCACAGTGAAAGAAACTGACACTCTTCCTACCTATAGTTTTCTGTCCCTAGAAAAAATGTTTTTTTAAAGCTGATTGATGATCAATGCTTTAGCACACTATAGCACAAGTAGAATTTCCCTCACTGTCCTTCCCTGTCCCTAGAAACAAGGATTATCACAGTGAAAGAAACTGACACTCTTCCTACCTATAGTTTTCTGTCCCTAGAAAAAATGTTTTTTTAAAGCTGATTGATGATCAATGCTTTAGCACACTATAGCACAAGTAGAATTTCCCTCACTGTCCTACCCTGTCCCTAGAAACAAGGATTATCACAGTGAAAGAAACTGACACTCTTCCTACCTATAGTTTTCTGTCCCTAGAAATTTTTTTTTTTAAAGCTGATTGATGATCAATGCTTTAGCACACTATAGCACAAGTAGAATTTCCCTCACTGTCCTTCCCTGTCCCTAGAAACAAGGATTATCACAGTGAAAGAAACTGACACTCTTCCTACCTATAGTTTTCTGTCCCTAGAAAAAATGTTTTTTTAAAGCTGATTGATGATCAATGCTTTAGCACACTATAGCACAAGTAGAATTTCCCTCACTGTCCTTCCCTGTCCCTAGAAACAAGGATTATCACAGTGAAAGAAACTGACACTCTTCCTACCTATAGTTTTCTGTCCCTAGAAAAAATGTTTTTTTTAAAGCTGATTGATGATCAATGCTTTAGCACACTATAGCACAAGTAGAATTTCCCTCACTGTCCTTCCCTGTCCCTACAAACAAGGATTATCACAGTGAAAGAAACTGACACTCTTCCTACCTATAGTTTTCTGTCCCTAGAAAAAATGTTTTTTTAAAGCTGATTGATGATCAATGCTTTAGCACACTATAGCACAAGTAGAATTTCCCTCACTGTCCTTCCCTGTCCCTACAAACAAGGATTATCACAGTGAAAGAAACTGACACTCTTCCTACCTATAGTTTTCTGTCCCTAGAAAAAATGTTTTTTTAAAGCTGATTGATGATCAATGCTTTAGCACACTATAGCACAAGTAGAATTTCCCTCACTGTCCTTCCCTGTCCCTACAAACAAGGATTATCACAGTGAAAGAAACTGACACTCTTCCTACCTATAGTTTTCTGTCCCTAGAAAAAATGTTTTTTTAAAGCTGATTGATGATCAATGCTTTAGCACACTATAGCACAAGTAGAATTTCCCTCACTGTCCTTCCCTGTCCCTACAAACAAGGATTATCACAGTGAAAGAAACTGACACTCTTCCTACCTATAGTTTTCTGTCCCTAGAAAAAATGTTTTTTTAAAGCTGATTGATGATCAATGCTTTAGCACACTATAGCACAAGTAGAATTTCCCTCACTGTCCTTCCCTGTCCCTACAAACAAGGATTATCACAGTGAAAGAAACTGACACTCTTCCTACCTATAGTTTTCTGTCCCTAGAAAAATTTTTTTTTTAAAGCTGATTGATGATCAATGCTTTAGCACACTATAGCACAAGTAGAATTTCCCTCACTGTCCTTCCCTGTCCCTACAAACAAGGATTATCACAGTGAAAGAAACTGACACTCTTCCTACCTATAGTTTTCTGTCCCTAGAAAAAAATGTTTTTTTAAAGCTGATTGATGATCAATGCTTTAGCACACTATAGCACAAGTAGAATTTCCCTCACTGTCCTTCCCTGTCCCTACAAACAAGGATTATCACAGTGAAAGAAACTGACACTCTTCCTACCTATAGTTTTCTGTCCCTAGAAAAAATGTTTTTTTAAAGCTGATTGATGATCAATGCTTTAGCACACTATAGCACAAGGAGAATTTCCCTCACTGTCCTTCCCTGTCCCTAGAAACAAGGATTCGCACAGTAAAACACACTGACACTCTCCCTACCTATCCTTCTCTTTCCCTAAACTAAAGGAATCCAGGTTAAGCAAGAAAAAATAAATGTCACTGTCCCTGCCTATGCTTCTCTTTCCCTGCTCCGGAACACACTACACTAGGCCGCCGTGCTGGCGGCCTTTTATAGTGTGGGGCGTGTACTAAACACCCTCAGCAATAATTGGCCACAGGCATCCTGCCTGTGGCCAATCATTGCTCTCCTCGCTGCCGGCGCTGTGATTGGCCAAGCATGCGGGGTCACAGTGCATGCTTGGCCAATCACAGCGCCTGGATGACACTGCAATGGCGTAGTGCATTGTGGGCCGTTCGCGTCACTCAAATTTGGCGCGAACGGCCCAAATCGTTCGATCTTCGTCGAACGATCGAACAGCCGATGTTCGAGTCGAACGTATGTTCGACTCGAACACCGAGCTCATCCCTAGTGTGGACATTCAAGTTACTGTGGGGATACAAGGACTTGTCTTTATTCAAAATAGAGGTTAGAGACACTATCTGGCTATCTGACTGTGGAAGAATAACACCGCTCAACCTCTTTACACAGGAGGGTACGGGCTTGTGGTGCGGTGTGCCTCTCTCTTCCTGCGAGGGGCCAAAGTTAATGCAGGTAAATAAAGGGGTCTGTGTGTTACACGTGGGGGCTCGAGTCCGGGATTTCCACAGCAGAAGAAACCCAGAGAGTGAACTTGTTTCCCTTGTGAAGTTCCGTGGAGGTCGGCCATCTTTGAAGAAAGTAACTGCGCCACGAGGAGAGCTTCAGCTGCGTAGTTCGTGGGCATGCCTAAGGAAAGAAAGCCCGTAAACATTGCAGAGAGATGGGAGGAGCCTCACCATGTGAAGAGTTGCACGTGGTGACTTTGGTGCCAGAGAGACAGTGCGTGATGGATCGGCGAGTGGGTAACATGGCGTCTAATGCCGCATGGATTTCAAGTTCAACTACCATGAACAATACTTCTTTTGCTGCTTCTATTACCGACACGGGGATCCGACTGAAGCCTCGGGGTCGCTTCGCCCTCTATGTATACAGAGAGGTGGAGGCCCTTGCAGTGGTTTGTCCCGGATGCCAGGGACTGGTGGTGCATCTTAGGCCCTTCGGAAGATGTGAGCAGTGTAAGGAGTTTTTATTCGAGGTGAAGAAGCCTACTGAAAAACCTTGGGCCTTCCGTCTGAACTGCCTTACAGGCGCCACCACTTTGGAAGAAGGAACCAGAGCTTCCGCAGTCACCCTTACGCGCACTGTTGAGACTTCGGAGGAAGTCGCGGTTGAAAGTGTTACGGTCATTGAGGAACAAGAGTCGGAGAGACCGGAGGATGCTGTTTCAGTCTTTACGGAGTCCTCGCTTCCACCGCCCAGGAGGAAGGTCGGCTATGTTACAGCTTCCTGCGGCCGTGGTAGAGTCACACCCCAGCGCTTGCCCGGATCGGATGCATCCACAGGGAAAAGTCCCGGACATCCTGCTTCAGCTACAAGCTGAGGTAAGCAGGGGAAAGGGACCTTAGCTAAGGTCCAAAGTGTCAGGGATGCCTGGGTCAGGGACCCCAGGGCCCTTGAACTTGTCAGAGGCGGTGATTCGTCATCCACCTGGAGTTACCTGCCGGCGGAGGAATGTGATACCTCCGACCTGGAGTCAGTCTCCGATCCAGGGGATGATGTGGCCATTCATGAGTTGTTTGAGCGGAAGGGTTGGGATAAGGTACCCCTGTCCTCGTCCCATAGGAAAAGGGACTCACCCATAGTCACTGGGGATGCTACACCCCGGGTGGAGGCCCCTGAGCCTGAGGAGGGATCTGTCCCGTTGTCTACCCTTTCACCACTGGAGATGCCTGTACCTGTTGCTGAGGTAGCGAGAGTATCATTGCGGGCCCTTATGTCTGGTCCGGAGGCAGTGAAAGTGCCTCGACACCCGGATACCATAATTCTACCAGGGATGGGAGATCGAGCAACCATGCCACCATTGTCCCAGTTACAGAGGTTGTTCAACCAGAAAGTTGCAAGTGAATATGGATGGGAATACCCGTACCTGCCTAAAGAGTTGCTGTTTGAAGTGGAGGCCTATAGATATCGGTGGTATGCGGACTTTGTCTGGACTCATCGAAAGGTACCCCAGGCCCATAGGTACTATTCCTGTTCCGCCGCAGCCACTAAGCGGTACAAAGAATGTAAAGAGTCCTGGATGCTTGGCAGGCACATACACGCCGATAAAGTGATCATTTGCCGAAAGTATAAAGACAATGTTGAGTATCACATAGACACTTTTGACAAGAACTGGAAACCATTAGTGCTGCCGCATCCACAGTACTATCTTTGAGAGACTGGGCTCTCTGTGTTTGCCTTTTGTTTTATTCTGGAGTATACTCTCCTGGAGCCCAAGAACTTTTGCCCTTACAGATGGGGTATTCTACTTGTTGGAAGAGCAGGAGCTGTTGTTTATTTTTCTCCTCTCACAGCACCAAAAAGACAGAGACTTTTGGTGTAGAAGTAGCTCAGGGCCAGGGCCAAAGGAGAAGAAGAAGAAGGAAGATTTACCCTCAAGAGAAAAAAAAGTTTTAAGACAAGTGTCTTGACGGTGACGCTTCCACTAGGTGGCGGTGTTGCGTAACTTTTACATTGCATTTTAAATGTGACTTACTTTTTAGAAGGAAAGGATTTTTCCTTTGGGAGAATTTTTTCACTTCTAGTGTACATAGGTTGGAATGTCAATTATTGGTTGTGTGTTTTTTTTTCTTCCCCTGCAGGTGGACACCAAGCAAATCACTGAGTATGGGGTGGGTTTAGCTATTGCAGAGGGGAGGGAAAATGTAAATGATAAGTGTGGTTTATGTGACATTGAGAATGTGATGTACACATGTGTTTCTCTGCTCTTCTTTCATTTCTGCATTTAACTCCCTCTTCCCCATGTTCAAGTTCCGGCACAAACAAACATTTTTTTTCCCAAATTGTTTTTTTGTAGATAGTTTCTGGAATAGGTCTATGTTGATTCAGGCTTGAGAGACATAGGTTTGCTCCAGACATAGGTGTGCACAGCCTATTGCATTAGGATGTGCACCTCAAAGCTCAAACACAGGCATTTGTGTATATATTTATACATATATACTGACAGAGTCAGTAGGGCAGAGATTGGGGTCAGTAGCTTTTATTGTTATTTGATTTTTTACAATTTTGTTTCTTTACAAATTGTTTAGGAGCCCCGTTGGGGGCTTTGCTAAAATACCAGGGGTTTAAACAGGGGGAATCTGCCCCACACAAGGCGATTAGGGTGTGCCCAGGCACACCTGGCACACCCTGCGCGCACGCCTATGGCTCCAGACACTGGGAACCAGTGTCTATTTAGTGGGGGGAGTATGTAGCGGGGTGCTAAATTTAGGGGAAGTGTTGGGTGGTAGTTGTGCCCAAACACCCTAATTGTTATAGTTCTTCTAACCATTTTTTGTCTGCAGGTAGAGTATTGGTGTACAGTTCCCTTTGGCCTGCAGGTGGCGCTGCCATAGTGGGCCAGGGTTGAACCGCTGATACAGTGCTGTGCCTTGTGTGTCCCCTCTCAGCAACCATACAGTGGGTGTGGTCTACCTGCTGTGCATGCTGAGAGAGGATATAAAAGGGGCAGACGCTGTCTGTTCGGGGTTCTTGTTCCTGTGCGCCCTTTGCACCTTTAGCCCAGGGGCGGGTCTGCGGTTCGTGGTCGGGGGTCCGACCCCAGGGAGTGTGTGTGATCCTGTCGGTCCCAGGCACCTTTAGTCCTGGGACTGCAACAAAGGTCTGGGCCCAGCACCTTCAGCTGGAGCCCATCTGGGATCGAGGAATCTCAGGGTGCCGCCTTGCGAGGGGACCCGTATCCTAGATGAGGAGGCCGGGGGAGGAACCGTTTCGAAGGACTGGTGCAGAAGTAAAAGTGAAGGAAGGGTCCCGGTAACTCTTTGGAGGGATGTCTTCTTCTTAACAGAGACCAAGTTTACCAGGTCTGTGGCGGAGACCAAGTTCACCAGGTCTGTGGCGGAGACTAAGTGTGAAGTTCGAGTACCATTTCGGCTGCTAGTCCTAAGTTAGGGAGACTATCCGAATGGGCTGAGTCTGCTTGAGAATCGGAGCAGTGAATTGCGTTGCGTTTGTGCCTGGACCTCTTCCACACCTTAAGCTGTCCTGTTCTCCCTCCAACATTTTCTGTCAGAGACTGTGTTTTACTAGAAATAAACCTCTACGTTGGAGTGCAGCTGGTGTGGACATTCAAGTTACTGTGGGGATACAAGGACTTGTCTTTATTCAAAATAGAGGTGAGAGACACTATCTGGCTATCTGACTGTGGAAGACCCATCAATAACACTGCTTAACCTCTTTACACAGGAGGGTACGGGCTTGTGGTGCGGTGTGCCTCTCTCTTCCTGCGAGGGGCCAAAGTTAATGCAGGTAAAGAAAGGGGTTTGTGCGCTACAGTAGGATGGAAGGAAAAAGAAGCAAGGAGGGACAGATGGAAGTAAGGAAGAAAATAGTAGGAAGGAAAGAAGAATGGGAAGGAAGGATGGATGTATGAGAAAGGTAGGATGGAAGGAAAAAGAAGCAAGGAGGGACAGATGGAAGTAAGGAAGAAAATAGTAGGACGGTAGTGATGAGCCGAACACCCCCGGGTTCGGTTCGCACCAGAACCCGCGAACGGACCGGAAGTTCGAACGAACATTAGAACCCTATTAAATACAATGGATGCGAACGTTCGAATTCTAAAGTGCTAATTATAACAACTATTATGCATGTTATTGTCCTAAAAAGGGTTTGGGAACCCGGGTTCTGCACCAGGGGACATGTATCAATGCAAAAAGAAGTTTTAAAAACGGTCGTTTTTCGGGAGCAGTCATTTTAATGATGCATAAAGTGAAAAAAAAAAAGTCAAATATTCCTTTAAATATCGTACCTGGGGGGTGTCTAAAGTATGCCTGTGAAGTGCCACGTGTTTCCCGTGTTTAGAACTGTCCCTGCACAAAATGACACTTCTAAAGGAAAAAAAAGCCATTTAAAACTGCTTGCGGCTTTAATGTAATGTCTGGTCCCGGTAATATGGATGAAATTCTTTAAGAAAAATGGCATAGCTACCCCATGACCCCCCCCCCTACCCCAGCCCATTACCAGCCCCTTTGGGTCTTGTATGGATATTAAGGGGAACCCCGCACATAAAATAAAAAAGGCCCTATATACTCTGAACAGCCGTATACAGGCGGTGCATACAAGACAGGGACTGTAGGTTTGTTCTTATGTAGAATCTGTTTGTAATTTTGAACAGGTACATTGTTGAAGTGTAGCTCCAGCCCAAAAATCTATTTTTAAACTTTTTGGAAAACATAGGTAAGGGTTATCACCCCTGTAACATTTGTTTTGCTGTCTGTGCCCCTGTTCAGAACATTTCACCTCACTTTCCGTCCCAATGACAACTGTTTTTGAAATGTGGTGTTTTTCTTGAAACAAGGATTGCTGATAAAGCATCAGTACAGAGGAGACACCTTTCTCCCATATTTATTCTTACAGGAGAGAATTTTCCTTCCTAGTGGTAGATTTCCTCTCACTTCCTGTTGTCTTCTTGCGTTTGCAAGTAGGAGTCGTTTGTAAGTTGGATGTTTGAAAGTAGGGACCTGCCGTATATACTCTGCAGAAATAGGCCCCTTAGTTGTTGGTGTTGGCACAACACTGTAAGCACTCACAGTTACTCTTGGTTGGTGCTGGAACGCCCTGCTGTCAACTATTATATCAGGAATTTTAATTACATATAATTGTTGAACAGTGGTAGTAAAAATTGGGCCTTTGATGGTGGTGCTGGTGCCACAACACTGTAAGCCCTGACAGTTACTCTTGGTGGGTGCAGCAATGGGCCCTGCTGTGAATTATTAGATCAAGAATTGTAATTACATGCCCCTGTTGAACAGGGGCTGAAAAATTGGGCCTTAGGCACTGGTGGCACAACACTGCAACCCCTCACAGATACTGTACTTGGAGCACAGCAATGAGCCCTGTTGCAAAGTATTGCTTCAAAAATTGTAATGACACGCCCCTGTTAAACAGGGGCTGAAAAATTGGGCCTTAGGCACTGGTGGCACAACACTGCAACTCCTCACAGATACTGTACTTGGAGCACAGCAATGAGCCCTGTTGCAAAGTATTGCTTCAAAAATTGTAATTACACGCCCCTGTTAAACAGGGGCTGAAAAATTGGGCGTTAGGCACTGGTGGCGGCACCCATAAACAAAAATGATCTTCCAAGCTATCATCATCAATCGTATCATTGAGGACTCGGAGGAGGAGGATAGCCAGTCAACATAACAGCACAGGCACTCAGCATCAGCATCAGTCTTGAAGGGATGTGACATTTTAAAATCAATTAGTCTGTTATATCAGCATCAGGTGTGTGGTAGCTGGTGGTGATCCAAGACTGGTTCATCTTGATGAAAGTCAGTCGATCAACCGAGTCGGTGGACAGGCGCACCCTGTGATCCGTGACAAATCCTCCAGCAGCACTGAATGTGCGTTCCGAAAGAACGCTGGATGCAGGACAGGCCAGTAGCTCAATTGCATACTGTGCAAGCTCTGGCCAGTGATCCATCCTCAAGACCCAGTAAGCCAGAGGATTTTCGGTGGGGAAGGTGTCCAAGTCTGACCTTGCCCCTAGATATTCCTGCACCATGTTTATCAGACGCTGGCGATGGTTGCTGGAACCAATCATACTTTGGGGCTGCGGACTAAAGAATTGTCTGAACGCATCGGTCAGACGGCCACCTTCCCCACCGCTCCTTCTTTGACTGGCCGAAGCCTCAGCAACTCGTTGTCCAGGACCAGGAGTTTGCAACCTCCCAGTCTCTGGGAACGCGTTGCACAGACCTTTCTGCAAGGCCTCCCGGAGTTGTCTCATCCTCTGCTCCCTCTGCGACGGTAACATAAGGTCCGCAACCTTACCCTTGTACCGTGGATCAAGGAGAGTGGCCAGCCAGTAATGGTCCCTCTCCTTGATCCGAAGAATACGAGGATCCTTCCGCAGACTTTGCAGGATCAGGGAGGCCATGCAGCGTAGGTTTGCTGAGGCATTCGCTCCGGAGTCCTCTGGGTCACTAAGGACGACATGATCCGCAGCCACCTCCTCCCAGCCACGTACAAGTCCACTGGTTTCTTGGGACTGTAAATCATCCCTAAAAGACTGCTGCTGATGATGCTGAGTGCCAGCCTCCACCTCCATGCTGACACAATCCTCCTCCTCCTCCTCCTCCTCCTCCTCCTCTTCCTGTGCGATGGGTGGGACAGAAGGAACACTGTCTGGGTAAAGGGGGCCTTGAGAGGCAAGGAAGTCCTCCTCTTCCTGCCTCTGTTCTGCCTCAAGTGCCCTGTCCATTATTCCACGCAGCGTGTGCTCCAACAGGTGGACAAGAGGTACAGTGTCACTGATGCATGCACTGTCACTGCTCACCATCCTCGTGGCCTCCTCAAATGGTGCCAGGACAGTGCATGCATCCCTGATCATGCCCCACTGGCGTGGAGAAAAAAAACCAAGCTCCCCTGACCCTGTCCTGGTGCCGTAGTCGCACAGGTACTCATTGATGGCCCTCTGCTGCGTGTGCAGCCGCTGCAGCATGGCCAACGTTGAGTTCCACCTGGTGGGCATGTCACATATAAGGCGGTTCTTGGGCAGGTTCAACTCCTTTTGCAGCTCAGCCAGGCGAGCACTGGCATTATAAGATCTGCGGAAATGCACACAGACTTTCCTGGCCTGCCTCAGGACATCCTGTAAGCCCGGGTACCTGCCCAAGAACCGCTGCACCACCAGGTTAAGGACGTGAGCCACACAGGGCACATGGGTCAGTTGTCCCTGTCGGAGGGCGGAGAGGAGGTTGGTGCCATTGTCGCAAACCACCATTCCTGGCTTAAGCTGGCGTGGCGTCAACCACCTCTCGGCCTGGCCCTGCAGAGCAGACAGGACCTCTGCCCCAGTGTGGCTTCTGTCCCCCAAACACACCAGCGCAAGCACGGCATGGCATCTTTTTGCCTGCGTACTTGCGTAGCCCCGTGAACGGCTACGGAGCACCGCTGGTTCATAGGACAAACCACAGGAAGAGGCCATGGAGGAAGAAGAAGAGGAGGGGGTGGAGGAGAGAGGTGTGTCACAACCAGTAGTAGCATTTTGGAGGCGTGGCGGTGGGACAACCTCCAACACTACTGCACCTTGTCCTGAATCCTTCCCAGCTGCCAAAAGAGTGACCCAATGGGCCGTGAAAGAAAGGTAACGTCCCTGTCCATGCCTGCTGGACCATGAGTCAGCGGTAATATGCACCTTACCGCTGACCGCCCTGTCCAGCGAGGCCAAGACATTGCCTTCCACATGCCGGTAGAGAGCCGGAATAGCCTTCCGTGAGAAAAAGTGGCGTTTGGGAACCTGCCACTGAGGAACCGCACATTGCACAAACTCACGGAAGGGGGCCGAGTCTACCAACTGAAAAGGCAGCAGTTGAAGCGCTAGCAATTTAGCCAAGCTAGCATTCAACCGCTGGGCATGTGGATGGCTGGGAGTGAACTTCTTTCGACGGTCCAGCAGCTGGGGCAGGGAAATTTGCCTGCTAGAATCGGACGTCGGTGTACTGCTAGCAGAGTGGGCGCAAGTACTTGGCTGTGACACACCTAATTCTACACCTTCATTCCTCTCAGTGCATGTTTCAGAGAGGACTGAAGTTATAGTGGGGTTGGAGATCCCAGCTGATGCGGTGCAAGGAGAGGTCCGCTTTGTTCTTTGGTGTGGGTCTTTGAGGTAGGCTTGCCAACGAGCTGCATGGCAGGTCAACATATGTCTGGTCAGGCATGTGGTACCCAAGCGGCTGATGTTTTGGCCACGCGATATACGCTTGAGACATATGTTGCAAACAGCAGCTGTGCGATCTGATGCACTAGCCTCAAAAAAGGCCCACACCAAAGAACTTTTTGAATGACGGGCAGAGGCAGCGCCCTGCACAGGCGGAGCTCTGCGGTGTGATTCCGTCGGTGTACTGCCCTTACGCTGGCCACCAAAGGGCATCCTGCCTCGTTGGAGATGTGCCTCCTCCTCATCCTCCTCCTCCTCCTCTCTCCTATTAGGCACCCACGTGGAGTCATTGACCTCATCATCCCCTCCCTCCTCATCACTGGAGCCAATCTGGCAGTATGCTGCAGCTGCTGGAACATGACTGCCAGATTGGTGTCCTTCTTGAGCATCCCCTCTGTCTGCTCTCACGCTACTGCCTTCCTCTAGCTGGGTTTCATCATCAGACCCTTCGAAACGCTGGGCATCCTCCTGGAGCATGTACCCAACACTGTGCTGAAACAGTTCGGGGGACTCCTCAGGAGGAGGACATGGTGGGTCTAGGGAAGGAGTGACTGATGATTTGTCTGACATTGATACCAGGGAAGACGACGCTTTGGCAGCTGCTTTTCCAGTACCCTGAGCCTGGGTGAGAGAGGATGAGGAGGAGGAGGAGGGCTTGGTCATCCACTCTACCAAGTCTTCGGCATGATGTGGCTCAACATGTCCAGCTGCCGAAAAGAAGGACAAGCGTGTCCCATGGCCATGTGCTGATGACAATGCACCGCGTCCACGACCAGCACTGTTGCCCCCAGACACAGAGCCTGCTTGCCCTCTTTTATTGCCTCCTGACTGTCTGCCTCTCCTTGTTTGCCTTCCAGACATTCTAATAGATGGCCTGCAGGGAGATGGGAAAAAAGCAATAAGGGCTACCTTCAGGTGTCCTTCTCTGTCCCTGGAAACAAGGACTTGCAGAGTGAAAGAAAAAAAACACTCTCCCTACCTACAGTTTTCTGTCCCTAGAAAAAATGTTTTTTTTAATCACAATATAGCACAAGGAAAATTAACTCACTGTCCTTACAGGTCCCTGGAAACAAGGACTTGCAGAGTGAAAGAAACTGACACTGTCCCTACCTAGAGTTTTCTGTCCCTAGAATAAATGTTTTTTTTAATCACAATATAGCAAAAGGACAATTCACTCACTGTCCTTCCAGGTCCCTGGAAACAAGGACTTGCAGAGTGAAAGAAACTGACACTGTCCCTACCTAGAGTTTTCTGTCCCTAGAATAAATGTTTTTTTTAATCACAATATAGCAAAAGGACAATTCACTCACTGTCCTTCCAGGTCCCTGGAAACAAGGACTTGCAGAGTGAAAGAAACTGACACTGTCCCTACCTAGAGTTTTCTGTCCCTAGAATAAATGTTTTTTTTAATCACAATATAGCAAAAGGACAATTCACTCACTGTCCTTCCAGGTCCCTGGAAACAAGGACTTGCAGAGTGAAAGAAACTGACACTGTCCCTACCTAGAGTTTTCTGTCCCTAGAATAAATGTTTTTTTTAATCACAATATAGCAAAAGGACAATTCACTCACTGTCCTTCCAGGTCCCTGGAAACAAGGACTTGCAGAGTGAAAGAAACTGACACTGTCCCT
This sequence comes from Rana muscosa, assembly GCA_029206835.1. NCBI lineage: Eukaryota > Metazoa > Chordata > Amphibia > Anura > Ranidae > Rana > Rana muscosa. The sequence continues at coordinate 267,804,890 of CM055122.1, forward strand.
ACCTAGAGTTTTCTGTCCCTAGAATAAATGTTTTTTTTAATCACAATATAGCAAAAGGACAATTCACTCACTGTCCTTCCAGGTCCCTGGAAACAAGGACTTGCAGAGTGAAAGAAACTGACACTGTCCCTACCTAGAGTTTTCTGTCCCTAGAATAAATGTTTTTTTTAATCACAATATAGCAAAAGGACAATTCACTCACTGTCCTTCCAGGTCCCTGGAAACAAGGACTTGCAGAGTGAAAGAAACTGACACTGTCCCTACCTAGAGTTTTCTGTCCCTAGAATAAATGTTTTTTTTAATCACAATATAGCAAAAGGACAATTCACTCACTGTCCTTCCAGGTCCCTGGAAACAAGGACTTGCAGAGTGAAAGAAACTGACACTGTCCCTACCTAGAGTTTTCTGTCCCTAGAATAAATGTTTTTTTTAATCACAATATAGCAAAAGGACAATTCACTCACTGTCCTTCCAGGTCCCTGGAAACAAGGACTTGCAGAGTGAAAGAAACTGACACTGTCCCTACCTAGAGTTTTCTGTCCCTAGAATAAATGTTTTTTTTAATCACAATATAGCAAAAGGACAATTCACTCACTGTCCTTCCAGGTCCCTGGAAACAAGGACTTGCAGAGTGAAAGAAACTGACACTGTCCCTACCTATAGTTTTCTGTCCCTAGAATAAATGTTTTTTTTAATCACAATATAGCAAAAGGACAATTCACTCACTGTCCTTCCAGGTCCCTGGAAACAAGGACTTGCAGAGTGAAAGAAACTGACACTGTCCCTACCTAGAGTTTTCTGTCCCTAGAATAAATGTTTTTTTTAATCACAATATAGCAAAAGGACAATTCACTCACTGTCCTTCCAGGTCCCTGGAAACAAGGACTTGCAGAGTGAAAGAAACTGACACTGTCCCTACCTAGAGTTTTCTGTCCCTAGAATAAATGTTTTTTTTAATCACAATATAGCAAAAGGACAATTCACTCACTGTCCTTCCAGGTCCCTGGAAACAAGGACTTGCAGAGTGAAAGAAACTGACACTGTCCCTACCTAGAGTTTTCTGTCCCTAGAATAAATGTTTTTTTTAATCACAATATAGCAAAAGGACAATTCACTCACTGTCCTTCCAGGTCCCTGGAAACAAGGACTTGCAGAGTGAAAGAAACTGACACTGTCCCTACCTAGAGTTTTCTGTCCCTAGAATAAATGTTTTTTTTAATCACAATATAGCAAAAGGACAATTCACTCACTGTCCTTCCAGGTCCCTGGAAACAAGGACTTGCAGAGTGAAAGAAACTGACACTGTCCCTACCTAGAGTTTTCTGTCCCTAGAATAAATGTTTTTTTTAATCACAATATAGCAAAAGGACAATTCACTCACTGTCCTTCCAGGTCCCTGGAAACAAGGACTTGCAGAGTGAAAGAAACTGACACTGTCCCTACCTAGAGTTTTCTGTCCCTAGAATAAATGTTTTTTTTAATCACAATATAGCAAAAGGACAATTCACTCACTGTCCTTCCAGGTCCCTGGAAACAAGGACTTGCAGAGTGAAAGAAACTGACACTGTCCCTACCTAGAGTTTTCTGTCCCTAGAATAAATGTTTTTTTTAATCACAATATAGCAAAAGGACAATTCACTCACTGTCCTTCCAGGTCCCTGGAAACAAGGACTTGCAGAGTGAAAGAAACTGACACTGTCCCTACCTAGAGTTTTCTGTCCCTAGAATAAATGTTTTTTTTAATCACAATATAGCAAAAGGACAATTCACTCACTGTCCTTCCAGGTCCCTGGAAACAAGGACTTGCAGAGTGAAAGAAACTGACACTGTCCCTACCTAGAGTTTTCTGTCCCTAGAATAAATGTTTTTTTTAATCACAATATAGCAAAAGGACAATTCACTCACTGTCCTTCCAGGTCCCTGGAAACAAGGACTTGCAGAGTGAAAGAAACTGACACTGTCCCTACCTATAGTTTTCTGTCCCTAGAATAAATGTTTTTTTTAATCACAATATAGCAAAAGGACAATTCACTCACTGTCCTTCCAGGTCCCTGGAAACAAGGACTTGCAGAGTGAAAGAAACTGACACTGTCCCTACCTAGAGTTTTCTGTCCCTAGAATAAATGTTTTTTTTAATCACAATATAGCAAAAGGACAATTCACTCACTGTCCTTCCAGGTCCCTGGAAACAAGGACTTGCAGAGTGAAAGAAACTGACACTGTCCCTACCTAGAGTTTTCTGTCCCTAGAATAAATGTTTTTTTTAATCACAATATAGCAAAAGGACAATTCACTCACTGTCCTTCCAGGTCCCTGGAAACAAGGACTTGCAGAGTGAAAGAAACTGACACTGTCCCTACCTAGAGTTTTCTGTCCCTAGAATAAATGTTTTTTTTAATCACAATATAGCAAAAGGACAATTCACTCACTGTCCTTCCAGGTCCCTGGAAACAAGGACTTGCAGAGTGAAAGAAACTGACACTGTCCCTACCTAGAGTTTTCTGTCCCTAGAATAAATGTTTTTTTTAATCACAATATAGCAAAAGGACAATTCACTCACTGTCCTTCCAGGTCCCTGGAAACAAGGACTTGCAGAGTGAAAGAAACTGACACTGTCCCTACCTAGAGTTTTCTGTCCCTAGAATAAATGTTTTTTTTAATCACAATATAGCAAAAGGACAATTCACTCACTGTCCTTCCAGGTCCCTGGAAACAAGGACTTGCAGAGTGAAAGAAACTGACACTGTCCCTACCTAGAGTTTTCTGTCCCTAGAATAAATGTTTTTTTTAATCACAATATAGCAAAAGGACAATTCACTCACTGTCCTTCCAGGTCCCTGGAAACAAGGACTTGCAGAGTGAAAGAAACTGACACTGTCCCTACCTAGAGTTTTCTGTCCCTAGAATAAATGTTTTTTTTAATCACAATATAGCAAAAGGACAATTCACTCACTGTCCTTCCAGGTCCCTGGAAACAAGGACTTGCAGAGTGAAAGAAACTGACACTGTCCCTACCTAGAGTTTTCTGTCCCTAGAATAAATGTTTTTTTTAATCACAATATAGCAAAAGGACAATTCACTCACTGTCCTTCCAGGTCCCTGGAAACAAGGACTTGCAGAGTGAAAGAAACTGACACTGTCCCTACCTAGAGTTTTCTGTCCCTAGAATAAATGTTTTTTTTAATCACAATATAGCAAAAGGACAATTCACTCACTGTCCTTCCAGGTCCCTGGAAACAAGGACTTGCAGAGTGAAAGAAACTGACACTGTCCCTACCTATAGTTTTCTGTCCCTAGAATAAATGTTTTTTTTAATCACAATATAGCAAAAGGACAATTCACTCACTGTCCTTCCAGGTCCCTGGAAACAAGGACTTGCAGAGTGAAAGAAACTGACACTGTCCCTACCTAGAGTTTTCTGTCCCTAGAATAAATGTTTTTTTTAATCACAATATAGCAAAAGGACAATTCACTCACTGTCCTTCCAGGTCCCTGGAAACAAGGACTTGCAGAGTGAAAGAAACTGACACTGTCCCTACCTAGAGTTTTCTGTCCCTAGAATAAATGTTTTTTTTAATCACAATATAGCAAAAGGACAATTCACTCACTGTCCTTCCAGGTCCCTGGAAACAAGGACTTGCAGAGTGAAAGAAACTGACACTGTCCCTACCTAGAGTTTTCTGTCCCTAGAATAAATGTTTTTTTTAATCACAATATAGCAAAAGGACAATTCACTCACTGTCCTTCCAGGTCCCTGGAAACAAGGACTTGCAGAGTGAAAGAAACTGACACTGTCCCTACCTAGAGTTTTCTGTCCCTAGAATAAATGTTTTTTTTAATCACAATATAGCAAAAGGACAATTCACTCACTGTCCTTCCAGGTCCCTGGAAACAAGGACTTGCAGAGTGAAAGAAACTGACACTGTCCCTACCTAGAGTTTTCTGTCCCTAGAATAAATGTTTTTTTTAATCACAATATAGCAAAAGGACAATTCACTCACTGTCCTTCCAGGTCCCTGGAAACAAGGACTTGCAGAGTGAAAGAAACTGACACTGTCCCTACCTAGAGTTTTCTGTCCCTAGAATAAATGTTTTTTTTAATCACAATATAGCAAAAGGACAATTCACTCACTGTCCTTCCAGGTCCCTGGAAACAAGGACTTGCAGAGTGAAAGAAACTGACACTGTCCCTACCTAGAGTTTTCTGTCCCTAGAATAAATGTTTTTTTTAATCACAATATAGCAAAAGGACAATTCACTCACTGTCCTTCCAGGTCCCTGGAAACAAGGACTTGCAGAGTGAAAGAAACTGACACTGTCCCTACCTAGAGTTTTCTGTCCCTAGAATAAATGTTTTTTTTAATCACAATATAGCAAAAGGACAATTCACTCACTGTCCTTCCAGGTCCCTGGAAACAAGGACTTGCAGAGTGAAAGAAACTGACACTGTCCCTACCTAGAGTTTTCTGTCCCTAGAATAAATGTTTTTTTTAATCACAATATAGCAAAAGGACAATTCACTCACTGTCCTTCCAGGTCCCTGGAAACAAGGACTTGCAGAGTGAAAGAAACTGACACTGTCCCTACCTAGAGTTTTCTGTCCCTAGAATAAATGTTTTTTTTAATCACAATATAGCAAAAGGACAATTCACTCACTGTCCTTCCAGGTCCCTGGAAACAAGGACTTGCAGAGTGAAAGAAACTGACACTGTCCCTACCTAGAGTTTTCTGTCCCTAGAATAAATGTTTTTTTTAATCACAATATAGCAAAAGGACAATTCACTCACTGTCCTTCCAGGTCCCTGGAAACAAGGACTTGCAGAGTGAAAGAAACTGACACTGTCCCTACCTAGAGTTTTCTGTCCCTAGAATAAATGTTTTTTTTTAAGCACACTATAGCAGAAGCACAAAACACACTGACACTCTCCCTACCTATCCTTCTCTTTCCCTAAACTAAAGGAATCCAGGTTAAGCAAGAAAGAAATAACAGTCACTGTCCCTGCCTATGCTACTCTATCCCTGCTCCGGAACACACTACACTAGGCCGCCGTGCTGGCGGCCTTTTATAGTGTGGGGCGTGTACTAAACACCCTCAGCAATAATTGGCCACAGGCATCCTGCCTGTGGCCAATCATTGCTCTCCTCGCTGCCGGCGCTGTGATTGGCCAAGCATGCGGGGTCACAGTGCATGCTTGGCCAATCACAGCGCCTGGATGACACTGCGATGGCGTAGTGCATTGTGGGCCGTTCGCGTCACTCGAATTTGGCGCGAACGGCCCAAATCGTTCGATCTTCGTCGAACGATCGAACAGCCAATGTTCGAGTCGAACGTATGTTCGACTCGAACACGAAGCTCATCCCTATAGGACGGAAAGAAGAATGGGAAGGAAGGATGGATGCATGAGAATGGTAGGATGGAAGGAAAGAAGGACAAAGGAAAGTTAGGAAGAGGACATAAGAAAGTAAAGAAGAATGAGAAGAAAGGTAGGATGGGAGGAAAGAGGGGGAAGGAAGGAAGGACGGGTGGAAGGAAGAAAGAGGCAGGAATGAAGGAAGTATGAGAAGTAAGGGAGGGTAGAAGCAAAGACAGAAGGAAGTTAGGAAGAAAGGTTGATAAAAAAAAATATGAAAGAAAAGAGGGACAAAATGAAGGAAGTGAGAAAAGAAGTAGAAAAAGGAGTAAAGAAGAATGCGAAGAAAGGTAGGATGGAAGGAAAAGAGGAGGAAGGAAGGAAGTAAGGAAGTAAGGAAGAAAATAGTAGGAAAGGAAGAAGAATGGGAAGGAAGGAAGGATGAATGGATAGATGAGAAAGGTAGGATGGAAGGAAAAAGAAGCAAGGAGGGACAGATGGAAATAAGGGAGAAAATAGTAGGAAGGAAAGAAGAATGGGAAGGAAGAATGGATGGATGAGAAAGGTAGGATGGAAGGAAAAAGGAGCAAGGAAGGATAGAGGAAGGAAGAAAGTATGAGAAGTAAGGGAGGGTAGAAGTCAGGACAGAAGGAAGTAAGGAAGAGAATAGGAGGATGGAAAGAAGAATAAGGAGAAAGGTAGGTTTGAAGGAAGGAGGTGGAAAGAAGAGGGAGGAAGTACGGAGGAAAGTTAGAAAGAGGACATAAGGGATGAAAGAAGAATGAAAAAAAAAGTGGGATGGAAGGAAAGAGGAGGAAGGAAGGACAGAATGAAGTAAGGAAGAGAATAGAAGAAAAGAAAGAAGAATGAGAAGGAAGATTCAGCCACTTTCACGCAAGGTTAATTTGCTCCCCTAGTGAGGCATTGACCAATGCACAAATTAAATAATCCATAGCAATCTTTCAGAAATCAAACTTTACTATACTAAAATCTGATTGGTTGCTTCCTATAAGCTTGTTGCGTAAATAAAAGGTACAATTTAAATCTCTTATATTATCTATTATCTATGCAAAAAAAATAAAAATAGTATCAAACTTTTAAGCCATACATACCACTCCAGCCTGCATTGTGCATGGAAAGGGTCAGCGGACAGAGGTGGTGAAAGGGATAACAATGTAGTCAGTAGAGGGAAGATTTTATAAAGCATCTTCATCGGTCTTCTTCTTGTACAGCCGAGATCTGAGAAGGAACTGATCTCAGAGTCACACCAGAAGTCACAAGAATCAGTCTGTTTCCGCTTAATTGCTTACACGTTCTCCATCATGTGTTCCCATCTGCGTCTTTCTGGTCGATGTCTATCTGTGATTCCACAAGTATGGAAATACTCAGACACGGTCAATATTGTGTGTGTTTCCTGTGAAGACGCTTCGGCCTAATGTCAATGTGATTTTACACTTCACCCACTTCTGAAATGTGTGTTTTTTTTTTTCAAATATAGTTTTTATTGAGTTTTCCAAAAAGAAAGAGAAAAAAAAAAAGAAAGAAAAAAAAAGACCTGGGCTGAGCCCGCCAAGATATAAAGGTAGCTCATGCCAGTGGAGGACGCAGCCTCCTAATTAGTGATGAGCCGAACACCCCCGGGTTCGGTTCGCACCAGAACCCGCGAACGGACCGAAAGTTCGTACGAACATTAGAACCCTATTAAATACAATGGATGCGAACGTTCGAATTCTAAAGTGCTAATTATAACAACTATTATGCATGTTATTGTCCTAAAAAGGGTTTGGGAACCCGGGTTGTGCACCAGGGGACATGTATCAATGCAAAAAGAAGTTTTAAAAACGGTCGTTTTTCGGGAGCAGTCATTTTAATGATGCATAAAGTGAAAAAAAAAAAGTCAAATATTCCTTTAAATATCGTACCTGGGGGGTGTCTAAAGTATGCCTGTGAAGTGCCACGTGTTTCCCGTGTTTAGAACTGTCCCTGCACAAAATGACACTTCTAAAGGAAAACAAAGCCATTTAAAACTGCTTGCGGCTTTAATGTAATGTCTGGTCCCGGTAATATGGATGAAAATCTTTAAGAAAAATGGCATAGCTACCCCATGACCCCCCCCCCCCCTACCCCAGCCCATTACCAGCCCCTTTGGGTCTTGTATGGATATTAAGGGGAACCCCGCACATAAAATAAAAAAGGCCCTATATACTCTGAACAGCCGTATACAGGCGGTGTATACAAGACAGGGACTGTAGGTTTGTTCTTATGTAGAATCTGTTTGTAATTTTGAACAGGTACATTGTTTAAGTGTAGCTCCAGCCCAAAAATCTATTTTTAAACTTTTTGGAAAACATAGGTAAGGGTTATCACCCCTGTAACATTTGTTTTGCTGTCTGTGCCCCTGTTCAGAACATTTCACCTCACTTTCCGTCCCAATGACAACTGTTTTTGAAATGTGGTGTTTTTCTTGAAACAAGGATTGGTGATAAAGCATCAGTACAGAGGAGACACCTTTCTCCCATATTAATTCTTACAGGAGAGAATTTTCCTTCCAAGGGGTAGATTTCCTCTCACTTCCTGTTGTCTTCTTGCGTTTGCAAGTAGGAGTCGTTTGTAAGTTGGATGTTTGAAAGTAGGGACCTGCCGTATATACTCTGCAGAAATAGGCCCCTTAGTTGTTGGTGTTGGCACAACACTGTAAGCACTCACAGTTACTCTTGGTTGGTGCTGGAACGCCCTGCTGTCAACTATTATATCAGGAATTTTAATTACATATAATTGTTGAACAGTGGTAGTAAAAATTGGGCCTTTGATGGTGGTGCTGGTGCCACAACACTGTAAGCCCTGACAGTTACTCTTGGTGGGTGCAGCAATGGGCCCTGCTGTGAATTATTAGATCAAGAATTGTAATTGCATGCCCCTGTTGAACAGGGGCTGAAAAATTGGGCCTTTCGTGGTGGTGGTGGTGGTGGTGGTGTTGCCACAACACTGTAAGCCCTCAGAGTTACTCTTGGTGGGTGCAGGAATGGGCCCTGCTGTGAATTATTAGATCAAGAATTGTAATTACATGCCCCTTTTGAACAGGGGCTGAAAAATTGGGCCTTTCGTGGTGGTGGTGGTGGTGGCGTTGCCACAACACTGTAAGCCCTCAGAGTTACTCTTGGTGGGTGCAGGAATGGGCCCTGCTGTGAATTATTAGATCAAGAATTGTAATTACATGCCCCTTTTGAACAGGGGCTGAAAAATTGGGCCTTTCGTGGTGGTGGTGGTGGTGGCGTTGCCACAACACTGTAAGCCCTCAGAGTTACTCTTGGTGGGTGCAGCAATGGGCCCTGCTGTGAATTATTAGATCAAGAATTGTAATTACATGCCCCTGTTGAACAGGGGCTGAAAAATTGGGCCTTAGGCACTGGTGGCACAACACTACAACCCCTCACAGATACTGTACTTGGAGCACAGCAATGAGCCCTATGGCAAATTATTGCTAAAAAAATTGTAATTACACGCCCCTGTAAAACAGGGGATGAAAAATTGGGCCTTAGCCACTGGTGGCGGCACCCATAAACAAAAATGATCTTCCAAGCTATCATCATCATCAATCGTATCATTGAGGACTCGGAGGAGGAGGATAGCCAGTCAACATAATAGCACAGGCACTCAGCATCAGCATCAGTCTTGAAGGGATGTGACATGTTAAAATCAATTAGTCTGTTATATCAGCATCAGGTGTGTGGTAGCTGGTGGTGATCCAAGACTGGTTCATCTTGATGAAAGTCAGTCGATCAACCGAGTCGGTGGACAGGCGCACCCTGTGATCCGTGACAAATCCTCCAGCAGCACTGAATGTGCGTTCCGAAAGAACGCTGGATGCAGGACAGGCCAGTAGCTCAATTGCATACTGTGCAAGCTCTGGCCAGTGATCCATCCTCAAGACCCAGTAAGCCAGAGGATTTTCGGTGGGGAAGGTGTCCAAGTCTGACCTTGCCCCTAGATATTCCTGCACCATGTTTATCAGACGCTGGCGATGGTTGCTGGAACCGATCATACTTTGGGGCTGCGGACTAAAGAATTGTCTGAACGCATCGGTCAGACGGCCACCTTCCCCACCGCTCCTTCTTTGACTGGCCGAAGCCTCAGCAACTCGTTGTCCAGGACCAGGAGTTTGTAACCTCCCAGTCTCTGGGAACGCGTTGCACAGACCTTTCTGCAAGGCCTCCCGGAGTTGTCTCATCCTCTGCTCCCTCTGCGACGGTAACATAAGGTCCGCAACCTTACCCTTGTACCGTGGATCAAGGAGAGTGGCCAGCCAGTAATGGTCCCTCTCCTTGATCCGAAGAATACGAGGATCCTTCCGCAGACTTTGCAGGATCAGGGAGGCCATGCAGCGTAGGTTTGCTGAGGCATTCGCTCCGGAGTCCTCTGGGTCACTAAGGACGACATGATCCGCAGCCACCTCCTCCCAGCCACGTACAAGTCCACTGGTTTCTTGGGACTGTAAATCATCCCTAAAAGACTGCTGCTGATGATGCTGAGTGCCAGCCTCCACCTCCATGCTGACACAATCCTCCTCCTCCTCCTCCTCCTCCTCTTCCTGTGCGATGGGTGGGACAGAAGGAACACTGTCTGGGTAAAGGGGGCCTTGAGAGGCAAGGAAGTCCTCCTCTTCCTGCCTCTGTTCTGCCTCAAGTGCCCTGTCCATTATTCCACGCAGCGTGTGCTCCAACAGGTGGACAAGAGGTACAGTGTTACTGATGCATGCACTGTCACTGCTCACCATCCTCGTGGCCTCCTCAAATGGTGCCAGGACAGTGCATGCATCCCTGATCATGCCCCACTGGCGTGGAGAAAAAAAAACAAGCTCCCCTGACCCTGTCCTGGTGCCGTAGTCGCACAGGTACTCATTGATGGCCCTCTGCTGCGTGTGCAGCCGCTGCAGCATGGCCAACGTTGAGTTCCACCTGGTGGGCATGTCACATATAAGGCGGTTCTTGGGCAGGTTCAACTCCTTTTGCAGCTCAGCCAGGCGAGCACTGGCATTATAAGATCTGCGGAAATGCACACAGACTTTCCTGGCCTGCCTCAGGACATCCTGTAAGCCCGGGTACCTGCCCAAGAACCGCTGCACCACCAGGTTAAGGACGTGAGCCACACAGGGCACATGGGTCAGTTGTCCCTGTCGGAGGGCGGAGAGTAGGTTGGTGCCATTGTCGCAAACCACCATTCCTGGCTTAAGCTGGCGTGGCGTCAACCACCTCTCGGCCTGGCCCTGCAGAGCAGACAGGACCTCTGCCCCAGTGTGGCTTCTGTCCCCCAAACACACCAGCGCAAGCACGGCATGGCATCTTTTTGCCTGCGTACTTGCGTAGCCCCTTGAACGGCTACGGAGCACCGCTGGTTCAGAGGACAAACCACAGGAAGAGGCCATGGAGGAAGAAGAAGAGGAGGGGGTGGAGGAGAGAGGTGTGTCACAACCAGTAGTAGCATTTTGGAGGCGTGGCGGTGGAACAACCTCCAACACTACTGCACCTTGTCCTGCATCCTTCCCAGCTGCCAAAAGAGTGACCCAATGGGCCGTGAAAGAAAGGTAACGTCCCTGTCCATGCCTGCTGGACCATGAGTCAGCGGTAATATGCACCTTACCGCTGACCGCCCTGTCCAGCGAGGCCAAGACATTGCCTTCCACATGCCGGTAGAGAGCCGGAATAGCCTTCCGTGAGAAAAAGTGGCGTTTGGGAACCTGCCACTGAGGAACCGCACATTGCACAAACTCACGGAAGGGGGCCGAGTCTACCAACTGAAAAGGCAGCAGTTGAAGCGCTAGCAATTTAGCCAAGCTAGCATTCAACCGCTGGGCATGTGGATGGCTGGGAGTGAACTTCTTTCGACGGTCCAGCAGCTGGGGCAGGGAAATTTGCCTGCTAGAATCGGACGTCGGTGTACTGCTAGCAGAGTGGCCGCAAGTACTTGGCTGTGACACACCTAATTCTACACCTTCATTCCTCTCAGTGCATGTTTCAGAGAGGACTGAAGTTATAGTGGGGTTGGAGATCCCAGCTGATGCGGTGCAAGGAGAGGTCCGCTTTGTTCTTTGGTGTGGGTCTTTGAGGTAGGCTTGCCAACGAGCTGCATGGCAGGTCAACATATGTCTGGTCAGGCATGTGGTACCCAAGCGGCTGATGTTTTGGCCACGCGATATACGCTTGAGACATATGTTGCAAACAGCAGCTGTGCGATCTGATGCACTAGCCTCAAAAAAGGCCCACACCAAAGAACTTTTTGAATGACGGGCAGAGGCAGCGCCCTGCACAGGCGGAGCTCTGCGGTGTGATTCCGTCGGTGTACTGCCCTTACGCTGGCCACCAAAGGGCATCCTGCCTCGTTGGAGATGTGCCTCCTCCTCATCCTCCTCCTCCTCCTCTCTCCTATTAGGCACCCACGTGGAGTCAGTGACCTCATCATCCCCTCCCTCCTCATCACTGGAGCCAATCTGGCAGTATGCTGCAGCTGCTGGAACATGACTGCCAGATTGGTGTCCTTCTTGAGCATCCCCTCAGTCTGCTCTCACGCTACTGCCTTCCTGTAGCTGGGTTTCATCATCAGACCCTTCGAAACGCTGGGCATCCTCCTGGAGCATGTACCCAACACTGTGCTCAAACAGTTCGGGGGACTCCTCAGGAGGAGGACATGGTGGGTCTAGGGAAGGAGTGACTGATGATGAGTCTGACATTGATACCAGGGAAGAGGACGCTTTGGCAGCTGCTTTGCCAGTACCCTGAGCCTGGGTGAGAGAGGATGAGGAGGAGGAGGAGGGCTTGGTCATCCACTCTACCAAGTCTTCGGCATGATGTGGCTCAACATGTCCAGCTGCCGAAAAGAAGGACAAGCGTTTCCCATGGCCATGTGCTGATGACAATGCACCGCGTCCACGACCAGCACTGTTGCCCCCAGACACAGAGCCTGCTTGCCCTCTTTTATTGCCTCCTGACTGTCTGCCTCTCCTTGTTTGCCTTCCAGACATTCTAATAGATGGCCTGCAGGGAGATGGGAAAAAAGCAATAAGGGCTACCTTCAGGTGTCCTTCTCTGTCCCTTTACTTAAGGATTACTAAATATGGTTGAGGATGATTGCTTTTGCACAGAATAGCACAACGACAATTTCCCTGACTGTCCAAAAAACAAGGATTTCAAAGATGGTTGATGAGGAATGCTTTAGCACACTATAGCACAAGGAGAATTTCCCTCACTGTCCTTCCCTGTCCCTAGAAACAAGGATTATCACAGTGAAAGAAACTGACACTCTTCCTACCTATAGTTTTCTGTCCCTAGAAAAAATGTTTTTTTTAAAGCACACTATAGCACAAGGAGAATTTCCCTCACTGTCCTTCCCTGTCCCTAGAAACAAGGATTATCACAGTGAAAGAAACTGACACTCTTCCTACCTATAGTTTTCTGTCCCTAGAAAATTTTTTTTTTAAAGCACACTATAGCACAAGGAGAATTTCCCTCACTTTCCTTCCCTGTCCCTAGAAACAAGGATTATCACAGTGAAAGAAACTGACACTCTTCCTACCTATAGTTTTCTGTCCCTAGAAAAAATGTTTTTTTAAAGCACACTATAGCACAAGGAGAATTTCCCTCACTTTCCTTCCCTGTCCCTAGAAACAAGGATTATCACAGTGAAAGAAACTGACACTCTTCCTACCTATAGTTTTCTGTCCCTAGAAAAAATGTTTTTTTAAAGCACACTATAGCACAAGGAGAATTTCCCTCACTGTCCTTCCCTGTCCCTAGAAACAAGGATTATCACAGTGAAAGAAACTGACACTCTTCCTACCTATAGTTTTCTGTCCCTAGAAAAAATGTTTTTTTAAAGCACACTATAGCACAAGGAGAATTTCCCTCACTGTCCTTCCCTGTCCCTAGAAACAAGGATTATCACAGTGAAAGAAACTGACACTCTTCCTACCTATAGTTTTCTGTCCCTAGAAAAAATGTTTTTTTAAAGCACACTATAGCACAAGGAGAATTTCCCTCACTGTCCTTCCCTGTCCCTAGAAAAAAGGATTATCACAGTGAAAGAAACTGACACTCTTCCTACCTACAGTTTTCTGTCCCTAGAAAAAATGTTTTTTTAAAGCACACTATAGCACAAGGAGAATTTCCCTCACTGTCCTTCCCTGTCCCTAGAAACAAGGATTATCACAGTGAAAGAAACTGACACTCTTCCTACCTATAGTTTTCTGTCCCTAGAAAAAATGTTTTTTTAAAGCACACTATAGCACAAGGAGAATTTCCCTCACTTTCCTTCCCTGTCCCTAGAAACAAGGATTCGCACAGTAAAACACACTGACACTCTCCCTACCTATAGTTTTCTGTCCCTAGAAAAAATGTTTTTTTAAAGCACACTATAGCACAAGGAGAATTTCCCTCACTGTCCTTCCCTGTCCCTAGAAACAAGGATTATCACAGTGAAAGAAACTGACACTCTTCCTACCTATAGTTTTCTGTCCCTAGAAAAAATGTTTTTTTAAAGCACACTATAGCACAAGGAGAATTTCCCTCACTGTCCTTCCCTGTCCCTAGAAACAAGGATTATCACAGTGAAAGAAACTGACACTCTTCCTACCTATAGTTTTCTGTCCCTAGAAAAAATGTTTTTTTAAAGCACACTATAGCACAAGGAGAATTTCCCTCACTGTCCTTCCCTGTTCCCAGAAAAAAGGATTATCACAGTGAAAGAAACTGACACTCTTCCTACCTATAGTTTTCTGTCCCTAGAAAAAATGTTTTTTTAAAGCACACTATAGCACAAGGAGAATTTCCCTCACTTTCCTTCCCTGTCCCTAGAAACAAGGATTCGCACAGTAAAACACACTGACACTCTCCCTACCTATAGTTTTCTGTCCCTAGAAAAAATGTTTTTTTAAAGCACACTATAGCACAAGGAGAATTTCCCTCACTGTCCTTCCCTGTCCCTAGAAACAAGGATTATCACAGTGAAAGAAACTGACACTCTTCCTACCTATAGTTTTCTGTCCCTAGAAAAAATGTTTTTTTAAAGCACACTATAGCACAAGGAGAATTTCCCTCACTGTCCTTCCCTGTCCCTAGAAACAAGGATTATCACAGTGAAAGAAACTGACACTCTTCCTACCTATAGTTTTCTGTCCCTAGAAAAAATGTTTTTTTAAAGCACACTATAGCACAAGGAGAATTTCCCTCACTGTCCTTCCCTGTTCCCAGAAAAAAGGATTATCACAGTGAAAGAAACTGACACTCTTCCTACCTATAGTTTTCTGTCCCTAGAAAAAATGTTTTTTTAAAGCACACTATAGCACAAGGAGAATTTCCCTCACTTTCCTTCCCTGTCCCTAGAAACAAGGATTCGCACAGTAAAACACACTGACACTCTCCCTACCTATAGTTTTCTGTCCCTAGAAAAAATGTTTTTTTAAAGCACACTATAGCACAAGGAGAATTTCCCTCACTGTCCTTCCCTGTCCCTAGAAACAAGGATTATCACAGTGAAAGAAACTGACACTCTTCCTACCTATAGTTTTCTGTCCCTAGAAAAAATGTTTTTTTAAAGCACACTATAGCACAAGGAGAATTTCCCTCACTTTCCTTCCCTGTCCCTAGAAACAAGGATTATCACAGTGAAAGAAACTGACACTCTTCCTACCTATAGTTTTCTGTCCCTAGAAAAAATGTTTTTTTAAAGCACACTATAGCACAAGGAGAATTTCCCTCACTGTCCTTCCCTGTCCCTAGAAACAAGGATTCGCACAGTAAAACACACTGACACTCTCCCTACCTATAGTTTTCTGTCCCTAGAAAAAATGTTTTTTTAAAGCACACTATAGCACAAGGAGAATTCCCTCACTGTCCTTCCCTGTCCCTAGAAACAAGGATTCGCACAGTAAAACACACTGACACTCTCCCTACCTATCCTTCTCTTTCCCTAAACTAAAGGAATCCAGGTTAAGCAAGAAAAAATAAATGTCACTGTCCCTGCCTATGCTTCTCTTTCCCTGCTCCGGAACACACTACACTAGGCCGCCGTGCTGGCGGCCTTTTATAGTGTGGGGCGTGTACTAAACACCCTCAGCAATAATTGGCCACAGGCATCCTGCCTGTGGCCAATCATTGCTCTCCTCGCTGCCGGCGCTGTGATTGGCCAAGCATGCGGGGTCACAGTGCATGCTTGGCCAATCACAGCGCCTGGATGACACTGCGATGGTGTAGTGCATTGTGGGCCGTTCGCGTCACTCGAATTTGGCGCGAACGGCCCAAATCGTTCGATCTTCATCGAACGATCGAACAGCCGATGTTCGAGTCGAACGTATGTTCGACTCGAACACGAAGCTCATCCCTACTCCTAATTACATAACACACTAATGCCAATACATTACACAGTGAGCCATATATATCCTGAAGCTCCCATTAACAACTCCTAGTCTCATAACTACTTTTAACATAACAAAAAGGGAGGGGGCAACAAAGGGAAAAAAGGAAAGTAGGACGGCGTTAAGTCGAAGACACACATCTGTTTCGGGATCAGATAAATCTCACAGCCTCCAACAATGTGTTAAATATTTTAAATCTCGAGGAGATCTTTTCCCTCATCCGAATGTAAAAACAAATTCCAGCTAGCCCATGTCGCTTTATAAGTTCCCTGTCTATCCTGTGCGGTCATTATTAGATCCTCCATTTTATTTATGTTTTCCACCTTCAGCAGCCACATCGCCACTGAAGGTGGATTCTGGGCCTTCCACGTCATAGGGATGCAAGCTTTAGCAGCATTGATCAAATGCCTCAACAGAGATTTTTTATATACCCGGATAGACAGGGTCGACACGTGTAATAGAAAAAACGTTGGATCATTTGGGATCGGGAAGTCAGTAAATCGTTGCGATATATTGCGCACCGTCGTCCAAAAGTCGATCAATTTAGGACAGGACCAAAATATGTGTAACATCGTACCCCTATCCCCGCCGCAGCGCCAGCAATGTTCTGGTATATCTGGGAAAATCATATGCAGACTAGGGATGAGCTTCGTGTTCGAGTCGAACATACGTTCGACTCGAACATCGGCTGTTCGATCGTTCGACGAAGATCGAACGATTTGGGCCGTTCGCGCCAAATTCGAGTGACGCGAACGGCCCACAATGCACTACGCCATCGCAGTGTCATCCAGGCGCTGTGATTGGCCAAGCATGCACTGTGACCCCGCATGCTTGGCCAATCACAGCGCCGGCAGCGAGGAGAGCAATGATTGGCCACAGGCAGGATGCCTGTGGCCAATTATTGCTGAGGGTGTTTAGTACACGCCCCACACTATAAAAGGCCGCCAGCACGGCGGCCTAGTGTAGTGTGTTCCGGAGCAGGGAAAGAGAAGCATAGGCAGGGACAGTGACATGTATTTCTTTCTTGCTTAACCTGGATTCCTTTAGTTCAGGGAAAGAGAAGGATAGGTAGGGAGAGTGTCAGTGTGTTTTACTGTGCGAATCCTTGTTTCTAGGGACAAAGAAGGAAAGTGAGGGGAATTCTCCTTGTGCTATAGTGTGCTTTAAAAAAACATTTTTTCTAGGGACAGAAAACTCTAGGTAGGGAGAGTGTCAGTTTCTTTCACTGTGCGAATCCTTGTTTCTAGGGACAAAGAAGGAAAGTGAGGGGAATTCTCCTTGTGCTATAGTGTGCTTTAAAAAAACATTTTTTCTAGGGACAGAAAACTCTAGGTAGGGAGAGTGTCAGTTTATTTCACTGTGATAATCCTTGTTTCTAGTGACAAAGAAGGAAAGTGAGGGGAATTCTCCTTGTGCTATAGTGTGCTTTAAAAAAACATTTTTTCTAGGGACAGAAAACTCTAGGTAGGGAGAGTGTCAGTGTCTTTTACTGTGCGAGTCCTTGTTTCTAGTGACAAAGAAGGAAAGTGAGGGGAATTCTCCTTGTGCTATAGTGTGCTTTAAAAAAACATTTTTTCTAGGGACAGAAAACTCTAGGTAGGGAGAGTGTCAGTGTCTTTTACTGTGCGAGTCCTTGTTTCTAGTGACAAAGAAGGAAAGTGAGGGGAATTCTCCTTGTGCTATAGTGTGCTTTAAAAAACATTTTTTCTAGGGACAGAAAACTCTAGGTAGGGAGAGTGTCAGTGTCTTTAAGGCCCCATGCACACGAGACGCAGGTGCAAACTCTGCTGAACACACGTTTTTAAACGCTGAAACCGGCGTTTATAAACGCGCGTATTGCCGCGTTTGCGGCCGCGTTTAGCGGCGTTTAACCGCGTTTGCGTTTATAAGCGTTTCATCATAGACCCTCCCTAAGCTCAAAAAAGAGTAAATTTTAACCATTTCAGCCAGTTTGTGAGACCAGAGTGAGTAGCAGCAGCTGAAAGAGCAGCAGTGTACTTGTATTTAGCGTATCACTTGCCACATCATCTGCCACAAGTTGTGGATTGTCCACTTGCCACGTCACCTGCCACGTCACCTGGCCACATCACCTGGCCACGTCACCTGGCCACGTCACCTGCCACAAGTTGTGGATTGTCCACTTGCCACGTCACCTGGCCACATCACGTGCCACGTCACCTGCCACAAGTTGTGGATTGTCCACTTGCCACGTTACCTGGCCACGTCACCTGGCCATGTTACCTGCCACGTCACCTGGCCACGTTAACTGCCACGTCAGCTGGCCACGTCACCTGCCACAAGTTGTGAATTGTCCACTTGCCACGTCACCTGCCACGTCACCTGGCCACGTCACCTGCCACAAGTTGTGGATTGTCCACTTGCCATGTCACCTGGCCACATCACGTGCCACGTCACCTGGCCACATCACCTGCCACAAGTTGTGAATTGTCCACTTGCCACGTCACCTGCCACGTCACCTAGCCATGTTACCTGCCCACATTACCTGCCACATCACCTGCCACGTCACCTGCCACAAGTTGTGGATTGTCCACTTTCCACGTCACCTGGCCACATCACGTGCCACGTCACCTGCCACAAGTTGTGAATTGTCCACTTGCCACATCACCTGCCACGTCACCTGGCCACGTTACCTGCCACGTCACCTGGCCACGTCACCTGCCACAAGCTGTGGATTGTCCACTTGCCACGTCACCTGGCCATGTCACCTGGCCACATCACCTGACACAAGTTGTTGATTGTCCACTTGCCACGTTACCTGCCACAAGTTGTGGATTGTCCACAATGCAATGCAAGCAATTACAGTTTTCTTTTATATTTTTTAATAGTTTTTCATCATTTGCCATCATTTTTGAGATTTCTAATGTTAAAAAATAGGTCACCTTTAAAAACGCTTATAAACGCAAACGCGGCAAAACGCCGGTACCGCGTTTAGCCGCGTTTAGCAGCGCTTAGCGTCTGAAACGTGGAAAACTTTTGCGTCTGAACCCATTTTTTTGCTTCTGGAAAAACGAGGTTAAACGCAACTGCTTGTAAACGCCAAAAAACGAGAGTGTGTGCATGGACACATAGGATAACATTGAATGGGTTCAGGAGCAGTTGAAAAAAGCGTCCAACTGCCTCTGAACGCGCGTTCAACAGCAAATAACAGCGTCTCGTGTGCATGGGGCCTTACTGTGCGAGTCCTTGTTTCTAGGGACAAAGAAGGAAAGTGAGGGGAATTCTCCTTGTGCTATAGTGTGCTTTAAAAAAACATTTTTTCTAGGGACAGAAAACTCTAGGTAGGGAGAGTGTCAGTGTCTTTTACTGTGCGAATCCTTGTTTCTAGGGACAAAGAAGGAAAGTGAGGGGAATTCTCCTTGTGCTATAGTGTGCTTTAAAAAAACATTTTTTCTAGGGACAGAAAACTCTAGGTAGGGAGAGTGTCAGTTTCTTTCACTGTGCGAATCCTTGTTTCTAGGGACAAAGAAGGAAAGTGAGGGGAATTCTCCTTGTGCTATAGTGTGCTTTAAAAAAACATTTTTTCTAGGGACAGAAAACTCTAGGTAGGGAGAGTGTCAGTTTATTTCACTGTGCGAATCCTTGTTTCTAGGGACAGGGAAGGACAGTGAGTGAATTCTCCTTGTGCTATAGTGTGCTTTAAAAAAACATTTTTTCTAGGGACAGAAAACTCTAGGTAGGGAGAGTGTCAGTTTCTTTCACTGTGCGAGTCCTTGTTTCTAGGGACAAAGAAGGAAAGTGAGGGGAATTCTCCTTGTGCTATAGTGTGCTTTAAAAGAACATTTTTTCTAGGGACAGAAAACTCTAGGTAGGGAGAGTGTCAGTGTCTTTTACTGTGCGAGTCCTTGTTTCTAGGGACAAAGAAGGAAAGTGAGGGAAATTCTCCTTGTGCTATAGTGTGCTGTAAAAAAACATTTTTTCTAGGGACAGAAAACTCTAGGTAGGGAGAGTGTCAGTTTATTTCACTGTGCGAATCCTTGTTTCTAGGGACAGGGAAGGACAGTGAGTGAATTCTCCTTGTGCTATAGTGTGCTTTAAAAAAAAAAATTTCTAGGGACAGAAAACTCTAGGTAGGGAGAGTGTTAGTTTCTTTCACTGTGCGAATCCTTGTTTCTAGGGACAAAGAAGGAAAGTGAGGGGAATTCTCCTTGTGCTATAGTGTGCTTTAAAAAAACATTTTTTCTAGGGACAGAAAACTCTAGGTAGGGAGAGTGTCAGTTTCTTTCACTGTGCGAGTCCTTGTTTCTAGGGACAAAGAAGGAAAGTGAGGGGAATTCTCCTTGTGCTATAGTGTGCTTTAAAAGAACATTTTTTCTAGGGACAGAAAACTCTAGGTAGGGAGAGTGTCAGTGTCTTTTACTGTGCGAGTCCTTGTTTCTAGGGACAAAGAAGGAAAGTGAGGGGAATTCTCCTTGTGCTATAGTGTGCTTTAAAAGAACATTTTTTCTAGGGACAGAAAACTCTAGGTAGGGAGAGTGTCAGTGTCTTTTACTGTGCGAGTCCTTGTTTCTAGGGACAAAGAAGGAAAGTGAGGGGAATTCTCCTTGTGCTATAGTGTGCTTTAAAAAAACATTTTTTCTAGGGACAGAAAACTCTAGGTAGGGAGAGTGTCAGTTTATTTCACTGTGCAAAACCTTGTTTCTAGGGACAGGGAAGGACAGTGAGTGAATTCTCCTTGTGCTATAGTGTGCTTTAAAAAAACATTTTTTCTAGGGACAGAAAACTCTAGGTAGTGAGAGTGTCAGTTTATTTCACTGTGATAATCCTTGTTTCTAGTGACAAAGAAGGAAAGTGAGGGGAATTCTCCTTGTGCTATAGTGTGCTTTAAAAAAACATTTTTTCTAGGGACAGAAAACTCTAGGTAGGGAGAGTGTCAGTGTCTTTTACTGTGCGAGTCCTTGTTTCTAGTGACAAAGAAGGAAAGTGAGGGGAATTCTCCTTGTGCTATAGTGTGCTTTAAAAAAACATTTTTTCTAGGGACAGAAAACTCTAGGTAGGGAGAGTGTCAGTGTCTTTTACTGTGCGAGTCCTTGTTTCTAGTGACAAAGAAGGAAAGTGAGGGGAATTCTCCTTGTGCTATAGTGTGCTTTAAAAAAACATTTTTTCTAGGGACAGAAAACTCTAGGTAGGGAGAGTGTCAGTGACTTTTACTGTGCGAATCCTTGTTTCTAGGGACAAAGAAGAAAAGTGAGGGGAATTCTCCTTGTGCTATAGTGTGCTTTAAAAAAACATTTTTTCTAGGGACAGAAAACTCTAGGTAGGGAGAGTGTCAGTTTCTTTCACTGTGCGAATCCTTGTTTCTAGGGACAAAGAAGGAAAGTGAGGGGAATTCTCCTTGTGCTATAGTGTGCTTTAAAAAAACATTTTTTCTAGGGACAGAAAACTCTAGGTAGGGAGAGTGTCAGTTTCTTTCACTGTGCGAATCCTTGTTTCTAGGGACAAAGAAGGAAAGTGAGGGGAATTCTCCTTGTGCTATAGTGTGCTTTAAAAAAACATTTTTTCTAGGGACAGAAAACTCTAGGTAGGGAGAGTGTCAGTTTATTTCACTGTGCGAATCCTTGTTTTTAGGGACAGGGAAGGACAGTGAGTGAATTCTCCTTGTGCTATAGTGTGCTTTAAAAAAACATTTTTTCTAGGGACAGAAAACTCTAGGTAGGGAGAGTGTCAGTTTCTTTCACTGTGCGAGTCCTTGTTTCTAGGGACAAAGAAGGAAAGTGAGGGGAATTCTCCTTGTGCTATAGTGTGCTTTAAAAGAACATTTTTTCTAGGGACAGAAAACTCTAGGTAGGGAGAGTGTCAGTGTCTTTTACTGTGCGAGTCCTTGTTTCTAGGGACAAAGAAGGAAAGTGAGGGGAATTCTCCTTGTGCTATAGTGTGCTTTAAAAAAACATTTTTTCTAGGGACAGAAAACTCTAGGTAGGGAGAGTGTCAGTTTATTTCACTGTGCGAATCCTTGTTTCTAGGGACAGGGAAGGACAGTGAGTGAATTCTCCTTGTGCTATAGTGTGCTTTAAAAAAACATTTTTTCTAGGGACAGAAAACTCTAGGTAGGGAGAGTGTCAGTTTCTTTCACTGTGCGAATCCTTGTTTCTAGGGACAAAGAAGGAAAGTGAGGGGAATTCTCCTTGTGCTATAGTGTGCTAAAGCATTCCTCATCAACCATCTTTGAAATCCTTGTTTTTTGGACAGTCAGGGAAATTGTCGTTGTGCTATTCTGTGCAAAAGCAATCATCCTCAACCATATTTAGAAATCCTTAAGTAAAGGGACAGAGAAGGACACCTGAAGGTAGCCCTTATTGCTTTTTTCCCATCTCCCTGCAGGCCATCTATTAGAATGTCTGGAAGGCAAACAAGGAGAGGCAGACAGTCAGGAGGCAATAAAAGAGGGCAAGCAGGCTCTGTGTCTGGGGGCAACAGTGCTGGTCGTGGACGCGGTGCATTGTCATCAGCACATGGCCATGGGACACGCTTGTCCTTCTTTTCGGCAGCTGGACATGTTGAGCCACATCATGCCGAAGACTTGGTAGAGTGGATGACCAAGCCCTCCTCCTCCTCCTCATCCTCTCTCACCCAGGCTCAGGGTACTGGCAAAGCAGCTGCCAAAGCGTCCTCTTCCCTGGTATCAATGTCAGACTCATCATCAGTCACTCCTTCCCTAGACCCACCATGTCCTCCTCCTGAGGAGTCCCCCGAACTGTTTGAGCACAGTGTTGGGTAGTTGGGTACATGCTCCAGGAGGATGCCCAGCGTTTCGAAGGGTCTGATGATGAAACCCAGCTACAGGAAGGCAGTAGCGTGAGAGCAGACTGAGGGGATGCTCAAGAAGGACACCAATCTGGCAGTCATGTTCCAGCAGCTGCAGCATACTGCCAGATTGGCTCCAGTGATGAGGAGGGAGGGGATGATGAGGTCACTGACTCCACGTGGGTGCCTAATAGGAGAGAGGAGGAGGAGGAGGATGAGGAGGAGGCACATCTCCAATGAGGCAGGATGCCCTTTGGTGGCCAGCGTAAGGGCAGTACACCGACGGAATCACACCGCAGAGCTCCGCCTGTGCAGGGCGCTGCCTCTGCCCGTCATTCAAAAAGTTCCTTGGTGTGGGCCTTTTTTGAGGCTAGTGCATCAGATCGCACAGCTGCTGTTTGCAACATATGTCTCAAGCGTATATCGCGTGGCCAAAACATCAGCCGCTTGGGTACCACATGCCTGACCAGACATATGTTGACCTGCCATGCAGCTCGTTGGCAAGCCTACCTCAAAGACCCACACCAAAGAACAAAGCGGACCTCTCCTTGCACCGCATCAGCTGGGATCTCCAACCCCACTATAACTTCAGTCCTCTCTGAAACATGCACTGAGAGGAATGAAGGTGTAGAATTAGGTGTGTCACAGCCAAGTACTTGCGGCCACTCTGCTAGCAGTACACCGACGTCCGATTCTAGCAGGCAAATTTCCCTGCCCCAGCTGCTGGACCGTCGAAAGAAGTTCACTCCCAGCCATCCACATGCCCAGCGGTTGAATGCTAGCTTGGCTAAATTGCTAGCGCTTCAACTGCTGCCTTTTCAGTTGGTAGACTCGGCCCCCTTCCGTGAGTTTGTGCAATGTGCGGTTCCTCAGTGGCAGGTTCCCAAACGCCACTTTTTCTCACGGAAGGCTATTCCGGCTCTCTACCGGCATGTGGAAGGCAATGTCTTGGCCTCGCTGGACAGGGCGGTCAGCGGTAAGGTGCATATTACCGCTGACTCATGGTCCAGCAGGCATGGACAGGGACGTTACCTTTCTTTCACGGCCCATTGGGTCACTCTTTTGGCAGCTGGGAAGGATGCAGGACAAGGTGCAGTAGTGTTGGAGGTTGTTCCACCGCCACGCCTCCAAAATGCTACTACTGGTTGTGACACACCTCTCTCCTCCACCCCCTCCTCTTCTTCTTCCTCCATGGCCTCTTCCTGTGGTTTGTCCTATGAACCAGCGGTGCTCCGTAGCCGTTCACGGGGCTACGCAAGTACGCAGGCAAAAAGATGCCATGCCGTGCTTGCGCTGGTGTGTTTGGGGGACAGAAGCCACACTGGGGCAGAGGTCCTGTCTGCTCTGCAGGGCCAGGCCGAGAGGTGGTTGACGCCACGCCAGCTTAAGCCAGGAATGGTGGTTTGCGACAATGGCACCAACCTCCTCTCCGCCCTCCGACAGGGACAACTGACCCATGTGCCCTGTGTGGCTCACGTCCTTAACCTGGTGGTGCAGCGGTTCTTGGGCAGGTACCCGGGCTTACAGGATGTCCTGAGGCAGGCCAGGAAAGTCTGTGTGCATTTCCGCAGATCTTATAATTCCAGTGCTCGCCTGGCTGAGCTGCAAAAGGAGTTGAACCTGCCCAAGAACCGCCTTATATGTGACATGCCCACCAGGTGGAACTCAACGTTGGCCATGCTGCAGCGGCTGCACACGCAGCAGAGGGCCATCAATGAGTACCTGTGCGACTACGGCACCAGGACAGGGTCAGGGGAGCTTGGTTTTTTTTCTCCACGCCAGTGGGGCATGATCAGGGATGCATGCACTGTCCTGGCACCATTTGAGGAGGCCACGAGGATGGTGAGCAGTGACAGTGCATGCATCAGTGACACTGTACCTCTTGTCCAC
Organism: Rana muscosa; assembly: GCA_029206835.1. NCBI lineage: Eukaryota > Metazoa > Chordata > Amphibia > Anura > Ranidae > Rana > Rana muscosa. Next base: position 267,829,295 of record CM055122.1, read on the forward strand.
CTGTTGGAGCACACGCTGCGTGGAATAATGGACAGGGCACTTGAGGCAGAACAGAGGCAGGAAGAGGAGGACTTCCTTGCCTCTCAAGGCCCCCTTTACCCAGACAGTGTTCCTTCTGTCCCACCCATCGCACAGGAAGAGGAAGAGGAGGAGGAGGAGGAGGAGGAGGAGGATTGTGTCAGCATGGAGGTGGAGGCTGGCACTCAGCATCATCAGCAGCAGTCTTTTAGGGATGATTTACAGTCCCAAGAAACCAGTGGACTTGTACGTGGCTGGGAGGAGGTGGCTGCGGATCATGTCGTCCTTAGTGACCCAGAGGACTCCGGACCGAATGCCTCAGCAAACCTACGCTGCATGGCCTCCCTGATCCTGCAAAGTCTGCGGAAGGATCCTCGTATTCTTCGGATCAAGGAGAGGGACCATTACTGGCTGGCCACTCTCCTTGATCCACGGTACAAGGGTAAGGTTGCGGACCTTATGTTACCTTCGCAGAGGGAGCAGAGGATGAGACAACTCTGGGAGGCCTTGCAGAAAGGTCTGTGCAACGCGTTCCCAGAGACTGGGAGGTTACAAACTCCTGGTCCTGGACAACGAGTTGCTGAGGCTTCGGCCAGTCAAAGAAGGAGCGGTGGGGAAGGTGGCCGTCTGACCGATGCGTTCAGACAATTCTTTAGTCCGCAGCCCCAAAGTATGATCGGTTCCAGCAACCATCGCCAGCGTCTGATAAACATGGTGCAGGAATATCTAGGGGCAAGGTCAGACTTGGACACCTTCCCCACCGAAAATCCTCTGGCTTACTGGGTCTTGAGGATGGATCACTGGCCAGAGCTTGCACAGTATGCAATTGAGCTACTGGCCTGTCCTGCATCCAGCGTTCTTTCGGAACGCACATTCAGTGCTGCTGGAGGATTTGTCACGGATCACAGGGTGCGCCTGTCCACCGACTCGGTTGATCGACTGACTTTCATCAAGATGAACCAGTCTTGGATCACCACCAGCTACCACACACCTGATGCTGATATAACAGACTAATTGATTTTAACATGTCACATCCCTTCAAGACTGATGCTGATGCTGAGTGCCTGTGCTGTTATGTTGACTGGCTATCCTCCTCCTCCTCCGAGTCCTCAATGATACGATTGATGATGATAGCTTGGAAGATCATTTTTGTTTATGGGTGCCGCCACCAGTGGCTAAGGCCCAATTTTTCAGCCCCTGTTTTACAGGGGCGTGTAATTACAATTTTTTTAGCAATAATTTGCCATAGGGCTCATTGCTGTGCTCCAAGTACAGTATCTGTGAGGGGTTGGAGTGTTGTGGCGCCAGTGCCTAAGGCCCAATTTTTCAGCCCCTGTTTAACAGGGGCGTGTCATTACAATTTTTGAAGCAATACTTTGCAACAGGGCTCATTGCTGTGCTCCAAGTACAGTATCTGTGAGGGGTTGTAGTGTTGTGCCACCAGTGCCTAAGGCCCAATTTTTCAGCCCCTGTTTAACAGGGGCGTGTCATTACAATTTTTGAAGCAATACTTTGCAACAGGGCTCATTGCTGTGCTCCAAGTACAGTATCTGTGAGGGGTTGTAGTGTTGTGCCACCAGTGCCTAAGGCCCAATTTTTCAGCCCCTGTTCAACAGGGGCATGCAATTACAATTCTTGATCTAATAATTCACAGCAGGGCCCATTGCTGCACCCACCAAGAATAACTCTGAGGGCTTACAGTGTTGTGGCAACGCCACCACCACCACCACCACCACGAAAGGCCCAATTTTTCAGCCCCTGTTCAAAAGGGGCATGTAATTACAATTCTTGATCTAATAATTCACAGCAGGGCCCATTCCTGCACCCACCAAGAGTAACTCTGAGGGCTTACAGTGTTGTGGCAACGCCACCACCACCACCACCACGAAAGGCCCAATTTTTCAGCCCCTGTTCAACAGGGGCATGCAATTACAATTCTTGATCTAATAATTCACAGCAGGGCCCATTGCTGCACCCACCAAGAGTAACTGTCAGGGCTTACAGTGTTGTGGCACCAGCACCACCATCAAAGGCCCAATTTTTACTACCACTGTTCAACAATTATATGTAATTAAAATTCCTGATATAATAGTTGACAGCAGGGCGTTCCAGCACCAACCAAGAGTAACTGTGAGTGCTTACAGTGTTGTGCCAACACCAACAACTAAGGGGCCTATTTCTGCAGAGTATATACGGCAGGTCCCTACTTTCAAACATCCAACTTACAAACGACTCCTACTTGCAAACGCAAGAAGACAACAGGAAGTGAGAGGAAATCTACCACTAGGAAGGAAAATTCTCTCCTGTAAGAATAAATATGGGAGAAAGGTGTCTCCTCTGTACTGATGCTTTATCAGCAATCCTTGTTTCAAGAAAAACACCACATTTCAAAAACAGTTGTCATTGGGACGGAAAGTGAGGTGAAATGTTCTGAACAGGGGCACAGACAGCAAAACAAATGTTACAGGGGTGATAACCCTTACCTATGTTTTCCAAAAAGTTTAAAAATAGATTTTTGGGCTGGAGCTACACTTCAACAATGTACCTGTTCAAAATTACAAACAGATTCTACATAAGAACAAACCTACAGTCCCTGTCTTGTATGCACCGCCTGTATACGGCTGTTCAGAGTATATAGGGCCTTTTTTATTTTATGTGCGGGGTTCCCCTTAATATCCATACAAGACCCAAAGGGGCTGGTAATGGGCTGGGGTAGGGGGGGGGGGTCATGGGGTAGCTATGCCATTTTTCTTAAAGATTTTCATCCATATTACCGGGACCAGACATTACATTAAAGCCGCAAGCAGTTTTAAATGGCTTTTTTTTCCTTTAGAAGTGTCATTTTGTGCAGGGACAGTTCTAAACACGGGAAACACGTGGCACTTCACAGGCATACTTTAGACACCCCCCAGGTACGATATTTAAAGGAATATTTGACTTTTTTTTTTTTCACTTTATGCATCATTAAAATGACTGCTCCCGAAAAACGACCGTTTTTAAAACTTCTTTTTGCATTGATACATGTCCCCTGGTGCACAACCCGGGTTCCCAAACCCTTTTTAGGACAATAACATGCATAATAGTTGTTATAATTAGCACTTTAGAATTCGAACGTTCGCATCCATTGTATTTAATAGGGTTCTAATGTTCGTACGAACTTTCGGTCCGTTCGCGGGTTCTGGTGCGAACCGAACCCGGGGGTGTTCGGCTCATCACTATCCACCACACTCTGCTCTGCCACAACGACGCCCTCGGGGGTCTAATCATCATTCTGGTTCAGGGAGAGGTAGAGGTGGAAACTACCAATATTCTGGATTACAACCCAATCGGCCTACCAATAATTATGGCCCACCGGCCAATAATCATTATGGTGGTCCGTATTTTCACCATGGCTATGGTCAAGGTGTTCCCCATGGCTATGGTCAGGGTGTACCACCTAATTTTAGGCCCAATCCGTTTGAGCGATTGGGTTTTGAACCACAACATTTTGAATCCTCTGATTCCCGGGATTGGGGCAATGAGTTTGATTATAATGTTAGTACTTCAAACAATTTTTTCCCACTAAATGAAAGAGAAGGCCCTTTGGATGATTTTACTAATAGCCCTGGGCCTCCTAATAGCCAGCATTGGGGTTTTCACAAAACAAATCAAGGAACCAAACGGTCGGGAGGCCAAAGAGAGGATCTAGAGGAGGTAAACGATTACGATCCAAAAAGAAAAAAACTTTAATGGGATCTGGTATATTCAATTTAAGCACAGTTGTCCTTACTACCGCCGAGAAATCGGTATTAGATAGGGGTCTTAAATATGCACCTCCACGTGGACTCAATAAATTTCAGACATATATTGACATCCACAAATTTGTCCGTAGATTGAGTATCAAACGACACATGCTATTAAATCCTATTCAAACCAGTTCTGGTATCCCACAAGGATTTAGCCACTCTGGACTTCATAATGCTTCCCTATTTAATCCACCGGGGGCATTGGCTCCAGCTATTAAGACATTTAAGGATGTAGTCTTGCGTGATTTAGATCTTATGCCCAGTAAAAGGACTAGATCTGATCATGATATGGTCCTTGGCTTGAATTCTCTATGTGAGAACAAGGAGATCGTAATAAGGCCAGCTGACAAGGGTGGGGGGATTATTATTTTGGATAAAAAGGACTATTTGGTTGAAATGAATAGGATTTTGGGAGACCGAGATACTTACACACCATTACCGTCCGATCCTAAATTTAAGTATCGGGCGATTCTGGATGTTATTGTCCAAAGGGGGTTTGAGCAGGGCATCCTCAATCAGAAGGAGAGGATGTATCTTGTTCCCCTGGCACCCCATACTCCGATAATCTACTATCTCCCTAAGATCCACAAACATCCCACCTGCCCCCCGGGACATCCCATAATCAGTGGGATAGATTCTGTTACGTCCCGGGTGGGCAGGTATATTGATTTTTATCTGCAACCTTTGGTAACCAAAATGCCATCACATATTAGAGACTCACGCCAGGTGATCAATACATTGGCTGAATACACCCCGAAACCAGGTATGTGGTTAGTGACGGCTGATGTCACGTCACTCTACACGGTTATACCACATGATTTAGGTCTTTTCGCCGTCTAATATTTCCTGAGACGCGATTCTGGATTGTTTGACAAGCAGATTGTATTCATTTTGGAACTCTTGTCTTTCGCGGCTTCGCATAGCTATTTTTGGTTTGACCAACAGTTCTATAGACAAGATAGGGGTGTCGCCATGGGGGCCAAGTCTGGCCAACCTATTTATGGCCCTATGGGAGGAGGATGTAGTCTATGCCCAACAGCAACCCCAGGTGGTGTTGTGGGCTAGATATATAGACGACATCCTCCTCCTGTGGGATGGCGATCGATGCGATTTGGATAAATTCATCACTGAACTTAATCAGAAGGCATTTTTCTTAATTTTGAAGCTAGCCAGACTAAAATTAATTTTTTGGATTTGTGTATTGGTATCAATGACAATAAGTTTACTACCTCTACTTTTTTCAAGAGCACCGACAGGAATTCCTATATTCCTGTCGGTAGCTGCCATCACAAAAATCGGCTTGATTCAGTACCAAACAGTACCAAAGAGCCAATATCTTCGCTTAAAAAGGAACTGCTCAGATCATAGAGAGTTCTTATCTCAGGCTGAGATCTTGACCCAGCGGTTTTTAGATAAGGGATATGAGGGTGCCTCCTTAAAACAGACTTTAACTAGTGTGGCCCAGCTCGATAGAAGTGAACTACTTAAGGAAAGACCACCAAAAAAAGGCGTGTTGCCCTCTGTCCCGTTTATCACGACCTTCTCTATTCAACATAGGAATGTTAAGAACCTGATATTCAAACATTGGCATATCCTTACCAATGATTTGGTTTTAGGTTCTACCATCCCAGATAGACCCCGGGTCATCTACAAAGGGGCTCCATCTCTTAGAAGGAGGGTGGCTCCAAATATTTTGGACCCTCCCCCATAAAAATATTTTTTTTTGAATATTTGACAGGCTTTTATCAGTGTAAAAAATGTAGGGTGTGTTCTCTAAGTGGCTGTTTACATAGACGCACTCACACATTTACATCTACTAGTACTTCAGCCGAATTCGCGATTAAGACTTTCGTGACATGTTCCACCGAGGGGGTCGTTTATCTCCTGCAGTGCCCATGTGGGCTTCAATATGTGGGCAGGACCAAGCGACCCCTAAAGGTGAGACTCAATGAACAGGTGACGAATATCTTGACCGGGTTTCCTAAGCATCCAGTTTCTCGTCACTATCTGGAAGTGCACGACAAGAATCCTGCCAAGACGTTATTCCTTGGCATTGATAGGTATACTCCTCAGTGGAGGGGGGATTCGTTAGTGCGGAGCATTTCAAGGTTGGAAATGTCCTGGATCCATAGAATTAAAAGTTATACCCCATTCGGGTTAAATGTGGATACAGACCTAAATGCTTTCATAGATAATTCTTAGGATCTGCATTGATACACCTATATGTTTATTTTGATTATGATCTAAGAAGGGTTGTTTTTTTCTTTCTTTTTCTTTCCTTCTGTGTATACCATCTGATGAATAATGTCATTATTGTTTTTTCAGCCAATATGATGTGAGTCCTGGGCAGCATTTTTTGTCAAATTGGGATGTTTGGACCCGTTTTCTCGATGGGTTTTGTGTCATTCAGCCCTATATCACAATCTTGCCCCTACATATAGGAGGATAACTACATTAGTAATGTGTTTTTTTTGGGTCAAGATTGAGATGTTTGCTTTTTGACCACTTGGTGGCACTGCATCTATTTATATAATTCCTTTGTATGATTTAATTCTCTGTCCTCTTGGCACTTTGTAATAAGTGTTTTTAATAAGTGTTTCCAATGTGAGTTTTAACAGCCATTTGTCACATGTTGGTGAAAGTGCCAGGGTCTGACACTGTGTTCGTCACAACCCCCCTTCTCCTTTACCCCAATAACACAAGGGGAAGGGGGGGTAGTATAATGTAGTTCACAAAGATGAACTGGGCAGGGCTGATAACAATGCTGGATATTTCAATGCAGCAGAGACAGAAAGTGTCAGAAAGTTATCAGCTCACTGGATTTCTGGCAAGATCAGTAGTTTTTTTTTTTTGCCAATATTGAAAGAATAATACAAAACACTTTCAATTAGACACGTGCAGTTGGTTTTGTTCCAATTTAATATTCAGACTAATTTTTCGTTATTCGGAGATTCGGATATATCCAAATACCCGAATTACAATATAAACAAATTTTACAGAATGCTCCGAATAATGTAACAAAATTCGTCTGAATTTCGGAAATTCGGACTGAAATTCAAATAGAATTTTACATTGAACTCAAATCGAATTCTCACTACACATATTGCTGAAATCAAAGATTGTGTGTGTTATTAGAGTACCATTTCGAAATAATGCTGTTTTTGTTAAGTCAAAGGTGATTTAAAGAGTCATTGTAATCATTTGATGAATGAAGATTTTTATTTTGTTTGTTCACTTTGCTGCATTCGAATTGGACACAATATAACATTTTAGTTTCGACCAATTTGAAAATTTATCGATTTAATCGTTTCGAATTGAAAAAAATCTGCAAATTGAAAGAAAATTCGAAAATTCCCAATACGAATTCCGAAAATGAATTAAACGAATCAACCTAATTTAACTAAACAAAATAACTATATTCCCTCCTTTTTTCCTTCTCCACCCCCCCCCCTTCCTTCACCTTCTTCCCCGTCCCTCTTTTTCCCTTCCCTCTCCTTTCCCTGTTCTTTCCTCCCCATCTCTTTCCCCTCCCCTTCTCTTCCCTCTCCCCCCTGCCTTTTCTCCTCTTCTTCCCTCCCCTTTTCTCCTTTTCCGTTCCCCTTTCTCATTTCCCCCTTCCCCCCCCCCTCCTCTTTTCCTTTTGTTTGCATTCACTGACACTTCCCCACCATTTTTCCACCTCCTTCACTTTGTGATCACGTGTACATGCTCTCCCAATTTACTTAATCCCACCGGCTATATATATCAACTTTTCTATTTTTGTATACTTAGATAGTAGGTCCATTCATTTGCACGTCCCCCTTAGTCGCCGCGGGGGACTCTCGTCGGTGACGTCTGTCGTCCTCTACTGGCAAGGGTTTTTAGGTAAGTAGCTCAGCCCTATTCCCCATGTATACATTTCTACCATCTTTATTCGTGACTGTACTATTGTTCTGGCTAATTGTATAGTTACTGATTAACTGTTAATTAAATTACAGATATTCTCCTGACGAAGCAGCACTAGACTGCGAAACTAGTTGAGATGTTTTTCGTGACCCTCAATCCCACTCTGATTTTCCCCTCCTGGGGACCATTAGACTGGTGATATGTATGGTTGTCACTGCTATCTTAAATTGTATATGATTTTGTGTGTTTTATTGATTTTGTATTAGTAAAAGCTATGTATAGTTTTCTATATACGTGTCTATACACTTGACTTTATCTACTTACCTGTACCGTAATAGTCCAATTGCCCCTGTCTCTTGTTTTTTTGGTTTGGGGACCAAATTTCCGATCTCTATACATCTAAATTCTCTGGATGATGGTACTATTAACCATAATACACTAATTATATGCTGTAGAGGCTATACTTAACCACTTAAGTCCCGGACCAATACGCAGCATAAACACCAGAGGTGTTTTTACAATTTGGCACTGCGCTGCTTTTACTAGAAATTGCGCGGACATGCAATGTTCTTTTAATGGTATTTGATTGCCTCTGCGATTTTTATTTTTTGCGATATAAACGGAAAAAGGCCGAAAATTTAGAAAAAAAAAGATATTTTCTATTTTTGTTATAAGAAAAATCTAATAAACTCAATTTTAGTCATACATTTAGGCCAAAATGTATTCAGCCACATGTCTTTAGTAAAAAAAAATGTCAATAAGCGTATATTTATTGGTTTGTGCAAAAGTTATAGCGTCTACAAACTAGGGTACATTTTCTGAAATTTACACAGCTTTTAATTTATGACTGCCTATCTCATTTCTTGAGGTGCTAAAATGGCAGGGCAGTACAAATCCCCCCAAATGACCCCATTTTGGAAAGTAGACACCCCAAGGAAATTGCTGAGAGGCATGTTGAGCCCATTGAATATTTTTTTTTGTCCCAAGTGATTGAATATTGACCAAAACATTTTTTTTTTACAAAAATTTGTCACTCAATGATATATTGCTCACACATGCCATGGTTATATGTGGAATTGCACCCCAAAATACATTTTGCTGCTTCTTCCGAGTACGGGGATACCACATGTGTGGGACTTTTTGGGAGCCTAGCCACGTACGGGGCCCCGAAAACCAAGCACCGCCTTCAGGATTTCTAAGGGCGCAAATTTTTGATTTCACTCCTCACTACCTATCACAGTTTCGAAGGCCATAAAATGCCAAAATAGCACAACCCCCCCCCCTCCCCAAATGACCCCATTGTGGAAAGTAGACACTCCAAGCTATTTGCTGAGAGGCATGTTGAGTCCATGGAATATTTTAGATTTTGCCACATGTTGCGAGAAATTGACAAACTTTTTTTTGTTTTTGCACAAAGTTGTCACTAAATGATATATTGCTCACACAGGACATGGGCATATGTGAAATTACACCCCAAAATACATTCTGCTGCTTCTCCTGAGTACGGGGATACCACATGTGTGGGACTTTTTGGGAGCCTAACCGCGTACGGGACGCCGAAAACCAAGCACCGCCTTCAAGATTTCTAAGGGCATAAATTTTTGATTTCACTCCTCACTACATATCACTACCTATCACAGTTTTGAAGGCCATAAAATACCAAGATGGCACAAAACCCCCCACAAATGACCCCATTTTGGAAAGTAGACATCCCAATCTATTTGCTGAGAGGCATGTTGAGCCCATTGAATATTTAATTTTTTTGTCCCAAGTGATTGAATAATGACAAAAAAAAATTTTTTACAAAACGTTGTCACTAAATGATATATTGCTCACACATGCCATGGTTATATGTGGAATTGCACCCCAAAATACATTTTGCTGCTTCTCCTGAGTATGGGGATAACACATGTGTGGGACTTTTTGGGAGCCTAGCCGCGTACGGGGCACCGAAAACCAAGCACTGCCTTCAGGATTTCTAAGGGCGCAAATTTTTGATTTCACTCCTCACTACCCATCACAGTTTTGAAGGCCATAAAATGCCAAGATAGCACAAAACCCCCCAAATGACCCCATTTTGGAAAGTAGACACCCCAAGCTATTTGCTGAGAGGCATGGTGAGTATTTTACAGCTCTCATTTGTTTTTGAAAATGAAGAAAGAAAATATTTTTTTTTTTTAATTTTCAAAACTTTGTGACAAAAAGCGAGATCTGCAAAATACTCACCATACCTCTCAGCAAATAGCTTGGGGTGTATACTTTCCAAAATGGGGTCATTTGGGGGGGGGGTGTTTGTGCCATCTGGGCATTCCATGGCCCCTGAAACTGTGATAGGCAGTGAGGAGTGAAATCAAAAATTTACACCCTTAGAAAGCCTGAAGGCGGTGCTTGGGTTTTGGGATACCGTACGCGGCTAGGCTCCCAAAAAGTCTCACACATGTGGTATCCCCGTACTTAGGAGAAGCAACAGAATGTATTTTGAGGTGTAATTCCACATATGCCCATGGCATGTTTGAGCAATATATCATTTAGACCTCATGCCCACGGACGTTTTTACATCCACTTTTATGAGCGTTTTTTGCAGCTTAAAAACAGCTCTCCATGTTAGCCTATGGCCTCATGCCCACCATGACGTTTTTGAGCTGTAAATGGCATAGGCGTTTTTAAGCTGCAAAAAAAACCTAGGACCAGTGCGTTCTGAAGCTCCAGCGTTAGAGCTGTAAAGACGTCAGACGCCAGCAAAGGGTGTAAAAGCGCGATGTAACAAGGCTTAACGCTGTGTTAAGCCTCGTCCGGCGTTTCTTTCTCTATTCCAAATTAATGGTTCCCTATGGGAGCCCATTGATTTGAATAGAGGTCGCACCAGAAATCGGATCAAGATGATCCGACTTGCGGGGCGACTTGTGTGCGGAGAATCTTGAAGGGGAACCCCGCGAAAATTAAAAAAAAAAATAGCATGAGGTTCCCCCTCAGGACGATACCAGACCCTTCGGTCTGGTATGGATCTTGAGGGAGAACCCCACACCAAAAAAAAAAATGGCGCGGGGATTCCCCCCAGGATCCATACCAGACCCTTATCCGAGCACGCAGCCCAGCCGGTCAGGAAGGGGGGGACGAGCGAGCGCGCCCCTCCTGAACCGTACCAGGCCGCATGCCCTTAACATGGGGGGTGGGTGCGGCCCCCCCACCCCAAAGCACCTTGTCCCCATGTTGATGGGGACAAGGGCCTCTTCCTGACAACCCTGGCCTTTGGTTGTCAGGGTCTGCGGGCGGGGGGCTTATCGGAATCCGGCCCCCCACCCTATGTGAATGAGTATGGGGTACATCGTACCCCTACCCATTCACCTGGAGGAAAAAAGTGTCAATAAAAAAAAACGCATTACAAAGGTACGGTTCAGGAGGGGGGGTGCTCGCTCGTCCCCACCCCCTTTCCTGACCAGCCGGGCTGCGTGCTCGGATAATATTCTGGTATGGATTTTGGGGGGACCCCCACAACGTTTTTTGATGCGTAGGGGTTCCCATTAAAATCCATACCAGACCTAAGGGCCTGGTATGCTCTTGGAGGGGAACCCATGCCGGTTTTGTATCTAAAATTTGGCGTGGATTTCCCCCTCATGATTCATACCAAACAGAGTGCCTCCATAGAGAGGGGACATTGTCGCTTCTTTCTCGCGCTCGCTGCAAAAGGAAAATTTGTTTTTCCTATTGCAGCGAGCGCGAGATGTACAGTACCCTGTCGTCGAGAACCAGCACAATAGCATCGCGCTGGAAACATTCTCGCGGGAAGGTACTGTAGTGAGCAGGGAGAGAATTCCTGTTCAGAACGGAACACATCTGCGAATCAGATGCGCTCCCATAGAACATAATGTGCAGACAATTCGCACCGCAATGCCTAGAAAACGCACACGTTTTTTGGGCAATGCGCAGTGCGAATGCATCGCACATATGTGAACCAGCCTCATTAAAATAAATGTATTTTAAAATGTTATGCGAATTGGATGCAGTGTATGCCGCAACCAATTCGCATAGGTGTGAACCTGGCCTCACAGATACACTAGACTTCAAGTGGTTGTAAAGGCAGAAGGTTTTTTATCTTAATGCATTTATGCATTAAGATAACTTCTTCTGTGTGCAGCAGACCCCCCAACACCCCATAACACTTACCTGAGGTCCCTCTCAATGTCCAGCGATGTCCACAATATCTCAGCCATCCAAGATTCTCCCTCCTGATTGGCTGAGACACAGCAGCAGTGCCATTGTCTGCCGCTGCTGTCAATCAAAGTCAGCTAGCCAATCAGCTAGCCAATCTGAATGGACACACGGAGCTGTGACTTGGCTCGGGTGCCCCCATAGCAAGCTGCTTGCTGTGGGGGCACTGAACAGGAGGGAGGGGCCAGGATCACAGAAGAGGGACCTAATAGGAGGAGGATTTGGGCCACTCTGTGTAAAACCAACTGTACAGAGCAAGTAAGTATAACATGTTTGTTATTTTTATAGTAAAAAAAAACGTCACTTTACAATCAATTTAAAAAAGTACAAAGCCAGCCCACCTGTTATCTGTGTGTTTATTTTGTCGTATTCAAAAGTCATATACCAATCACAATTACAATGCCATAAGTAGAAGGCATCTACAGTAAGGCCGGGTTCACACCTATGCGTTGCTATTTTGAGCTTGGAGTCTTTGCCAAGTTCGCAATCAGTCATTCAGCGGTTCCATTGCGTTTTTAGCTGCGGACTTGCCGACCTGGGAAGTCTCGCCGCTGTTATCATGAGGGGGAACTCCACGCCAAATTTTAAATAAAAAACCGGCATGGGTTCGCCTCCAGGAGCATATCAGGCCCTTAGGTCTGGTATGTACTTTAACGGGAACCCCTACGCTGAAAAAAACGGCGTGGGGGTCCCCCCCAAAGTCCATAGCAGACCCTTATCTGAGCACGCAACCTGGCAGGCTGCAGGAAAAGAGGGGGGATGAGAGAGCAGCCCTCCTCCCTCCTGAACCGAACCAGGCCGCATGCCCTCAACATGGGGGGTGGGTGCTTCGGGGCAGGGGGGCGCCCCAAAGCACCCTGCCCCCATGTTGATGAGGACAAGGCCTATTCCCGACAACCCTGGCCGTTGGTTGTCGGGGTATGCGGGCAGGGGGCTTATCGGAATCCAGGAGCCCCCTTTAATAAGGGGGCCCCCAGATCCCGGCCCCCCACCCTATGTGAATGAGTATGGGGTACATCGTACCCCTACCCATTCACCTGGTGGAAAAAAAATGGCAATAAAAACACTACACAGGTTTTTTAAGTCATTTATTAGTCAGCTTCAGGGGTCTTCTTCCAACTTCGGGGGTCTCTTCCGACTTCGGGGGTCTCCGGTGTCGTCTCCGCCGCGCTCTTGGGTTCTTCTCTCGCTCTCCGGTTCTTTCTTCCTTCTGCCGGGCCTCCGCTATCTTCTTCCAGCTCTTTTGCTAGCGGGGGGCCCGGTCTTCTTCATCACCTTCTTCCCTCTTCTCTCCTGGAGATGTTGACTCCTCGCTCTCTCCGGCTGTAATGCCGTATGAGCGGAGTGCATTCACTTTCATAGGCATGGGCGTGGTTACCGGGTGATGACACCCAGTGCCCCCGCCAACCATGTGCCGTCACAGTCCCATCATTCCAGGGGACTGTGACGTCATTTGGGGACGGGGTCACTGGGTGTCATCACCCGGTGACCACGCCCATGCCTATAAAAGTGAATGCACTCCGCTCATCCGGCATTACAGCCGGAGAGAGCGACGAGTCAACATCTCCAGGAGAGAAGAGGGAAGAATGCGACGAAGAAGACCGGGCCCTGCTAGCAAAAGAGGTGGAAGAAGATAGCGGAGGCCCGGCAGAAGGAAGAAAGAACCGGAGAGCGAGAGAAGAACCGGAGAGCACGGCGGAGACGACACCGGAGACCCCCGAAGTCGAAAGAGACCCCCAAAGTTGGAGGAAGACCCCCGAAGTTGGAAGAAGACCCCTGAAGTTGGAAGAAGACCCCCGGAGCTGACTAATAAATGACTTAAAAAACCTGTGTAGTGTTTTTATTGCCATTTTTTTCCCACCAGGTGAATGGGTAGGGGTACGATGTACCCTATACTCATTCACATAGGGTGGGGGGCCGGGATCTGGGGGCCCCCTTATTAAAGGGGGCTCCTGGATTCCGATAAGCCCCCCGCCCACATACCCCGACAATCAACTGCCAGGGTTGTCGGGAAGAGGCCCTGTCCTCATCAACATGGGGGAAGGGTGCTTTGGGGTGGGGGGGCCGCAGTGCGCCCCCCTGCCCCGAAACACCCACCCCCCCATGTTGAGGGCATGCGGCCTGGTACGGTTCAGGAGGAAGGGGGGTCGCTCTCTCGTCCCCCCCTCTTTTCCTGCGGCCTGCCAGGTTTTGTGCTCGGATAAGGGTCTGCTATGGACTTTGGGGGGACCCCCACGCCGTTTTTTCGGCGTAGGGGTTCCCGGTAAAGTCCATACCAGACCTAAGGGCCTGGTATGCCCTTGGAGGGGAACCCATGCCGTTTTTTGTTTTTTTTTATTTGGCGTGGAGTTCCCCCTCAAGATCCCTGTTCAGAACGCAACACATGTGCGAATCAGATGCGTGCTCATAGAACATAATGGGCCTGAATTCGCACCTGAGCCACACCGCAATGCCTAAAGAACGCACACGTTTTTTCGGCAATGCGCAGTGCGAATGCATCGCACATATGTGAACCAGCCTCATTGGAATCAATGTATTTTATAATGTCATGCGAATTGGATGCGGTGTAAGCCGCAACCAATTTGCATAGGTGTGAACCGGGCCTAAGTCACACTCTTATGGAATCAGAACGCCACACATAAAAAAATATAGGAGGTAACAAGCAGAAGAAGTTGAGACAGTCATTTAAGTTGTTGCTTCACACTGTGATCCCAAATGCAAGGCTATCAGGGTGTCAGGTGTAGTTCATTAATTTGTTAGTAATGTTATTTGGCTACAGCCCAATCGAACTTTTCTATATAGTAGGATGCCCAATGAGTATAAAACAAGTGGAATTTGGGTGAGACAAGATGGTTTTCATATAAGAATATCTTGGTTCCTTATTCAGAATTTCCCATTGAAATGTATGGCTGTCAAGGTGCCATATTTTAGGATGTAGATCACTTGGCTCGGGCCAAATTGAACTTTCCTATAAAGTGGGAGTCGCGTGATATCAGAGACCAAAACGAGGCTTGGCCTTGTCAGAGGCACCCAGATGGAGGCTTGGAACACAAGCCCGGCGGTCATCTTAGGAAATCCAGGAAGTAATGCCATTTCCACTGATAATGCGGCCGGGGATGAACTCTCTTGATTGGGGTCACTTTTCCTATATGTACAAGGGGGGCAACAGTGGAGGGACACCCCAGATAATGTCCTAGGAGACAAAACGCATCAGGAGGACTGCATTGTTGCCACATTCTTTGCAAAGCGCTTTTATATCAACTTAAATGTAAGTGTTTCCACTACATTAAATTTTGATTTATATACAGAGTTACGCTATGTGGCTGTTTCTTTTCTCTATTACATGATACTTACCTGCTCATATGGATTGGGATATTCCTGGACCACTACTGCATATGAGGTTATCTGCTAAGAGGTCATCTTTCTTCTGCGGTTTCTCTCTCCCTGTTGATGTTTGGCCATTTCCAGCACAGCAATTTTCAGCATACAGATTGTCCAGGTTCCATCGTGATTCCACCACACCAAGCCCGTTTGACCCACTTAACATATGTTCCTGTGGGTTCAAACTATCTGGTAAGCTCCTTACCTATTGATGGTGGTTCTCTTCATCTTCTCACCGTCACTTTTCCTTCAAAGTCTTCACTAGGGATAAGCTTCGTGTTCGAGTCGAACATACGTTCGACTCGAACATCGGCTGTTCGATCGTTCGACGAAGATCGAACGATTTGGGCCGTTCGCGCCAAATTCGAGTGACGCGAACGGCCCACAATGCACTACGCCATCGCAGTGTCATCCAGGCGCTGTGATTGGCCAAGCATGCACTGTGACCCCGCATGCTTGGCCAATCACAGCGCCGGCAGCGAGGAGAGCAATGATTGGCCACAGGCAGGATGCCTGTGGCCAATTATTGCTGAGGGGGTTTAGTACACGCCCCACACTATAAAAGGCCGCCAGCACGGCGGCCTAGTGTAGTGTGTTCCGGAGCAGGGATAGAGCAGCATAGGCAGGGACAGTGACTTTTATTTCTTTCTTGCTTAACCTGGATTCCTTTAGTTTAGGGAAAGAGAAGGATAGGTAGGGAGAGTGTCAGTGTGTTTTGTGCTTGTGCTATATTGTGCTTAAAAAAAACATTTTTTCTAGGGACAGAAAACTGTAGGTAGGGAGAGTGTGTCAGTTTCTTTCACTGTCAAAGTCCTTGTTTCCAGGGACCTGGAAGGACAGTGAGGTAATTCTCCTTGTGCTAAATTGTGCTTAAAAAAAACATTTTTTCTAGGGACAGAAAACTGTAGGTAGGGAGAGTGTGTCAGTTTCTTTCACTGTCAAAGTCCTTGTTTCCAGGGACCTGGAAGGACAGTGAGGTAATTCTCCTTGTGCTAAATTGTGCTTAAAAAAAAACATTTTTTCTAGGGACAGAAAACTGTAGGTAGGGAGAGTGTGTCAGTTTCTTTCACTGTCAAAGTCCTTGTTTCCAGGGACCTGGAAGGACAGTGAGTGAATTCTCCTTGTGCTATATTGTGCTTAAAAAAAACATTTTTTCTAGGGACAGAAAACTGTAGGTAGGGAGAGTGTGTCAGTTTCTTTCACTGTCAAAGTCCTTGTTTCCAGGGACCTGGAAGGACAGTGAGGTAATTCTCCTTGTGCTAAATTGTGCTTAAAAAAAAACATTTTTTCTAGGGACAGAAAACTGTAGGTAGGGAGAGTGTGTCAGTTTCTTTCACTGTCAAAGTCCTTGTTTCCAGGGACCTGGAAGGACAGTGAGGTAATTCTCCTTGTGCTAAATTGTGCTTAAAAAAAAACATTTTTTCTAGGGACAGAAAACTGTAGGTAGGGAGAGTGTGTCAGTTTCTTTCACTGTCAAAGTCCTTGTTTCCAGGGACCTGGAAGGACAGTGAGGTAATTCTCCTTGTGCTAAATTGTGCTTAAAAAAAACATTTTTTCTAGGGACAGAAAACTGTAGGTAGGGAGAGTGTGTCAGTTTCTTTCACTGTCAAAGTCCTTGTTTCCAGGGACCTGGAAGGACAGTGAGGTAATTCTCCTTGTGCTAAATTGTGCTTAAAAAAAAAACATTTTTTCTAGGGACAGAAAACTGTAGGTAGGGAGAGTGTGTCAGTTTCTTTCACTGTCAAAGTCCTTGTTTCCAGGGACCTGGAAGGACAGTGAGGTAATTCTCCTTGTGCTAAATTGTGCTTAAAAAAAACATTTTTTCTAGGGACAGAAAACTGTAGGTAGGGAGAGTGTGTCAGTTTCTTTCACTGTCAAAGTCCTTGTTTCCAGGGACCTGGAAGGACAGTGAGGTAATTCTCCTTGTGCTAAATTGTGCTTAAAAAAAACATTTTTTCTAGGGACAGAAAACTGTAGGTAGGGAGAGTGTGTCAGTTTCTTTCACTGTCAAAGTCCTTGTTTCCAGGGACCTGGAAGGACAGTGAGGTAATTCTCCTTGTGCTAAATTGTGCTTAAAAAAAACATTTTTTCTAGGGACAGAAAACTGTAGGTAGGGAGAGTGTGTCAGTTTCTTTCACTGTCAAAGTCCTTGTTTCCAGGGACCTGGAAGGACAGTGAGGTAATTCTCCTTGTGCTAAATTGTGCTTAAAAAAAACATTTTTTCTAGGGACAGAAAACTGTAGGTAGGGAGAGTGTGTCAGTTTCTTTCACTGTCAAAGTCCTTGTTTCCAGGGACCTGGAAGGACAGTGAGGTAATTCTCCTTGTGCTAAATTGTGCTTAAAAAAAAACATTTTTTCTAGGGACAGAAAACTGTAGGTAGGGAGAGTGTGTCAGTTTCTTTCACTGTCAAAGTCCTTGTTTCCAGGGACCTGGAAGGACAGTGAGGTAATTCTCCTTGTGCTAAATTGTGCTTAAAAAAAACATTTTTTCTAGGGACAGAAAACTGTAGGTAGGGAGAGTGTGTCAGTTTCTTTCACTGTCAAAGTCCTTGTTTCCAGGGACCTGGAAGGACAGTGAGGTAATTCTCCTTGTGCTAAATTGTGCTTAAAAAAAACATTTTTTCTAGGGACAGAAAACTGTAGGTAGGGAGAGTGTGTCAGTTTCTTTCACTGTCAAAGTCCTTGTTTCCAGGGACCTGGAAGGACAGTGAGGTAATTCTCCTTGTGCTAAATTGTGCTTAAAAAAAACATTTTTTCTAGGGACAGAAAACTGTAGGTAGGGAGAGTGTGTCAGTTTCTTTCACTGTCAAAGTCCTTGTTTCCAGGGACCTGGAAGGACAGTGAGTGAATTCTCCTTGTGCTATATTGTGCTTAAAAAAAACATTTTTTCTAGGGACAGAAAACTGTAGGTAGGGAGAGTGTGTCAGTTTCTTTCACTGTCAAAGTCCTTGTTTCAAGGGACAGAGAAGGACACCTGAAGGTAGCCCTTATTGCTTTTTTCCCATCTCCCTGCAGGCCATCTATTAGAATGTCTGGAAGGCAAACAAGGAGAGGCAGACAGTCAGGAGGCAATAAAAGAGGGCAAGCAGGCTCTGTGTCTGGGGGCAACAGTGCTGGTCGTGGACGCGGTGCATTGTCATCAGCACATGGCCATGGGACACGCTTGTCCTTCTTTTCGGCAGCTGGACATGTTGAGCCACATCATGCCGAAGACTTGGTAGAGTGGATGACCAAGCCCTCCTCCTCCTCCTCATCCTCTCTCACCCAGGCTCAGGGTACTGGAAAAGCAGCTGCCAAAGCGTCCTCTTCCCTGGTATCAATGTCAGACTCATCATCAGTCACTCCTTCCCTAGACCCACCATGTCCTCCTCCTGAGGAGTCCCCCGAACTGTTTCAGCACAGTGTTGGGTACATGCTCCAGGAGGATGCCCAGCGTTTCGAAGGGTCTGATGATGAAACCCAGCTAGAGGAAGGCAGTAGCGTGAGAGCAGACAGAGGGGATGCTCAAGAAGGACACCAATCTGGCAGTCATGTTCCAGCAGCTGCAGCATACTGCCAGATTGCCTCCAGTGATGAGGAGGGAGGTGATGATGAGGTCACTGACTCCACGTGGGTGCCTAATAGGAGAGAGGAGGAGGAGGAGGATGAGGAGGAGGCACATCTCCAACGAGGCAGGATGCCCTTTGGTGGCCAGCGTAAGGGCAGTACACCGACGGAATCACACCGCAGAGCTCCGCCTGTGCAGGGCGCTGCCTCTGCCCGTCATTCAAAAAGTTCTTTGGTGTGGGCCTTTTTTGAGGCTAGTGCATCAGATCGCACAGCTGCTGTTTGCAACATATGTCTCAAGCGTATATCGCGTGGCCAAAACATCAGCCGCTTGGGTACCACATGCCTGACCAGACATATGTTGACCTGCCATGCAGCTCGTTGGCAAGCCTACCTCAAAGACCCACACCAAAGAACAAAGCGGACCTCTCCTTGCACCGCATCAGCTGGGATCTCCAACCCCACTATAACTTCAGTCCTCTCTGAAACATGCACTGAGAGGAATGAAGGTGTAGAATTAGGTGTGTCACAGCCAAGTACTTGCGGCCACTCTGCTAGCAGTACACCGACGTCCGATTCTAGCAGGCAAATTTCCCTGCCCCAGCTGCTGGACCGTCGAAAGAAGTTCACTCCCAGCCATCCACATGCCCAGCGGTTGAATGCTAGCTTGGCTAAATTGCTAGCGCTTCAACTGCTGCCTTTTCAGTTGGTAGACTCGGCCCCCTTCCGTGAGTTTGTGCAATGTGCGGTTCCTCAGTGGCAGGTTCCCAAACGCCACTTTTTCTCACGGAAGGCTATTCCGGCTCTCTACCGGCATGTGGAAGGCAATGTCTTGGCCTCGCTGGACAGGGCGGTCAGCGGTAAGGTGCATATTACCGCTGACTCATGGTCCAGCAGGCATGGACAGGGACGTTACCTTTCTTTCACGGCCCATTGGGTCACTCTTTTGGCAGCTGGGAAGGATGCAGGACAAGGTGCAGTAGTGTTGGAGGTTGTCCCACCGCCACGCCTCCAAAATGCTACTACTGGTTGTGACACACCTCTCTCCTCCACCCCCTCCTCTTCTTCTTCCTCCATGGCCTCTTCCTGTGGTTTGTCCTATGAACCAGCGGTGCTCCGTAGCCGTTCACGGGGCTACGCAAGTACGCAGGCAAAAAGATGCCATGCCGTGCTTGCGCTGGTGTGTTTGGGGGACAGAAGCCACACTGGGGCAGAGGTCCTGTCTGCTCTGCAGGGCCAGGCCGAGAGGTGGTTGACGCCACGCCAGCTTAAGCCAGGAATGGTGGTTTGCGACAATGGCACCAACCTCCTCTCCGCCCTCCGACAGGGACAACTGACCCATGTGCCCTGTGTGGCTCACGTCCTTAACCTGGTGGTGCAGCGGTTCTTGGGCAGGTACCCGGGCTTACAGGATGTCCTGAGGCAGGCCAGGAAAGTCTGTGTGCATTTCCGCAGATCTTATAATGCCAGTGCTCGCCTGGCTGAGCTGCAAAAGGAGTTGAACCTGCCCAAGAACCGCCTTATATGTGACATGCCCACCAGGTGGAACTCAACGTTGGCCATGCTGCAGCGGCTGCACACGCAGCAGAGGGCCATCAATGAGTACCTGTGCGACTACGGCACCAGGACAGGGTCAGGGGAGCTTGGTTTTTTTTCTCCACGCCAGTGGGGCATGATCAGGGATGCATGCACTGTCCTGGCACCATTTGAGGAGGCCACGAGGATGGTGAGCAGTGACAGTGCATGCATCAGTGACACTGTACCTCTTGTCCACCTGTTGGAGCACACGCTGCGTGGAATAATGGACAGGGCACTTGAGGCAGAACAGAGGCAGGAAGAGGAGGACTTCCTTGCCTCTCAAGGCCCCCTTTACCCAGACAGTGTTCCTTCTGTCCCACCCATCGCACAGGAAGAGGAGGAGGAGGAGGAGGAGGAGGAGGAGGAGGAGGAGGAGGATTGTGTCAGCATGGAGGTGGAGGCTGGCACTCAGCATCATCAGCAGCAGTCTTTTAGGGATGATTTACAGTCCCAAGAAACCAGTGGACTTGTACGTGGCTGGGAGGAGGTGGCTGCGGATCATGTCGTCCTTAGTGACCCAGAGGACTCCGGACCGAATGCCTCAGCAAACCTACGCTGCATGGCCTCCCTGATCCTGCAAAGTCTGCGGAAGGATCCTCGTATTCTTCGGATCAAGGAGAGGGACCATTACTGGCTGGCCACTCTCCTTGATCCACGGTACAAGGGTAAGGTTGCGGACCTTATGTTACCGTCGCAGAGGGAGCAGAGGATGAGACAACTCCGGGAGGCCTTGCAGAAAGGTCTGTGCAACGCGTTCCCAGAGACTGGGAGGTTACAAACTCCTGGTCCTGGACAACGAGTTGCTGAGGCTTCGGCCAGTCAAAGAAGGAGCGGTGGGGAAGGTGGCCGTCTGACCGATGCGTTCAGACAATTCTTTAGTCCGCAGCCCCAAAGTATGATCGGTTCCAGCAACCATCGCCAGCGTCTGATAAACATGGTGCAGGAATATCTAGGGGCAAGGTCAGACTTGGACACCTTCCCCACCGAAAATCCTCTGGCTTACTGGGTCTTGAGGATGGATCACTGGCCAGAGCTTGCACAGTATGCAATTGAGCTACTGGCCTGTCCTGCATCCAGCGTTCTTTCGGAACGCACATTCAGTGCTGCTGGAGGATTTGTCACGGATCACAGGGTGCGCCTGTCCACCGACTCGGTTGATCGACTGACTTTCATCAAGATGAACCAGTCTTGGATCACCACCAGCTACCACACACCTGATGCTGATATAACAGACTAATTGATTTTAACATGTCACATCCCTTCAAGACTGATGCTGATGCTGAGTGCCTGTGCTGTTATGTTGACTGGCTATCCTCCTCCTCCGAGTCCTCAATGATACGATTGATGATGATAGCTTGGAAGATCATTTTTGTTTATGGGTGCCGCCACCAGTGGCTAAGGCCCAATTTTTCAGCCCCTGTTTTACAGGGGCGTGTAATTACAATTTTTTTAGCAATAATTTGCCATAGGGCTCATTGCTGTGCTCCAAGTACAGTATCTGTGAGGGGTTGGAGTGTTGTGGCACCAGTGCCTAAGGCCCAATTTTTCAGCCCCTGTTTAACAGGGGCGTGTCATTACAATTTTTGAAGCAATACTTTGCAACAGGGCTCATTGCTGTGCTCCAAGTACAGTATCTGTGAGGGGTTGTAGTGTTGTGCCACCAGTGCCTAAGGCCCAATTTTTCAGCCCCTGTTCAACAGGGGCATGCAATTACAATTCTTGATCTAATAATTCACAGCAGGGTCCATTGCTGCACCCACCAAGAGTAACTCTGAGGGCTTACAGTCTTGTGGCAACGCCACCACCACCACCACCACGAAAGGCCCAATTTTTCAGCCCCTGTTCAAAAGGGGCATGTAATTACAATTCTTGATCTAATAATTCACAGCAGGGCCCATTGCTGCACCCACCAAGAGTAACTGTCAGGGCTTACAGTGTTGTGGCACCAGCACCACCATCAAAGCCCCAATTTTTACTACCACTGTTCAACAATTATATGTAATTAAAATTCCTGATATAATAGTTGACAGCAGGGCGTTCCAGCACCAACCAAGAGTAACTGAGTGCTTACAGTGTTGTGCCAACACCAACAACTAAGGGGCCTATTTCTGCAGAGTATATACGGCAGGTCCCTACTTTCAAACATCCAACTTACAAACGACTCCTACTTGCAAACGAAAGAAGACAACAGGAAGTGAGAGGAAATCTACCCCTAGAAAGGAAAATTCTCTCCTGTAAGAATAAATATGGGAGAAAGGGGTCTCATCTGTACTGATGCTTTATCAGCAATCCTTGTTTCAAGAAAAACACCACATTTCAAAAACAGTTGTCATTGGGACGGAAAGTGAGGTGAAATGTTCGGAACAGGGGCACAGACAGCAAAACAAATGTTACAGGGGTGATAACCCTTACCTATGTTTCCCAAAAAGTTTAAAAATAGATTTTTGGGCTGGAGCTACACTTCAACAATGTACCTGTTCAAAATTACAAACAGATTCTACATAAGAACAAACCTACAGTCCCTGTCTTGTATGCACCGCCTGTATACGGCTGTTCAGAGTATATAGGGCCTTTTTTATTTTATGTGCGGGGTTCCCCTTAATATCCATACAAGACCCAAAGGGGCTGGTAATGGGCTGGGGTAGGGGGGGGGTCATGGGGTAGCTATGCCATTTTTCTTAAAGAATTTCATCCATATTACCGGGACCAGACATTACATTAAAGCCGCAAGCAGTTTTAAATGGCTTTTTTTTCCTTTAGAAGTGTCATTTTGTGCAGGGACAGTTCTAAACACGGGAAACACGTGGCACTTCACAGGCATACTTTAGACACCCCCCAGGTACGATATTTAAAGGAATATTTGACTTTTTTTTTTTCACTTTATGCATCATTAAAATGACTGCTCCCGAAAAACGACCGTTTTTAAAACTTCTTTTTGCATTGATACATGTCCCCTGGTGCACAACCCGGGTTCCCAAACCCTATTTATGACAATAACATGCATAATAGTTGTTATAATTAGCACTTTAGAATTCGAACGTTCGCATCCATTGTATTTAATAGGGTTCTAATGTTCATTCGAACTTTCGGTCCGTTCGCGGGTTCTGGTGCGAACCGAACCCGGGGGTGTTCGGCTCATCACTAGTCTTCACCCACTTTTGAATTTCACCATTGCCATCATTTTTTAATTACTTTAGGACACTCAGTTGCACAAGTTTTCACTTGTATTTCGCATATAGACATTTTGTATATATGAGGACTTCTTACTGTTCTTACTTAATATTTGAGTGTCTTTTTTTATATTGCACCTGTAGCGGGTATGTACTTTCCCGGGTGTGAATTTGAACTTGGCAGAGACATTGGTGATGTGTAATTCCCTGCAGCCCAGCAGGTGGCGCTGTCGCCCTGGGCTGGGGTTAAATCATTGCTGTGTGTCGTGCCTCCTTTTTGTCCTCCCTCGGCAGCGGTATGTTGGGGCAGGGAACCCGCCGTGCTTGCTGGGAGAGGGTATAAAGGGGCCGGCCATCTTTGTCACGGGGTCGAGTCCAGGGCACCTTCAGCCTGTGGACGGTGGTTCGTGTCGGTCCTCTAGGCGGGCTTAGGCCTAGAGGACAGCCAGAGGCCGTGTTCCATCCCAGGCACCTTTAGCCTGGGGTGAGGTCCACAGATGGAGGTCCGGAGCTCAGTGCCCAACACTGAGTTCCGCGAGGTAAGGAGATCCTAGGGAACCCCGGGAGTGAGTACCCGAATCCGAAAGGCGGAATGGACCGGGGGGAGCTCCTCACTCGAAGACCTGGTGCAGCAGATTGCCAGTGACGGGTGAGTCTCTCATCGGAGACCGCCTCGAAGGAAATCCCCCCTCGTTCGGAGACCGCAACCCACTTTCAGGGAGGAAAGTGGAGAATACATTGTGTCTGGGCCTATTTGCATCCACACCTCCTTTTCTGTTCTGTTTCTACCAAGAGAGTTCAACTAATTGTGTTCATTCAAGAAGAATAAAGGAGTGTTGAACTTTAACAGTGTGGGGCTCATTTCCTGACAGACATTGTTCAAGGTAACTCTCGGTGGAGGCTCCAGGTGCACAACACTGACCCGAAGGTAAAAGAACTTTGCTTGTATCACACTGACACCTGTGGTGAAGGCCAGGCGTGGTGTCCCCGCTCCCTTCCCCTCTAAAAGATACCCCTAGACAAGAGACAGACGAGCTGAAGAAAGAGAGGGGAGTGAGGAGGGCGCTACACACCGTTTTTATATACTCATTTGAGTGCTTCATGCATTCTTGTTCATTTTTTTGATTAGCGCTACACTTTTTGTTTCCACGCTTTTTACTATTTGTCTACTTGTTGTGTTGGCAGCTTATCCAGAGGGCAGCGCGGAATTATTTTGTATGCTATAAAGTGGGATGCCCAACGAGTATAAAACAAGTGGAATTTGGGTTAGCAAAGATGGATTTCCTTGTCAAAATATTTTATTAAGGTATACAAGAAGTAATATACAAATAGTCTTTAAATATTCATAGTTCTGACAAGTGAAAATGCACAGTTACGCCTATTCAAGAACATATTTTTGTTAATTAGAAGGTAGTTACTCAATATCTAAATATGTGTAATAGTAATGTTATTAATACATTTGAAAGATACATAAACAATATATGTTCCATAGAAACAACCAACTTGTCTATGGTTTTATACAACCTGTAAGATTGATGTTAAAATAAAAACAAGAGTTTCAATCTCAAGTAATATTCTTATGTAAATCAAATTAGCGAGAAAAGGGGAAAAAAAAAAAAAAGAAAAATAGAGGAGATGGAAGAAATAGGAATGAAAAAAGGGAAAAAAATAGAGAAGTCCGCAAGGTCAGGCTGCAGCTAGAAAAATAATTATTTAGGCCATTTGTCTCAGCTACCATGGTAAAAGTACTTTGTTGTCAAAGGTTGATGGCATGGTATAGTTAATCCAGGGCCGCCACAATTTTTCAAACTTGGGGATCGTGTCCATCTCTATTGCTTTCATTTTAGCATGAGTCATAGCACTATTCAACCTAGCCAATAGTTTGTTTATGTTTAATTTATTAGATCTCCAGTCCTTTGCTAATGCTTGTTTAGCTGCTGTAAAAAATTACACTAGCAATTTAAATTGTATGTGTGTTATAATTTCTGATTTCAAATTGAGTAATGCTATTGCTGGGTCTAGAGGGATTGTCTTACCCATCATTTCCGAGGCCATTTGAAAGTTTTTTTTTCCAAAATTTTTGAGCTACTGGACACGACCACCAAATATGAAACTGTGTTCCCAACTCTGTGCATCCCCGAAAGCATTGTGCTGAATAATTTGGAACATATTTCGCTATCCTAGCTGGTACAAGGTACCATCTTGTTAGTACTTTATAATTAGCCTCAACCGCTAATATGTTAGGGGAGGCTGATTTTGCTGTTGACCATATCTGGTTCCATTCTGAATCATCTAATTCTCTTTGTAAGTCCTCCTATTATTTCCAGACATAATGTGGTTTGCCTGCATCTACTTGAATCAGTAGCTGAGAGTATAAGGTGGATATTGATCCCTTAATATGCGGGTCCTTTTTACAGATTGTTTTAAAACTGGTCAGTCGGGATATTGGGGTTGAAGTATTTAATAATGGTGTGAATTTTTTATTTTATTTGGAGGTATCTAAATAGTTCTGATTGTGGTAAACCGTAGGTTTCGCAAAGGGTCGGGAAAGGGATGATTGATGATGAGTTTATAAATTTGTACATATATAGGATATCCCGAGAAGTCCATTCTCTAAAAGATTTAGGAGAGACCCATGCTGGATAAAATGCAGGGTTTTTGTAAAATGAGAGTAGAGGGTTGTGTAGGGTTTGTAGTTGATTTTTAATTTTAGATCTATCCCAGAGGGAGATAAAATGTTTAGTAATAAGATTTTGTATATTTATATAGTATTTAGAGGGGATCCAAAGTAAATTTGAGACTGATATTGGATCGCATTCGGCAGCTTCTATTAATACCCATAGTGGGATTTCATTCTTTGCATGGTATTTGCTGAGACTAGCGATATGTGCTGCCCTATAATAACATGCAAAATTTGGACAACCTAAGCCCCCATTTACTTTAGGAAGATAAAGTGTGCGTAATTGCACTCTTGGTTTGGTAGAGACCCAAATAAATGATGTTGATTTCTTCTGTATTATTCTCAGATAGTATGCTGGTATCGGAATTGGCAAAACTCTAAACAAATATAATATTTTTGGCAATATCTTCATTTTTATGGCATTTATTCTTCCCATCCATGATATCGGAAGGTGGGCCCAAGAATTCATCAAATTTGTTAGATGTTTCAAAATCGGTGGGTAGTTGTAAGAGAATAAATCTGAGAGGGATGCTGTAAGCTGAATTCCTAAGTATGGAAGTGCTCCATCTGTCCATGTATAGGGGAGACCCACTTTAGCGGCCGACAGTTCAATGTTTGAAAGAGATATGTTTAGTGCTGAACATTTCTTGGGATTAATAAATAAGCCTGAAAATGTGGCAAAATTGTTGAGAATTGGGATAAGATTAGGGCCTGATATTTCAGGGGATGAAAGAAATAGGAGGATATCGTCTGCAAATTAACAGATTTTATGTTGATAACCTCCTATTTCCATTCCTGTTATAATGGGTTCTGATCTAATTATTTGTGCAAGTGGTTCTATGAGAAGGGTGAATAATAAAGGAGAGAGCAGACAGCCTTGTCTTGTATCCCTCTCAATATCAAAGGGTTCTGACCTATATCCCGCATATCTTACATATGCTCTTGGTTTATCGTAAAGTGCCTTGATCCAGTTCATAAAGTTTGGGCCAAAGCCCCATTTTCGTAAGGTATAAGTCATGTAAGGCCAGGATACCGAGTCAAAGTCCCTTCTAATATCGAGAGAGAGAAAACCGGCTGGAATGCCTCGCTTTTTCGCAATTTGTGCCAAGAGGACTGCTCTGCAAACATTGGTCTTGATGCACAAGTGTGCCTATGACTGTGCTCAAGTGGGTTGCCAATATTTTTGCCAGCAAAGATGGATTTCATATAGGAATAGCTTGGGTTCTTATTCAGAATTTCCCATTGAAATGCATGGCTGTCATGGTGCCAAGTTTGGTGCCATATTTTATGATTTCCATCACTTGGCTCAGGCCAAATTGAACTTTCCTATATAGTAGGATGCCCAATGAGTATAAAACAAGTGCAATTTGGGTGAGCCAAGTTGGTTTTCATATAGGAATAGCTTGGTTTCTTTTTCGAAATTTCTCATTGAAATATATAACTGTCAAGGTGCCATATTTTCGGATTTAGATCACTTGGCTCGGGCCAAATGGAACTTTCCTGTATAGTAGGATGCCCATGAGTATAAAACAAGTGGAATTTGGGTGAGCCAAGTTGGTTTTCATATACCGTATATACTCGAGTATAAGCCGAGATTTTCAGCCCTTTTTTTTTTTGGGCTGAAAGTCCTCCCCTCAGCTTATACTCAAGTCAGCGAAAGTTTTTACATGTAAATAGTACCTGGAAAAAAAGTTACGGCTGCGGCGTCCATCGTTCAAATCCCACGGTCTCTTCCTGGTCCCTTCCGTGACAGGCGATTCTCATCAGACACTCTCCGCCTATCACGAACGTTCTCTCATCCTCAGTTTCCCAGCAGACGTCTGTGATTGGCGGAACACCCAACACAGTGTCTGCTGGGAAACTGAGGATGAGAGAACGTTCGTGATAGGCGGAGAGTGTCTGATGAGAATCGCCTATCACGGAAGGAACAGGAAGAGACCGCGGGATTTGAACGATGGACGCCGCAGCCGCAACTTTTTTCAGGTACTATTTACATGTAAAATTTAAACAGTGAGGATAGGGAACAGTGAGGATAGGGAACAGTGAGGCATTGTTGTCCCTCGGCTTATACTCGAGTCAGTAAGTTTTCCTAGTTTTTTGTGGCAACATTAGGCACCTCGGCTTATACTCGAGTCGGCTTATACTCAAGTATATACGGTAAGAATATCTTGGTTCCTTATTCATAATTTGCCTTTGAAATGCATGGCTGTCAAGGTGCCATACTTTAAGATTTATGTCACTTAGCTTGGGCCAAATTAAACTTTCCTGTAAGTAATAATGTAACCATCCATATCTTTCATTCTCAGGGTTAAATACCTAGATAACCATTAAAAATTATTTCATATCTCATTATCCCATAGTAATACACACACATCCAACTCCTGACGATTGTCAAAAGGCCATGAAATGCATAGTGTCCATCCAGCGATGCTAAGCCACGCTTGCTCCAATAACCTCAATTCATTATGTTCTTTGTTTGTATTTATTATGTGAATTATGTTTGCATCATATATGTTTAAATTATATATACTTTTTATCTGCTATGAATTTTACTGTTTGTCACATATCATGATTTAGTGATCAATTCTCTTATCAATAAATGTATTTTGATTATATCAACTTTTGTTGAATTTTATGACTGTATTTCTACATCATAAATGCCTGATTATATTGCTTAATTATGTTTCCTTATATCACTACCATGAATTACCCATAGGGGTTTGACACTCAGGTTATTTTCATGCTATGAACTTATTATTACAAACACCCACAGGCCTTACTCAAAGTCCCAACCCAACCCCTTTTTGGTTCTCCATATACATATATATTTAGGGATGGAGGTTTGTCGGTGTAGAGTTTCAGGATGGGACAGGTCACCCCCCTTATCCATTCCTGTATAGTAGGATGCCCAATGAGTATGAAACAAGTGGAATTTGGGTGAGCCAAGATGGATTTCATATAGGAATAGCTTGGCTTCTTATTTGGAATTTCCCATTGAAATGCATGGGTGACAGGCTGACAAGTTTGGTGCCATATTTTATGATTTCTATCACTTGGCTCGGGCCAAATTGACCTTTCCAATATAGTAGGATGCCCAATGAGTATAAAACAAGTGGAATTTGGGTGAGCTAAGTTGGTTTTCATATAAGAATATCTTGGTTCCTTATTCAGAATTTCCCATTGAAATGTATGGCTGTCATGGTGCCATATTTTAGGATTTATATCACTTGGCTCGGGCCAAGTTGAACTTTACTGTATAGTGGGATGCCCAATGAGTATAAAACAAGTGGAATTTGGGTGAGCCAAGATGGATTTCATATTGGAATAGCTTGGCTTCTTATTCGGAATTTCCCATTGAAATGCATGGCTGTCATGGTGCCATATTTTATGATTTCCATCACTTGGCTCGGGCCAAATTGAACTTTAGCTAATAGGATGCCCAATGAGTATAAAACAATTTGTTTGTGGAATTTGGGTGAGCCAAGATGGTTTTCAGATATTTATTCAGAATTACCCCCTTATGGCATTTAGGGAGATAGAATTGTTGTTAAAGTTCACAATTTTATTATAAACATTGCAGATGATTGTTTAGTAAATAATCACTTTTGTGAATAAAGATCCAACCTGAATAAGAAGCTGGCCGAATAAGGAGCCAACTTCTGCATGCGAATAAGAAGCTGGCCGAATAAGGAGCTAACTTCAGCTCCATTGCGTTGGATTAGGTCTGAAGCCTGAGGCCTAGTCATGTGCTTGAGGTTCTGCAAGGGAGAGCCTGCTGACTACCTGGAGGCATGAAGGAAAGGATGGAGACCTGAGATGAAGTACCAGAGGTTACTCAGCCAAGGACCGGGGAACTGTGGAGAGCCTGGGAAACCGTCAAGACAATCATTCAGAGAATTCCTAAATTCCTTGAGTTTTTGTTTTTTTTAGTTGCTATAAGAGACAGCTGTTGCTACAAAAGTACAGATTGCCCTCCAGAAGATTTACCCCCCCCCCCCCTCATGATCAGGCCATTTTTTGCAATACGGCACTGCGTTACTTTAACTGACAATTGCGCGGTTGTGCAACACTGTACCCAAATAAACTTTATGTCCTTTTTTTTTTCTCCCACAAATAGAGCTTTCTTTTCGTGGTATTTGATAACCTCCTGCGTTTTTTTTTATTTTTTGCGATAGAAACAAACGACCGACAATTTTGAAAAAAAACTATTTTTTACTTTCTGCTATAAAACATATCCACTAAATAAAATGTAAAAAATCGAATTTCTTCATCAATTTAGGCCAATATATATTCTGCTAAATCCCAATAAGCGTGTATTGATTGGTTTGCGCAAAAGTTATAGCGTCTACAGATGGGATATTTGTATTTATTTTTTATTTATTTTACTAGCAATGGTGGTGATCCGTGACTTATAGTGGGACTGTGATATTGCGGCGGACAAATCGGACATCTAACTGACACCTTTTGGGGACGAGAGACACTAATACAGTGCTAAAAATATGCACTGCCACTGTACTAATGACACTGTCAGGGAAGGGGGTTAACATCAGGGGTGATCAAAGGGTAACTGTGTGCCTAGCTAATGTTACAGTGTAGTAGGGGAGGTGCTTTTACTAGTGGAAGGCATGGATCTGTGTTTCTGTTTTACAGGAACACAGGATCCATGTCTTCACTGCAGAATGGCAATCTGCCTTGTTTACATAGGCAGACTGATATTATGTCAGTGTACTGAATGATCAGCGCATGCCGGCGGAGACCGGGTCCCTGGGACCCGCTAATCAACTCCCGCTGTGTAAAATCACAGTGGAAGTGAGCCGCTGGTGGCATGCGCTCGTGCCCAAAACCTGTAAGTGCAGAATTTATACATGATCCTGTGCAGCGCGGCCGCCTTATAGCAGTAAATCTGCTATGGGGCGTTCGGCAATCAGTTAAAGGCTCTTTTTCTGTACTGCTGTCTGCCTTTCTACTTTTTGTATGAGGAGTCTGCCGGTCTTCTAGTCTGCTGCTTTATTTGACTAAGGGTGTCCTGTGCCCTACCCCTATCTCCCTGCATTGTTTGTTTTCGTGAGCAATAAACTCACCTTTGTTCAGCATAAAAGTGACTGGCGCCCAGCGTTTCCACCTTGTACACCACCCACTATGCCTAGTAACCTGCACCCTTAGGTGAAATATCAGCCTTCCCTTTCTCTGGGGGTTGCCACCACGCCTCTGGAGATCAGGAGGGCGCTACATACATTGGGAAAAATACTTATATGATCCCCTGCAGGTTTTGTAAGTTTGCCCACAGAAATGAAGGGTCTATACATTTTATCAAAGGTATATTTTAAATGATAGAGATAGAATATTAACCCAAAATCCAGAAAAACACATACAAATGTTTTAAATTGAGTTGCAGTTCAGTGAGTAAAATAAGTATTTGATCCCCTTCCAACCAACAATAATTCTGCTCCCACAGACTGGCTACAGTATGTGGTACACAGATTAGTCCTGTCAAGTTGAGTGCCTGTCACCAGCCCATCAGAGTACCTGTCACCAGCCCATCAGAGTACCTGTCACCAGCCCATCAGAGTACCCGAGTACCTGTCACCAGCCCATGCCTCATTGAATATATGTCGGGTTGTTTGCTTTTCAAACTAGGGTAATTTATGCTCCTAGAACGCCTGATGGTGCTCCCTGCATGTTGGACCTCTCTATGTGGCCAGGCTGTGTAAAAGTCTCACACATGTGGTATCGCCATACTCAGGATGATTAGCAAAATGTATTTTGGGGTGTAATTTTTGCTACGTAAATGCTATGTGTTAGAATTTGTTTATAAATTGACAACTTTGTGTAAGAAAAAAAGTTTTCATTTTCTTTCCACATTTTCCCAAAACTTGTGGGACAAAAATGACATGTTTAAAAGACTCATAATTTCTTATAGATTATATATTAGGGTATTTGCTTTCCAAAATGGGGTAATTTTGTGGGTAATTCCACTGTCCTGGTGCTCCAGGACCTTCAAAAGTGTGATAGGTAGTGTGACAGCAGGAAGGTAAAGTCACCTGGTTGCATCCAGGGGGGTAGATATATTTCGCCCAGATTCAGGCTTTACGCCGACTTATACAACTAGGTGGAGAGTTGTATAAGGCTAGTGGGCTCATGGATGACTCATACCTCTAGGGAGAGGGCTGAGCATCGTACAGACAGGGAGTTGATGAGGCCAGCTGAAGCTTGTCAGCTCATTTAGGCCTCTATAAGAACTCCCAGCTTCATTAGATGTTAGCTCATGCCTGGAACCAGACCTGTGTGGACTGTCTAGGGAGAGTGAACCCCTGTGCGGTGAGGCAAAGCCTGTGTGGCTATTTGTTTGGACTTTTACTAAACCAGGGACTTAGGGACTAGGACAGCACTAGGCTGATCCCAGTTGTTAGTTAGGAAACCTGTATGTTTAGTCAGAGGTCAACTTGACCAGGATTTATTTTGGTTATGTTTCTTTTGCTTTGCTGTGTTTTGTCACTGTAAATAGAAAATAAACCGCACCTTTTTTTTTTGATTTTGAAAACCACAACCTCCGTTTGCTGGGCCTGTTTTTGTGTGGGGAGCCCATCCCGGGGGTCACACACACCCGCTGCCAAGCTAACCCCCTCACAGTTGGTGGAGAACCAGTGGCAGTTTTTTTTTAAGCCAGCATGGAGGAGATACTGAAGCAGCTGGCTCTAGCAAATGCCAATCAACAGCAGACAAATGCAGGTTTGCAAAAGAGCCTTGCAGCTCAACAACAGAACTTCGCAGCCCAGCAGCAAGCTCACCAACAGAGTCTGGAAGCTCAGCAACAAGCCCAGCAGCAATCTGAGGCCCGCTTCATAGACCTGTTACAGAAGCAAGAGCAGAGACTACAACAAATGGAAGCAGTAATGCAGCAACGTCCGCAGACCAGTGAGGAAAGCCGTCCCACTAATACCGCGTCCTTTGGGGTGAGTCGTTTATTGACAAAAATGACTGGAGAGGATGATCCAGAGGTATTTTTGACCACATTTGAAAGGACTGCTGAAAGAGAAAAGTGGCCTGAGGAGCAGTGGGCTGGACTGGTGGCTCCTCTGTTAACTGGTGAATCGCAGAAGGCTTACTATGACCTAGAGCCTGACCAAGCAAAAGACTATGTGATGCTAAAAGCTGAAATATTGGCAAGGCTGGGTGTCACCCAGGCTGTCCGGGCTCAGCGTGTGCATAACTGGACTTTCCAGCTTGGAAAACCCCCCAGGTCTCAAATGTATGATCTCATTCACCTGAGCAGAAAGTGGCTACAGCCAGAGACTTTGTCCGCACCAAAGATTGTGGAACGTGTTGTAATGGATCGGTTTTTGAGAGCTCTTCCTACTGCCATCCAAAAGTGGGTAAGCCATGGAGACCCAGAGACGGCCGATGGTCTTGTGGATCGTGTGGAGAAATACTTGGCTACAGAGAACCTGACGGCCTCTTCCAGAGACACTCGGACTTTCCACCCTAAGACCAGACCATCCCCAGGGGCGGATAAGAGGATTCCAAGGGGTGAGGGTGGAGAGAGTGAGAGGGTGGGAGCTCTACCCCAAGTTTGGCGAGAACAGCCTGGGAAATCAGCGGCTCAAGAGGCGGCAAGAAGGATCGTTTGCTACCGCTGCCGGCAAGCGGGACATATTGCAGCCAATTGCCCGGTTGTGGAGGAACCCATGCAGTGTGACTTTCTGATGGGCAGACGTCAGTCGCTGTGTGCGACAGTCGCATGCACTGCCATTCGAGGAACTGAGAAACATTTATGCAAAATGTGTGTTAATGGTAGAAATGTTGTGGTATTGCTGGATTCAGGTAGCCTTGTGACCCTGATAAAGGCTGAGTTAGTTAAAACAGAGGTCTCTGGGAATAGCAAGGTAGCTGTTATTTGTGTGCATGGGGACACCCGAGAGTATCCAGTGACTACAGTGTGTTTCGAGACCCCCAAAGGTACCCTCTCTCATCCAGTGGGCTTAGTATCTCAGTTACTGCATGACGCCTTTGTGGGAAGGGATTTTCCGAAGTTCTGGGAACTGTGGGATGACCCTGAGCCCCCCACTGGTGCCCCTATGTACCAGGAATGGGATAGCCAGAACTCCCCTGAGAGTGGTGAGGACTCTCCGGAATTTCCCTTATCAGTATTGGCAGGGGAGACTCAAGAAACTGGAGAGGAGCCCACCTCCTCAGACGAAAACCTACCGTCTGTGGAGTTTTCTGATCTTGAGGTTCACAGGGAAAACTTTGCCACAGAACAGTTGAAAGACCCCGCCCTAATAAAGGCACGGGAAAACGTAGTGAAAATAGATGGCGAGTTAGTGAACCCAGATAATACCTGCACTTACCCATACTTCAGCGTAGAGAAGGACCTACTGTATCGGGTGACAAAAAGGGCAGAAGAAACCGTTGAGCAGCTTGTGGTGCCCAAACCTTACAGGAAGTTGGTGTTGGAGTTGGCCCCTGGGCACATTCTTGGAGGTCATCTGGGGACAGAGAAAACCCGAGAGAGGGTATTACAGAGATTCTATTGGCCGGGGGTGATAAAGGACATAGAAAATTATTGTTCCTCCTGCCCTGTGTGTCAGAGGTCGGCCCCGATGCCACATTTCCGTAGCCCGCTGGTCCCTCTACCCATCATTGAGGTCCCGTTTGAGAGGATCGCCATGGATTTGGTAGGTCCTATAATCAAGTCCGCTAGGGGGCACCAGTACATATTGGTTATAATGGACTATGCCACCCGTTATCCAGAAGCGATCCCTCTCAGAAATACCTCGGCCAAAACCATAGCCAAAGAGCTATCTCTTGTTTTTAGCCGGGTGGGTATTTGTAAAGAACTGCTTACGGACCAAGGTACACCCTTTATGTCCCGGGTTATGAAGGAGCTGTGTAAATTGTTCAAAGTGACGCAATTACGTACATCTGTGTATCACCCCCAAACCGATGGGCTGGTTGAAAGATTCAACAAAACCCTAAAGCAAATGTTGAAGAAAGTGGTGGATAGAGATGGAAAGGATTGGGACTGTCTACTTCCTTATCTGATGTTTGCTATTAGGGAGGTGCCCCAATCCTCTACGGGATTCTCCCCCTTTGAGTTACTGTATGGGAGACACCCAAGAGGGCTGTTGGATATTGCCAAGGAAACTTGGGAAAGTGAGAGTTCTCCCCACAGGAGTGTGATTGAGCATGTCGCCCTGATGCAAGACCGAATTGCACAGGTAATGCCCATCGTGAAGGAACATTTGGCCCAAGCGCAGTTAGCACAGCAGAGAGTGTACAACCGTGGAGCCAAGACCCGTACCTTTTCCCCGGGGGATAGGATACTGGTACTTGTCCCTACGGTTGAAAGTAAATTCCTTGCCAAATGGCAAGGCCCCTACGAGATAATGGAAAAAGTGAGCGAAGTGAATTACAAGGTCAGACAACCAGGAAGGCGAAAGCCCGAACAGATCTATCACGTTAATCTGTTGAAAGCCTGGAGGGATAGAGAGTCCCTAGTCGCAGACACTTGGTCACCAGCTCAAACTGGTTGCGTGATTCCTGAGGTTGGAATAGCAGCCACCTTGTCACAACCCCAACAACAGGAGGTTAAGGAGTTTGTGCTTCGCAACAAGGAGGTATTCTCTGAGCTGCCGGGACAAACATCTGGGGTAGAGCATGACATCATTACCCCGCCCGGTGAAAGGGTGAAGTTAAAACCCTATCGGATCCCAGAGGCCCGACGGGAGGCAATACGGGAGGAAGTACAGAAAATGCTGAACTTAGGGGTGATAGAGGAGTCCCAAAGTGATTGGTCTAGTCCCATTGTGTTGGTGCCTAAACCGGATGGGAGCTGGCGATTTTGTAACGATTTTCGTCAGTTGAACAAAGTTACAAAATTTGACACCTACCCCATGCCACGTATAGATGAGTTGATCGACCGGCTGGGAACAGCCCGATACATGACGACTCTTGACCTCACAAAAGGGTATTGGCAAATCCCCCTGGCCAAATTGGCCAAAGAGAAAACCGCATTTGTAACCCCAGACGGGGCGTTCCAATATAAAAGAATGCCGTTCGGGTTACAGAATGCGCCGGCCACATTCCAGCGGAAAATGGACCAGATGCTGAGGCCCCATCGGAAGTATGCTGCGGCTTACCTGGATGACGTAATTGTCCATAGCACAGATTGGGCCTCACATCTGCCAAAAGTGCAAGCAGTCCTGGACTCTGTTCGGGAAGCGGGGTTTACGGCTAACCCCAAGAAGTGTACCATTGGGCAGGAGGAGGCCAAATATCTTGGGTACACCATTGGGAGGGGAGTAATAAAACCCCAACTCAACAAAGTCGAGGCCATCCAGAGTTGGCCACGTCCCAACAGCAAGAAGCAGGTACGAGCCTTTCTGGGAATCGCTGGGTATTATCGGCGATTCATTCCCCACTTTGCCTCTAAGGCTGTGCCCCTAACCAACCTAACGAAGGGGAAAGGGTCGGTCATGATTAAATGGACCCCCGAGGCTGAGGCAGCATTCCAATTCTTGAAACAAGCCTTATGTAGCCAGCCAGTGTTGTACTCACCCGACTTCTCTAAAGACTTTGTCGTACAAAGTGATGCGTCAGATGTGGGGTTAGGAGCAGTATTGTCCCAGGTCTGGAACGGGGAAGAGCACCCAGTCATTTACCTCAGCAGGAAGTTGAAGTCCCATGAGGTAAATTACGCCACCGTTGAAAAGGAGTGTTTAGCGGTGAAGTGGGCTCTAGATTCCCTTCGGTACTACCTGCTAGGTAGGCACTTTGACATGGTTACGGATCACGCTCCGTTAAAGTGGATGGCTCAAAACAAGGAAACAAATAGAAGAGTGAATAGGTGGTTCCTGGCCCTCCAGGAATTCAACTTCACAGTAAAGCATCGCCCTGGCGTTCAAATGGGGAATGTGGATGCTTTGTCTCGAGTACATGAATGCCTGATTGCTGGTGTTCCAACCCCGAGGTTAAAACAAGAGGGGGGGGTATGTGACAGCAGGAAGGTAAAGTCACCTGGTTGCATCCAGGGGGGTAGATATATTTCGCCCAGATTCAGGCTTTACGCCGACTTATACAACTAGGTGGAGAGTTGTATAAGGCTAGTGGGCTCATGGATGACTCATACCTCTAGGGAGAGGGCTGAGCGTCGTACAGACAGGGAGTTGATGAGGCCAGCTGAAGCTTGTCAGCTCATTTAGGCCTCTATAAGAACTCCCAGCTTCATTAGATGTTAGCTCATGCCTGGAACCAGACCTGTGTGGACTGTCTAGGGAGAGTGAACCCCTGTGCGGTGAGGCAAAGCCTGTGTGGCTATTTGTTTGGACTTTTACTAAACCAGGGACTTAGGGACTAGGACAGCACTAGGCTGATCCCAGTTGTTAGTTAGGAAACCTGTATGTTTAGTCAGAGGTCAACTTGACCAGGATTTATTTTGGTTATGTTTCTTTTGCTTTGCTGTGTTTTGTCACTGTAAATAGAAAATAAACCGCACCTTTTTTTTTTGATTTTGAAAACCACAACCTCCGTTTGCTGGGCCTGTTTTTGTGTGGGGAGCCCATCCCGGGGGTCACACACACCCGCTGCCAAGCTAACCCCCTCACAGTAGGAATGAACTTAGATGTGTATTTTATGCTCCTAGAACACCTGATGGTGCTCCCTGCATGTTGGGCCTCTCTATATGGCCAGGCTGTGGAAGTCTCACACATGTGGTATCTCCATACCCAGGAGGAGTAGCAGAATGTAATTTGGGGTGTAATATGCTTATGCTGTGTTTGAGAAATAACTTATTATGACAATTTTGTGTAAAAAAAAAACAAAACAATGTATTTCTTAATTTTCCCAAGAATTGTGGGAAAAAATACAACTTCAAAAAACTCATCATGCCTCTTACTATATACCTTGGGCTGTCTACTTTGCAAAAAGGGGTCATTTGTGGGGTATTTGTATTGTCCTGACATTTCAGGGCCTCAAGAAATGAGACATCAGTACATCAGGTGTGATACATTTTTAAAGTGGTTGTAAACCCACTTATGCAACTTGCACCTACAGGTAAGCCTAGATTAAGGCTTACCTGTAGGTGCAAGAAATATCTCCTAAACCTACACGGTTTAGGAGATATTTGCAAAAAATGACATGCATCAGTGTCTACGGCGCATGCGTGCCGTAGACAACGGCACATTCACAGGGTTAATCCCATTCACAAATCCGGCTTAGCCGGATTTGACGGCTCCCACGCGCATGTGCGGAGTGACGTCTTCCCTGCTCCGGCCAATCACAGTGCCGAAGCGGCGCTGTGATTGGCTGGAGCGGCGATACCCGGAAGTAACCTTCCGGCTATCGCCGCAGTGATGGCTGCGGCTGGAGAGGAAGACAAGGATGGCTACGGGGGCCCCGAACTAAGGTAAGTGATGCATAATGAGCTAGTATGCTAGTCATACTAACTCATTATGCCTTTGTCTTGCAGGCTGGATTAAAAAAAAAAAATTTCCAGGGTTTACAACCACTTTAATGATTTGCACCATAGCTTGTAGACTCTATAACTTTTACACAGACCAAATAATATACACTAATTTGGGTTATTTTTACCAAAGATATGTAGCAGTATGGCCCAAATTTATGAACAAAAATTACTTATTTGCAAAATTTAACAATAGAAACTAAAAAAGTGTTTTGTTTTTTTTCAAAATATTTAAATTTTTTTTTTTTTTACTTATATCGCAAAACAATAAAAAAAACCCAAGTGGTGATTAAATACCACCAAAAGAAAGCTCTATTTGTGTGAAAAAAATGCAAAAAATTTTTGTGTGAGTGCTGAAAGCTTAAAATTGGTCTGGGTAGTGCCCAGTATTGAAGTGGTTAAAGCAGAACTAAAGTGGTAGTAAACCGCTGACTTTTTTTTTATTACACCTGTAATTGAAAAGGCATAATGAGCTAGTATGCACATCATACTAGGTCAGTATGAAATGCAGGAGACTTATTTTTCGACAAGATCCGGCGGCTGCCGGGCCTTTAGCCGAGAATCCCCTGTGCGCCGCTACAGTCAGCGGCTCATTGCGAGGGGAATATCTTCTAAACCGTTACAGGTTTAGGAGATCTTCTTTTTACCCACAGGTAAACCTTATGTAGCGGGTATGCACTTTCCCAGGTGTAAATTTGAACTTGGCAGAGACATTAGTGATGTGTAATTCCCTGCAGCCCAGCAGGTGGCGCTGTTGCTCTGGGTTTGGGTTGAATCATCGCTGTGTATCGCGCCTCCTTTTTGTCCTCCCTCGGCAGCGGTATGGTGGGGCGGGGAACCCGCCGTGCTTGCTGGGAGAGGGTATAAAGGGGCCGGCCATCTTTGTCAGGGGGTCGAGTCCAGGCACCTTCAGCCTGTGGACGGAGGTTCGTGTCGGTCCTCTAGGCGGGTCTAGGCCTAGAGGACAGCCGGAGGTCATGTTCCATCCCAGGCACCTTTAGCCTGGGGTGAGGTACTCAGATGGAGGCCTGGAGCTCAGTGCCCAACACTGAGTTCCGCGAGGGAAGGAGATCCTAGGGAACCCCGGGAGTGAGTACCCGAATCCGGAAGGCGTAATGGACCGGGGGGAGCTCCTCACTCGAAGACCTGGTGCAGCATATTGCCAGTGACGGGTGAGTCTCTCATCGGAGACCGTCTGGAAGGAAATTCCCCCTCGCTCTGAGACCGCAGCCCACTTTCAGGGAAGAAAGTGGAAAACCAATTGTGTCTGGGCCTACTCACATCCACACCTGCTTTTCTGTTCTGTTTCTACCAAGGGAGTTCAACTGATTGTGTTCATTCAAGAAGAATAAAGGAGTGTTGAACTTTAATGGTGTGGGGCTCATTTCCTGACAGACATTGTTCTAGGTAACTCTTGGTGGAGGCTCCAGGTGCACAGCACTGACCCAAAGGTAAAAGAACTTTGTTTGCATTACACTGCTCCCTTCCCCTCAGAAAGATACCCCTAGACAAGAGACAGACGAGCGCCTGA
Organism: Rana muscosa; assembly: GCA_029206835.1. NCBI lineage: Eukaryota > Metazoa > Chordata > Amphibia > Anura > Ranidae > Rana > Rana muscosa. The sequence continues at coordinate 267,869,538 of CM055122.1, forward strand.
AGAGAAAGAGAGGAGTGAGGGGGGCGCTACACTTATTATAGGCTTACCTGTGGGTAAAAGTTAACAAAATGACTTTACTTCCACTTTCACTTAAAAACAGTGAGCAGGCAGCTTTTTACTGCCTATGTCTCTTCTGCAATAGCACACACTTACCTGGTTGCTCAGTCTTCTACTAAATGTACACTGCACATGCATGGAATAATGTCATTCCCCCACTGGCCAATCAAGAGGCCGAGAACTTGGCACCCCAAAATAGATAGGAAGAAAATATGACAGCAGCTGGCAAGGGCTGTAACCGACACATCACTGGAAAGTGGAGGTGAGTAGGGATGAGCTTCGTGTTCGAGTCGAACATACGTTCGACTCGAACATCGGCTGTTCGATCGTTCGACGAAGATCGAACGATTTGGGCCGTTCGCGCCAAATTCGAGTGACGCGAACGGCCCACAATACATTACGCCATCGCAGTGTCATCCAGGCGCTGTGATTGGCCAAGCATGCACTGTGACCCCGCATGCTTGGCCAATCACAGCGCCGACAGCGAGGAGAGCAATGATTGGCCACAGGCAGGATGCCTGTGGCCAATTATTGCTGAGGGTGTTTAGTACACGCCCCACACTATAAAAGGCCGCCAGCACGGCGGCCTAGTGTAGTGTGTTCCGGAGCAGGGAAAGAGAAGCATAGGCAGGGACAGTGACATTTATTTTTTTCTTGCTTAACCTGGATTCCTTTAGTTTAGGGAAAGAGAAGGATAGGTAGGGAGAGTGTCAGTGTGTTTTACTGTGCGAATCCTTGTTTCTAGGGACAGGGAAGGACAGTGAGGGAATTCTCCTTGTGCTATAGTGTGCTTTAAAAAAACATTTTTTCTAGGGACAGAAAACTATAGGTAGGGAGAGTGTCAGTGTGTTTTACTGTGCAAATCCTTGTTTCTAGGGACAGGGAAGGACAGTGAGGGAATTCTCCTTGTGCTATAGTGTGCTTTAAAAAAACATTTTTTCTAGGGACAGAAAACTATAGGTAGGGAGAGTGTCAGTGTGTTTTACTGTGCAAATCCTTGTTTCTAGGGACAGGGAAGGACAGTGAGGGAATTCTCCTTGTGCTATAGTGTGCTTTAAAAAAACATTTTTTCTAGGGACAGAAAACTATAGGTAGGAAGAGTGTCAGTTTCTTTCACTGTGATAATCCTTGTTTCTAGGGACAAAGAAGGAAAGTGAGGGAAATTCTCCTTGTGCTATAGTGTGCTTTAAAAAAACATTTTTTCTAGGGACAGAAAACTATAGGTAGGGAGAGTGTCAGTTTCTTTCACTGTGATAATCCTTGTTTCTAGGGACAAAGAAGGAAAGTGAGGGAAATTCTCCTTGTGCTATAGTGTGCTTTTAAAAAACATTTTTTCTAGGGACAGAAAACTATAGGTAGGGAGAGTGTCAGTGTCTTTTACTGTGCGAATCCTTGTTTCTAGGGACAGGGAAGGACAGTGGGGGAATTCTCCTTGTGCTATAGTGTGCTTTAAAAAAACTTTTTTTCTAGGGACAGAAAACTATAGGTAGGGAGAGTGTCAGTGTGTTTTACTGTGCGAATCCTTGTTTCTAGGGACAGGGAAGGACAGTGAGGGAATTCTCCTTGTGCTATAGTGTGCTTTAAAAAAACATTTTTTCTAGGGACAGAAAACTATAGGTAGGAAGAGTGTCAGTTTCTTTCACTGTGATAATCCTTGTTTCTAGGGACAAAGAAGGAAAGTGAGGGAAATTCTCCTTGTGCTATAGTGTGCTTTAAAAAAACATTTTTTCTAGGGACAGAAAACTATAGGTAGGGAGAGTGTCAGTTTCTTTCACTGTGATAATCCTTGTTTCTAGGGACAAAGAAGGAAAGTGAGGGAAATTCTCCTTGTGCTATAGTGTGCTTTAAAAAAACATTTTTTCTAGGGACAGAAAACTATAGGTAGGGAGAGTGTCAGTGTCTTTTACTGTGCGAATCCTTGTTTCTAGGGACAGGGAAGGACAGTGAGGGAATTCTCCTTGTGCTATAGTGTGCTTTAAAAAAACATTTTTTCTAGGGACAGAAAACTATAGGTAGGAAGAGTGTCAGTTTCTTTCACTGTGATAATCCTTGTTTCTAGGGACAGGGAAGGACAGTGAGGGAAATTCTCCTTGTGCTATAGTGTGCTAAAGCATTCCTCATCAACCATCTTTGAAATCCTTGTTTTTTTGGACAGTCAGGGAAATTGTCGTTGTGCTATTCTGTGCAAAAGCAATCATCCTCAACCATATTTAGAAATCCTTAAGTAAAGGGACAGAGAAGGACACCTGAAGGTAGCCCTTATTGCTTTTTTCCCATCTCCCTGCAGGCCATCTATTAGAATGTCTGGAAGGCAAACAAGGAGAGGCAGACAGTCAGGAGGCAATAAAAGAGGGCAAGCAGGCTCTGTGTCTGGGGGCAACAGTGCTGGTCGTGGACGCGGTGCATTGTCATCAGCACATGGCCATGGGACACGCTTGTCCTTCTTTTCGGCAGCTGGACATGTTGAGCCACATCATGCCGAAGACTTGGTAGAGTGGATGACCAAGCCCTCCTCCTCCTCCTCATCCTCTCTCACCCAGGCTCAGGGTACTGGAAAAGCAGCTGCCAAAGCGTCCTCTTCCCTGGTATCAATGTCAGACTCATCATCAGTCACTCCTTCCCTAGACCCACCATGTCCTCCTCCTGAGGAGTCCCCCGAACTGTTTGAGCACAGTGTTGGGTACATGCTCCAGGAGGATGCCCAGCGTTTCGAAGGGTCTGATGATGAAACCCAGCTACAGGAAGGCAGTAGCGTGAGAGCAGACAGAGGGGATGCTCAAGAAGGACACCAATCTGGCAGTCATGTTCCAGCAGCTGCAGCATACTGCCAGATTGGCTCCAGTGATGAGGAGGGAGGGGATGATGAGGTCACTGACTCCACGTGGGTGCCTAATAGGAGAGAGGAGGAGGAGGAGGATGAGGAGGAGGCACATCTCCAACGAGGCAGGATGCCCTTTGGTGGCCAGCGTAAGGGCAGTACACCGACGGAATCACACCGCAGAGCTCCGCCTGTGCAGGGCGCTGCCTCTGCCCGTCATTCAAAAAGTTCTTTGGTGTGGGCCTTTTTTGAGGCTAGTGCATCAGATCGCACAGCTGCTGTTTGCAACATATGTCTCAAGCGTATATCGCGTGGCCAAAACATCAGCCGCTTGGGTACCACATGCCTGACCAGACATATGTTGACCTGCCATGCAGCTCGTTGGCAAGCCTACCTCAAAGACCCACACCAAAGAACAAAGCGGACCTCTCCTTGCACCGCATCAGCTGGGATCTCCAACCCCACTATAACTTCAGTCCCCTCTGAAACATGCACTGAGAGGAATGAAGGTGTAGAATTAGGTGTGTCACAGCCAAGTACTTGCGGCCACTCTGCTAGCAGTACACCGACGTCCGATTCTAGCAGGCAAATTTCCCTGCCCCAGCTGCTGGACCGTCGAAAGAAGTTCACTCCCAGCCATCCACATGCCCAGCGGTTGAATGCTAGCTTGGCTAAATTGCTAGCGCTTCAACTGCTGCCTTTTCAGTTGGTAGACTCGGCCCCCTTCCGTGAGTTTGTGCAATGTGCGGTTCCTCAGTGGCAGGTTCCCAAACGCCACTTTTTCTCACGGAAGGCTATTCCGGCTCTCTACCGGCATGTGGAAGGCAATGTCTTGGCCTCGCTGGACAGGGCGGTCAGCGGTAAGGTGCATATTACCGCTGACTCATGGTCCAGCAGGCATGGACAGGGACGTTACCTTTCTTTCACGGCCCATTGGGTCACTCTTTTGGCAGCTGGGAAGGATGCAGGACAAGGTGCAGTAGTGTTGGAGGTTGTTCCACCGCCACGCCTCCAAAATGCTACTACTGGTTGTGACACACCTCTCTCCTCCACCCCCTCCTCTTCTTCTTCCTCCATGGCCTCTTCCTGTGGTTTGTCCTCGGAACCAGCGGTGCTCCGTAGGCGTTCAAGGGGCTACGCAAGTACGCAGGCAAAAAGATGCCATGCCGTGCTTGCGCTGGTGTGTTTGGGGGACAGAAGCCACACTGGGGCAGAGGTCCTGTCTGCTCTGCAGGGCCAGGCTGAGAGGTGGTTGACGCCACGCCAGCTTAAGCCAGGAATGGTGGTTTGCGACAATGGCACCAACCTCCTCTCCGCCCTCCGACAGGGACAACTGACCCATGTGCCCTGTGTGGCTCACGTCCTTAACCTGGTGGTGCAGCGGTTCTTGGGCAGGTACCCGGGCTTACAGGATGTCCTGAGGCAGGCCAGGAAAGTCTGTGTGCATTTCCGCAGATCTTATAATGCCAGTGCTCGCCTGGCTGAGCTGCAAAAGGAGTTGAACCTGCCCAAGAACCGCCTTATATGTGACATGCCCACCAGGTGGAACTCAACGTTGGCCATGCTGCAGCGGCTGCACACGCAGCAGAGGGCCATCAATGAGTACCTGTGCGACTACGGCACCAGGACAGGGTCAGGGGAGCTTGGTTTTTTTTCTCCACGCCAGTGGGGCATGATCAGGGATGCATGCACTGTCCTGGCACCATTTGAGGAGGCCACGAGGATGGTGAGCAGTGACAGTGCATGCATCAGTGACACTGTACCTCTTGTCCACCTGTTGGAGCACACGCTGCGTGGAATAATGGACAGGGCACTTAAGGCAGAACAGAGGCAGGAAGAGGAGGACTTCCTTGCCTCTCAAGGCCCCCTTTACCCAGACAGTGTTCCTTCTGTCCCACCCATCGCACAGGAAGAGGAGGAGGAGGAGGAGGAGGAGGAGGAGGATTGTGTCAGCATGGAGGTGGAGGCTGGCACTCAGCATCATCAGCAGCAGTCTTTTAGGGATGATTTACAGTCCCAAGAAACCAGTGGACTTGTACGTGGCTGGGAGGAGGTGGCTGCGGATCATGTCGTCCTTAGTGACCCAGAGGACTCCGGAGCGAATGCCTCAGCAAACCTACGCTGCATGGCCTCCCTGATCCTGCAAAGTCTGCGGAAGGATCCTCGTATTCTTCGGATCAAGGAGAGGGACCATTACTGGCTGGCCACTCTCCTTGATCCACGGTACAAGGGTAAGGTTGCGGACCTTATGTTACCGTCGCAGAGGGAGCAGAGGATGAGACAACTCCGGGAGGCCTTGCAGAAAGGTCTGTGCAACGCGTTCCCAGAGACTGGGAGGTTACAAACTCCTGGTCCTGGACAACGAGTTGCTGAGGCTTCGGCCAGTCAAAGAAGGAGCGGTGGGGAAGGTGGCCGTCTGACCGATGCGTTCAGACAATTCTTTAGTCCGCAGCCCCAAAGTATGATCGGTTCCAGCAACCATCGCCAGCGTCTGATAAACATGGTGCAGGAATATCTAGGGGCAAGGTCAGACTTGGACACCTTCCCCACCGAAAATCCTCTGGCTTACTGGGTCTTGAGGATGGATCACTGGCCAGAGCTTGCACAGTATGCAATTGAGCTACTGGCCTGTCCTGCATCCAGCGTTCTTTCGGAACGCACATTCAGTGCTGCTGGAGGATTTGTCACGGATCACAGGGTGCGCCTGTCCACCGACTCGGTTGATCGACTGACTTTCATCAAGATGAACCAGTCTTGGATCACCACCAGCTACCACACACCTGATGCTGATATAACAGACTAATTGATTTTAACATGTCACATCCCTTCAAGACTGATGCTGATGCTGAGTGCCTGTGCTGTTATGTTGACTGGCTATCCTCCTCCTCCGAGTCCTCAATGATGCGATTGATGATGATAGCTTGGAAGATCATTTTTGTTTATGGGTGCTGCCACCAGTGGCTAAGGCCCAATTTTTCAGCCCCTGTTTTACAGGGGCGTGTAATTACAATTTTTTTAGCAATAATTTGCCATAGGGCTCATTGCTGTGCTCCAAGTACAGTATCTGTGAGGGGTTGGAGTGTTGTGGCACCAGTGCCTAAGGCCCAATTTTTCAGCCCCTGTTTAACAGGGGCGTGTCATTACAATTTTTGAAGCAATACTTTGCAACAGGGCTCATTGCTGTGCTCCAAGTACAGTATCTGTGAGGGGTTGTAGTGTTGTGCCACCAGTGCCTAAGGCCCAATTTTTCAGCCCCTGTTCAACAGGGGCATGCAATTACAATTCTTGATCTAATAATTCACAGCAGGGCCCATTGCTGCACCCACCAAGAGTAACTCTGAGGGCTTACAGTGTTGTGGCAACGCCACCACCACCACCACCACGAAAGGCCCAATTTTTCAGCCCCTGTTCAAAAGGGGCATGTAATTACAATTCTTGATCTAATAATTCACAGCAGGGCCCATTGCTGCACCCACCAAGAGTAACTCTGAGGGCTTACAGTGTTGTGGCAACACCACCACCACCACCACCACCACGAAAGGCCCAATTTTTTAGCCCCTGTTCAACAGGGGCATGCAATTACAATTCTTGATCTAATAATTCACAGCAGGGCCCATTGCTGCACCCACCAAGAGTAACTCTGAGGGCTTACAGTGTTGTGGCAACGCCACCACCACCACCACCACGAAAGGCCCAATTTTTCAGCCCCTGTTCAAAAGGGGCATGTAATTACAATTCTTGATCTAATAATTCACAGCAGGGCCCATTGCTGCACCCACCAAGAGTAACTCTGAGGGCTTACAGTGTTGTGGCAACACCACCACCACCACCACCACCACGAAAGGCCCAATTTTTCAGCCCCTGTTCAACAGGGGCATGCAATTACAATTCTTGATCTAATAATTCACAGCAGGGCCCATTCCTGCACCCACCAAGAGTAACTCTGAGGGCTTACAGTGTTGTGGCAACACCACCACCACCACCACGAAAGGCCCAATTTTTCAGCCCCTGTTCAACAGGGGCATGCAATTACAATTCTTGATCTAATAATTCACAGCAGGGCCCATTGCTGCACCCACCAAGAGTAACTCTGAGGGCTTACAGTGTTGTGGCAACGCCACCACCACCACCACCACGAAAGGCCCAATTTTTCAGCCCCTGTTCAAAAGGGGCATGTAATTACAATTCTTGATCTAATAATTCACAGCAGGGCCCATTGCTGCACCCACCAAGAGTAACTCTGAGGGCTTACAGTGTTGTGGCAACACCACCACCACCACCACCACCACGAAAGGCCCAATTTTTCAGCCCCTGTTCAACAGGGGCATGCAATTACAATTCTTGATCTAATAATTCACAGCAGGGCCCATTCCTGCACCCACCAAGAGTAACTCTGAGGGCTTACAGTGTTGTGGCAACACCACCACCACCACCACGAAAGGCCCAATTTTTCAGCCCCTGTTCAACAGGGGCATGCAATTACAATTCTTGATCTAATAATTCACAGCAGGGCCCATTGCTGCACCCACCAAGAGTAACTGTCAGGGCTTTACAGTGTTGTGGCACCAGCACCACCATCAAAGGCCCAATTTTTACTACCACTGTTCAATAATTATATGTAATTAAAATTCCTGATATAATAGTTGACAGCAGGGCGTTCCAGCACCAACCAGTAACTGTGAGTGCTTACAGTGTTGTGCCAACACCAACAACTAAGGGGCCTATTTCTGCAGAGTATATACGGCAGGGCCAAACTTTCAAACATCCAACTTACAAACGACTCCTACTTGCAAACGCAAGAAGACAACAGGAAGTGAGAGGAAATCTACCACTAGGAAGGAAAATTCTCTCCTGTAAGAATAAATATGGGAGAAAGGTGTCTCCTCTGTACTGATGCTTTATCAGCAATCCTTGTTTCAAGAAAAACACCACATTTCAAAAACAGTTGTCATTGGGACGGAAAGTGAGGTGAAATGTTCTGAACAGGGGCACAGACAGCAAAACAAATGTTACAGGGGTGATAACCCTTACCTATGTTTTCCAAAAAGTTTAAAAATAGATTTTTGGGCTGGAGCTACACTTCAACAATGTACCTGTTCAAAATTACAAACAGATTCTACATAAGAACAAACCTACAGTCCCTGTCTTGTATGCACCGCCTGTATACGGCTGTTCAGAGTATATAGGGCCTTTTTTATTTTATGTGCGGGGTTCCCCTTAATATCCATACAAGACCCAAAGGGGCTGGTAATGGGCTGGGGTAGGGGGGGGGGGGTCATGGGGTAGCTATGCCATTTTTCTTAAAGATTTTCATCCATATTACCGGGACCAGACATTACATTAAAGCCGCAAGCAGTTTTAAATGGCTTTTTTTTCCTTTAGAAGTGTCATTTTGTGCAGGGACAGTTCTAAACACGGGAAACACGTGGCACTTCACAGGCATACTTTAGACACCCCCCAGGTACGATATTTAAAGGAATATTTGACTTTTTTTTTTTCACTTTATGCATCATTAAAATGACTGCTCCCGAAAAACGACAGTTTTTAAAACTTCTTTTTGCATTGATACATGTCCCCTGGTGCACAACCCGGGTTCCCAAACCCTTTTTAGGACAATAACATGCATAATAGTTGTTATAATTAGCACTTTAGAATTCGAACGTTCGCATCCATTGTATTTAATAGGGTTCTAATGTTCGTACGAACTTTCGGTCCGTTCGCGGGTTCTGGTGCGAACCGAACCCGGGGGTGTTCGGCTCATCACTAGAGGTGAGTATTTTTGGGGGTTTATTTTCACTTCTTGTTGGCAATTGATCCAAAACCAATGTGCTGCACAAGTTATGCGCGTCGGAATTGCTACAGACAATCGGAATTTGCGATTGGAATTTTTTCCGTCTGAAAATTTGAGAACTAGCTCTAAAATTTTTGATGGAGCCTACACACGGTCGTAATTTCCGATCAAAAGCTCACATCGGACTTTTCTTGTCGGAAATTCCGACCGTGTGTACGGGGCATAAGAGTGCATGTGATCAGCACAGGGCCAATCAGCACTGCCCAGACAAAGGGTCAGGGGTCCTGCAGCCTCATAGGACAATCAGGGGAGAATGAAAACTCTTCCTCCAATCTTTAACCAGACACTTATAGAGGTCACAAGACTGCTATATACTGCTGATGGGAAAAGGTATTTAGCAGTTTACAGTATCCCACAAGAGTGAGTACACCCCTCACATTTTTGTAAATATTTTATTCTATCTTTTCATGTGACAACACTGAAGAAATGACACTTTGCTACAATGTAAGTAGTGAGTGTACAGCTTGTATAACAGTGTAAATTTGCTGTCCTCTCAAAATAACACACAGCCATTAATGTCTAAACCGCTGGCAGCAAAAGTGAGTACACCCCTAAGTAAAAAAGTCCAAATTGGGCCCAATTAGCCATTCCCCCTCCCCGGTGTCATGTGACTTTTTAGTGTTACAAGGTCTCAGGTGTGAATGGGGAGCAGGTGTGTAAATTTGGTGTTATCGCTCTCACTCTCTCATACTGGTCACTGGAAGTTCAACATGGCACCTCAATTGCTTCCTGGCACATAGTGTAGCTGAAGGGAGAGGGAAGCAGTGATCGGAGGTGTCCATGCCTGACAGTGGGGTTGGCCGAGTGGAAAGACACACTGGCAAGCAGTGGCAGAGAACAGAGGAGTGAAGGAGGATGGCATAGAGGAGATAATGACATTCCTAGTCAGCAAAGATAAGTAAAGCCACTGGTGCGAAAGTTACAATCTAAAATAGAACATGTGCTTGGCTGAGCTGATGTTGGCTTGCTACTAACATAACTAGGAATGCCTGTACATACACTGGTCAGTATGTTTTATGATTACCAATCTGAAGGAGTTAGTTTGTTCTGCTGAGTTGAACTTTCACTTCTAGCTGCTAAAGTCACTTATCTTTGCCTGTCTGCTTGCTATGCTCATTGACAGTACTATTTTGAATGTAATCCTGGTCGGCTTCATTAACCCCATCTTTTCTGACACGTGTTACATTCTGCTGCAATGCAAGACAACACTTCTACTCTGGCAAGGAGACTGCTGTGTGAGTTTGTAGCATAATCTAACAAATCAGTTAACAGTAATGATGTGCAGTAATCTCCATCAGTGAGTGGTAATTATGTGTAGTAACCTCTAGCAACCAATCAGTGAGTGGTTGTGATGAGCAGTAACCTCTAGCAACCAGTGTTATGTGTAGTAACCTCTAGCAACCAATCAGTGAGCAGTAATGATGTGCACTATCCTCTAGTAACCAATGCGTGAGCAGTAATTATGTGCAGTAACCTCTAGAAATCAATCAGTGAGCGGTATTGATGTGCAGTAACTTCTAGCAACCAATCAGTGAAAAGGAGCAGTAAGGATTTTCTGTATCCTCTAGCAACCAATGGGTGAGCAATAATGATGTGCTGTAACCACTAGCAACCAATCGGTGAGTGGTAATGTGCAGTAATCTCTAGCAACCAATTAGTGAGTAGTAACAATGTGCAGTAACCTCTAGCAACCAATGGGTGAGCAGTAATGATATGCACTAATCTCTAGGAACCAATCAGTTAGTGGTAATGGTGTGCAGTAACCTCTAGCAACCAATCAGTGAGTGGGGCATTAAGGATTTGCATTAACCTCTAGCAACCAATGGGTGAGCAATAATGATGTGCAGTAACCTCTAGCAACCAATCAGTGTGTGGTAATGATATGCAGTGACCTCTAGTAACCAATCGGTGAGCAGTAATGATGTGCAATATCCTCTAGCAACCAATGGGTGAGCAGTAATTATGTGTAGTAACCTCAAGAAATCAATCAGTGAGCACTATTGATGTGCAGTAACTTTTAGCAACCAATCAGTGAGCAGGAAGGATTTTCCATACCCTCTAGCAACCAATGGGTGAGCAATAATGATGTGCTGTAACCACTAGCAGCCAATCATCATGTGGTAATGATGTGCAGTAACCTCTAGCAACCAATCAGTGAGAGAGAGCGGTAAGGATGTGCAGTAGCCTCTAGCAACCAATCAGTGAGCAGTAAGGATGTCCATAACCTCTAGCAACCAATGAGAGAGCGCTAATGATGTGCAGTAACCTCTAGCAATTAATGGGTGAGTGGTAAGGATGTGCAGTAAACTTTAGCAACCAGCAAACAGAAATGTTGTGCTGTAACCTCTATTACCTTATCAGTGAGTCATTATGTGTGCTATATGTGTAAAGAACCTCATATCCGGGTAATGATGGGATTTTAGGGATGCCTATTGAATAAAATTAGCTTACTGTCCACTAGGGAAATTCTAATAATGTGTAGAGAATACAAGATGATTACAGTTAAATTGTTAATTTTATTCACAAATATACAATATCATTAAAAAGGAATACAGAAATACACCGTGATGCATTTGTTCCTTCAAAGTTGCATGCTGCTGGTCCTACATGTTTCGCCTATATTCAGGCTTCTTCAGGGACGCAAACACTTTAGCAAGTACATTAATACAGAGAATATATTAATAATACATACATGTAAAAAATGATACAAATATCAGATTTTTAGTGAATGTACATCAAAGTAGATTATATTGCAGAAACTCTCTCTACATGCATGGATAAATACCTCGTGGCTAACAAAAAAGTCCTCAATGCAGGCTGGGGTGTATGCCCTCAGGTGATATGGAGGGCATGATGGTATGGATCATCCTACATGGGTCTCACAGTTGGATGCACACAAGGGAGAATTGTACACAGGGAAGTATCCAAATTCACATATATGCCCTGAGTAAAGAAAAGAAGGAAGTAATAATAATAATAGTAATAGTAATGTTTTATGCTAAGGTCTAATAATGACCTCAGCGCTCGACCTCTTGTGTGGCGGAGATAGCCAATGACATTGCTGTATGTCTATAGTAGTGAGCAAATGACACTTACATATATGTTGTCAAAGATGTTGAATGGCTGGGGAGCCTGTTGTGAAAAGAGAAACAAATTTGTATTAATTACATGTCACTCTGCCTTACAAGCTTCTGAGAGCCATGGACCACATAATATCACTATAGTTCCATGAGTGCCAGGAATAGAGTGAAAAACAGTTACCTTGACTTCATAAATGGTTGTACACTCAAATCGCATAGGGAAGACTGTTCATTGCCATCTGTAAGAGAGCAATCAATAGGGATCATCCATCGAGTGAATCCTCAATGGGAAATGCCCAAAGACAGTAAACCATAAATGCTGTAGACATAAACTTCTTGATCTAGCTTTCCATGTGGCCAAATTACCTGTGCTCTGCTGTGCATGTCGCTTGGCTCCCTCAGCTCACCCCGTGTCTGCACTAGCACGCCGCTCGGGGCTAGATATACTTCCTGTATTGTGGTCAGCTGACCGCCCCGTGTGTGGCGTAGTCACATCACGGCGTACGTACGGGCGCTATGTGGTGACGTGTACGAGGGGAGGTTTCCCATAGAATGGTCCCGGGACAGGTGCGCATGCGCTGGATGAACGGATGACGCAGCACCTCGCCCCGTAGGGAGGCGGGGCAGAGTCATCACTGTGTCCACGGTGGGCAGCGCCACAAAACCTCACCTCGAATGCCTACACTCTTCGGACCACCATAACATCATTGCCTCTGCAGGGATTCAGTATCTAGTGTGCTGTACTGATGGTGGCCCCTACGCGCCCGTATTGTATTGTGTCCTATGTTTCCAAGTGTGGAAACAGGTGTATGGGAATGTCCCATACCTGTGAGACCACCGGTGTGTGTGTGTGTGTGTGTGTCCTAGGATGTACCCTTTTGTGTGTGGGTACAGATGGAATTTGGTATCCGCCACAATGCCTGGCAAGAGGCTGGCCTGTGTATGCAGGTCAGGTATTTTGAAAAGCCCGGGGCATGGGTGTGTCCTGCTTTATAGAGAGAAAGAAAGGGGGGGAAAAAAATACAAATAAATATAAACCGAACAATCAACAACCCAAATCGAACCACTTGGTGGTGATACAATCAATCCGACATTGTATAACATACAGTTACTACATAGATATATGCGTACTTTGAAGGCAGACCGGGAAAACAACAAATGGGGAAGAGTGTCTATCTCATCAACCTGGACCTAGGGTCGCCAAGCGATCCTATGCTGGTGATCAGGCTGGTGAGAAGGCACTCTCTCGGGTGCCTTCTCACCAGTCTGATCACAAGCATAGGGTCGCACGGCGACCCTGTCCCGGGACCATTCTATGGGAAACCTCCCCTCGTACACGTCACCACATAGCGCCCGTACGTACGCCGTGACGTGACTACGTCACACACGGGGCGGTCAGCTGACCGCAATACAGGAAGTATATCTAGCCCCGAGCGGCGTGCTAGTGCCGACACGGGGTGAGCTGAGGGAGCCAAGCGAAATGCACAGCAGAGCACAGGTAATTTGGCCACACGGAAAGCTAGATCAAGGAGTTTATGTCTTCAGCATTTATGGTTTACTGTCTTTGGGCATTTCCCATTGAGGATTCACTCGATGGATGATCCCTATTAATTGCTCTCTTACAGATGGCAATAAAAAGTCTTCCCTATGCGATTTGAGTGTACAACCATTTATGAAGTCAAGGTAACTACGTTTTTCACTCTATTCCTGGCACTCGTGGAACTATAGTGATATTATGTGGTCCATAGCTCTCAGAAGCTTGTAAGGCAGAGTGACATGTAATTAATACAAGTGTTTCTCTTTTTCTTTTCCCCTCTTTATCTCATATTTCTTTACTCATGGATATCAGCTACATGAGAGATCTCTAATACAATAATGCGATTTGGGCTTCTGCCTAGGCCAGCTGTGCACAACAGGCTCCCCAGCCATTCAACATCTTTGACAACATATAGGTAAGTGTTATTTTCTCACTACTATAGACTTACAGCAATGCCATTGGCTATCTCCGCCACACAAGAGGTGGAGTCGAGCGCTGAGGTCATTATTAGATCTTGGCATAAAACATTACTATTACTATTGTAGCGATACCCCCAGTTAAGAGGGCTGCCTGTATGATTTTTGGGCCATGTAATGCACCGCTGTCAACCCCGGGCAATCAGCTCCAACCTCCCTTGGCACAGTTAGTGGGGGTTGATAGGACTGTGAGGCCTGTAACTCACAGCGGCACAGTCCTATGACAAGAACACACAGCAATATATTAAAACTTTCTTTAGCTGTCTCTTCTGTAAAGTAAAGGACACAGACACCAATATACTTAACCCTGGTATATTTACTCAGACCAGTGGGTAAGCAATAAAACAGGAATATACATGTCATGTGCAGAGCCCTGAAATAAACTGTGTTTAAATGGCAGACACATATACAGTGCTACGCAACCCGAACAGTTCCCCTTGCAGCTATTTCCCCTCGTGGACAAGATGGCGCCCAGTAATGTCTACGCTACACAGTCAGGCCTGACTGAACTAAGTGGAAGTCTTATAGGGGAAATCTTCACTAGCAGTTAGCTGCTGTTACAGTGTGTAGAGGATATATATGCATCCTAGGTGTTTGTGTGTGTGTGTGTGTGTGTGTGTGTGTATATATATTTATACACTGTATTGAGTTTAGATGGATCCGTTCCTGTTAGTCTCTATACTGTGACAGGCTGGCAGGTGATTGTGCTAGCTGCAGACAGTCAGGCCCCTTTCACACTGGGGCGGTTTGCAGGCGCTATTGTGCTAAAAAAAGTGCCTGCAAACCGACCCCAAACAGCGGCTGCTGTCTCTCCAATGCGAAAGCCCGAGGGCTTTAACACTGGAGTGGTGAGAGGAGCGGTGTGTTTACCGCTCCTTCCCATTTAAAGCAATGGGAAACCGCGGTAATACCGCCTCTACAGAGGTGCATTGCCGGCGGTATTAACCCTTTTTCGGCCGCTATCGGCAAAATACCTCCAATTCCGACGGTATAGTGCCGCTATACCGCTACCGCACCCACCGCGAAACCAGCCTGGTTTCACACTGGGGCGGTGGCGGTATAGCGCCGCTATTTTTAGCGGCACTATACCGTCGGAATTGCGGAGGTATTTAGCCGCTAGCGGCCGAAAAAGGGTTAATATCGCCAGCAATGCGCCTCTGTAGAGGCGCATTGCTGGCGGTATTACCGCGGTTTCCCATTGCTTTCAATGGGAAGGAGCGGTAAACACACCGCTCCTCTCACCACTCCAAAGATGCGGCTAGCAGGACTTTTTTTCTCGTCCTGTTAGTGCAACGCTCCAGTGTGAAAGCCCTCAGGCTTTCACATTGGACAGACAGCAGCCGCTGTTTAGGCTCGATTTGCAGGCGCTATTTTTAGCACAATAGCGCCTGCAAACCGCCCCAGTGTGAAAGGGGCCTTAGTGTACTACTGTGTCCTTTGCATAGCGATCACCTAAAGCTCACCTGGATACAGTTATTCTCTCTACTGTGACAGGCAGGCCGGTGATTGTGCTAGCTGCAGACAGTCAGTGTTTCACTTAGTGTACTACTGTGTGCTTTGCATAGCGTTCACCTAAAGCCTAATTTTTTGATGCAATACTTTGCAACAGGGCTCATTGCTGCGCTCTAAGTACACTATCTGTGAGGAGTTGCAGTGTTGTGGCACCAGTGCCTAAGGCCCAATTTTTCAGCCCCTGTTCAACAGGGGCATGCAATTACAATTCTTGATCTAATATTTCACAGCAGGGCCCATTCCTGCGCCCACCAAGAGTAACTGTGAGGGCTTACAGTGTTGTGGCACCAGCACCACCACCACCACCAAAGGCCCAATTTTTGCTACCACTGTTCAACAGTGGCATGTAAATACAATTCCTGATATAATAGTTGACAGCAGGGCGTTCCAGCTCCCACCAAGAGTAACTGAGGGCTTACAGTGTTGTACCAACACCTAAGGGCCAAATTTCTGCAGAGTATATACGGCAGGCCCCTACTTTCAAACATCCAACTTACAAACGACTCCTACTTGCAAACGGAAGGAGACAACAGGAAGTGAGAGGAAATCTACCCCTAAGAAGGGAAATTCTCTCCTGTAAGAGTTAAAGGGGAGTTCCACCCTTTTTTTTATGTTTATTAAAAGTCAGCAGCTACAAAAAGTGTAGCTGCTGGCTTTTATTAAACATACACTTACCTGTTCCACTGTCCAGCGCCACCTGGAGCTCCGCTCCTCTCCCCCCTTCTCCGCCGGCGCCTCCATTCATTGTGTGGGCACCCGGCCGTGACAGCTTTCGGCTTCACGGCCGGGCACTCACTGCGCATGCGCGAAGGGCGCAGCGCTCTCTAAATGGACAGGCGATCGCCTGGGACCTGTCACGTCCCAGGTGATCGCCTACAGGGAGGGGCCGCCACAAGGCGATATGACGTATCGCCTAGGCGAACCTAGGGCGGAAGGAGGAAGTGGGACAGGAAGCCCCACTCCTACTGAAGCCCCCACTCCCCCCCAAAAAAATTACATGCCAAATTTGGCATGTAAGGGGGCGAGGAGTGGATAAAGCGGAAGTTCCAAATTTGGGTGGAACTCCGCTTTAATATGTGAAAAAGGTGTCTCCTCTCCACTGATGCTTTATCACCAATCCTTGTTTCAATAAAAAAAACAAATTTTCCAAAAACATTTGTCAATGGGACGGAAAGTGAGGTGAACTGTTCTGAACAGGTGCACACTGCACAGACAGCAAAACAAATGTTACAGGGGTCATAACCCTTCCCTATGTTTTCCAAAAAGCTTAAAAATAGATTTTTTGGCTGGAGCTACACTTAAAAAATTTACCTGTTCCAAATTACAAACAGATTGTACTTAAGAACAAACCTACAGTCCCTGTCTTGTTTGCACCGCCTGTATACGGCTGTTCAGAGTATATGGGGCCTTTTTTTATTTTGGGTGCGGGGTTCCCGTTAATATCCATACAAGACCCAAAGGGGCTGGTAATGGGCTGGGGTAGGGGGGGGGGGGGGGTCATGGGGTAGCCATGCCATTTTTCTCAATGATTTTCATCCATATTACCGGGACCAGACATGACATTAAAGCCGCAAGCAGTTTTAAATGGCTTTTTTTCCTTTAGAAATGTCATTTTGTGCAGGGACAGTTCTAAACACGGGAAACACGTGCCACTTTACAGGCATACTTTAGACACCCCCCAGGTGCGATATTTAAAGGAATATTTCACTTTTTTTTCACTTTATGCATCATTAAAATGACTGCTCCCGAAAAAACGACAGTTTTAAAAGATTTTTTACATTGATACATGTCCCCTCGTCCCCAAACCCTTTTTAGGACAATAACATGCATATTAGGTGTTATAATTAGCACTTTAGATTTTGAAAGTTCACGTCCATTGTATTTAATAGGGTTCTAAAGTTCGTGCGAACATTCGGTCCGTTCGAAGGTTCTGGTGCGAACGGGGGGGTTGGGGGGGTTGTTTGTTCGGCTCATCCCTAGTGGACAGTAACCTAATTTTAATCAATAGGCATCCTTAAAATCCCATCATTACCCCGGATATGGGGTTCTTTACACATATTTCTCTACCAGGGATGTAGATGCCTATTGATCAATTTCTATGACCAGTGCATGCTCTCAATACCATTTATCCAGGGCCGGTACAGGGGGGGGGGGGGGCGGAAGGGGCGGATGCCCTGGGCGGGACCATTTACTGGAGGAAGGGGGGCGCAGTAGAAGTGCTGGTGTACTGGCCGCGCTACATAGATAACAAGAGAATGTGCCGAGTGCGCTCCTGCACTCGGCACAAGCCTGAGACCAGTCCTGCCCCGCCTCTTACTTCTCTATCGGGCAGAGTAATCTCTCAAGAGAGAACACCTGTCAGCTCCTGTGGTGATTTCTCCCCCCCCTCCCTCTCCTCGCTGACTCCACAGCCAGGCCGCCCATCTGCTCCCAATGGAAGCGCAGACCGGGTCTCCTGCTTGTCATAATGACTGCAGCAGACCCAGTTCCTGAAGCGAGCAGCGCTCCTACCCCCCAGCCCACCCCTGTCTGTATGCTCAGAAAGCTATGCTGGCAAAACTCACAGCACAGCACGGAGATGCAGGATGATGTCATACCAGTGACCATAGGGAGGGATCTGTGCAGTCACATGCCAGTTCTTATCCAATCATGCTACTCAAGCCACTCCCCTTTCACCTGCCGCCAGATTTGGACAACTTTAGGCAGCAGTTCCAGAGGAGGAGGAAGTGGCTAAAATGCGCCCTCTGCTCCTCTGAGTCACAGTGCGTTTTTTTCCTTTGCTTCAGCAATAGAAAGCAGCAGCATGGATAGTCACTGATAGAGAGAGGGGCAGCAGCATGGTAGGTTGGTTGTTTAGTGCAGGCAGCAGAGAGAGAGAGGGGCACAGGATCCAAGGAAGACCTGCTCTTACAGTCTGTTCATCCTGACACCAGGCTGTGAAAGATCTTCATCATCAGAGGGACAGAACACAGACTTGCATTCCTTTAAACCAGCAGAAATCATGTTTCTTACATTAGATCTCTACCTGGGAGAAAAGAATGCAAGGTCTGTGTGTTCTGTCTCTCTGCTTCACCTTAGGGCTTATTTACACTCGTTTTGCTTTCTGAAGAGCAATCCACATGCAGATCACTCTTTAGAAAGCATTAGACAGGCAGTGGGGAGGTGTTGTATCACCGCCTCACCACCTGCTTCAACCTCTTTATCCCCCACACGAGTGTATTGCACACACTTGTGGGGTTGTTGCAGAGCATCCTCATTCAGTTGAAGGGGTTGTACACAGTGGGTGGAAGCACCTGCCAAAAGCACTAAACATGGCTGCAATATGTGTACACTCCCAGCCACTGTCTGTATGCAGCTAACAGGAGTAGCAGGGGGGGGGGGGGGGTAAAAACTTGGCTCAACTGCAGGGTTTAACAGCCCCCCTCACCACTTGTGTAAATGAGTTCTAACATTGCTGGTGTGGTTCCACAATAAGACAATAAAAATACCACATTACTCTCGACTTTTGTGTGTGTGTGTATGTATGTATGTATATATGTATGTGTACATACATACATACATACATACATACATACATACAAATGTTATCGGCCTCAAAATGTGAATTAAGAGGGCCGATAATTGTAGACGTGATGAGATAAGGTGATCAGCTTGGCGTGGACTGCAAAGAATCACACAACAGCATAAGACAGGACCACTGGGTTTTATGGCTGGAAATCGTTTGACTTTTACATAACAATACATCTTTTACATTTTTATAATCACATGTTTATAACTATTAACAATATATAATACAGATTTTAACTGAAGGGTTTTAAACCGTAGTTACATAAAAAAACATTGTTATATTTTAATAACATATATATATATTCCTGTTATTCCGTGTTATAGATGATGATGTACATTTTAACTGTGCAATTATGCTTTAATACAAACATTATTTCGGTAGTTCTCTTTTTTAACCATTAGGATGGTGCACATGAAGCAATGCATAGCTTTACATATAGGTTTTTCTTAAGAATATCAGTTTTCAACATGTGCTCTTCTAACTTTATGGAACTTGTATAAACCAAGTTTCAATATACTTATTTAGAACGGTTTAGTGCTTCTAATAGACATTTATTCTGACTAATGCAGTATTTTCATGTTTTTATGCCCTTTTCACTTGTTTCTCACACATGCTGTTCTAACTTCTAATAGCAGTAAAACTATAACATACAGTCTGCTGTAACTTTCCCTGCATCTGCTACAGATGTTTAAGAATCTTTCTATTATAGTTTAATGCAGATTAGGAACGATTTAGAGTACATACCTGCAAAGAATCACACAACAGCATAAGACAGGACCACTGGGTTTTATGGCTGGAAATCGTTTGACTCCAGTCACATGGTGGGTGGCCTTATATAAACTCTGTTTGTGTACCTTCTCTGCCATCTACTGGTTCTTGCTATAATAGCAGGAAGGTATTTCTTTGCTAGAAATAAAATAAAATAAAAATGAGTATGTACTTTGCTTTGGGGTGTCTGTTTTGTGACCATATAAACCCCAGTCCGTCACACATACATATACACACTTATTTAGTTTATTTTTGGTGGTATGATTTACTGGTAAAAATTATTAGTGCCCCCGAGTTTTGACTGTGACATCTTATGTGCCCCCCTATATATTGTTCCTAGAGTTGCCTCTGCGCCCGACAGGTGATTCCTAGTCCCGGCCAGCGGAACTTCACTGAGAGACCGGCTAGGAGGCGGGATCAGAAACTGCCACCGCCACTGACTCGTTCTTTACACCGGGGGGCACAGTTTGCCATCTTCGCCCTGGGCACCGAATGACCTTGTCCCAGCACTGCATTTATCATTATGTGTGCTGTAACCTCTGCAACCAATCGCAACTGCTTCCTGATCTGCTGCAGT
Source organism: Rana muscosa (assembly GCA_029206835.1). Classification (NCBI taxonomy): domain Eukaryota; kingdom Metazoa; phylum Chordata; class Amphibia; order Anura; family Ranidae; genus Rana; species Rana muscosa. Next base: position 267,889,782 of record CM055122.1, read on the forward strand.
AAACTGATTTTGAGTCTAGCTGGCATTTATTGTATGCTCCAGGATCAGGTGGAGAGCAAAATTACATTGGGGGGGGGCAAGAAAATGTTTGCCCAGGGTCCAATCATGATTAAAGACAGCCCTGACTAAAACTATTGCATTTCCATGTTCTGTGTACTGAGAGACCAGATATAATTAATCATAAGGGGTTGTGGCGCTGTGATCAGCATAAGTAATAAATAGGTCCGTTTGACGAAAGTCCTTTTTTATGATATTTTGGAGTGTGTAACACACACTTGGTGTTGGAGAAATGAAACGGGGGAAAAAAAATTGTGAAACGAGTCCTATAGATAAAAATTATACAAAGTCCATGTTCCAGGGCAAGCCTCCAAGGGGAAGATGAGAGCAGACTCCAATGTGCAAAACAAGAAGAGAGAAGGCGCCACCAGGTAAGGAACAGTGCAATTTTTAGTTTGACAATAGGTGCATTATCCACTTACATTTCAAATTCTGTATGTTTGGCATACAAGTCCTGACTGGCCCATGATGTGGCGATCATCCGCACTAGATGTCAGCTGTGTATGATGTCTCTTATGCCGCGTACACACGATCATTTTTCCCGTCGGGGAAAAATTAAATTTTTTCCTTTGGACGAGAAAAACGATCGTCTGTGAGGTTTTTGCAGTTTTTCCCGACGGGAAAAACGTCATTAATCACGACGAGAAAAATTTAAAACATGCTCTAATTTTTCTCGTCGTGATTCCTGTCATTTTTTTCCGCTGCAGTTTTCCCATATAGGGAAACACTGCCGCGGAGCCTACACACGGTCATTTTTCTCGTCAAGAGAAAAAAATGACGGGAAAAACGGCCGTGTGTGGGGGAACAAGCCGTTTCCCTCGTTTTTCCTGTCGTGATTCACGGCGGTGTTTTCATCACCGTGAATCACGATCGTGTGTACGTGGCATTAGTCCTCTGTATCTCCATCTGTTTGGGATCCAGGAAGTCCGGGCAGTGTGAACAGCAGGAGCGAGGCTTGGAGCACAGCGTTGAGGCGCAATGACGTCACGGGCAGCGATAAAGGCAACGTATTTTCGGAGCATGCGCCGTAGGTTACTAGGTGCGCTTCTTTTTCAAGCATCTGCCGAACATACAGAATTTGAAATGTAAGTGGATAATGCACCTATTGTCAAATTAAAAATTGCACTGTTCCTTACCTGGTGGCGCCTTCTCTCTTCTTGTTTCAGACAGGGCTTTTTTTCAGCGGGAACACGGGGGAACGCAGTTCCGGCAACTCTGGACTGACTGTATGTAATGGCAAGGGGTGCTGGGGTGTGCTGCAGGGTATTAATGCTCACTGCTGGGGATCTATTTTTTCAGGGGGGGTCTATTGTTGCTGGGGAGGGTCTAATGTTGTAGAGGGGTCAGTTGTTGCTGAAAGAGATCTACTGTTGGGAGAGGGGACTATTGTTGATGACAGCCAGAGAGTCTATTAATGCTGGCTGTGCGGAGATCTGTTGATGCTGCCGGGAGTCTATTGTTGCTGGGGGGAATTTTTGATGTGGGTGGTCCATTGTTGTTAGGGGGATCTATTGTTGCTGGCTGCAGGGGATCTATTTTACTGTTTTTCTTGATATCATTACCAAATTCCATACAAATTACTTGGCACCACAAAATAATACTTGGTTCTATATTGTCTAAAAGGGGCGGTACTGGGAGGTGGGTAGGGACGGAGAAAAGGAGTGACTTGGAAAAGGGGAGTTCCTACACCTATTGTCTGCGAAAAAAAGCCCTGGTTTCAGATATAATGAATGCAGGCTCCTGGGTTTAGCAACACTTTCAGTATTGTCACTAATCACATATCCCACTCTAGGCAGTAAGAAGCATTTGTTTATCTACCTTAGCTGTGTAGATTTGTGAGCAGGTCTTCAATAGGAATGATTAAAAATTGCCTGAAAAATTAGCATGACGCAGTTCTTGCACGACTTTGCAACCGACAACCATTTTTGAGTAACAAAAATGCTAATGCCTAAAAACGCATGTGCAAATGTGCAAAAATGCTCCAAAAACAATAGAAGAGGTTGACACTGAAGCGTGAATGTAGCCTTATGCAGTCAAAAATGCCAGTGTATCTTCTCGGCTGAGGATTATAGTTCTACAAAAAAGGTACAAAGAAGTTAGAGTTCAAAGACATTTTTATTGGGGTTACAGAGTAATTGTGTGCAAGAGCATTAAGGTAGGATTAAACCTGCAGAGTTTTTCAGTTAAACACATTAAGCACAAAAAAATTTACTTTCCCCATTAAACTATTTTTTGTAAACTCTAACCCCAGCACTTGCAGTTTACAACTTTCATTGCTGCTGGCTCCTGCTCTGAGTGCTGCTTGCCTGAACCTCAGGTTTAAACAAGAATAAATAAAAAGAAAGCCCTAGGGCTAACGCTGCGCTAAATGACAATATTAGGTAGAAAAAAATATATTGAAAAAGTGAAAAGAACAGCCGCTAGCACCATAAGTTCAGTACAAGAAACTTATAAATAGCAAGAAAAAAACAGAAGTGCAGCGCTAAAAAATGATCATATATGCTCATCAAAAATCAAAACTGATAAATTGATGACTAAATTGATAAAAAAATGTTTATAAAACATATAAATGAATATACATATGATATGTATTGTATAAAAATAATGAAAAAATAATTAAGTGAAAAAAATTCTAAGTGAAAAGAAGGTGAAAAAATGGAAAACAAATGCAGTGTTCCGAAATATATAAATGAATATAATGTTCCAACAAAAACCCTCTAGATATAAGGAGAAGGTGAGTAATAGCTAGTGAATAAGGGGAAAAGATATATGCTCAAAAAATAATTCTAAAATACAAAAAAGTGCAGAATGAGAAACCACAGAAGTTGAATGCAATTGATCCATTCAAAAAATGAAGTGATAATATGAATAAAAAACACAAGAGGAAAAAAAAGGCCCAAAAAAGATTTTGTTTCAAAAAGAAAAGTTGATGTAAAGAATAGGATGATGAACCAATCTTCCCAAGGAGAACATAAAAGCTTCAGGTGTATCACCCTGGTGACAAGTAATCTGCTTACCAGATTGCCGTGACTGAATTTAAGTCTCACCCAGCAGAGGGAATAGGTTTCCCCAGAACCCTTGTGTCTCCACGGTAGCAGTGCAGTAATCGTAGTCATCAAAGGCTCACATGGAAAGAAATAAATGTATCCATGGTGTAGTATGTATAAACAAGTGCTTTAATTCGTAATGAAAACTCACTTACAGCAGGGTCAATATCATATAACGGTAGCGATGAATAACAAATGCGGCGTCTCGGTGTTCCTATGTTCGTTCGTTCCTGTGTCATCCACGACACCTCCTCTCGTTCGGATATTGCGTGATGACGTCAGCGGACCCTACGCGTTTCATCACTAACAGGACATCAACTGGGGATTGGCCGTTGATGTCCTGTTAGTGACGAAACGCGTGTGCATCAATAGATCATGGCACCAGCTTAACCAGTTGCCGACCATTCGCCATCATTTGACGAAGGCAGGTTGGCTCCCCTGCGTAGCTGTATGGCGGGCGCTTAAAGGGGTATAGGGGGCGCACGTGACGTAGGAGCCACTGCGCGTGCCCAGCGGCCGCGATGATTGCCGGGCACCCACAATCGCTCCTGAAAGAGGCAGAATGGAGATTTGTCTATGTTAATAGACAGATCTCCGTTCCGTCAGGGGTGAGGAGAGCGATCTGTTGTTCCTAATGCTTAGGAACAGCGATCGGTCTCCTCCTCCAGACAGTCTCATCCCCCCCACAGTTAGAAAACACACCTAGAGAACACATTTAACCGCTTGATCGTCCCCTAGAGTTAACCCCTTCCCTGCCAGTGACATTTGCACAGTAATCAGTGCATTTTTATAGCACTGATCGCTGTATAAATGTCAATGGTCCCAAAAAAGTGTCCAATCTCTCCGCCGTAATGTCACAGTCCCGCTAAAAATCGCAGATCACCCCCATTACAGGTCAAAATGCCATAAATCTATCCCCTATTTTGTAGACGCTATAACTTTTGCGCAAACCAATCAATATTCGCTTATTGCGTTCTTGTTTTTACCAAAAATATGTAGAAGAATACATATCAGCCTAAACTTTTCAAACTTGGCAGTCTTTTTTTGTTTATAGTGCAAAAACTAACAACCACAGAGGTGATCAAATGCCACCAAAAGAAAGCTCTATTTGTGGGGGAAAAAAAGGACAGAAATTTTGTTTGGGTACAAGGTCGCATGACCGCGCAATTATCAGTGCCGTATCGCAAAAAATGCCCTGGTCAGGAAGTGGGTAAATGCCTTCCAGGGCTGAAGTGGTTAAAGTGGTCAGAAATAGTAATTATTATTTTTTTTAATAACAATTAGGTTTGCTCTATGCAACGGAAGTACACAGAATGGCCCCGAAGCTCCTCCTGTTTTTGGGTCCGCTGGCTTCTCCTCCCCGGTGAGTACCCCCCATAGGAAGCCACATTCATGCAAAGGTCATCTGTGGACAGGGACGCAAAGATGAGCTGTGAACGGGGACGCAAAGGTGGACAAGGGCACAAAGGTGATCTGTGGACGGGGACGCAAAGGAGAGCTCTGGAATGGGACACACAGATGAGCGATGGACATGGGCACATAGATAAGCTGGTGATGGAAATGCAGATGTGAGCTGTGAAAAAGAGACACAGAAAAGATCTGTAGATGAGGGAAGCAGAGGAGAGCTATAGACTGTAGGTACAGAGATAAGCTGAGGTGGGAAGGGAACGCAAAGATGAGCTGTGAACGGGGGGCGTAGAGGTGAGCTGTGGAAGATGAGTGCAAAGGTGAGCAGTGGATGGTTATTTTTGGGGGTGTTTCTTAACCTCTTGGCGCCGACAGCATGCAAATATGCAGCCTTTTGGCCCCTATCAGCCGCATATTTTGCGTGCAATATAAAAACAGCTGAGCCGAAAGCTGCTTGCAATTGGTAGCTTTCTAATCATGTGACAGCCAATCACAGCAGTGACATGACCATAAACCCTTCCTGGCAAAGTCGCCGTGATTTTGACAAAACAGTCAGTCATACGACTGTAGATCCGACTTTGGCCTGCGACTTGAAGTCCGACTTCAATGACCAGGGATCCGATTTTGATCCCTGAGATAACAGGCACTGTCTGTTTGGTATGAATCATTAGGGGGAACTCCACGGCAGTTCCCCTTCAAGATCATCAGAGCACAAGTCGCATGCCGAAGTCGGATCCGTTAATACGGGATCCGACGTCAGAAAAAAAGTAGTGCAGGAATTACTTTGAAGTAGGTTTGACTTAAAGTCGTGCTAATATGAATGGTAGTCATTGAAAATCATGAAGAATGACTTGTCATGCATACCTCCCAACTTTTTGAGATAGGAATGAGGGACACCTACCAGCAAAAGTATGCAGGTATAGGACACACCCCCTTGACACGCCCCCTTAAAGGAGAATTGTACAAAAAAAAACAAGGTTGGTTAAACCCTGTTTTTTTTACCACTGCTATTCCGTTTATATTGGCTTTTGAAATTTACAAATGCAGTAATTTAGAAATCAGATGAAAGGTTTAGTGCTGGAAAACACATTTTGATAGATAAAAAGAGCATTTTATATACATCTATATAGATCAGACGAAAATGGGGGACGAATGAGGGACAGAGGGACATTGCTCCAAATCAAGGACAGTCCCTCGAAATCAGGGACAGTTGGGAGCTATGGTCGTGCGACTTTGTAGTCCCAAATCGTGAGACAGGTCGTATAAGTGTGAAAGGGGCCTAAACACAAATGTAAAAAACAAACACACCTGTCCCAGTATCCATCGATGTCTTTGGTTCAGGCGCTGGCATCTTAACTGTGGGCAGCCGACTATGTCTCCTTGTGGTTTCACAGCTGGCTGCCCACTGCGCATGCATGAGCTGCGCTGCACCCTGTACACGGTCCAGCAGTCTCCTGGGACCTGTGACTAGGGATGAGCTCGGTGTTCGAGTCGAACATACGTTCGACTCGAACATCGGCTGTTCGATCGTTCGACGAAGATCGAACGATTTGGGCCGCTCGCGCCTAATTCGAGTGACGCGAACGGCCCACAATGCACTACGCCATCGCAGTGTCATCCAGGCACTGTGACCCCGCATGCTTGGCCAATCACAGCGCCGGCAGCGAGGAGAGCAATGATTGGCCACAGGCAGGATGCCTGTGGCCAATTATTGCTGAGGGTGTTTAGTACACGCCCCACACTATAAAAGGCCGCCAGCACGGCGGCCTAGTGTAGTGTGTTCCGGAGCAGGGAAAGAGAAGCATAGGCAGGGACAGTGACATTTTTTTTTTTCTTGCTTAACCTGGATTCCTTTAGTTTAGGGAAAGAGAAGGATAGGTAGGGAGAGTGTCAGTGTGTTTTACTGTGTGAATCCTTGTTTCTAGGGACAGGGAAGGACAGTGAGGGAAATTCTCCTTGTGCTATAGTGTGCTAAAGCATTGATCATCAACCGTCTTTAAAAAATCATTTTTTCTAGGGACAGAAAACTATAGGTAGGAAGAGTGTTGTCATGGATATGCATTAATGTCTGTCTGCCATCTTACCTTCCTCCTCATGTGTTCATCTAGAGACCAGACCTCCTTCACCTGGCTTCCTTTATAATCTCCTCCCAGCCTGACTCCACCCCAGGCCCTATCACTGAACACTATATTAACCTGTGCACTGCAAGCCTGCTTTGCTGATCAACGTGTTTGTTAGGCATTGTGTGTTTGGGTTCCTGCCTGCCGTGTGCTACGTCTGTCTCTCTGTTACGTTATTGGCTTGTCCCCGACCATCCCTGTCTGCTCGTGACCCTTGACCTTCGGCTCGTTCTTCGTTATCCTTGTCTGCTTGTGGCCCCTGACCTTCGGCTTGTTATTCGGTTCTCTCTATCGTGTGCCGCTGCTTCCCCTTATCCTACGGGGCGTGAGCTAGGAAACTCCAGGGGCCGCGACCTGGTCCCAGCCTGCAGCGTAACATCCTCACCACTAGAGGCCCTGGAGAAGACCAGCTGGGTCTTAGACTCCGCGCCCTGGGGAATCTTGGCTCTCGCTTCCGTTGGGATCCCGGTTGTGCTCCTCTGGTCCCGCTTTCCACAACCACCCAGTTTCCTACCCACAGAAGCCAGCCATAGGGTTCACTACCTCGCGGTGCACTCCTGTCCCCCTACGGTGTGCATCTGTCACCTGGCCACAGGTGACCCTGACAGTTTGATCAGCCATGAACCCGGCTGACATCCCGCTTCCCGCGGATGATCCATTGCAGGGCATAGTTCGCAGACTTGAGACCCAGGAATCAAATCAGACCCAGGTGATGCGATTCCTCCAGGATCTGGCTTCTCGATTCGAGCAGCTTCAGGTCTCCTTGGGAACCCCGAATCCGCAACCCCAAGTACAACCAGCGGCTGTACCTATCGCACCAGTCGCAGCCTCACACTCACTAAGATTGCCAGCTCCGTTCCGTTTCTCTGGGGACTCCAAGGCCTGCAGGGGGTTTCTCAGCCAATGCACTATTCATTTTGAGCTTCAGCCTCAAAGCTTCCTATCTGACCGGGCTAAGGTAGCCTATATCATTTCCCTCCTCTCCGGTGAAGCTTTGGCCTGGGCTGCCCCCCTGTGGGAGAGGAACGATCCGGTGGTTTCCAGTCTGTCCGAATTCTTGAAGCTCTTTCGTAATATCTTCGAAGAACCGGCTCGTGTCTCTTCAGCGGCCAGCGCCCTTCTACGTCTCCGCCAAGAGTCTGCTTCAGTGGGACAGTACGCCCTTAATTTCCGCATACTGTCGGCTGAGTTGAGCTGGAACAATGAGGCCTTAGTCGCAACCTTTTTGCATGGCCTTTCTGATAGAGTGAAGGATGAATTAGCAGGAAGAACCATCCCCACTGATCTGGACGGAGTTATCTCCTTGTGTAACCAGATCGATATTCGCTTTCAGGAAAGGACCCTAGAAAAGCGGCGCCAGCACTCCTTGGTCCTTAGTCAGCCTGAGCTCCCCTCTCCTCGACCCGTGGAGCATCTCCTGCCAGCTGAGGAACCCATGCAGCTGGGCAGGACCAGGCTATCCCCAGAGGAACGTGCTAGGCGCAGAAATCTAGGCCTGTGTCTCTACTGTGGGGGCAAAGGTCATTTTCGTGACACTTGCTCTCTTTGTCCAGAAAAACGTTTGGGTCCACTTCATCTGGAAAGTGGAGTATTGGACCCAGAAATATCACCTTCCCCTTCTCGTCTTCTGCTTTCTGTGTTCCTTCATGTTGGTGCTTCTTCTCATTCGGTCTCAGCATATCTGGATTCCGGAGCCGCTGGTAATTTCATGGACTGGGAAATCGCATCGTCCATGAGACTTACTCTTTTGCCCCTCACCACGCCATTGGTGGTCTTGGCGATTGATGGTACTATTCTCCCAGGGGGACCTATCCGCTTCCAGACCCTCCCTGTTAAGATGTCGGTGGGTACACTCCACCAGGAGTGGATATCCTTCCTTATCTTACCCAAGGCCTCAACGCCTATAATTTTGGGTCTCCCATGGTTACAGCTCCATTCTCCTCATGTGGACTGGACTACTGGACAGATCCTGGCTTGGGGTCCCTCCTGTTCCTCGTCCTGCCTACCCAAGGTTGCCCCCTGTGAATCTGAGCCGGTCATTCATTCCAGGTTGCATAACCATTTACATTTCTCTGTCCCTAACCACCCTTGGACGCACAGCCAGGCTAGCTTGTCTACAAGTCCTGCAGTCGCTACGTCTTGCGATGCGATTCAGGTAGTCGCTACACCTGACTCAGCTATTCACTCTGCCTCTGTACTAGTTATGCCAGTCCAGCCCATGCCCAGTGAGCCTCTCACTTTTTCTTGTTCGGGACATTCTGCTTGTCCTTCAGCTATTCAGCTTGACTCCGGCGACATGTCACCTTCTAACCAACCTGACTTCAGGGTTCCACTGACATCTGCCCAGTCTGATGGTCCTGTGCAAGATGACCAGTTCCCCTTTAAGGGTCTAGGGGACCCTCCTCAGATTCCTGTTGATCGTCTCATGCCCTTGCTTATTCCTAGAGAGCCTTTGGTCCTCAATAGATCTTCTTGTCATCTCCCTACCTCGTTTTCAGTCTCTGAGGATAATCTTAAGTACGAGGTTAGACAAGTTCTGGATTCTCGGCTCTGCAGAGGCATTCTTCAGTACCTTGTGCATTGGAGAGGTTTTGGTCCTGAGGAGGCGTCTTGGATCGCTGCATCTGATGTCGCTGCACCTCATCTGTTGAGAAGGTTTCATCAGAGATTTCCCTTTAAGCCTGGGTCCAGGCGGGGGAGGGCCCATAAGAGGGAGGGTACTGTCATGGATATGCATTAATGTCTGTCTGCCATCTTACCTTCCTCCTCATGTGTTCATCTAGAGACCAGACCTCCTTCACCTGGCTTCCTTTATAATCTCCTCCCAGCCTGACTCCACCCCAGGCCCTATCACTGAACACTATATTAACCTGTGCACTGCAAGCCTGCTTTGCTGATCAACGTGTTTGTTAGGCATTGTGTGTTTGGGTTCCTGCCTGCCGTGTGCTACGTCTGTCTCTCTGTTACGTTATTGGCTTGTCCCCGACCATCCCTGTCTGCTCGTGACCCTTGACCTTCGGCTCGTTCTTCGTTATCCTTGTCTGCTTGTGGCCCCTGACCTTCGGCTTGTTATTCGGTTCTCTCTATCGTGTGCCGCTGCTTCCCCTTATCCTACGGGGCGTGAGCTAGGAAACTCCAGGGGCCGCGACCTGGTCCCAGCCTGCAGCGTAACATCCTCACCACTAGAGGCCCTGGAGAAGACCAGCTGGGTCTTAGACTCCGCGCCCTGGGGAATCTTGGCTCTCGCTTCCGTTGGGATCCCGGTTGTGCTCCTCTGGTCCCGCTTTCCACAACCACCCAGTTTCCTACCCACAGAAGCCAGCCATAGGGTTCACTACCTCGCGGTGCACTCCTGTCCCCCTACGGTGTGCATCTGTCACCTGGCCACAGGTGACCCTGACAAGTGTCAGTTTCTTTCACTGTGATAATCCTTGTTTCTAGGGACAGGGAAGGACAGTGAGGGAAATTCTCCTTGTGCTATAGTGTGCTAAAGCATTGATCATCAACCATCTTTAAAAAATCATTTTTTCTAGGGACAGAAAACTATAGGTAGGGAGAGTGTCAGTGTGTTTTACTGTGATAATCCTTGTTTCTAGGGACAGGGAAGGACAGTGAGGGAAATTCTCCTTGTGCTATAGTGTGCTAAAGCATTGATCATCAACCATCTTTAAAAAAACATTTTTTCTAGGGACAGAAAACTATAGGTAGGAAGAGTGTCAGTTTCTTTCACTGTGATAATCCTTGTTTCTAGGGACAGGGAAGGACAGTGAGGGAAATTCTCCTTGTGCTATAGTGTGCTAAAGCATTGATCATCAACCGTCTTTAAAAAAACATTTTTTCTAGGGACAGAAAACTATAGGTAGGAAGAGTGTCAGTTTCTTTCACTGTGATAATCCTTGTTTCTAGGGACAGGGAAGGACAGTGAGGGAAATTCTCCTTGTGCTATAGTGTGCTAAAGCATTGATCATCAACCGTCTTTGAAATCCTTGTTTTTTGGACAGTCAGGGAAATTGTCGTTATGCTATTCTGTTCGAAAGCAATCATCCTCAACCATATTTAGAAATCCTTAAGTAAAGGGACAGAGAAGGACACCTGAAGGTAGCCCTTATTGCTTTTTTCCCCATCTCCCTGCAGGCCATCTATTAGAATGTCTGGAAGGCAAACAAGGAGAGGCAGACAGTCAGGAGGCAATAAAAGAGGGCAAGCAGGCTCTGTGTCTGGGGGCAGCAGTGCTGGTCGTGGACGCGGTGCATTGTCATCAGCACATGGCCATGGGACACGCTTGTCCTTCTTTTCGGCAGCTGGACATGTTGAGCCACATCATGCCGAAGACTTGGTAGAGTGGATGACCAAGCCCTCCTCCTCCTCCTCATCCTCTCTCACCCAGGCTCAGGGTACTGGCAAAGCAGCTGCCAAAGCGTCCTCTTCCCTGGTATCAATGTCAGACTCATCATCAGTCACTCCTTCCCTAGACCCACCATGTCCTCCTCCTGAGGAGTCCCCCGAACTGTTTGAGCACAGTGTTGGGTACATGCTCCAGGAGGATGCCCAGCGTTTCGAAGGGTCTGATGATGAAACCCAGCTACAGGAAGGCAGTAGCGTGAGAGCAGACAGAGGGGATGCTCAAGAAGGACACCAATCTGGCAGTCATGTTCCAGCAGCTGCAGCATACTGCCAGATTGGCTCCAGTGATGAGGAGGGAGGGGATGATGAGGTCACTGACTCCACGTGGGTGCCTAATAGGAGAGAGGAGGAGGAGGAGGAGGATGAGGAGGAGGCACATCTCCAACGAGGCAGGATGCCCTTTGGTGGCCAGCGTAAGGGCAGTACACCGACGGAATCACACCGCAGAGCTCCGCCTGTGCAGGGCGCTGCCTCTGCCCGTCATTCAAAAAGTTCTTTGGTGTGGGCCTTTTTTGAGGCTAGTGCATCAGATCGCACAGCTGCTGTTTGCAACATATGTCTCAAGCGTATATCGCGTGGCCAAAACATCAGCCGCTTGGGTACCACATGCCTGACCAGACATATGTTGACCTGCCATGCAGCTCGTTGGCAAGCCTACCTCAAAGACCCACACCAAAGAACAAAGCGGACCTCTCCTTGCACCGCATCAGCTGGGATCTCCAACCCCACTATAACTTCAGTCCCCTCTGAAACATGCACTGAGAGGAATGAAGGTGTAGAATTAGGTGTGTCACAGCCAAGTACTTGCGGCCACTCTGCTAGCAGTACACCGACGTCCGATTCTAGCAGGCAAATTTCCCTGCCCCAGCTGCTGGACCGTCGAAAGAAGTTCACTCCCAGCCATCCACATGCCCAGCGGTTGAATGCTAGCTTGGCTAAATTGCTAGCGCTTCAACTGCTGCCTTTTCAGTTGGTAGACTCGGCCCCCTTCCGTGAGTTTGTGCAATGTGCGGTTCCTCAGTGGCAGGTTCCCAAACGCCACTTTTTCTCACGGAAGGCTATTCCGGCTCTCTACCGGCATGTGGAAGGCAATGTCTTGGCCTCGCTGGACAGGGCGGTCAGCGGTAAGGTGCATATTACCGCTGGCATGGACAGGGACGTTACCTTTCTTTCACGGCCCATTGGGTCACTCTTTTGGCAGCTGGGAAGGATGCAGGACAAGGTGCAGTAGTGTTGGAGGTTGTTCCACCGCCACGCCTCCAAAATGCTACTACTGGTTGTGACACACCTCTCTCCTCCACCCCCTCCTCTTCTTCTTCCTCCATGGCCTCTTCCTGTGGTTTGTCCTCTGAACCAGCGGTGCTCCGTAGCCGTTCAAGGGGCTACGCAAGTAAGCAGGCAAAAAGATGCCATGCCGTGCTTGCGCTGGTGTGTTTGGGGGACAGAAGCCACACTGGGGCAGAGGTCCTGTCTGCTCTGCAGGGCCAGGCCGAGAGGTGGTTGACGCCACGCCAGCTTAAGCCAGGAATGGTGGTTTGCGACAATGGCACCAACCTCCTCTCCGCCCTCCGACAGGGACAACTGACCCATGTGCCCTGTGTGGCTCATGTCCTTAACCTGGTGGTGCAGCGGTTCTTGGGCAGGTACCCGGGCTTACAGGATGTCCTGAGGCAGGCCAGGAAAGTCTGTGTGCATTTCCGCAGATCTTATATTGCCAGTGCTCGCCTGGCTGAGCTGCAAAAGGAGTTGAACCTGCCCAAGAACCGCCTTATATGTGACATGCCCACCAGGTGGAACTCAACGTTGGCCATGCTGCAGCGGCTTCACACGCAGCAGAGGGCCATCAATGAGTACCTGTGCGACTACGGCACCAGGACAGGGTCAGGGGAGCTTGGTTTTTTTTCTCCACGCCAGTGGGGCATGATCAGGGATGCATGCACTGTCCTGGCACCATTTGAGGAGGCCACGAGGATGGTGAGCAGTGACAGTGCATGCATCAGTGACACTGTACCTCTTGTCCACCTGTTGGAGCACACGCTGCGTGGAATAATGGACAGGGCACTTGAGGCAGAACAGAGGCAGGAAGAGGAGGACTTCCTTGCCTCTCAAGGCCCCCTTTACCCAGACAGTGTTCCTTCTGTCCCACCCATCGCACAGGAAGAGGAGGAGGAGGAGGAGGAGGAGGATTGTGTCAGCATGGAGGTGGAGGCTGGCACTCAGCATCATCAGCAGCAGTCTTTTAGGGATGATTTACAGTCCCAAGAAACCAGTGGACTTGTACGTGGCTGGGAGGAGGTGGCTGCGGATCATGTCGTCCTTAGTGACCCAGAGGACTCCGGACCGAATGCCTCAGCAAACCTACGCTGCATGGCCTCCCTGATCCTGCAAAGTCTGCGGAAGGATCCTCGTATTCTTCGGATCAAGGAGAGGGACCATTACTGGCTGGCCACTCTCCTTGATCCACGGTACAAGGGTAAGGTTGCGGACCTTATGTTACCGTCTCAGAGGGAGCAGAGGATGAGACAACTCCGGGAGGCCTTGCAGAAAGGTCTGTGCAACGCGTTCCCAGAGACTGGGAGGTTACAAACTCCTGGTCCTGGACAACGAGTTGCTGAGGCTTCGGCCAGTCAAAGAAGGAGCGGTGGGGAAGGTGGCCGTCTGACCGATGCGTTCAGACAATTCTTTAGTCCGCAGCCCCAAAGTATGATCGGTTCCAGCAACCATCGCCAGCGTCTGATAAACATGGTGCAGGAATATCTAGGGGCAAGGTCAGACTTGGACACCTTCCCCACCGAAAATCCTCTGGCTTACTGGGTCTTGAGGATGGATCACTGGCCAGAGCTTGCACAGTATGCAATTGAGCTACTGGCCTGTCCTGCATCCAGCGTTCTTTCGGAACGCACATTCAGTGCTGCTGGAGGATTTGTCACGGATCACAGGGTGCGCCTGTCCACCGACTCGGTTGATCGACTGACTTTCATCAAGATGAACCAGTCTTGGATCACCACCAGCTACCACACACCTGATGCTGATATAACAGACTAATTGATTTTAACATGTCACATCCCTTCAAGACTGATGCTGATGCTGAGTGCCTGTGCTGTTATGTTGACTGGCTATCCTCCTCCTCCGAGTCCTCAATGATACGATTGATGATGATGATAGCTTGGAAGATCATTTTTGTTTATGGGTGCCGCCACCAGTGGCTAAGGCCCAATTTTTCAGCCCCTGTTTTACAGGGGCGTGTAATTACAATTTTTTTAGCAATAATTTGCCATAGGGCTCATTGCTGTGCTCCAAGTACAGTATCTGTGAGGGGTTGGAGTGTTGTGCCACCAGTGCCTAAGGCCCAATTTTTCAGCCCCTGTTTAACAGGGGCGTGTCATTACAATTTTTGAAGCAATACTTTGCAACAGGGCTCATTGCTGTGCTCCAAGTACAGTATCTGTGAGGGGTTGTAGTGTTGTGCCACCAGTGCCTAAGGCCCAATTTTCCAGCCCCTGTTCAACAGGGGCATGTAATTACAATTCTTGATCTAATAATTCACAGCAGGGCCCATTGCTGCACCCACCAAGAGTAACTCTGAGGGCTTACAGTGTTGTGGCAACGCCACCACCACCACCACCACGAAAGGCCCAATTTTTCAGCCCCTGTTCAAAAGGGGCATGTAATTACAATTCTTGATCTAATAATTCACAGCAGGGCCCATTCCTGCACCCACCAAGAGTAACTCTGAGGGCTTACAGTGTTGTGGCAACACCACCACCACCACCACGAAAGGCCCAATTTTTCAGCCCCTGTTCAACAGGGGCATGCAATTACAATCTTGATCTAATAATTCACAGCAGGGCCCATTGCTGCACCCACCAAGAGTAACTCTGAGGGCTTACAGTGTTGTGGCAACGCCACCACCACCACCACCACGAAAGGCCCAATTTTTCAGCCCCTGTTCAAAAGGGGCATGTAATTACAATTCTTGATCTAATAATTCACAGCAGGGCCCATTCCTGCACCCACCAAGAGTAACTCTGAGGGCTTACAGTGTTGTGGCAACACCACCACCACCACCACGAAAGGCCCAATTTTTCAGCCCCTGTTCAACAGGGGCATGCAATTACAATCTTGATCTAATAATTCACAGCAGGGCCCATTGCTGCACCCACCAAGAGTAACTGTCAGGGCTTACAGTGTTGTGGCACCAGCACCACCATCAAAGGCCCAATTTTTACTACCACTGTTCAACAATTATATGTAATTAAAATTCCTGATATAATAGTTGACAGCAGGGCGTTCCAGCACCAACCAAGAGTAACTGTGAGTGCTTACAGTGTTGTGCCAACACCAACAACTAAGGGGCCTATTTCTGCAGAGTATATACGGCAGGTCCCTACTTTCAAACATCCAACTTACAAACGACTCCTACTTGCAAACGCAAGAAGACAACAGGAAGTGAGAGGAAATCTACCCCTTGGAAGGAAAATTCTCTCCTGTAAGAATTAATATGGGAGAAAGGTGTCTCCTCTGTACTGATGCTTTATCAGCAATCCTTGTTTCAAGAAAAACACCACATTTCAAAAACAGTTGTCATTGGGACGGAAAGTGAGGTGAAATGTTCTGAACAGGGGCACAGACAGCAAAACAAATGTTACAGGGGTGATAACCCTTACCTATGTTTTCCAAAAAGTTTAAAAATAGATTTTTGGGCTGGAGCTACACTTAAACAATGTACCTGTTCAAAATTACAAACAGATTCTACATAAGAACAAACCTACAGTCCCTGTCTTGTATGCACCGCCTGTATACGGCTGTTCAGAGTATATAGGGCCTTTTTTATTTTATGTGCGGGGTTCCCCTTAATATCCATACAAGACCCAAAGGGGCTGGTAATGGGCTGGGGTAGGGGGGGGGGTGTCATGGGGTAGCTATGCCATTTTTCTTAAAGATTTTCATCCATATTACCGGGACCAGACATTACATTAAAGCCGCAAGCAGTTTTAAATGGCTTTTTTTCCTTTAGAATGTAATTTTGTGCAGGGACAGTTCTAAACACGGGAAACACGTGGCACTTCACAGGCATACTTTAGACACCCCCCAGGTACGATATTTAAAGGAATATTTGACTTTTTTTTTTTCACTTTATGCATCATTAAAATGACTGCTCCCGAAAAACGACCGTTTTTAAAACTTCTTTTTGCATTGATACATGTCCCCTGGTGCAGAACCCGGGTTCCCAAACCCTTTTTAGGACAATAACATGCATAATAGTCGTTATAATTAGCACTTTAGAATTCGAACGTTCGCATCCATTGTATTTAATAGGGTTCTAATGTTCGTACGAACTTTCGGTCCGTTCGCGGGTTCTGGTGCGAACCGAACCCGGGGGTGTTCGGCTCATCACTACCTGTGACGTGTCCCAGGAGGCTGCGGGGAAGGAGGGGGGGGGTGAACTTTCGCTCGGACTGCCATCTGACTGGAAGTGTACCACCCCCCCCCCCAAAAAAAAAAAAGACATTCCAAATATGGGAGGGAGGAGGAAAAGCGGAACCTTCCCTTTTGGGAGATGTTCCGTTTTAAGGAAGGAGGTATTAAATATTAATGACCCCTGGACTGTTCTTATGACTGTTGCACTCATTACAATGTGTGATAATGAAACATAAATGCGCAACCTGGTACTAGCAATCAAAGTGCAAACGTGAAATAATAAATTATACACATAAACCATAAATTACAATAGAACAATGTAACCATGTGCCCGATATGCACAATAAAGGGTGTTATGATTTTTGAACGTAGTATACCATGAAGCATTTTTTTCCTCTCCTTAATATGGTTCCTTGCTATGCTATATGAGCACACCCACGTCCAAAAAGTTGAAGGTGATTGATAACCCCCAGCCGGGTAGTGGATGGGAGGATTCAGAAGATTGCCAGACTTACTGGTGCTGACATCAGGAGTTACCTTATATGCTGAGCCCAGTGGCAGAATTATAGGGGTCGCTGAGGTCTCTATGGCAACCGGGCCCCTTGCTGCAGGGGGCCCTCAATGGCCCTCTGTATACAGTACTTCGATAGGAGCGGAGACGAGCTCCCCCGATCCTAAGCCGAACTGTAATCGGCACTGTGTGCGGGGAGCTCGTCAAATTGATTACATAAAGCACAGTGTGTGCTGTGCTCTTTGTCTCCCCCTACAGTGCAGTACCCGGCAGGAAGAGCAGGAAGGTAAAGCACTGCCGTTTTTCATCTACTGTATGTGTTCATGTGCATCTGTTCGTGTGTTCATGTGCATCTGTTCGTGTGTTCATGTGCATCTGTTCGTGTGTTCATGTGCATCTGTTCGTGTGTTCATGTGCATCTGTTCGTGTGTTCATGTGCGTGTTCATGTGCATCTGTTCGTGTGTTCATGTGCATCTGTTCGTGTGTTCATGTGCGTGTTCGTGTGTGTGTTCATGTGCATGTGTTCGTGTGTTCATGTGCATGTGTTCGTGTGTTCATGTGCATGTGTTCGTGTGTTCATGTGCGTGTTCGTGTGTTCGTGCATGTGTTCGTGTGTTCATGTGCGTGTGTGTGTGTTCATATGCGTGTGTGTGTATGTGCGTTCGTGTCTTCATGTGCATGTGTTCATGTGCGTGTTCGTGTGTTCATATGCGTGTGTGTGTGTTCATGTGCATGTGTTCGTGTGTTCATGTGCGTGTGTGTGTGTGTTCATGTGCATGTGTTCATGTGCGTGTGTGTTTGTGTGTTCATATGCGTGTGTGTGTTCATGTGCATGTGTTCGTGTGTTCGTGTGTTTGTGTGTTCATGTGCGTGTTTGTGTGTTCATATGCGTGTGTGTTCATGTGCATGTGTGTGTTCATGTGCGTTCGTGTGTGTGTGTTTGCATGTGTGTGTGTATATGTTAGGGTTGCCACCTTTTCTTAAAGCCGAACACTTAAGCGGCGCACAGCATTTAAAAAAAAAAATTTGTAGTGTGCACTATGCATATATTGTTATTAAATAACATTTCAAATCATATGGAGTTAATCCCCCCCCCCCATCATTCACATTTTTTTTTTCACATATGAATTAATAGAAGTATAGGAGGAGCTTGTACGGCATTTTTTAATTTTTTTTGAGTTGTGGGAACACAAATCAATGCTAGCAGCAACTCAACAGTGAGTTTATTTACCAAGATTTTCTCTTAACTTAAAAATTACAGGGAGTGCTGATAAGGGGGATCTTTCATCTAATGCAGCACCCCTCCCCTACAGACACCCAGATCAGAGTCTCTTTATATCAGCAACCCCCCCCCCTTAAAGACCTCTGTAAGAGGAAGGGGGTGCTTAAATAAGGTGATTCTAATATAATGGGGGGTTTTAAGAGGGGGTGCTGATATAAAGAGACTCTGATCTAATGGGGTGTCTGTAGGGGAGGGGTGCTGCCTGCTGATCTAATGATCAGCAGCCATTAGATCAGCAGCCAGCACCCATTAGAGACCCTCATTAGCTCATAGTCCCCTTCTATCAGTGCCCCCTCCTTCCTTAGAGGCCTCCATTAGATGAGAGAACCTCCTTAGCAGGGCCGCTGTTAGAAATAATGGGGCCCCACAGCCTACCCGACGAGGCCCCTTCGACCCCACCCCTGGCCCTGGTCTCTAACACACAAAGTACAGCATTTAGGGGTGAGCTATGTACACAGTGCAGCGTTGAGGAGTGCGTTACACACGGACTGCAGAGTTTGAACGCTGTGCTACATACAGAGTGCGGGGTCAGGATTGCTTATATACAGAGTGCGGGGTCAGATCAGCTCTCTCCCCAAATTTCTCTCTCTCTCTCTCTCTCTCTCTCTCTCTCTCTCACAGCAGTTCTATTACCGACAGAAAAGAAGTACTGTCTGTACCCTAAGCGAGTCAGGCTACCGGTGCGGGCTTCGGGAGATGCTGCGGACACGAGGCTGGAGTGTGTATACCCCGCCCGCTGCTTCTCCTCCTCTGTTGTAGATGCAGAGAGAAGCCGCTGCAAGCAAGACGTTCAGCCGGAGTTAGG
The DNA here is from genome assembly GCA_029206835.1 of Rana muscosa. Lineage (NCBI taxonomy): Eukaryota > Metazoa > Chordata > Amphibia > Anura > Ranidae > Rana > Rana muscosa. The sequence continues at coordinate 267,908,837 of CM055122.1, forward strand.
GGGCGGAGCTGGAGCGGCTTTTCGGTTGTTAGGACACGGACTTTACTGCAATCATTGTGGAGGCTGGGGGGGGGAGCAGAGTAAAAACAAGTGCTGTGTAGTTCAGCTGAAAGAAGCCCTCCCTGGATCAGCACTGGCTCCATCCCCAGAACAGTTTTCAGTGACTGTCGGTATGCTATGCATCCGGGATTCAAATGGAGGCAAACCCGGGCATAAGTCTCAAAACCCGGACTACCCGGGTCAATCCCGTACAGGTGGCAACCCTGGTGTATGTATGCATGTGTGGGTGCTCATGTGCATGTGTGCGCGCTCATGTGCATATGTATGTATGTATGTATGTATGTGTGCATGTATGTGTTTATATCAGTGGCGGTGCGTCCATAAGGGCGCACGGGCGCCGCCCCCTCTCTCCAGCCACCCCCTCTATCACCAATAGATAGATTCATGCATAGCATGAATCTATCCATGGCCACCGCTACCACCCCCTATTCAGGCGCCCAGCCCCTTTTCGGGCGCCTGAATTACAGCGACGGGGGGGTGTTTTTTAAGCACTAATAGGCTTCAAAATAGGTGAACTGCAAGCACCATGCTGGGCGCTCGCAGTCCACCCAGGTGTGATAGAAAAGCGAATGAATATTCACTTTTCTAACACTGAACTGCCTCTCCACCAATCAGGTGCTCGGGTCTGTTACCTGTCACCTTATTGGCTGAAAAGACAGGCACCGCTATTGGACGCCTATCAGGAGGACAGTATGGGAGGAGACGCATGGAGGACACGGCTCTTCGCTGTCACCCGCTGCCCTACTGAGATAGGGTAAGTGCCGGGCAGACTGCGCATGGGTGGGGTCACAGTGGCTGCGTTTGATGGCACAGTGGCTGCGTTTGATGGGCACAGTGGCTGCGTTTGATGGGCACAGTGGCTGCGTCTGATGGGCACAGTGGCTGAGTCTGATGGGCACAGTGGCTGCGGTTGAGGGCACAGTGGCTGCAATTTTTTTTTTTTTAAAGAATGTATATGTGTGTGTGTGTGTGTATGTATATATACAGTGTATGTGTGTTCACATGACCCCCTATATGTGTACAATCAGAATCGATTTTTAATTTTTTTTTTTTTACTTGTTCATATAGTACCAGCAAAAAAATGCTGGTCCACTGAAAAGCGATCCATGCTCACATCGCTTTTCAGAGGCATTTGACAGCCGGTAAAGAGGCAATATGTTGCCTCCTGACCGCCTGTTTTAACCCCTTAAATGCATCATCACTATGCTGCAACTGCATGTAATGCACACAGTTACAGGGTGGTTGCAGTGCAGCCCCATTCACCTAGGGGTATACTTCAAGGGTGCCCTGGCTGGAAAAATATTGAGAAACACTGGCATAGAGGAACCAATCTCTCCATTTTCATCCTGCAGCCGCTGAATGCCTGCAGGAGGGAGAGGGAGAGGAGGAGAAGCAGGGTAAATGGAGAAATTGGTTCCTTTTTATGCAGCCACCCACTTGCGACCGGGTCCTGTTGTTCCGCTACCAGGCTCGGAGAAAAAAGCCCTGTCCGGGGGGTCAGGGGGGCCCTTCATGGTTTCTTGCATCGGGGCCCTGAAGGTTCTAGTTACGCCACTGGCTGAGCCTGTTTGATCTCTGTAATAGAGATCCATCTGATCCGGTAAGCGGCCTCTCTGTATATATCTGCCTTTATTCTCCTGTATCTGACGAGTGGAAGCAAATGAAGAAGTTTTTGCCATCAGTAGCTGTTTTTTCTGATGGACACTTTGTTGCCTATCCTTGTGTGATAAATTGGCAGTTTATCTGAATGGACACACATTTTTATTTTTATTTTTTTCATGGTGACTCACCTTCACCGATTGTCACATTGTTCTATTGTCATTTTTTATTGTTTATGTGTATAATTTATTATTTCAGGTTTGCACTTTGATTGCTAGTACCAGGTTGCGCATTTATGTTTTATTATTAAACATTTTTCTAGCTGATTATTCCAGTTATATATTATTTGCAGCACCATCACTTTTAGGCCTCATGCCCACTGACGTTTTTACAGCTGCGCTTTTTTACAGCTTAAAAACGCCTGTCCATGTTATTGTAAAAAATTTTTATTTTTATTTTTTTAAAAAACAAAAAAAAACGTCGGAGCTAAAAAACGCGACCGCGCGTTAGTGCGCGTTTTTGAGCGTTTTTGGGCGTTTGAGCGTTTTTTGACGCTCGCGTTTTTTTTCTGCCTAACTCCGACGCTGAGGAACGCACTGGTCCTGGTTTTTTTTTACAGCTTAAAAACGTCTATGCTATTTGCAGCTCAAAAACGTCTAGGTGGGCATGAAGCTATAGACTAACATGGACAGGCGTTTTTAAGCTGTAAAAAATGCCCAAAAACGCGGCTGTAAAAACGTCCGTGGGCATGAGGCCTTACTTGTCATATCTGGATACTAGTTCTTGTTGGAGAACAGTATCCCTCCTTTTTGCATTGTGTGTTTGCACTATTGCACTGTTTACAAATAGGGTGGTAGCGCGGATTGTCCACGTTACACTCATTACAATGTGGTGTATATTACATATTTTTCAGCCCTGCACTCTGCATGCTGGGATGTATATTAGATACTCTGACTACTTCACTCTTTACATAAGGCTTTATGTCAATCCTCACCACTCAGTACGCTCAAAGTGCAGCAATCAAGTGTGTGTAAAGTACACTACGGTATATGGACTCCGGTAGTCAGAAGTATGCAATGTATGGCACAGCTTACAGCAGTGGTGTATTTAGGTTTTGTGCTGCCCTAGGCCTGACAAAATTCATGCACCCCCTAATTTAAATACGACTCACCCTTCCTGTCAAAGCCACACCCCTTCCTACTTAAGACCCACCCTATTATCTGTAAACCAGACCCCCGCCCCTTCCATCTCCCCCTAGCAGCAAAAATACCCCCTTTCAGCACAAATCCTCACCCTCATATAACCCCTTCTAGTGAAAATCCCCCTTCTCAGCACAAACCCTTGCCTTAACCTCCCCTTTCCCAGCACAAATCCCCCCCCCTTTTAGCACAAATCCTTCCCTATCTCCCCCTCCCAGCATACATCCCCCCTCCCATCACAAATCCTCCCCCATCTCCCCCTCCCAGCACAAATTACATCTCTCTGCACAAATCCTCCCCCATCTCCCCCTCCCAGCACAAATTACATCTCGGCATAAATCCTTCCCCATCTCCCCCTCCCAGCACAAATCCTCCCCCATGTCCCCCTTCCAGCATAAACCTCACGTTCAGAAAAAAAATCCCCCCTCATCTCAAACCTGTGCCTCCTTCTCTCCCCTCCCAGTACAACCCCCCCCCCCAGCTCTTTCTCCTGTTTTGTAAGAGCAGCCTACTCTCCTGGGACTTGTAGTGCCCTCTGGGGGGGCTGGGATATGGCAGCCTCCTATGCTGGGCCTTGTAGTGCCCTAGACTACAGGGGATGGAAGAATGGCAGCCCACTCTGCTGGAACTTGTAGTGCCCTCAGTGGCGGAATGAGGATTCCTCAGTCCCCCCACAGTCTAAGGCACTACAAGTCCCAGCATAGGAGGCTGCTATATCTCAGCCCCCCCCCCCCAGAGTGCACTGCAGGTCCCAGCATAGAAGGCTGCCATATTTCAGCCCCCACAGTGCACTACAAGTCCCAGCAAAAACAGGCTGCCATATCTCAGCCCCCACACAGTGCACTACAAGTCCCAGCAAAAACGGGCTGCCATATCTCAGCCCCCCACAGTGCACTACAAGTCCCAACAAAAACAATGGAACATGGGGGAGATCATGTCCATAATGGGGGTGGTAGTGACACAGCCCCAAATCCACAATGGCTCAAAAGTGATATGGTCAAGAAATATTAAAGACAGAATAAAGGTGGATAAAGCACCTGGACCAGATGGCATACACCCACGGATCCTAAAAGAATTGAGCTCTGTAATTTCAAAGCCATTGTATCTAATTTTTAGGGACTCATTAATGACGGGAATAGTACCACTGGATTGGCGTAGGGCCAATGTGGTGCCTATATTTAAAAAGGGAACAAAGTCTTTAACAAGTAACTATAGACCTGTTAGTTTAACTTCTATAGTTGGGAAAATACTGGAGAGATTAATAAAAGACCACATAGATGAGTTCTTGCTGGAAAAAAAACTATTTAAGCAACAGACAGCATGGATTCATGAAAGACAGAAGTTGTCAAACAAACCTGATTTCTTTTTATGAAGAGGTAAGTAAAACCTTGGACAGAGGCGTGGCTGTGGACGTGGTATACTTGGATTTTGCAAAAGCGTTCGATACAGTTCCCCACACACGGCTCATGTGTAAGGTAAAGTCTACAGGATTGGAAATATCAGTTTGTAAATGGATAGAAAACTGGCTAAAAGACAGAATTCAGAGAGTCGTGGTTAATGATTCTTACTCTGAATGGTCTAAGGTTATCAGTGGTGTACCCCAAGGTTCAGTGTTGGGACCCTTACTTTTTAATATGTTTATAAATGATATTGGGTCTGAGATCAAAAGTAACATTTCTGTCTTTGCAGAAGACACTAAGCTATGCAGTGGAATAAGGTCCTTACAGGACGTCGCCAATTTGCAAACCGACCTCAATGCTCTGTCTAATTGGGCGACTATGTGGCAGATGAGGTTTAATGTTGATAAATGTAAAGTTATGCACTTGGGGGCTAAGAATATGAATGCATCATACATACTAGGGTAAGTACAACTGGGGGGATCCGTAGTGGAGAAGGATCTGGGGGTTTTGGTAGATCATAAGCTCAATAATGGCATGCAATGCCAAGCTGCGGTTTCCAAAGCGAGCAAAGTCCTTTCTTGTATTAAAGCAGAGGTCCACCCTGAAAAAATGTTTACATTAAAAATCATAAAAAATAAATAAAAAATTAATAGAAAAAATAAATAAAATTATACTCACCCTAAATGCCTGTTGCTATGCGGAAGTCCCCTAATCTGCCTCTAATGTTCCTCTTCTCATCCGCGGTGGGTCTCCTTCCGCTTCCTTTTCTTGTGAATGGGGCGCGCTGCCTTCTGGGAACTGTGTGTATCCCAGAAGGCAAGTCGCCCATTCACAAAGTGCCGTGCGAGTGGCGCATGCGCAGTAGGAAACGGGCAGTGAAGCTTTACGGCTTCACTGCGTGTTTCCCTTACTCAGGATTTACTCAGGATGGAGGAGCCGGGACCTGCCAGCAGCGATCGATTGCCATGGCAGGACCCACATCACGGGCGAGTAGGACAGGTAAGTGTCCTTATTAAAAGTCAGCAGCTACACTGTTAGTAGCTGCTGACTTTTTTTTTGGCTGCACCTCCGCTTTAAGAGGTATGGACTCCAGAGAGAGAGAGAGAGATATCATTTTGCCCCTGTTCAAATCATTAGTAAGACCTCATCTGAAATATGCAGTTCAGTTTTGGGCACCAGTTCTAAGAAAGGATATCGGGGAACTGGAGAAAGTGCAGAGAAGGGCAACCAAACTGATAAGAGGCATGGAGGAGCTCAGCTATGAGGAAAGATTAGAGGAACTGAATTTATTCACTCTTGAGAAGAGGAGAATAAGGGGAGATATGATTTAACATGTACAAATATATAAGGGGTCCATATAGTGAACTTGGTGTTGAGTTATTCACTTTACGGTCAACACAAAGGACAAGGGGGCACTCTTTACGTCTAGAGGAAAAAGATTTCATCTCCAAATACGGAAAGGTTTCTTCACAGTAAGAGCTGTGAAAATGTGGAATAGACTCCCTGCAGAGGTGGTTCTGGCCAGCTCAGTAGATTGCTTTAAGAAAGGCCTGGATTCTTTCCTAAATGTACATATTGTAACTGAGTACTAACATTTTATAGGTAAAGTTGATCCAGGGTAAATCCGATTGCCTCTCGGGGGATCAGGAAGGAATTTTTTCCCCTGCTGTAGCAAATTGGATCATGCTCTGCTGGGGTTTTTTGCCTTCCTCTGGATCAACTGTGGGTATAGAATTGGGTATATGGGATTGTATGATATTTTTTTTTTTTTTTATGGTTGAACTGGATGGACTTTGTCTTTTTTCAACTTGACTAACTATGTAACTATGTAAAACGGGGCACTACAAGTCCCAGCAAAAACGGGGCTGCCATATTTCAGCCTCCACAGTGCACTACAAGTCCCAGCAAAAACAGGCTGCCACCAGTCCTCCAAACACAGCACAATGAGACTGCACAGCCTTCCACTCACTCCTTGGCTGCCATACACTTGGGTCCTCCACTCTCCCCTGACAGCGGCATCCTCCTACCTGAGTCTGGGCTGGATGTCACGGTGCATGGTGAAGCAGTGGGCGGGATTTTCCGATGCCTGAAGAAGACACATCCAGGCTCCCAGACCCCGGCGCAGCACACAAGGCTGCAAATCACTCCGCCACTGGTCAGGCACCTCAGTAGGTGTGGGCGGCGGATGCGCCACGTGTGTGCACAGGTGAGGCTGTATGTGCGGGAGGAGGCCTCGGCAGGACGGGTGAGGGGGATGTTTTTTTGCAGGGGGGGGCAGCTTTTTTTCCACCCCCCGCAAAGTGCCGCCCTAGGCCTGGGCCTTGTCGGCCTAGGCCAAGATACAGCACTGGCTTACAGAGTGCAGGGATCAGGAGTATGTAACACATGGCCTAGTGTTTTTATGTAGTGTGGTCCATGGGGGGAGCTGGAGAGACAGAAAAACAAGGAAGGGCAACCTCCATAGATCTATTTTCTTTATGTGTGGTTTATAATCAGAGGCAGCTCTAGGCTTTGTGAGGCCTTAAGTGAAACTTACACATGAGGCCCCAATAACGCCCATAATGTGAAAAAAAATTCACGCAATAAAAATGGGAAAAGATGCACGGATCTAGCACACAGTTCATCAGCACCACTTTCAGGGCACCCTCCTCACCCATCAGACATATGCAGCTAATAAAACATCTGGGACCCAGCAAGGTGGCAACCCCTCTAAGAATTTCCAGTGTCTTGGGAGAAGAGGAATATGGAAAAATCAGTTCCACTATGTGCAGTCTCCCCACCTCTCCTCCTATTCAGGCACACAGGGAGGCTGCACAGGCACTCACGTTCTCTCCAGCTGGCCAGGCAGCATAAGGACATCGGAGGCGGAGCTATTTCCGCTTCACAGTCATGGGGCAGCTCAGCTGGATAGTTTCAGCCGCCCCTCCAGCCCTGAATGCTGAACCGAATAGGAGGCAGGTGCGGAGAGGTCGGGTGAGCAGCGCAGGCTGAAGGAGCAGCGTAGCTGTGGGTCCCACATGGACATGCCGCCCGCATGCCTTGTAGAGATGGCACCTGGAGCCGGGTGCTGTCATCCAGCCGCTGACGCCACCTAGAGGCCTCTACTGTCCCGCTCCCCGCACCTGCTGCCACCAGACTGGGATGCTCCGTAATGAGGCCGTGACATCAGTGATTGATCACAGGCAAATTAGGCGGCCGCGAGGCCCCTGTGAGTGCGAGGCCTTAGGCGACCGCCTAATTTTCCTAATTAGAGAGCCACCTCTGTGTATAATGCAGCAAAGTCTGTGTGGCATACCGTGCACACGTGCCTACATCATTTAGCTAAGGTTACCTTGTTCATTAAGAAACAAAATTGTTGCGCTAATAAGAAAATAAAGAAAATATAGCTGCTAACACAATATTGTTGGGTACAATAAAGAAAATATGGGGTAAAGGTGTAGCGCTAAAAATAGTGATAATAAACAAAAAGTCCATATGAATAAGTTCAATAATGTGAGGATGTCAGATTAATCATAACATAATCCACCATTGTAGAAGTTCAATGAGATGAAAAAAGAGGAAGAAGCCGTCACCAACACCCGATTTAACTGACCCTTACCGTCAGTGTATAGGGTATACACAGTAAGCATATAATTCAAAGGCGATATTCACGGTTCCTCTTATTCATTGAACCAAACCGATATATGTGAAGAGATCCTTCCTCCACTGGCCCACCAGATATGCACAAACTTAATCTCAGCAAAACTTAGCTACAGGTATACTCCAGGAAATGAAGCCCAGTAATCACATATAGGGAAATGAAAAGAATACGCTTATTGCACAAACATCCAAACCAGGAAAAATGTATTGAATATAAGCTTAATAAAAACTCACATTTGATAAAATGGTACAAGCAAAAAGGAAAGCGTCCAGCGCTTCCTACCAACAAGATGGTGGTTGTGTCTCCGCCCACATCAATACGTCACACGTCCCTTACTCCTCCCGACGTTTTGTCACGCCCCTGAAGATGCACGTTTGTGACGAAACGTCGGGAGGAGTAAGGGACGTGTGACATATTGATGTGGACGGAGACACACATTCAATAAATTGAAGGATCTCTTCACATATATCGGTTTGGTTCAATGAATAGGAGAAACCGTGAATATCGCCTTTGAATTATATGTTTACTGTGTATACCCTATACACTGACGGTAATGCTGCATACACACGGTCGGACTTTTGACCGGGCAAAACTCTGTCGGAATTTCCGACGGAAAAAGTCAGATGGGGCATACACACGGTCGGAATATCCGATGAAAAGCTCCCATCGGACTTTTTCCATCGGAAATTCCAACCGTTTGTACGCGGCATAAGGGTCAGTTAAATTCGGTGTTGGTGACGGCGTCTTCCTCTTTTTTTCATCTCATTGAACTTCTACAATGGTGGATTATGTTATGATCAATCTGACATCCTCACATTATTGACATTATTGAACTTATTTATATGGACTTTTTTTTTATTATCACTATTTTTTTGTGCTACACCTTTACCTTGTTCATTGTCTTTGTCAAATTAAATTTTGCAGTTTGCAATGTCTCTTTTTTTTTTTTTTTTTTTTTTTTTTTAGTTCAGAAAGCAAGCCCCTCAATTTTATTTTGTACTGCACCCCTGATCGAACAGGCTAGATCCGGTACTGCCCCGCTCCCTTGTTGCTGGCTTTGATTACCACATTTGCAAAGCCTGTTGGACAAGAAAGTGAGGGGAGAGAAGAGCTGCAGACATGCACAGCACTGGATCAAATGAGGACTCAGGTAAGTGTAGCACCCTCTAGTGTAGAGTTCTAGGTTGTACATCGTTTTTTTTCTGGAGTGTAGGTAAATAGTTTGGCTTGGCTTTCAGCCAAGCCTGTGTGTTTTGAATCTGGGTCAGGGTGAGTGATCCAGGAAGGTTGGAATGACTCATCAGGCAACATTTCTGATACGTCCCCCTACTTGCTGGAACTTTGCAGAAACTTCCAGAAGAATGGGAGGGAGGTTAAGAGGAGCTGCCTGTAGTATTGATGAGGGCGCCAACCAATCCCCAGCCCAAATGGGCCGGCAGGAGGAGGGACCTCTTAAATACTCTAGGTCAGGCCAGCAGGGCAGTGGGAGTTTTGGTGGAAGCTGGAGATGGAGTACTGAGGAGGCTGTTGGAAGCTGGAGATGGAGTACTGAGGAGGCTGTTGGAGGCCCTTGAGAGTAGCAACCTAGTCTGGGGGGTGGGTGGCCTCGGGCTCAGGTGCAGGAGGGATCCTCTCACAACATATGGAGGAGTCCTGTCCAGTGGCACGGGAGAAAGTGAGGACTTCAGGAGCCAGCGAGCACGTCTAGGAGATCTCCAGAGAGAAGACAGACAGGTGGCTGGTGAGTGAGACAGTTGGGGAGGACTTGGAGGCAGCCTGAGAGGACTGAGGAGTGGTAGTCCGGGATCGCTGTAGAGTCAGTCTGGAGGACTGTGAAAGATTAGCCAGAAGAGCTAGTGAAGGAGGCAGCTGGAGCCAGGTGGGCTGGCAGTGCCCGGAGAGGCGGTGCTGGGATCAGTAGCCACAGGAAGGTAGCTGGCCCCTCCCACCTGCTGAGTGCCCCCACAGCAAGCAGCTTGCTATGGGGGGCACAGGAGCCGCTGCTCTGTGTGTCCATTGAGACACAGAGCCATGGCTAGGCCCCACCTGCTCTCTCTCCTCATTGGCTCATTGACTTTTATTGACAGCAGTGGGAGCTAATGGCTGTCTCAGCCATTGAGGGAGAGTCCCCGGAACAGTCAGATGAGACTCTCGTGCAACATCGCTGGATTAAGATGGGGCTCAGGTAAGTAGTAGGGGAGCTGAGGCGTGAGCTGTACACAGAATGCTTTTATCTTAATGCATAGAACAATGCAGAATTTTTGCAAAGAAAGTTGATCTGGAGTCATGTAATGCAGACTTGCTGCAATTGTGCAACAAACTTGTCAAGCCTGGCAAGCCTAGCAATAGCTTAGCAAGTTATTTTTAAACTTGTAGTTCAATTGCTTGCTATCTGGGTAATCTATGTTCTCAGCTGCATTAAAGCTGGGGATGAGAAACTGCAGTATACTGGACTTCCCAGTGAAAGGCTGTGTGTGAGGGGGAGGGGTCGAGCCAGCACAAGTCTGATCAGTGAAGGAGAACAGGCTGAGTTCTCAGCACAACTAGAAAACTGACCACGCTGTGCTCTTATGCTTAGTGTAGTCCGTTTTTAATAGGAAAGCAGAGGGACTGACAGGAACACCAGGGAACACCAGGGATTTCACACAAAGAAAGCAATAAGAACAGGATACTTTTTCATACAAATATGTGGAACAGCAGGCATATCAGGAATATGAAATGTTGGTTTACATATTCTTTACGTGTCTTTGCTAAACTCTGCTTTCTTAGCAGCAGTGTATATAGCACTCATGTGACTTCTATCCGTGTCTGGTTAAAGCTTGTAGGAGGAGTTTTCATTCTCCCATGACTGTCCTATGAGGATGCAGGACACCTGACCGTCTGTCTGAACAGTGCTGATTGTCCCTGTGCTGATCACATGCACCCTCCCAAGAAAAAAGAAACTCTCTAGCAATACACACCAAACTGAGCATGTGCAGAGTGACTCCAAAGGCTCTGTATCAGGAGATGGATTAGGGATAGCGGAAGAAGGGAACGATCAGAGAGGATGGGATCAAACAGCCTTTTTACACAATGAAGAGGATTAACCCCTTAGGTTCCACAGTGAGTATAACAAGCATGCTATGCTGCATTAACAGACTGATTTTACTGTTGTGGGTAAAGTAACACTTTAACCACATGCCTACCAGGCCAATTGTGACATTTCTCTACTACATGTAAAAATCATAATTTGTTTGCTAGAAAACTACACAGAACCCCCAAACATTATATATTTTTTTAGCAGCGACCCTAGAGAATAAAATGGTGGTCGTTGCATGGTATTTGTGCAGCAGTTTTTCAATCGCGTTTTTTTTTTTTGGGCGTTAAAAAAAAAAAAAAACAGTAAAGTTAGCTGAATTTTTTTGGCATAATGTGAAAGATGATGTTACGCCAAGTAAATAGATACCTAACATGTCACGCTTCAAAATTGCACACGCTCGCGGAATGGCGCCAAACTTCGTTACTTAAAAATCCCCATAGGTAACGCTTTCAATTTTTTTTACAGGTTACATGTTTTGATTTACAGAGGAGGTCTAGTGCTAGAATTATTGCTCTCGCTCTAACGTTCATGGCGATAACTCGCGTGTGGTTTGAACGTCGTCTACATATGTGGGCGCGACTTACGTACGTGTTCGCTTCTGTGAGCGAGCACGCGGGCACAAGGGCGCTTTAAAAAAAAAATTATTGTTAATTTTACTTTTATTTTTCTAGTTTGATGCTTTTTTTTTACAATTTTTTTTATTTTTTTTTGGATCACTTTGATTCCTATTACAAGAAATGTAAACATCCCTTGTAATAGGAATATGGCATAACCGGTCCCCTTTCAGTGAGATCTGAGGTCAATAAGTCCCCATATCTCACCTCTGGGCTGGGAAGCCTGAAATAAAAAAAACAAAGATCTCAGCTTCCCATTTTTTCCAAATACAAAGGTCGGGCGTGACGTCATAACGGCGAACGATCATAGAGACTTCGGGGACCATCTGGCCCGTCAGAAATCTCTATGGTCAACATCCAGCACCGGTCGGTTTCCTTCTCCAGTTCGCCGATGGCAGGGGCGAGTCGGGAGAAGCATTGGAGGGTGGTGGGAGTGGGGGACATCCCCTCCCGCCGCCTATAAGAACGATCAAGCGGCTATGATTGTTCTTATGGTGTAGGGAATCGCCGGCTGAAAAAGAAGATGTCTAAATGATGCCTGTAAGTGCAGGCATCATTCAGATATCGCCGCTCAAGCCCAACGACGTCATGACGTTGGGTGGGCGGGAAGCGGTTAAGAAAAGGAAAGGTAAAAAATGTTCAGGCTTTATTACTACTTTTAGGCCCCATGCACACAGGGCGTTTTTTCAGCCGCGTTTTATACAGCTTAAAAACGCCTGTCCATGTTTTGTAAACATTTTTTGACCTTTTAAAAAAAAAATAATAATAAATCCCGGAGCTCAAAAACGCAAATCGCAGCGTTTTTGCGCATTTTCGCAGCCTTTTTTTGCGCGTTTAATAGCGTCGGGCGTTTTTACAGCTCAAACCTGGAGCTCCAGAACGCACTGGAATTGGGTTTTTTTTGCAGCTGGAAAACTCCTATGCCACTTGGAGCTCATAAAAGCTCTATGTGTGCATGACACAATAGAATAACATGGATGGGCGTTTTGCAGCTGTAAAAAAAAACGTCTAACGCTGCTGTTAGCAGCTGCAAAAACGCCCTGTGTGCATGGGGCCTAAATTGGAACATAGTCAAGGATTAAAAGGAAAAAGAAGCTGCATAATCAATAAGTGATTAAATCCAGTGTTTAACCACTTCCTTCCCCGCCCATAAGCACATAATGTCCTCGGGTTCCCGATGGTATAGGGAACGCACGCCCGCCGCCTCACCGAGGAGCGGATGTGCGGGCCCGGCAGCTGCGATGTCCGCTGGGCAACTGCGATCGCTTGTGACAGAGCAGGAACCTGGATCTGTGTATGTAAACACACAGATCCACATCCTGTCAGGGGAGAGGAGACAGATCGTGTGTTCCTAGTGTAGCACACAGATCCTTTACCTGCTTACCCTCTCAAGCAGGTGGGACACACCATGCCACATGCCCAGTATCCTCCTTGTAGAAGAGGGTGAGCGGTGTTATCAGATTTGGGTCCTGCAGCGAGTTACCTCCTTCCGTTGGTTCTTCGCCCTAGAGTAGGGTGACCAGACATCCCCGGTTTCCGGGGACAGTCCCCTGATTGAGGACACTGTCCCCGGACCAAGTCTGTCCCCGGTTTTGTCCCTGGATTGGATTTGAACAGGGGCTGGGGCAATTTCAAAGACAGTCAGTGCAGAATAAAAAAAAAAAAGAATTCTGAATTGCACACCCCCACTCCGCCGATCCTACTAGCTTAGGTGGTCTATTTTTTCCATTATCTGAGCCCCTTTCTGATGATCATGTGCTGGTCGGAGCGGAGGGATGATTTCTTCCATTTCGGGTGCATGCCCATTCAGCTCCGCTCGCATGTTCTCCTGCCTTGGCACAAGTCCCGGCCAGCCGCTTGCCTGCTTATCTCCTTGCCTTCCCTGGCGGAGTGATCTTCCTCTGCACCCCACCCAGTAGTAGCCGAGGCCCAGAGAGTGGGACTTGAGAGGCTATGTAAACAAGGAAGATCACCGTTCTGTCAGTATGGAAGACATTGATCCTGTGTTCCTGCTAAGCAGGTACAGGGATCTATGCCTTCCCTTAGTAAAAGCACATCCCCCACAGTGAGAAAACACTTGTTAGGCACACATTTAACCCTTTGATTGCCCTAGATGTTATCCCATTCCCTGCCAGTGTCATTAGTACAGTGACAGTGCATATTTTTAGCACTGATCACTGGTTCCCACAAAGTGTCCCTTAGTGTCCGATTTGTCCACCACAATATCGCAGTCCAGCTATGAGTCGCTGATTGCTGCCATTAGTAGTAAAAAAAAAAAAATGTCCCCGGATTTCATTTAAAAAATCTGGTCACCTTACCCTAGAGTGTAGGAAGAAGTCTATTCTTTCTCTTTTACTTCAAGAAGGCCATTGTCCAGACAGTGTTAAAACCCCAATAAAAGTTTATTTTGTTTGCTTCAGAACTTGATAGGAAAGTTGGAGATAGAGAGAAATTGACGCGGAGGCAGGTTCAGGCCTGCGGCACTTAAGTTTCAATCGTGGCCACTCAGGCCTGAGTGGGTTTTGCTCACCCGGATAGTCCCTCCAAAGGTGGTCCTAGCAGCCGGTGTGGAGCACGGAACATTCACTTGTTATTTCCTAGAGATTATCTCCTGATCGTATCCCTAAGTCCCGAACTTCCCAGCACTTGTAACATTTAAGTTCTTAGGTGCCAATGGGGGCATGTTACAAGGCTTGTGGCGGATTATAGAATCCCTCTGATAGGTAACCAGGCCTCACTCACGAGACAGTGACTTCCTTCACCGATCCCCTGGTTTCTTCTCCTTCAGAGCGGGTCACCCTCACTTGGGCACCCTGGGACTCCTCTTTCGATGTAGGCCTCGGGCTAAAGGTGCTGGGCCTACCTGGAACGATGCAGCCTCGGGCTAAAGGTGCCCGGGACTGAACACACACACACACGCGCACCCCTGGCCATGAGGGCCACCGAAGGTGGGGTACGTGTCGGAGACAGACAGCCCCACGCCAACGGCGTCCGCCCCCCCAAGCACCCTCTCCCAGCATGCACAGCGGGCAGACCATGCCCACTGCACAACCGCCGAGAGAGGACACCCAACAGTGCTGTAACACCACCCGCGGCTCAACCTGAGCCCGGGGCGACAGAGCCACCCACAGGCCACAGGGAACTGCACCGCCAGGCAGCACCACACCCAGGCAGAATCAAACCCGTACACAATCCATATGTCTGAGCTCAACCATCAGCCCAGACCACCCCCAATTGTAGGCACAGCGACCCCAATTATTGGGGGGTCCGCTACACACACCCCCTCCTAAACAAGACACTGTCCCAGTGGCTAGAATAAATCAAAGACCCCCTCAATCCTGAGTAGGTATTGATTTATTCAAAAAACTATCTACACAATTTGAAATGGTGCCTGAACCAAATATTTTGGAAATGGGAAGGGGAAGGAAGAAAAGGAAAAGCATAGAGTAACATATAATTTGACATCCCATTCTCAATGTCACATTTCCTTAACAGAGATACAGAGCAATGCACACAAAAAAAAAACACATTACACATCCCACCCCCTCCTAAATATGTACCCCACCCCATTCTCTGGTGGAATTGATAGCAGATCACACACCTGCAGAGGGAGAGAGAGGAAAGAAAAAAACACATGCATAATAACAAACGTCCTATCTATCATTAACTATACAAAGAAGTAAGCCATCTCTTCGAAAAGAAATGACTTCCTTCTATGAGTAAAGTACACTAACTAGCATTACTTTGTTATACTGTATGTAGTTCTTTTTTTTTTTTTTTTAAGTTTGGCAGACTGCTGCCACCTAGTGCGCTACAAAGTCAGTACATCCACAGTAGTTGTGCATGGGAATGAACTACGGCACACAAACATTTCTCATCTTGACCACGACGTCCCTGTCACTTTGGCCCTGACTAGTCTACCCCAAAGTTCAGTTCAAAGGAGGAAGCAGTCATTTTCTTTAGGAGAGAAAGCTCTCCTGTTTCCTCAACGGAGTAGATCTCCTCTGTAGCAGAGGGAAAAGTTACTTGAATCCCAGGGCAGCTTGTTCATGTAAAGAAACAGGATAATAAGAGAGAACAAATTCCTGTCTCAAAGATGGTAACGGGGATCAGGGAGAATGAGAGTCTTCCACTGTTTATCCAGGGTTTCAATAGAATACACAGCGTCCTCTCGCTCCTTGCTACAGATCACTACTCGATCGGCATGTATGTGCCGACCATAGTTCCATTCTTTGCGGCATCCCCTGAAGCGATCAGCCAGGGCGGCTGAACATGCAAAGTACCTGCGGGATTTAGGCACTTCCAGATAATCCCATATGGCATCGGAGTACCACCTCTCTCGATAGGCCTCTATTTCGAACAGTTACTCCTTAGGCACATAAGGGTACTCCGAGCCATACTCCTTAGCCACTCTCTTGTTGAGAAGCTGCTGCAACCGGGCAATATGTGGAATGGTTGCACGGTCTCCTGCTCCTGGTAACACAATGGCGTCTGGTGATCTATTCACTACTACTCCATCAGGTTCTGGGAGAGGCGGCTGCAACGGCAACCGTCTTTCTGTAATGGCGCACACAGGCGATGCAGGTGTGGACAGTGCAGGTGTGGGTACAACAACCTTCTCCTCCTGAGCAGGGGCTTTCACTCGGTGTGTAGTTTCCCCAGAGTCCATCGGCGATCCCTCTCTAAGGTTGCGGTTCGGGGTCACCGGAATTCTGTCCCAAACCTTCTTAATGAAGATCTCATCGATCTCCACATCACCCAATTCAGAGGATGACTCTAAGTCTGACGAGTCATATTCCTCAGCAGGCAAATAGTTTCTGGTGGGCACGGATACATTGTCCCCAGATGATAAAAGTTCCAGAGGGTCGGCTGTCCACACATCTCCAATAGTATAGGGTATGGGCTTTTTTCCCTTTCCCGGCAAACTTGTCGACACAGTCCCCCCAGCCTCCTTACCGTCCCCTGACGTGGATTTTCCGGAGATCCCTCCGCTTCAAAGATCCGGTTCAGGCAGGCACTGGGGCAGCCTTCTACCGTGGCCGTGGGAGGCCTTAACGTATCCCACTTTCCGTTGGGCAGGTGGGATGGAAGTTTCCGTAATGATGGAGGCAGCGTCCGCTGTGGTGTCCATCGTTGGCTCCGTGGTGACCGGAACCTCATCCTTGGCATCCGTTGCCGCCGCGGTGATGCGCATGGGTTCGGCTGTAGGGGCGTACTTATCTTTCTCAGAAGTAACGGCCCCTGTGATACAGTTGACCCGGTAGGCTCGGGTGATTCGGTGGGCTGGTCCACCTCAAATAGAAATTCCCCGCAAGTCAAACACCTTCCGATTGGCCGTATTTGCACAGCCAAACCACTGCATCTGGGGCAGAGCACGCCCAGGGCCTCCGCATCTCGGCAGGTGTACAGTGAGAAACGACCCCTGGGCTTGAGCCAGATCCCCGTATCCGTGAGTGGGGCTGTGATGGGAGCAATGTCCATGGTAGTAGTAGTTGGGAACATCCGAGGTCCCGATGAAATGGAAGTCCATGGGGTAGCAGACATATTGCTTCTCTCACTAGTCCAGGCTCTCTCTGTCCCTTGGCACCAAATGCACCACGTGTAACTCACAATTGGCAGGGGTTCCTCCCCCTTTTTTCCCTTTCTGCACGCAGCTCGCGGGCTTTTCTTCTTTCAAGATACGCCCACGAACTACGCAGTTAGAAAAAGTTAAAGGACAGTCCTGTACCTCCTTTTCTCTCGATAAAGTAGTGACGCAGTCCAATTTTCCTCAATGGCCGACCCTCACAAAACACACAGACAAGAGAAAAAACAGTCCAACTTCCAGGGGTAGCTGCAAAATCCCAGACTCGAGCTCCCACGTGTAGCACACAGATCCTTT
This sequence comes from Rana muscosa, assembly GCA_029206835.1. Classification (NCBI taxonomy): domain Eukaryota; kingdom Metazoa; phylum Chordata; class Amphibia; order Anura; family Ranidae; genus Rana; species Rana muscosa. Next base: position 267,926,309 of record CM055122.1, read on the forward strand.
ACCCGCTTACCTCCACAAGCAGGTGGGACACACCATGCCACATGCCCAGTATCCTCCTTGGAGAAGAGGGTGAGCGGTGTTATCAGATTTGGGTCCTGCAGCGAGTTACCTCCTTCCGTTGCTTCTTCGCCCTAGAGTGTAGGAAGAAGTCTATTCTCTCTCTTTTACTTCAAGAAGTCCATTGTCCAGACAGTGTTAAAACCCCAATAAAAAGGTTTATTTTGTTTGCTTCAGAACTTGATATGAAAGTTGGAGATAGAGAGAAATTGACGGGGAGGCAGGTTCAGGCCCGCGGCACTTAAGTTTCAATCTACGCCACTCAGGCCTGAGTGGGTTTTGCTCACCCGGATAGTCCCTCCAAAGGTGGGCACGGAACATTCACTTGTTGTTTCCTAGGGACACGATCAGGAGATAATCTCTAAGTCCCGAACTTCCCAGCACTTGTAACATTAAAGTTCTTAAGTGCCAATGGGGGCATGTTACAAGGCTTGTGCCGGATTATAGAATCCCTCTGATAGGTAACCAGGCCTCACTCACGAGACAGTGACTTCTTTCACCGATCCCCTGGTTTCCTCTCCTTCAGAGCGGGTCACCCTCACTTGGGCACCCTGGGACTCCTCTTTTGATGTAGGCCTCGGGCTAAAGGTACCCGGGACTGAACACACACACACACACCCCTGGCCATGAGGGCCACCAAAGGTGGGGTACGTGCCGGAGACAGACAGCTCCGCGCCAACGGCGTCCGCCCCCCAAGCACCCTCTCCCAGCATGCACAGCGGGCAGACCACACCCACTGCACAACCGCCGAGAGAGGACACCCAACGTTGCTGTAACACCACCCGCGGCTCAACCTGAGCCCGGGGTGACAGCGCCACCCACAGGCCACAGGGAACTGCACCACCCCCTTGCAGAAGCAAACCCGTACACAATCCATATGTCTGAGCTCAACCATCAGCCCAGACCGCCCCCAAATCTAGGCACAGCGACCCCAATTATTGGGGGGTCCGCTACACTAGTACATAGGAACACCGATCGGTCTCCTCCCCCAGTCAGTGCCATCCCCCCACAGTTAGAATCACTCCTTAGGTAACACATTTAACCCCTTGATTGCCCCTTAGTGTTAACCCCTTCTCTGGCAGTGACATTTATACAGTACACCATGCATATTTATAGCACTGATCGCTCTATAAATGTCAATGGTCCCAAAATAGTTTCAAAAGTGTTCAATCTGTCCACCGCAATGTCACAGTCCCAATAAAAATCACAGATCGCACCATTACTAGTAAAAAAATAATAATAATAAAAATGCCATAAATCCATCCCCTATTTTGTAGGCGCTATAACTTTTCCGCAAACAACTCAATATATGCTTATTGCGATTTTTATTTTTATTTTTTCTTACCAAAAATATGTAGAATACATATCGGCCTAAACTGAGGAAATTTTTTTTTTTTAAATTGGGATATTTATTATAGCAAAATTTTTTTTTTCAAAAATGTCACTCTTTTGTTCATAGCGCAAAAAAATTAAAAACCGCAGAGGTGATCAAATACCACCAAAATAAATCTCTATTTGTTGGGTACAGTGTTGCATGACCGCGCAATTGTCATTCAAAGTGTGACAGCGCTAAAAGCTGAAAATTCATCGGGAAGGGGGTGAAAATGCCCGATATTGAAGTGGTTAAAAAACAAAGGGTTTAATATCACTTTTATATAATTTGTGTATTGTTTTTTCATTTTTATATATTCGTATCAATTTTGTTATACTAAAAAAAATATCATTATGGACAGTATGATTGCAGCTATCACTTTTCTCCAGCACTGCTCCCTGGCAGTGCCCGGACCATGCTGTCAGCTCTCTTGCTGCCCTGTCCTTGGTTTAGACAGACTCTATGATAAGATCAATGACACATAGTCTCAAGGTTGGCACTGTCAGCTGCTACAGAGAGTTATCCTGGGAAGGATCCTATGAAAACTTTACTATGCGACCCCATGTTTCGTAGTTATGATTTGCTTGCAACAAGAGAATAAATCAGTCAGCAGTTTGGGATTACAATCTTGTGACCCATGAGAGGTTCTAAAATGGGTCGGAGGTGATGTGTCGTTTGTGCCGTCGGGGCGCAGTGACGTGGTGTGACGCTGGGTGTTGTAGTGCAGCCTGGGTAACGCTGTGTTTGGGAAGGGGCGTGCTGGGGGTGTGCGAAGACTTATAGGGCGTGTCCTCCTAGAGGCAGACTAATGAACAGGATTCACATCTACCGGCTCAAAGCACAACACTGTCACATTGACTTGGGTGAGTACAACGCTTTACTTTCTCCTACTTTCTCCTAGTAACAGGCAAAAGAAACAGAGAACGTATCCACCGCGGAGCGTATCTTCTTCCCGGGGTAAAGGTTTGGGAACTCTTTATATAAGAAAATTACTTTTTTTTTCCTCTGAGACACTTATTACAGGAAATAACTTTAACCGTTTCGCAACCAGATTAGCCCAAAGGTGCGTCTACAAACAGGATTTTCAGCCACGCTGCTGTGATCAGCTACAAACGTTTGTGATTAACTCCTTGTATGTCCTACTGTGTGTATGTGTGTGTGTGTAAGGTAGGGTGACTTGACATCCCCGGTTTCAGGGGACAGTCCCCGGATTGAGGACACTGTCCCCGGACCAAGTCTGTCCCCAGTTTTGTCCCCGGATTGGATTTGAACAGGGGCTGGGGCAATTTTAAAGACAGTCAGTGCAGAATAAAAAAAAAAATATCTGAATTGCACCCCCACCGCTCCTACTAGTTTAGGGGGGTGTATTTTTTTTTCATTATCTGTGCCCCTTTCTGATGATCATGTGCTGGTCGGAGCGGAAGGAATATTTCTTCAGTTTCGGGTGCCCATTCAGGTCGCATGTTCTTCTGCCTTGGCTCAAGTCCCGGCCAGCCGCCTGCCTGCCTGCCTCCTTGCCTTCCCTGGCGGAGTGATCTTCCTCCGCTCCCCACCCAGTAGTAGCCGGGGCCCGGAGAGTAAAGCCCTGTACACACGATCGGATTTCCTATGGATTCTAATCCGATGGATTTTTCCATCGGAAATCCGATGAAGCTGACTTCCATCAGTCTTGCCTACACACCATCAGTCAAAAAAACGTTCGTCCCAAACGCCGTGACGTAAAACACTCAGACGAGCCAAGAAAAATGAAGTTCAATGCTTCTGAGCATGCGTCGACTTGATTCTGAGCATGCGTGGGTTTTTTATCCGATGGAGTTCCACACAGACGATCGGATTTTGCTATCGGTTTTTTTCCCATCGGAAAAATTTAAAACATGTTCTATTTTTTCACACCGATGGGGAAAAAAACCCAATGGGGGACCATACACGATCGGTTCGTCCGCTTAAAACAGTCCATCGGACTGTTCATCGGTAAAACCGATCGTGTGTACACAGCTTAAGACTTGACAGGCTGTGAGGCGGGCAGCGAAGGCGACGGGAAACGAGTCGCTGATTGGCGCCATTACGAGTAAAAAAAAATATGTCCCCGGATTTCATTTTAAAAATCTGGTCACCTTTAGTGTAAGGTCTCATTCACACGGGCATTGAAAATAGGTGGTTGGTTTGCCTTTTTTTCGCTTCCCGACCATCTATCAATGCCACTCACATTTGTTAAAATAGGGAGCGGATGGAGGTGTACACACGGCAGGATTAGCGTTGTGGCAGCGACACAAAAATAATGCCACATGCGGAGTTCAACATGTGTTGACGCTTTGCAACTACTTCCATTCACTTCTTCTGTGAAGCTTATGACCTTTGGCCTAGGTTTACATTGAAGCGATTTGACATTGCCAGTGATTCTAACTGTGGGGGGATGGCACCGTCAGAATCGGTGCGACACCGGCTTTGCGACGCCGCACCGATTCCCAAAAGTCGTTTCTGTACTACTTTTGGCGAATTCGGGATGCGATTTGTAGACATCTGTCTGACTGACGTTTTAATCCCGCTGTCAGAGAGGACCTAGGCTTAGGCTGGGTTCACACTTATGCGAATTGGACACGGGTTTCACTGCATCCAATTCGCATGACAGGAGAGTGTGACCACCTCTCAATGGAGCCGGTTCACACACCTCCGGGGCGGCCGCGGTCCGCCCTGCAAAAGAGCCCTGTGTATCTTTGGCTCAGTTTCAGGTCCGAAATCAGGCAGAAATTCGGACTTGATTCGCACCTGAAACGGAGAACAGGAACGCACCAGACCCCCTGCTGTGAGCCGCGTCTGCAGGTAGTGTGAACTCAGCCTAAGGCCCCTTTCACACTTGTGCGACTTGGGACTGCAAAGTCGCATGACAAGTCGTTCCCCATGATTTCCAATGACAACCATTGATATTAGTACGACTTCAGGTCGTGCCGACTTCAAAGTAGTCCCTGCACTACTTTGGTCTGACTTTGATGCGAGTTACACAGGCATTCCCTGAAATCGCGTAAAAAATCACATCAATCGCAACCGCAAAATCTCGCAACTTTGAAATTGCGGTAGTGTGAAAGGGGCCAGAACGCTGTGCGGGGAAACCTGAATTCTGTGCATGTTTCCAGCACCAAATTCTAAGTGCACCGCAGTAGTAGTGCTGCGGTCTGGTGCGATTTCAACCCATTCAAACGAATGGGCTGAAATCGCACTGCACCTGGATCGCACAGAGCATTTTTCAGATGCGATTCATGGTGTGAACCAGCCCTTAAAGTGCAAGTTCATCATTTCAGAAAAAATCGAAAGGCCTTTGGACACCCTACAAACTCCCCCCCCCCCCCCCCCGGTGTCCACTGTACTTACCCTCATGGTAGATGGGCTGTCAGTGCCCACACAGCTGGTGCAGCAGTCTGAGCAGTGGCGACTGAGTCAGAAAACAAACCACCCCGCAACCCCGCCCCCACCCGTTTGATTGGTCAGTCAAACACCCCACCCCCATCGCTCATTTAATCTGCAAAAGACCCCCCCCCCCACCGCCGCTCGCCCGTCCACCCACCAGCCCCGCACTTACCCCATCTAGGTCTCGGGCAGCTTCTGCGGCTTCCCCCTCTGTCTCCTCTTCTGCGGCCAATACGGTCGCTTCTCCTCTTGGACAATTGGGTCTTAAGACCCGCTTCCTGATTGGCCGGGAGGAGAAGTAGGAAGACAATAGCAAATTATAATTTGCTAATGTCACACAACTGGGTGGGCTCAGGGCACAGTGCTCTGTGCCCCAAGCCCACCCTTTTTAAAGCCAATTAGAGCCTCGGGCTCTAATCATGTGCTTCGAAAAAGCAAAAACCCCTTTTAAATCCATGTGTTTTGCGCCCTGCATGTAGATTAGGGGCCAGGTGCATGGATTAGGTGGGCAGTGCCCCTAATGGAGGGCTTCCGGGACAGCTCAGAGCAATTCTAATTGGTCAGTGCCAGCACAGAGCATTGCTCTGATCCATCCCAAATCCCTGCAGAAACAGGGAGAAGAGCAGGGATTTTAAATTCCTGGACCGCTACACTGGCTGTATGGGCACTGACAGCTCATCGCCAACAGAGGTAGGTACAGGGGGGTAGTGAAGGTCATTTTTTATGAAAAGGTGAATTATCCCTTTTAAGGTGCAATTGTAGTGATAATTTCTCATTTTAGCATTGTAAGGGCTCCTTCAGATGTGCGGCCAGGGGGAGGGGGTAAATTCAAGTGGTTGAGCCGTGGTTTTACCGCCCACCTAAACAAGGGCATGCAGGCGAATGGGGCTGTACACATCCTAAGGCTGTGATGCTTTGCTGCGCAGATGCGGCAAAAATCTCTCAGGGTGTTGGAGGAGCGATGCTTGATGTGACTTGAACGCCTGAGCAACCCATCTGAGGCTTTATGTACACAGCAGCTCCTAAACTTGAGTTTATGAGCTTTGGGCATTTTTTTTTTGCCAAACCTCCTAAACTCAACTCCATAAAAGCCTGTGGGGTTGATTTACTAAAGTCGAATAGACTCTGCAAGAGCAGTTGCTCCAGAGCTTAGTAAATGAGGGGAAGCTCTGCTGACTTCCATCATCCAATCATGTGCAAGCAAAAATGATGTTTTTTTGTATTTTCCTTGCATGTGATTGGGTACTCTTGGCAAAGTGAAGCTTCACCTCATTTACTAAGCTCTGGAGCAACTGCACTTTGCAAATTGCACAGTCTTTTTGCCTTTAACAACCCCTATGTGTCCATGTACGTATGCAGAGTTTAGGAGTTGCTGCGGTTAGGTGAGGCTCAACCTCCCTCTCCTGAAGAACGATGAAGAATCATGTTCAGGATAGGACCGTTTTGACCACCAGCCGCAAATTGCAGCACGATTTTGCTGTGTTTTGCATTTTCCTGCGGCCTGCATTCAAAGTAGGCTATGTGTACATGAAGCCTTAAGGTGTCTATAAAATGTTATCCAAAGTTGACCATACACGCTACAATTTAATTGTACAATCTTCTCTAGATCTACCAACCATGTAATACATGGGATTACCTGACTGTATTGAAATTGTAATGGAATGACCTAACCTTGTCCACTAAATGTGGCCGCCATTCTGAAAGCTGCCACAGATTGGACTATCTACAACTAATGCTGCGTACACACGACCGGATTTTCCGTCGCAAAAACCTTGGATGGTTTTTCTGACGGAATTCCACTCAAGCTTGGCTTGCATACACTCAGTCACACAAGTTCTCTGAACTTTCGACCGTGAAGAACGCGGTGACGTAAAAAACGACGAAAATTAAGTTCAATGCTTTCAAGCATGCGTCAAATTGTTTCCGAGCATGCGTCGGAATTTTGCGCGTCGGAATTGCTACAGACGATCGGAATTTCCGATTGGAATTTTTTCCGTCGGAAAATTTGAGAACCAGCTCTCAAATTTTTGTTGGCAGAAATTCCGACAGAAAAAGTCAGATGGAGCATACATTTCGTGTGTACGGGGCATAAGAGTGGGAAGCATCAGGTGTCCCCTTCCAGGGGCTGCTATATACTACTATTGAGGCACATTTTTACCGCTCCTCAAGCCCTTAGTAAAGCAGCCTGCACTGGATAATATGCAGATAGAGCTCTTCACATTTGAAAACCATGTAGAGTCTGCAATGCTTTGCATCGATGTGTTGAAAAATGAAGCTACATGTTGGGTCTGGAGTAGAAGCTTGTCAACTCCTTCCATTCAAAGCTATAGCAACACATCATAAATGCGCCTGTAGCATTTACAGTGCATTTGAAAAGTGTTAACAGTGACAGTGAGGTAAAAAAATAAATCACTTGGAGGGCACCTGGAGTGCATTCTTTTTAACATGCTTTAAACACGTGTTAAATGCTTCAAATATGCGTATTAATGCTGTAGGTGAGTTGATTCGAATTACTGTCAGCTTTAGTATTTTTAGCAAATATGATCTTTGCCTAATAGTCTTTTATGGGACCCATTCAGATTTTGGTGTCCAGGTCTGTTGCATGTTTTTTTGCACAGTAACATGCATTGTATAGAGCAGGGGTTCTTGAATTAAAATTCACAGGGGTCCAGTTAGTAAAATTTTCTTCCAGCAGAGGTCTGAAGCTCATGTTTGTGCTAAAACACATTGCAGCCTCCTTTTACATCAGTCCCCCCTATACATCACTGTCCTCAGCCCCCCCCTTTCACGTCACAACTCCCCCTTAACATTACGGCTCCCCCTTTACATCAGTGTCCACAGTCCCCCTTTACATAACAGACCCCCTTCATCACAGTTCCTCCTTTAAAGCAGTCCAACAGTGTCCTTAGTTCCCCTTTACACATCACGGTACCCCGTAGGGCTCATTTACATTTGCTTTGGCTTCAACACACGTTAACGGCTAGTTTACACTTGCTTCAAAACAAGGCTTTGGACAGGCTTTGTTAAAGCTCTCTGAATGCCAATCAAAGCCCCTGTTACTAATAAAAAATGGTTATCTTACAGTCCTGTTTACACCTTGCTTTGCTTTGGCTTCGCTTCAAAAATTATACCCCATGTTGCTTCAGTGGTGCTTCAAAGCATCTTCAAAGCCTCCATAGAAGTCTATGGCAAAGCTCGCTCAAAGTCCCATCGAAGCCCCACCAAAGTCCCATCGAAGCCCCACAAAAAAAAAAACATAAAATATGCAGCGCTAATAAGTGAACATAAGGCCGGTAAACCTAATCTGGACCCAGATCTCCTGATCAGTATCTGCGGAGTACAGGAACCCGGGAATAGATTTGAACCAACGCTGTTATATGTACCGCTGTCATCGCTGCATATTCTCTGCTTTTCATTGCTGACTGACCACCTGAATATTGTAAGTGTAATCCTTACTTTATTATTAAAACTGGATTTTATATACTACACCATGGAGTTTTTCTATTTTCTCTCCTAATACGAGTAATCACTGGCTGACGAGATACTGATCAGGAGATGGTTGGGCTGTGGGGAAGCCTTATTCCCTGTGCTGAGTGAGACTGTGTTTACAGTCACGGCCATCCGGTAAGCAGGATCAACATACACTCGGCTGTCACGTTTGCCAGTCTGCACAGTTTCATTGGGAAGAAGCTTTCTTCATCACTCACTTTTCAATTTTGTTATATTTTGGATTTTCATTCACGACGATTCATTTATTGTGTTTCTCTAGATCTAAACTCAATATCACATTATTCCATTTATCTTTCACTGTTATTCTATTTTACCATTTATGGTAATTCTTTGAGCACTTAGATCACTATATGCTTTATCCATTTTGTTTATTCATTTTTGGATATACTGACTGTAGTTACTCATTCATTTTGTTTATATAGTCTGGGTCCAGATTAGGTTTACTGGCCTTATGTTCACTTATTAGCGCTGCATATTATGTTTTTTTCGTTGTTATCTGGTCTTTGTTGTATTGGACTTTTTGTTTGTTAGCTGCTTTTATGTGTCACCTTATATCACTTGCTACCTATTCACATCATTTTTTACATATTATCATTAGCGCAACGTTAGCTCTTTGGGCTTCCCTTTCTCTGAAGCCCCACCAAAGCCTCATCGAAGCATCAAGCTAAAGCAAAGTGTAAACAGGACTGTAAGCCAACTATTTTATTTAGTGACAGGAGCTTTGACTGGCATTCAGAGAGCTTTAACAAAGCAAGTGTAAACTAGCCCTAAATAAAATGGTTAGCTTACAGTCCTGTTTACACCTTGCTTTTGCTTGGTGCTTCGATGAGGCTTTAGTGGAGCTTTGGTGGGGCATTAGTTGTGCTTCAAAGCGTCTTCTAAGCCTCCATAGAAGCTCGCTTGAAGCCCCACCGAAGCCTTATCGGTGGGGCTTCAAGCGAGCTTTGCCATAGACTTCTATGGAGGTTTGGAAGATGCTTTGAAGCACCACTAAAGCTACATGGGGTATCATTTTTAACCACTTCCTACCGGCAGGACGACTATAAACGTCCTGTCTTTGAAGAGGAATACCATTGTTATGGTAGCAGTTATCTACCATAACCCCTGTATCCTCTTCAAGAGCGGGCGTTTCTCTTTCAGATAAAAGTGGTCTCTGTGGCAGGTTCGCCGCGAGATCACTTCTATCAGCGGTGGGGGGGGCCCCCCTCCCGCCGCGCTCCGGCGACCTCCGCCGCTTACCGTGGCCGTCGGTAACTGCGCAGGCGATCCGGACCTGTCCCTTCTGTGACATAGAGACGAGTGAGGGGAAGATGGCCCCCACCCATCTCCAAGTCATTGCAGGGCGGAAGCGATGTCAAAACGTCACTTCCGCCCATAGCTTTTAAAGGGACATTTTATTTATTTTTATTGCATTATAGTGTAAATATGAGATCTGGGGTCTTTTGGACCCCAGATCTCATATTTAAGAGGACCTGTCATGCTTTTCTCTATTACAAGGGATGTTTACATTCCTTGTATTAGGAATAAAAGTGACACAATTTTTTTTTTTTTTTTTTTAAAGAACAGTGAAAAAAATAATAAAAGATAAAATAAATAAGAAAAAAAAAATGTAAACGCGTCCAGTCCCGCCGAGCTCGCGTGCAGAAGCGAATGCATACGTGAGTAACGCCCGCATATGAAAAGGGTGTTTAAACCACACATGTGAGGTATCACCGCGATCAGTAGAGCGAGAGCAATAATTCTAGCCCTAGACCTCCTCTGTGACTCAAATCATGCAACCTGTACAATTTTTTAAACGTCGCCTATGGAGATTTTAAAGGGTAAAATTTTGTCGCTATTCCACGAGCGGGCGCAATTTTGAAGCGTAACTTGTTGGGTATCAGTTGACTGGGCGTAACATTATCTTTCACAATATAAAAAAAAAAGGGATAACTTTACTGTTGTCTTATATTTTAATTCAAAAAAGTGTATTTTTTCCAAAAAAAAGTGCGCTTGTAAGACCGCTGCGCAAATACGGTGTAACAGAAAGTATTGCAACAACCGCCATTTTATTCTCTAGGGTGTTAGAAAAAAATATATATAATGTTTGGGGGTTCTAAGTAATTTTCTAGCAAAAAAAAAAACTTTTAAACTTGTAAACACCAAATCTCAGAAATAGGCTCGGTAATGTAGTGGTTAACCACTTAAGCCCCGGACCAATACGCAGCATAAAGACCAGGCCCCTTTTTGCGATTCGGCACTGCGTCGCTTTAACTGACAATTGCGCGGTCCTGCAACGTGGCTCCCAAACAAAATTGACGTCCTTTTTTCCCCACAAATAGAGCTTTCTTTTGGTGGTATTTGATCACCTCTGCGGTTTTTATTTTTTGCGCTATAAACAAAAATAGAGCGACAATTTGGAAAAAAATGCAATATTTTTTACATTTTGCTATAATAAATATCCCCCAAAAACATATAAAAAAACATATTTTTTCCTCAGTTTAGGCCGATATGTATTCTTCTACATATTTTTGGTTAAAAAAAATCGCAATCGGCGTTTATTGATTGGTTTGCGCAAAAGTTATAGTGTTTACAAAATAGGGGGTAGTTTTATGGCATTTTTATGAATTTTTTTATTTTTACTAGTAATGGCGGCGATCAGCGATTTTTTTTTCATGACTGCGACATTATGGTGGACACATCGGACACTTTTCACACATTTTTGGGACCATTGTCATTTTTACAGCGATCAGTGCAATAAAAATGCACCGGTTACTGTAAAAATGACACTGGCAGTGAAGGGGTTAACCACTAGGGGCGCTGAAGGGGTTAAGTGTGCCTAAGGGAGTTATTACTACTGTGTGGGGGCGTGGCTACGAGTGACACGTGACCGATCTCCGCTCTGATTACACAAAGCGGAGATCGGTGACATTGTCAGTAGGGGAGCGGGGAGATGTTGTGTTTACACTAACATCTCCCCGCTCCATGCCTCCGTGAGACGATTGCGGGGATCCCCGCGGCGATCGAGTCTGCGGGACCCGCGGTCCGACTCACGGGGAAGGCAGGGGGGTCGCGAGCGCGCCGGCGGCGGCGCGCGCGCGACCCCTGGCAGTTAAAGGGGACTTACAGGTACGTGATTGTGCCCGTACGTGCCATTCTGCCGATGTGTATATATACAGTTGCTGGTCCTCAAGTGGTTAAAGCAAAGCCAAAGCAAACGCAAGGTGTAAACAGGACTGTAAGCTAACCATTTTATTTAGTGACAGGAGCATTGAATGGCGTTCAGAGAGCTTTAACAAAGCCTGTCCAAAGCCTTGTTTTGAAGTGTAAACTAGCCAATAATGTGTGTTGAAGCCGAAGCAAGTGTAAATGAGCTCTTTCAGTCATAGCCCCCCTCTCCTCCTTTACATCACAGTCTACTTTTCATCATTCAGCCTCCTCTGCACAGTCCTACCAGGGCAGAGGCACAGCAGCTGGGTGTTCTCTCTCTCTCCCTCCCCCTCCCCCCTCTCTCCCTCTCTCTCTCTCTCTCTCTCTCTCTCTCTCTCTCTCTCTCTCTCTCGTCTCCCACCCAGCCACCGTGATCATCCTCACAGTGGGTGGACATGGGAGGAGCTGCATTTCGGGACAGAGGGCAGCAGCTGCCCAACCTATTGATTACCGAATCCCACCCTCTGTCCCAATAGACAGCACCTCCCACCCAGCCCACTATGAGGATCATAGTGGCAGCCCAGCCGGGGGAGCAGAGAGAACATCCAGGCTGGTAAGTGGCACAGCCGCGGTCCAGACAGGTCTGTCTCTCAGTGTAGGCCCGGACCGCGGTCCACCATTTAGTGAACCGTGGCATAGGGGCAGATCATTTTAAATGAATGGTCTGGATAGACACCAAAATGTCCAAAACAGTCAAGCACCATTTTTGGCAACAAAATGCACAATAAAATCTGGTAGTTCATTACACATATCGTGATGCAGTGCATGTGCATTGGGTTGGGTTTCCCCAGTGCATCGGGTTCACTGCAAAATGAATGTTACCTTGCTAAAACACAACATGCATAGTGGTGACGCCCGCAACACACAGCAATGATAAAGTCTGTTTTGGCTCTTAAATTGTGTCTCCTGAGTATGAGTATAAAAGAAAAGACCTTTAGGCCCAACTAGGGGCTATACAGGATGTTTATTGTTCTATACAGGGGCAGAGTTCGGTGGATCAGTCCCAGGCACCTTTAGTCCTAGGGCTGCAACAAAGGCCTGGGCCCAGCACCTTCGGCTGGAGCCCATCAAGGATCAAGGAGTCTCAGGGTGCCGCCTTGTGAGGGGGCACGTATCCTAGATGAGGAGGCCGGGGGAGGAACCGTTCCGAGGGACTGGTGCAGAAGTCACGGTGAAGGAAGGGTCCCGGTAACTCTCTGGAGCAGCCATTCTCAACCAGGGTTCCGTGGAACCCTAGGGTTCCTCCAAAGGTGGCTAGGGGTTCCTTGAGCTGTGGCTGGTTTACCTCCTGTTTGATGGTGCCTACATAGTTCTGAGCCAATTCCACTTGGAGGAGCCAGTGGTATGACACCAATGATCTTTATAGCTCTCTGTAAAGGGGGCCATTCTTACCACCACTGTAAAAAAGGGCATTCTTCTCACTGACCACCAAAGTAAGGGGCATTGTTCCCACTGACCCCCAATAAATGGGTTTTATCAAGGGTTCCCCGAGACCTGAAAATTATTTTAAGGGTTCCCCTGGGGTAAAAAGGTTGAGAAAGGCTGCTCTGGAGGGATGTCTTCTCCTTAATAGAGGCCAAGTTCATCAGGTCTGTGGCAGAGACCAAGTGTAAAGTTTGAGTACCATATCGGCTGCTAGTCCCAAGCCAGGGAGACTATCCGAATGGGCTGAGTCTGCTTGAGAATCGGAGCAGTGAATTGGGTTACGTTTGTGCCTGGACCTTTTCCACACCTTAGGCTGTCCTGTCCTCCCTCCAACCTTTTCTGTCAGACTGTGTTTTACAAGAGAATAAACTACGTTGGAGTTGCAGTTGGTGTGGACATTCAAGTTACTGTGGGGATAGGACTTGTCTTTATTCAATATAGAGGTGAGAAACATTCTCTGGCTGTCTGACTGTGGAGGACCCATCAACAACACCGCTCAACCTCTTCACACCGGAGGGTACGGGCTTGTGGTGCGGTGTGCCCCTCTATTCCTGTGAGGAGCCAAACAAGGCAGGTAAAGAGAGGGGTGGGTGCGCTACACATACATGCTAGCAAAACTCCAAGTAGAGTAGAACATATTACAAGGAACATGGCTAAGCTGCTATGTACGCTTTCAATTCCATAGATAATAATGGTTGGGGAATGATAGGTTTTCCCAAAGTCAACCTTTAACCTTTTCCCTACAACCAACGTAAGGATTACATCGGTAGCATCCAGGAGTTTTGTTTTAATACTGCACAGTCAGTTTTCTTCAGTACAGCTCACTGATTACTTCCACATGTACTGTAACACATACGTCCCAACTTTTTTGAGATGGGAATGAGGAACACCTATTAGCAAAAGTATGTAGGCATAGGACACCCCCCGCCACGCCCCCTTAAAGGAGAATTACACACAAAAAATGATTAGTTAAACCCACAAGTGCTTTTTTTACCACTACTATTCCTTTATATTGGCTTTTGATAATTACAAATGGTGCCCGGCTTTGAAAAATCGCTGTTACCCCGGCCGTAGGTCCCCCAGACAGCAAACTTTGCACACTTGTAGAGGAGAACTGGGGCTTCATGTGTGCCTGGCTGGTACCGGGTCCCCAAAGTTACCGGAGAAATGACTGCTTAACATGGGAGTCTATGGAAGGGGTGCCCGGCTTTGAAAAATTGGTGATCCCCCGGACAACAAACTTTGCACCTTCCTTGTAGAGGAAGAGTGGGGCTACATGTGTGCCAAGTTTGGGGTCCAGGGGACCTACGGCCGGCCGGTACCGGGTCCCCAAAATCCGGGAGATCAGGTGCAAAAAGGTGACTCCAGTATAAGCAGAGGGGGGCATTTTCAGCACAAAAAAATGTGCTGAAAAACTCGGCTTATACTCGAGTATATACGGTACATATAACCGTCTTCTTCCTTGCACCCCCTAGACTACTGCATTCATAACATGTTATATGTTACACCCTGAACATGGGTGTAACATGTTATGAAAGGTGAACTTATGCTTGAAAAGAATATGGAAACCCAACAAATTCATATTCCTGATATGTGGCTGCTGTATCATGTACTTTGTATTGCTTCCTTTGTGTGAAATCCCTGGTATCCCTGCCAGTTCCTCTGCTTTATGAATATAAACTGACCACACTAGGCACGAGAGCACGGTGTGGTCAGTTCTCTAGCAGTGCTGGAACTCAGTCTGCTCTCCTCCAATGATTAGACTTGTCCTGACACGCCCATCCATGCATAGCCAATCACTGGGCAGATCGGTGTCCTGTTGCTTCTCCTCCCTCTACCTCTTTTGCAGCTGAGAACAGAGGGAATGTGATCACTTCTATCAAAGGGGGGAGAAAAGCATTTATAATGGTGTTGTGTGTTTTTTTTTTTATTTATATATATCTATACACAAATGGTTTGCCTTTCATTTGTCTTTTAAACGGAATGGGTTGTTTTATAGGGGATTGTTTACAATCACTTTAACAAGTTAACCCTGTCAGTGTGAGGGCCCAACTGCAAGGGTAGATTTTGTCTAAAGCCCCATACACACGGTCAGACTTTTTGCCAACAAACTTCAAAATGAGCAAGTTTGACAAAAAATCTGACCGCGTGTACGCTCCATCGGACAAACTTTTTTTTTTTTTTTGGTTTGTTTTCATCGGACAAAAGTTGGGTCTGCAAACGGACAAACTTTTGGCCAACAAAAGTCCGATGGAGCAAAGTCCGACCGTGTGTACAGAAAACCATCGGACTTTTGTCCGATGGACAAAACAAATAATGTTAAAATCAACCAACAATAGCAGAAGTTGACCAAAGGGTGGCGGTAAAGAGCAGAAAAGAGCAGAAAAACCACGTGATGTTGCAAAAAGTTTTGGGAAAGTTTGCAGAAAAGTCCTGTGGTGTGTATGCTATGGGTGTGCCCAGCCAACTCCGTTCGGACAAAAATCCACGGAAAAGTCTGATGGAAGTCCGACCGTGTGTACGAGTCTTTAGGCTCCGTTTCCACTATTGCAACCCCAAAGTCACGCGATTTACAATGCAACTTTGCAATGCAATTTTTTTGATGCAATGTCATGCGACCGGTGAAAACCATGTGAGAACAAGTCGCATCCAAGTCGGAACAAAGTAGTGCAAGAACCTTTTTTGGAGTCGCTGCGACTTGAGTCGCACCAATTAGAACGGGGACCATTTGAAATACATGGGTTTTGACTTGTCATGCGACTTCACATGTGTCAAGTCGCACAACAACTCGCAGTAGTAGAAACTGAGCCTAATTCCTGGATTTGGGCTTTGACCCCTTTTGCTGCCAGAGTCAATTTTGCCTTTTTTTTTTTTTTTTTTGCTTTATTTGAACATATTTAAAAAAATATTTTTTAGGCCTGAAAATTAGTTACAGTAAAACCCCCAAACAGTATATATTTTCTGAAACCAGAAACAGTGAACAATAGACTGGTGGTGGTTCCATTTTTTTATGTCACACAATATTAGTGCAATGGTTTATCAAATGTAAGCTTGTTTTGTTTTGTTTTTTACAGAAAAAATACCATAAAAATAATCTTGGTGCACACAAATGCAACATATTATTATAATATATGGAAAAGCATAAAAATGGTTGTGCTGCGTAAATAGATGCCAAACAAGCCTAATGCCCCATACACACGATCGTTTTTCATGCCGTTAAAAATGCCATTTTTAAAAATGGGCATTAAAACCGATCGTGTGTATGCTCCAGAGCATTTTTAACGACGTGAAAAACGGCCATTAAAAATTTCGAACATGCTCTATTTTTTCACGTCGTTTTTCATGTCGTTTTTTTAACGACGTGAAAAACGATAGTGTGTATGCTTTAACGATGTGAAAAAAAAGCGCATGCTCAGAATCAAGTATGAGACGGGAGCGCTCGTTCTGGTAAAACTAGCGTTTGTAATGGAGATAGCACATTCGTCACGTTGTAACGGACTGAAAAGCACAAGGCTGAAAAGCGCGAATCGTCGCTCAACAAACTTTACTAACATGAAGGGTGGCGCCATCCGAACGGAACTTCCCCTTTATAGTGCCGTCGTACGTGTTGTACGTCACTGCGCCTCGCTTGAACGTTTTTTTTAATGATCGTGTGTACGCAAGACAGGCTTGAGAGGAAACATGAAAAAAACAGACGTGAAAAACGTCGGGTTAAAAAATGGCATGAAAAACGATCGTGTGTACGCCGCATAAGGCTCCATGTACACAGAAGCTCAAAACGGTTGTTTTTAAAGCAGCAGAAAAAGCTAGCTTTTATTAGCGTTTTTCAGTGTAGCGATTTTTCGTTTTTTTTTTTTTTCAATGGATCAAAAAAGCTAAAAACGCTCGCGACCAGCGTTTTTCAGCGTTTTGCGTTTTTTCTGCCGAAAAACGGCACTTTGAACGCGAATTTCTTGCGTTCAGAAAAAAGCCCATTAACTCCACTGCTCATTAACGCTAAAAAACGTTATGTGTACATGAACACATAGGCTAACATAGAGTGCAGTTAATGGGCTTTTTAAAAAAACGCCAATAAACTGCAGTTTATCAGCTTCAGTGTACATGGAGCCTTAGAATTGAGCATGTAATATGGAGACAACTTTGGTGCCCAAAATTTTCTATAGGCGATGCTATAAGCACTTTTACAGCTCTTCTTCAGTTTAGAGTTAAAACATGAATCAGATTATTGCTCCCAGTCTGGCGTGCTCCGACACCCCTGACCTGTGCATTTATAGTCAGAGGGCTCCAAATTTGTGGGATGAGGTTATGGTTTAGGTGCATAGGTGAACCTTCTTTATTTAAAATGTTTTTTTTTTCTTTTATGTTCACTTTTTTATTGCTTTTACATATGGGATTGATTGCCCGCTGGGCGATTGCATGTTTATAGTGACTGGTTCTCTTTAATGAAACATCAGGGGTCTATTGGACCCCTGATGTCTCACCTGCCCTCCACTGAAGCTAACAGACCGCAGATCTCGATCATTAGCTCTTCTCTGGATAGGGAAAGTGACCGCCGAAACCAGAAGTGGCATAATACACATTGCTTCCAGGTTCCTATTAGGTAGGGGAGATCAGTGAATGGACATATTACAGAGTCCTGTATCCTGCTATATACCTCACCGGTCTGGCTTCTCCTTCTATCCTTTATATTTGTCTCTGTTTAGATACTCATCCAGAACCTTTGTCCCACCTGTGAACTAACTTCTTCCTCTGTCCGCACTCAGCACATCTCTGACACTCCTTCCTCATACCTTCATAGTAATTCATCATTCTTCCCTTCTCTATACACACCCTTATAGCCGAACTAAACTCTCTCAAACAACATTAACTACTTGTAATGCTTAAGCTGCCAGCATTAGTAAATAGATAGGAAGGTAGATTCTATTTACTTGTATAGCGGTACCCCCAGTTAAGAGGGCTGCTGGTATTGATTTCTTGGGCCCTGTAGTGCACCGCTGTCAACCCCTGGCAATCGGCTCTACCCTCCCGTGGCACAGCTAGTAAGGGGAGATAGGACTGCGTGACCCGCAACTCTAGGTGACGCAGTCCTATGGCAAACACACACAGTAAAATGTCTAGACTTCTGTATAGAGTAAAATAAACAGACACCAATGTACTTGACCCAGGTATATTTACTGAAACTAATGGGCAAGTAATAAACAAGAGTATAATGGGCAAGTAATAAACAAGAGTATAAGATGATTTGCAGCTCCCTGCAATAAACGGTATTCAAACAAACAGAATAGACAGGTATTGCTATGCAACTCTACCGCTACCCCTTTTCAGCTACTTCCCCTCGTGGGCAGACTGACGCCCAGCAATGTCTACCTATACAGTTCAGGCCTGACTGAACTAAATGGAAGTTCTGTAAAGGAATCTTCGCTAGCAAAACTCAGTGGTGCACTTGATGAACAAGCTTTGTAATCCAAAGGGTAGTAGAAATACAGTATCTGTCTTTGAGCAAGTGCTCTCTCACCAACGGACCAGTCCCAGTCCGTCTCCTCCGCCGATGCGTCTAGGCACATGGATCCATCGACATCCGGGTCTTCGGTCCTCCAGGTACAGTGCAGCAAGGATGAAAAGATGTCTCTCAGGTTCCGCTAGGCTGGCGGAGGGCTCTTTGGAAGAAAGTGCCCAGGCTTCGGGCTTGGGTTTTCAGCAGTCTCGGACAGAGTTCTTGCTTGCTAGGCGGGAGGTGTCCAAAGAGACAGAATAAACTCTGCCTCCCCTTTATAAAGTCCACCCCAGCAGTCCTTGCTCCGGGGCAATGCACCCTGGGTGATGTAAGATGTCTTGGGAAATGTAGTCTCTGGATATTAAAGGGGAATACCCCGCTACACTTGTTTTAAATTTTTATTTTTATTTCTTTAGTTGCTTCCTAGTTTCTGGCCTAGGCCAAATAATGTAAAGCCCCATACACACGGTCGGACTTCCATCTGACTTTTCCGTGGATTTTTGTCCGAACGGAGTTGGCCGGGCACACCCATAGCGCATACACGACAGGACTTTTCTGCAAACTTTCCCAAAACTTTTTCCAACATTACGTGGTTTTTCTGCTCTTTACATCCACCCTTTGGTCAACTTCTGCTATTGTTGGTTGATTTTAACATTATTTGTTTTGTCCATCGGACAAAAGTCCGATGGTTTTCTGTACACACGGTCGGACTTTGCTCCATCGGACTTTTGTTGGCCAAAAGTTTGTCCGTTTGCAGACCGAACTTTTGTCCAATGAAAACCAAAAAAGTTTGTCCGATGGAGCGTACACACGGTCGGATTTTTTGTCAAACTTGCTCAAAATGAAGTTTGTTGGCAAAAAGTCAGACCGTGTGTACGGGGCTTTATACATCCCAGGAGTCTTAACGGGCATTTCTTAACTTTCATCTGGAGGAGGGGAAGAAGGGCTTTCTCAGCTAAGCACACCCTACTGCCTGTTTCGTCAGATTAGGCGACCCGTCAGAATGTGTAACGGAAGTGATGTTTTGTCACCGCCATCTTGCTACACCCCGTACTCCTCCATAGTAAGGATACACTGAGAAGGGGGCAAGCGGACATCTTTTTACACCCACCAGAGTTTTGCATTTTACACTTTTTTTTTTTTTTTAAACAGTAAACTGAGTTTATATAGTGAAATACAGTACTTAGGACTCTGTCTGACTGTTTAAATGTTGAATTTCAAAAGCAGCGGCAAGCCTGCTGATCTAACAGGTTTGGTAATCAGACTGAACACCACTGCTTTTAAAAAATAAAACATGGAAACATTCACCGGCATGCCTAAACTAAGGGCAGATAGATTCCAGGAAGTATATGCTACATGAATCATCTGCCCTTACTCAATATGGGCACAGCTAGAAATGCCGTGCATCGGCTCCCCCGCCGCGCCGCGGGCGCTCGCTGTAGCTGTTAAAGGGACCACGGTACAGCTATGGCAATTCGCGGGAACGAGCCGACCTGCCGCCGTATAATGATGGCGGCTGGTCGGCAAGTGGTTAAACAGCTCTTTGTTCCTTCACCAGCCTGTGACTGGACAGTAAAAGGAGAAGCAGCAGACTTAGGAACTTCCCTCTCTGTCACTCTGCTCTCTCCCCCTATCAGCATGGCTATTGTGAGCACTGCAGCAAAACTGACTGGCTCCTTGTGCCGTTTTGTTCTCTCCCAATCTGGGCTCTGTTGTACATGGATTACAAGAGACTGATGGCGGGTAAAAGTCATATACTTGCACTGCTTACATTTGACAACATACATTTAATGGTGTACTGCATAGGTGTCAAACACAAGGCCCGCGGGCCGAATCCGGCCCTCCAGGCCATTTCATGTGGCCCTCGCTCCTCTTCTGCAGCTGCAGGAGAGCTCCAGCCCTCCTCTGGTCCTCCTCCAGACTAGAGGTCGACCGATATGGGTTTCTCTCTGGCCGATGCCGATATTTAGAAATCGGGGCGGCCGATGGCCGATACATGTTGCCGATTTTTGTGGCCGATATTTTAGGCAGATTTGTTTTTGTTTTTTTGTTTTCCTTCATCTCATTAAAATCTAGGGTGGAGAGGTGGGGAGGAGGTTATTGTTTAGGATGGAGAGGTGGGGTGCAGCCTATCAATGCCCACCAGTGCCACCTCATTGGTGCCCACCAGTGCCAGCTCATCAGTGCCCACCATTGCCAAGCTCACCAGTCCCCACCAGTGCCAAGCTCACCAGTGCCAAGCTCACCAGTGCCCACCAGTGCCCAGCCCACCAGTGCCAAGCTCATCAGTGCCCACCAGTGCCTAGCTCACCAGTGCCAAGCTCATCAGTACCCACCAGTGCCAAGCTGTCATTCACTGCCACTTCATCAGTGCCCACCAGCGGAGCGCTCCTGGCTCCGTTCTGTCCCCTCGCATGGCCAAAGACTGCTCCATTCGTCCCCTGACGGGCTGCGCGCCCTGCCTGCAGACTACAAACCCCAGAATGCAGCGCGGCCGGGAACAGCCAATCGGCGGCCGCCGCTGCCAACTTCCTCCACTGGGAAATCACAAAAATCAGCAGGCAGCGGCCGTGATAGCAGCCGTTTAGAATAGACGGTGGGTGGCCGGGGGGGGGGGGGATTTCCACCCAGCACGCCCCTGCCTCTGATCCCAAACAATCGGCCTCTTTTTACATAATAATCCGCCGATGCCGATTTCTTTAAAAAGGCTAAATATCGGCCGATATTTTGGTCGACCTCTACTCCTGACCCTTACTTTCTGCTATCAAGCAATGCATCCAGCTTCACCCCAGGAGCAGCATAAGGAAAGGGGGGTACATTTTGATGTAAGGGAGAGTGGGGGACTCAACTTCTGATGGTGGGGTAGCTCTTAACATCTAATGTAAGGGGAGGGGATGCGCTGGACATCTAATCTTACAGATACAACCGGCCCTTTTGAGGGCAATCATAATGCTGATGCGGCCCACGATGGAATTGAGTTTGACACCCTACAGAGTAGCATTGTGTTGTTGTTTTTGTTTTTATCTTTTTGGAGTTTAGCTTTAACAGAAATGTATAGTGGCTTTTACATATTCTTTATTACAGCGAGAACTAAAATGCATATTTATTTTTTAGTCCTCAATGTAATAAATATGTAGAAGTCACAATTTCCTTTTTTTAGTTTGGTAAATAAGAAATATTTAATTTTAATGCTTTTGGGTCAGCAAGTTGAGCTTTTAGAAAAACGCCCCAAAATGTTACACTTGTCATATTTGTAGCCTCTTATAGTGTATGAGGAATCACAAAATGAAGGTTGTGGTGAACAATTGTATGCTTATACTTAAAGCAGAGCTCCACCCGCAATTTTTATTTTTTTAAAGTCAGCAGCTACAAACACTGTAGCTGCTGACTTTTAATAAGGACACTTACCTGTCCTACTCACCCGCGCTGATGGGCCCCCCCCCCCCGATGCCGATCCCTAGATCAGTGCAGGTCCCACGCCGCCATCCTCACTAAGGCTTCACTGCCCGTTTCCTACTGCGCATGCGCGAGTCTCGCGACGATTTGTGAATCGGCGGCTGCTTTCTGGGATTACACACAATTCCCAGAAAGCAGAGAGCCCCATTCACTAGAAGAGGATGCAGAAGAAGATCCACCGCGGTTACGGAAGAGGCAGATTACGGATTTCCGTATAGCAACAGGTATTTCGTGCGAGTATAAAAAAAAAATTTAAAAAAATTCAAATTTTTCTTCTATTTTTTTTTTTTTTAGGATTTTTAGTGAAAACATTTTTTTCAAGGTGGAACTCCACTTTAATGCCGCGTACACACGATCAATTTTTTTGACGGTGAAAACACCGTTGAGAAAATCGACGTGAAAAACGAGGAACAGCTTGTTCCCCCCACACACGGCCGTTTTAAATTACATTTGTTTTTGGTCGAAAAAAAACGACCGTGTGTGGGCTCCCTGGCAGTGTTTCCCTATGGGAAAACTGCCGCGGAAAAAAACGACGGGAATCACGACGAGAAAAATTAGAGCATGTTCTAATTTTTCTCGTCGTGATTAATGCCGTTTTTCCCGTCGAGAAAAATGACAAAAAGCCCACAGACGATCGTTTTTCTCGTCCAAAGGAAAAAATTTAATTTTTCTCGACGGGAAAAATGATCGTGTGTACGTGGCATAAAAGGTAGAGGTACACTTTAACTGGTGTAAAAATATCAGAATCTGAATGATGTTGTAGATTATTTTCATGTTTTTAGTCTATTTTTACCTTCCAGTAGCGAAGGTCTTGGTTTGCATAATAAATTCAATTGTCCATGAACCGGTCCAGACGTTTCCCAGACACTTTGACATTGACATAGACCTGGCAGGATCTGCAGAGAGCGGCACAGAGAGCGGCCTCTGTGGGTTTATTTACTAAGGAGAATGGTTTTTACTATTGGAGGATAATGGCGGCATTCATTAGAGGGCGCTCAGTGGGCCGTGTGATTCAGAGGTTTGCTGTTTGCTGCTCTGACCACAGGATATGGGACAGATTGGCTCCATTCTGTGTACTCCCATTTAAAGGGAGAACGCCATTTATTCATTTTTAGCAAGAAGTTATTTTACCGCAGACTCATTCTACTAAAAGCTGACAGATATAAATGACACAAATTATTGCAGCTCTGTTAACATTAATACATTGATTAATATATATTTTTTTTAATTCAATAGATTTTTATTCAAAAGTTTAAAAATATTTGTTGGTATGCAAATAATATTTCAATACAGAAAGATTCATACATCCTGAAGAGGAAATAAATCAGAATAAAATGAATCAAAATAAGGAAGAAGAGGAGGAGAAAGGGAAGGAGATATAAAGGAGAAGTATTAAGGCTAGTATATCAAAACAGGAATCATTTCCTACGGTCCAAATTTCCCCAATATCCAAATCCAGAGATTATGGGGCTTGGAGGTATTTAATCTAAGGGGACCATACCCTGTCGAATATGGTCTGTTTATCTTTAAGGATGCAGGTCAATTTTTCATTGACCATGATCCAAGAAAGTTTACTTTTTACTACAGCAAGACTGATCATTGGATTTTTCCATGCTCGTGCTATTGTAATTTTAGCTGCTGAAAAAATAAAGATGAGAGTTCGAAGATGTCTAGGGGTCTCGTCTATTAGGTCTGCAAATAGCGCCGTTGTAGGATTTTTAGGTATGTTCTGTCCTGTCACTGAGTATATTAATGTAAAAATTCTGATCCAAAAGCGTGACCACCAGACATGGAACATGGTTCCCTCCTGCAGTCTTTGTACAGCAATGACTGGAGTGTGAGAGGAAGAAGCAGGAGCCAATCAGTTAATGTGCTGACAAGAAGCATGCTTAAATTCATTAACCACTAGCTTACTGGGGGCTTAAACCCCCCTCCTGCCCAGGTCAATTTTCAGATTTCAGCGATTTCACACTTTGAGTGACAATTGCACGGTCATGCAACACTGTACCCAAATGACATTTTTATAATTTTTTCCACACAAATGGAGCTTTCTTTTGGTGGTATTTGATCACCACTGGGGGGTTTTATTTTTTGTTAAACAAAAATAGACGGAAAATTTTGAAAAAAAAAAAAAAATCATGTCTTATTGTTTGATATAAAATTTTGCAAACAGGTAATTTTTCTCCTTCAGTGATATGCGCTGATTAGGCAGCACTGATAAGACGGCACTGATAGGTGTCACTGATAGGTAACACTGATAGATGGCACTGGTGGTGGCACTGATGGGCACTGGTAGGTGGCACTGATGGGCAGCACTGGTGATGAGGCACTGATTGGTGACATTGATAGGTAACACTGTGGGCAATGATGGGCGGCACTGTGGGCACTGGTAGGTGGCACTGGCAGGCACAAATGACTCTGTGGCTGCTCTCCTTGATTGGGACCGATGTCCCTCTGACAGCCGCTGGTGAACGGCTTTTTTTTTTTCTCCTCATGCGATCAGCGTGAGGGAAAAAAAATAGCCGATTACCGGCTCTGTTTACATCACATGATCAGCTGTCAGCCAATGACAGCTGATCATGTGATGTAAACAGAGCCGGTAATCGGCTATTTTTTTTCCCTCACGCTGATCGCATGAGGAGAAAAAAAAAAGCCGTTCACCAGTGGCCAATGACAGCTGATCATGTGATGTAAACAGAGCCGGTAATCGGCTATTTTTTTTCCCTCACGCTGATCGACCTCTTACTCCGATCTGTGATCAGCCGAGTTTCATAGACTCGCTGATTACAGTGTGCGCCGCGTGTGCCCTGCAGGGGGCGCACAGGCCGCTCGAGCACAGGAGGACATCTATTGACGCCCTCCTGGCAAAGTAGGTCCGCGCTGTACCCGGACGGGAAGGGGTTAATGTGCTCCTTCTCCTTTCACTGTCCAGACATAGGTTGGGGACGGGTCCAGAACAAGGAAGTGGGTGGAATGATGAAGGTAATGGCAGAAAAAGAACTGCAGAGATAATTTCTGGATTTAAGATACGCATTGCAGCAAAAGCTGCTTATGTTATTTTTATCTTTTTAATGGGATATTCATTTTTTCTTTTTCTTTTTCTTTTTCTTCTTCTCCATTTTACTTTTTACATGCTTACTGTGCCTAATTTTCATAAAGAATTTTAATAGACAGTAAAGCTTTATAGATTCTCCCTCTGTATGTCAAAGTGCAGTCAGCACCCTTTCTATCATGAAAACACAATTCCAATACTTTTCCAATACTTTTTCAGAAAAAATTTAAAAGGTTGACTAACACCATACACCCTTCACACCCTCCCAGTCCCCGCTGTACTTACCTCAATGCTGGGCAGCACAGTGGCTAAGTGGTTAGCGCTTCTACCTAGCAGCACTAAGGTCATTGGTTCAAATCCCAACCACAAAACTACCTACACAGAGTTAGCATGCTCTTCCTGTGCCTGGATGGGCTTCCTCTGGGTACTCCGGCTTCCTCCCACACCCTAGAGACCACCACCACTCCAAAAGGTAGGATAAATGGCTCCTGTATAAATTGGCTCTAGTAGGTGTATGCATGAATGTGAGTTAGGGACCTTAGATTGTAAACTCCTTAAGGGCAGGGACTGATGTGAATGTACAATATACTCTATATGTAAAGTACTGCACAAAATGACAGCGCTAAATAACTACCTGTAGTTGAAACCTCCGCTCTTCTCCCCCTTCCTTCTGCAGGGCCTCCGGAACAGATCAGAGCAATGTTCTGTGTCAGTGCTGACCAATCAGAATCGTTCTGATCTGTCCCGGAAGCTCAGCAGAAAGATGGGGGGGGGGGGTAGGGGAGAAGGGATTTCAAATCCACAGATCGCTACACAAGGTGCGACATTAATCACCCTTAAGGGAAGTACAGCCTGGGGGGGTGGGTGCAAAGGGTGTAGAGCAGTGGTCTCCAAACTGTGGGCTGGATGCGACCCGTTGCATGCCCTTATCCAGCCTTTGGGGCACTATTCATCCCACTGACCCTGAAGATGGGGCACTATTTCTCCAGCTAATACTAATAATGGAGCACTATTCCTCCTCCTACTGACCACTAAGTCTGAGACATGGTCTACTCTCACTGGCCAAAGTCCAGCATTCCTAAAGACTGCGGTACAGTTATCTGGCTTCTTGTTTATAAAGTTTGGAAACCTCTGGTATAGAGTGTTAGTTCATCTTCAGTTTTTTCTGAAAAGATGAACTTACACTTTAAACTGAACTCCAGAAAACATAAATTGCTAAATGCACAAGTGGAAGTATATACACTGTATGTAAACTGTCAACTTTCTTACCTGAATGGGGTTGGTTCTTCTATTTAGCCTTGGAATCCATCTACCCCTACCACACTCCATTGCCAGGTCAGTGACCTATTTATTTATTTTTTTCTACTACACTTACACAACACACCTTGATCCCACCTATTAACATAGGGATTGGACAATAAGGGAGCATCACCACACTGCTGACTCTCCCATTCTCCCTTGTCAGCATTCTACCTGTTGATTTTCCAAAACTGTGTTCTTGCTTTGAAAGGGATTTTGAGAAACGAAAATAAAGAGAGATCCATTCACTCATTTCCCATTCAACACCTACTACGAATCCTTTCCTTTCACCATTGTAAGAATGAGAGGGATCAACAATGATTGGCTATCACAGAAATCACAAGCCATTGAGATTGGCTCTGCCGTCTAATGACAGCTCAGTACGTGGCAAAAAGCGGGTGCAAGGATTGCCCCAGGAGGTTTTCTCCATCTGTGTTTGTAGAACACAGTCTAAAAGAAGGAAGAAACACAAGCCGTACTTGGCAGCAGTTTTTTGCATTTGTAGAAACAATATTTGGAAAGCCCTTCAGGAAAATCCTGTTGTAAGGTAAAAGATATTTAGATCAAGGATATGAAATAAAAAGGTAAAACAGGCCTAGGTGACATGGCAGGATGAGGTTTCTCTGGTGGCATTTTTCATTGAGTCCTGGAGATGTGAATGACATGGTCATCTGGGTGGAAAGCAGAAAATGTTTTATAAGACTGAAAGCATGTCTACAGCCAAAATTTTAGAGTGAGATTTGGTGCTGTCGTTGTGCTGCTCACTGTTCTCCTTGCTGGAGGCTCTGACATGAGGAGGCAAAGCCTTGCCTCTACCAAGGTGGCGACCTCCACATAAAGACCAGTGCAGAACAAAGCATGTTGGGTCAGTAATGGGGGAAGGATCTGCTGCAGGGAGATCACAGGCAATACTTTTGACTGTTTCTTTGTCCTCTGTTTGCCTTTTTTAAGGCACAGGTCCACTATAACTAACACTTAACCTAACCATAAGACCCCTTTCACACTGGGGCGGTGGGGTAAAGCGCCAATATTTTTAGCGGCACTTTACCGCCGTTTTTGCGACGCTATTCGGCCGCTAGCGGGGCGCTTTTAACCCCCGCTAGCGGCCGCTGCATCAGCGTTTTGCCGGCGGTTCGGCAGCGCTGCCCATTGATTTCAATGAGCAGGGGCGCTTTAGGAGCGGTGTATACACCGCTCCTACAGCTCCTCAAAGATGTGGCTAGGAGGACTTTTTTTAGCGTCCTGCCAGCGCACCGCTCCAGTGTAAAAGCCCTCGTACTTTCACACTGGAGTCAACGGAGTGGCTCTTTCAGGGCACTTTGCAGGCGCTATTTTTAATGCTATAGCGCCTGCAAACCGTCTCAGTATGAAAGGGGTCTTAATGTTAAGCTGGCTTGGCATCACCCCTAGGTCTGTATTCTGTACACCAAATGCCCTCAATGCTGCACCGATAACTCTAGGTCTAGAGCTGAAGAATTCAGAGGAATGTGCATATAGTAGTCAAGGTGTACAGAAGGGCAAAGCTTTTGAGTAATTTTAATATAGGATTGAAGCTTGTACCGGTAGTTTAGCTGTTTTTGGCATGAGAAAGAAGTGGATGTAATGTTGATCGGTTATTAGATTATTTACACTAAGCTGATTCCATTCACCAAAACCCAGCTGGAAAAGAACTGTAGATTCCCATAGAATCCAGAGTCCTCATTTATCTGACCTCCTTTGTCTTCACAGTCCCGACAGTGAGCACAGTCTGAACCCTGAAGAATGTCTCCATAGGTACGGTAGTCCTCGAGCAAGGATAACATGGAGGAAAATGAAACTGGTATACAGGTGAGTGCTACATGTTTGTTAGTACCTACCTCCTCTGATAATTGTGGACTCCTGGATTGTCTACAGCCATCTGGTAAAAATACAGTGCTGGGCTGATGACACCTGAATGCTCAGTTCCTATATACTTGAATGGGACATAGCTCCTGCCATACAGGAATGTCCTATTTGAGTCATTAAAGGGATGGTTCCCCTTAACCACAAAACTGCCTATGCAGATAAGGGGAATCTATAGATAAAAACAAACTGTGTAGCTCTGACTAAAAGTTGAATAAAGCCCTTGCTATAGGTTAAAAAGGAAGGAGCACATGGTGGGACTTTAAGTGAAGCACACGACAGCCAAGGAGACGTCAAGTGACCGGGAAATAATGTTCATTTATGTTGTATATTTTCATATAAAAAATATATTTATGGGCATATAACCTCTAAAATATTGCGGGCACATAACCTCTAAAAAAAGTTTTGAACATTTTCAACACAAGTTACATAATAATCCACAGTTCAATGGACATACAAAGGTGAATAAAGCAAATCATAATTACGATCATAGTATAACCAAGATGACATTAGCCTATGTGGCCTAGGTAGTCTATCCAAATTATTCTCAAGATGCAGGAAAAGGAGAAAAGAACAATGAAAATAGGGTAATAAAAAAAATGTATGGAGACATGCTTTAGACCATTTGAAGGTTAGTGTTGTTGATCCATGGTGAGATAAAAGTTGACGGCTGAGAAAATAAAAGTAGATAGCTCGACGCGTTTCGCGGTTTCATAACCGCTCATCAGGAGCAATAAACCATGGAAATTGTCTGTGAACAAAGAATATGGGTTCCAGATAATCTCAGAAGTAAAAATGAGAAAGTTCAATACAAACTAGAAAACCAAAAAACGCTACAGATAGCGAAGGGGACAAAAAATAAAAAAATGAATGAATTAGAATAAAATAAAATGAAAAGGGTAATTTAGACATTGGAAATGAATATTGCGCTAGTCTCAAACTAGATAACAAATATAAAAAGGTAGTGGAGCTGCTACATAAAATGTGACTAGTATTAGATGTATGTGAATAAGAATGTAGCGCTAAAATTGTAAGAGAGACCAAGGTAAAAAACAACAACAATAAAGTGAGTCCACAAAATGTCCATACACATATCCGTGATAGGAAACAACTGAAGCCACACGTGAAACAATATGAGTCATCACATAACTTCTGAAGGTGAAGAGAGGTAGAACACTTTTACCGGAACAGATGGATCTGCAGGTTAGGCAGATCAAAAGGGCATTGGAAAACTCAGTGGTGGTTCCCTTCTGCTAGTCTGGATACTGGATCGCACGAATCCCAGATGAAACTCCCCGGCAGGTTCCCCAACTTGAAAGACTCAGGATTCAACAACGATCTCCATAATCATCAGATGAAACAGGAAACAGCCTTGAGTCCAGAAGTTCTTTCCGGAATAGCAGTTGCACATAAGGAGAAAGCCTCAACTCAATTGACCGACCATGGAAAAAAGGAATGAAGGAAATGCTCCGATAGTGCAGGTCAATGCAGGTTTATTAAAAAACCGACAAAGTAAAAGTGATCACATATGAATAAAAAACATTAAAAAGGGCAGTGAGTGGAGTGGTGTACCAAGTCCGACGCGTTTCGTAATAGAGTACTTCAACATGGGCATCACAATTTAGACATGATGTTGTGTTCAACTTACCTCTGCATCAGCGCAGCAGCGGGAGTCACCGGTAAACCACAAAGCATCATCACCGGGAGCCATGATGACCTACAGGGGCGATGAAGGCAAATACCCACACTCACGGTCTGGGATCTGCCTGTAAGTGACCCTGATGGGAAGTGAGGACCTAAGTGAAAAAAAATATAATGTTAATGGGATTGTGAGAGTGTAGGGTGAAAGGGGAGGGTAGGGAAAAAGAGGTGTAGGCCATTTACATACCTTATGAAACCTGACTGGAATACTCCCAGGACGTTACTAAGTGAGGCCTAGTCGTCACTGCTCACCTTCACCATCACAGGAATGAGCCCTCAAATGCTGAGCTCAGAGCTACTGCATCATGGGATAGACAATATGTGAGGAGGTTTGAATCAGAGAAAGAGCTCACTCCTGCGATGGTGGGATTGAGCAGTGACGACTAGGCCTCACTTAGCAACGTCCTGGAAGTATTCCAGTCAGGCTTCATAAGATATGAAAACGGGCTACACCTATAGCAAGGGAATTATTCATCTTTAGTCAGAGCTGCACAGTTTGTTTTAATCTACAAACATCCCGTACCTGCAAAGGCAGTTTTTTTGTAAAGGTAAACTATCCTTTTAAAGTCTAAAATGGGCATGTAAAGTTAGGCCTCTTTTCCCACGGGTCTTCCGTTTGTCCGTTTTTCATGTGTAGCGGGGGTTTAAATTTAGGGGGATACACCTGGGTGGTAGTATGACCCAGGTGTGTATAAATCATGAAAGGATTCCAGGGATATGCAATTAGCGGACCTCCAGATGTTGCCAAACTACAAGTTCCATGAGGCATAGCGAGACTCTGACAGCAGCAAGCATGACACCCAGAGGCAGAGGCATGATGGGACTTGTAGTTTTGCAACAGCTGGAGGTCCGCTAATTGCATATCACTGATTTAGACCATTGTTAATTCGTGGAGGACTTGGTGGTGTGTTGTTCTCCTTGACCTGTGGGTGGCGAGGTTCCCACAGGTCTAAGGTAGATTCACTGCCGCAGTGCTGGCCTTTTTGTCCCCTGCCAGCGATGGTACGGCGAGGGCGGGGAACCCGCCGTGACGTCGCGGGAGGAGATAAAGGGGAGAGACTCCCTCACCACGAGGTCTTTTTCCTGCATCGCGCGCCCAGGCACCTTTTGGCCTGGGTGCGGGCGGTCCGGAGTTCCGGCCCAGGCGCCCTAGGCCTGGTCGGAGCAGAGTTGGCGTCCATCCCAGGCACCTTCAGCCTGGGGTGAGGTACTAAACCGGAGGCCTGGGGCTCGGTGACTTTGACTGGGTCCCGCAAGGGCGGAGGATTCCGAGGGTCCCTGATGTGGATGGGGCCCATGTCTGAGGTGAGGAGGCTGGGGAGGTCACCCGTCCGAGTCTGGCAAAGAACTGTTTGATTGTGAGTGTGACAATAAAACAAGTGTTGGACCCTAATCGGTGTGTGGGACTCTGGTTAATGGGAGCAAAGGGAAGTGTCAGCACAGCAAGACTTGGTCATTAACTGAAACGCACAGGCCCGAGGAAAATAACTGGTACTGGCCTTCACCTCACTCACTGCCATGGGGAGGACATGGGCCGTAGCGCATCTTACTCTCACATACAACATACCCCTAGACAAAACGGATGGAGTGAGGGCGCTACACATGCATCCGGTAACGGATGAAAAACAAACATCAATGCATCTCTATGGAAAAACAAATGATCATCCATTTACATCCGCTTCTGTCAACATTTGTGTTTTGGAACTGGTCAAAGCCCTATCTTTTCCAGCCATTAATGATTCAAATGAGTCATTCACTAGGCAGTGATGCAGGTGCAGCATGACTTTGGGCTTTGCAGTCATTCAAAATGACAGATGCCACCTCCGTTGCCTAGCGAATGACTCATTCAGGATCAGGGTCACATGTAAACCTTTACCAAGCGTAGGCACACAGGGGGGGCACAGAAACAGGATTTTTATAGCTGAGAAAGGAACCGATTAGACAGCACAAACGCTGCTGTTTAATGTGCTATAAGAGAACAGGATCTCCTTCTTTTTTTTTTTTTTGGGGTTACAACTTCTTTAAGTTGAATTAATTTCATTATTCCCAAATTACATTGTTGGGTCACACACATACAAATTATACAAGTGGTCTCCCAAGTTCAACCCCCAATACAAAAAGAATCCTATAAGAATATTCACACTACGCTCACTAGGATAAAATTGAATGGATCTGAATCAGTTCAGATAATTAGTTATGTCCTTGCGTTACTTTGGATGCTTTAAACTATTACCAAAAACCCCAAACTATTGCATCATGTCATCCAAATGAAATGAATCAATATGAATGAATTTGTGTTTTTCGGTATTTATTTAATTAAAATTGTTTTTTATTGTGATTCCGATACATCCTAATCTTCGAATCATGCAAATTCCGATTCATAATGAATTGCACATGTCTACAGACCACAATGTTGCTGTGTGAATCAGCCCATACCAGACAGTACTGCTGTTTTCTGATCCCTAAAAAACTGACCCCTGGTTGGTTGGGTGGTCAATGGTACCCCTACCCCGGCACTTACCCCATCGGTTGCAAACGGGCTCCTACGGGCGCTGGGCAGCGGCTGGGTTACGGGCTCTTATGGGCATGTTGCGGGCTCCTACGGGCGGCGGGCAGCGGCCGGGTTGCGGGCTCCTATGGGCGGGTTGCGGGCGCCTGTGTCCTCTCTGCATCACAGCGGCTTCCGCCGTACGGTTCCTCCCTCCTCCTTCTAGGCATCCAATAGGATCACCTGTCCTTTCAGCCAATCGTGTGAACGGTGTCAAAACCCGCTTCCTGACTGACTGGCTGGGAAGAGGATCAGTGTTACAACAGCGCATATTGATTCGCTGTTGTAACACACCTGGCTGGGCTTGGAGTGCACTCTCTGCGACCGGAGCCCACCCTATGTTGAAGTCTCTGTCTCTAATCAGTGCTTCAAAAAAACAGCCTCTCCGCATTGGAATCCATGCGCCGGTGTCCTGAAAGGGGCCGGATGGATAGGGGAGGCGGTGCCTATGCGCCCTTAATGGACATACTGTAGTGTATGTTGGGCTCATATGCGTGCGCCCTAAAGCTGTCTCATTTAGTCTGCAGAGAGTCCTTATACGAAGACCAAAGCATTTTTAGAGTTCCTAGAAGCTGTAGGAACGCGTTCAGTCAGACTGCAGACCTTCTAATATATTTATGCGTTTACCTGGCGATGTCGCATAGACAGATACTCGTGTGCCATGGCTGTTAAAACACGTATTTTTCTGCGTCATGGTCTGTTATTAAGAGCTTGATATGATTTACCCGATACTTCCACTAATTCGCTGGTAATCTTGTGCGCTGTTTGATGATCCCCTTTCCAGCTTGACAATGTTTTATTTTAACACCGCCGTTTACCCTGTGCAGCTAATAAAAAGCTTTTGTTATAACATGCTCATCAAACGGAGGGGGGAGATGACTATTTAAGCTGTCAGAATGTTACAAGGTTTATATAGATGACACGGGAGTCTAGAAAATAACATGTGCCTTTTGTGGTTTGTGTTCATCTAATTACAATCTAATACAGATTTTTTTTATTATTTTTTTCCACTGTAGTCATCAACAACCGATGATGAGATCAATTATAACAGCCCAAGAAATGGAGATGTCTGGCAGTGGGCACCTAAGAAGAAATTACAGGATATGGAGTGCGAAAAGAAACTGGTAACATTTCAGAATATTCCGTTCTGTACAGTGATTGGTAGATGTTGTATGATGTACTGTTAGACGTTTTAAAAAAAATATATATATATTTTTACTTTCTGCTATAAAACGTACACAATAAAAATAATTAAAAATTGAATCTCTTCATCAATTTAGAACAATATGTATTCTGCTACATATTTTTGGTAAACAAAAATCCCATTGATCGTATATTGATTGGTTTGTGCAAAAGTTATATCGTCTAGAAACTATGGGATATTTTCTTTTTTTTTTTTTTTTTACTAGTAATGGTGGCGATCAGCGACTTGTAGTGGGATTGCGGCAGACAAAGCGGAAATCTTACTGACACTTTTGACACTTTTTGGGAACCAGTGACACTAATACAGTGATCAGTGCTAAAAAAATATGCTCTGTCACTGTACTAATGACACTGACAGGCAAAGGGTTAACGGGCGAACAAAGGGTTAACTGTGTGCCTAGCCTGTGCTTTCTCACTGTGTGGGAATTGCTTTGACTAAGAGAAAGGCATGGATCCATATTCCTGCTTTGCATGAACACAATCAAAACCTTCCATTCTGACAGAACAGCAATCTGCCTTGTTTACATAGGCAGACTGCTGTTCTGCCTGTGTAACAAATGATCGGCGGACAACGAGCCCGCAGATCAGCTCCCGCTGTGTGTGATCACAGCAGGAATGGCCCCTGATTCAGAAGTGTCGGGTACGTGATCTGGCGCAGAGCGGCCGCCCTGCCGCAGTATATGTCCGGTGGTTAAATAGACCAGCCCTCAAATTTTCCACTCGCATTTTGCGAGTGGATAATTGTTTCTGGCGAGGAGCTGGGCTGCTTGGGAGTGGGGGGTTGGGGGGGGAGCGCGGGTACCGCCGGCATGCGGGGTTGATCGGGAGCCGTTCCCCCATTGATCTCCCCGGGGAAGAGAGCATAGAGGAAGAGAAAAACGCGGATAGCGTGCTGTTACAGCTTAGTTTACATTACAATTGCCGAGGCTACAATGGTGGGCACAGTGAGCAGAGGCTGCAATGGTGGGCACAGTGAGCAGAGGCTGCAATGGTGGGCACAGTGAGCAGAGGCTGCAATGGTGGGCACAGTGAGCAGAGGCTGCAATGGTGGGCACAGTGAGCAGAGGCTGCAATGGTGGGCACAGTGAGCAGAGGCTGCAATGGTGGGCACAGTGAGCTGAGGCTGCAATGGTGGGCACAGTGAGCTGAGGCTGCAATGGTGGGCACAGTGAGCTGAGGCCGCAATGGTGGGCACAGGTGAGGCCGCAATGGTGGGCACAGGTGAGGCCGCAATGGTGGGCATAGGTGAGGCTGCATAATTCTGCATAAAACATTTAAGTGTCATTTCATGAGATAATTTATGAGGGCGTGCTTAGGGGCGGTGCAGGGTAGGGATCGGTTGGGTTAACTGGTGGCGAGTAACCCTTAAGGCCTGGCTAGTAGCTCAGGACTTGAAATTTTGAGCCCTGAAATAGACCATTAACAGAATTTTATTTTTTTTATTGCGTTTACTGCAAGAGGGACCTTAAACCAGGAGTTATCCCCTGCAATATATTTCTTATTAAATAGTTTGGCCATTTTTTTTTATATATCTTTATTTTTATTGCTCCACATAAACAAAGTCTAATAAGAGCGCCAAAAAAACGGTCGAAGAGTCCAAAATCCTTTAATATTAATAATCTTCTATGATAGAAGAACAAAACAAAGCCAATGTGTTTGGTAGGATTTAAACTTCCCCTTTTTTCAGGTCTTGGGTATTAAATAGCTTGGTGGACCCAAGATTGGCTCAGTACCAGGATTATTTATTGTATGGGCTGTATGGTTTAGTCAGAAAACTGTACCGTGAAAAGTCCCCCCACCCGAAACATAGTTCTTCTGTTATGAATTATTATCAATATTAAAGCTTAATGCCGCATACACACGATCGTTTTTTCTGATGAAAAAAGACTGATGGACTTTTTTCATCGGACAAACCGATCGTGTGTGGGCCCCATCGGCCTTTTTTCCATCGGTGAGAAAAAATAGAACATGTTTTAAATTTTACCGATGGGGAAAAAAAACGATAGCAAATTCCGATCGTCTGTGGGGAACTCCATCGGAGAAAAAACCCACGCATGCTCAGAATCAAGTCGACGCATGCTCAGAAGCATTGAACTTCATTTTTCTCGGCTCGTCTGAGTGTTTTACGTCACAGCGTTTGGGACGGTTGGATTTTTGACTGATGGTGTGTAGGCAAGACTGATGGAAGTCAGTTTCATCGGATTTCCGATGGAAAAATCCATTGGATTAGAATCCATAGGAAATCCGATCGTGTGTACAGGGCATTAGGGGTTGTATTACTAAAACTGGAGAGTGCAAAATCTGGTGCAGCTCTGCATAGAAACCAATCAGCTTCCAGGTTTTTTTTGTTTGTTTTTTTGTCAAAGCTTAAAGTGATTGTAAACCTTAGTTTTTTGTTTTATGTTTTTTTAACCACTTGACAACTGGCCACTAAACCCCCTTCGTGCCCGGACCAATTTTTAGCTTTCAGTGCTGACGCACTTTGAATGACAATTGCGCGGTCATACAATGCTGTACCCAAATGATATTTTTATCATTTTTTACCCACAAATAGAGCTTTCTTTTGGTGGTATTTGATCACCTCTGCGGTTTTTATTTTTTGCGCTATAAACAAAAAAAAGACAGAAAATTTTGAAAAAAAACACAATTTTTTTTACTTTTTGTTATAATAATATCCCAATTCTTTTAAAAAAAACATTTTTTTTTCTCAGTTTAGGCCGATACGTATTCTTCTATATTTTTTTGGTAAAAAAAATTGCAATAAGCGTATAGTGATTGGTTTGCGAAAAAGTTATAGCGCCTACAAAATAGGGGATAGAATTATGACATTTTTATTATATTTTTTTTTTTTACTAGTAATGGCGGCGATCTGCGATTTTTGTCAGGCCTGCAATATTGCGGCGGACATATCGGACACTTGACACTATTTTGGGACCATTCACATTTATACAGCGAACAGTGCTATAAAAATGCACTGATTACTGTATAAATGTGACTGGCAGGGAAGGGGTTAACACTAGGGGGCGATCAAGGGGTTAACTATGTTCCCTATTTGTGATTCTTACTGTGGGAGGAGGGGACTGACAGGGGGAGGTGACCGATCTGTGTCCCTATGTACAAGGGACACAGCATCGGTCTCCTCTCTCCCTGACAGGACATGGATCTCTGTGTTTACACACAGAGATCCACGTCCTGCCTCTGTCACAGCCGATCGCGGGTGCCTGGCGGAAATCGCGGCCGCCAGGCACGCGCATCGGCATCACGTGACCGCGGCGGGCACAGCTGTTCCCCCGCCGCGCGCCCTCGGCGGCGCGCAGGGGGATGTAAACAGCAGGACGTCCATGGACGTCCACTCAGCACTTGAGAGCCGAGCTGCAGACGTCTTTTGTCTATAGCGTGGGTCTCAAGTGGTTAAATAACAAACATATCATACTTACCTCCACTGTGC
This sequence comes from Rana muscosa, assembly GCA_029206835.1. Taxonomy (NCBI): domain Eukaryota; kingdom Metazoa; phylum Chordata; class Amphibia; order Anura; family Ranidae; genus Rana; species Rana muscosa. The sequence goes on from CM055122.1 coordinate 267,963,346, forward strand.
AGTTCGTTTTGCACAGTGTGGCTTCGATCATCGTCCTCTGGGGTCCCCCAGCGGCGCTTGAGGCTCCTCCCCACATCAGATAACCCCCTAGGAGAAGCGCTCTCCCTGGGTGGTTACTGTGCGGGCGCGCTCCCGAGTACAGCATTTGCGTGCATAGACACAGAATGCCGGACTAGGCCCCCGTCCCCCGGCGCCCGCATCATTGGATTTAATTGACAGCAGTGGGAGCCAATGGCTGCGCTGCTATCAATCTATCCAATCAAGAGCCTTGAACCCCGGGCAGTGAGGTACAGCGCCTCTCCGCCGAGGAAACTAACAGGCTCAGGTGAGTAAATGAGGGGGGCTGGGTGGCTGGTCAGTGTCAGAAGTTTTGTCACCTTAATGCATAGGATGCATTAAAGTAAAAAAACACAAGGGTTCACAACAAACTTTAATTGAACAAGCTGAAGTTAGAAGCACTCTCAAGTAGTAAGTGTAGCTAAAACAAAAAATGGATAAAATAGGCACAGTGGACAAAACTTAGTCATTTAAATGTGTCCCTTGTGCTGATTCTTCTTCTCAATGAATTGTTCACTTCAAATAGCTGATTCAATAAATGTACTATTAACCCAACTGTCTATAGAGAGCAGGTATTTGCTGACCTTACAAGTTGTTAATAAGTTACCCCATGACAATTCTTGCAGCTTTGATTTATTTGCAGACTAGAGAGTACCCTGAACCAGCTGTGTCTACAAAATGTGATTTTGCTGTGAACTATTGCGAGGGATTGTGAACACAACCTCTGGTTTATCAGTACGTCCCAATAGTACACCATCGAGGGGCTTCCCCTCCTCTCTGCCAGTTTTCTAAAAGTCTGCCAATACAACTCAAGCAAAGGGACCACAAAGTGACACCAGAGTGGAAAAATATTCTATTTTCTTTGGCTCACCATAATTTGTAGTCTTCTAATCATCAGCCTGGCTGATGGATTGACTTCATCTGTCTGCAAACACTTTTGGTGGTTATTTTTCTCTCTTTCTGCACATCAATATGTATGCCAGTAGGTGAGATGGGAACGAGGGACACCTACTAACAAACGTATGTAGGCATAGGACACACCCCCTGTCACACCCCCTTAAAGGAGAATTAACTAAAATAAAGTTTAATTAAATCCACAAGGATTTTTTTTTTTACCTCTACTATTCCTTTATATTGGCTTTTAAAATTTGCAAATGCAGCAATTTAGAAATTGGATGAAAGGTTTAGCACTGGGAAACACTTTTTGAAAGATAAAAAGTGCATTTTAAATACAACTATATGGATCAGACCAAAATGAGGGACAAATGAGGAGGAAAGAGAGAAAGGGGGACATTGCTCCAAATCAGGGACAGTTGGGAGCTATGCAATAATTTACACAGATGGGTACAATAAAGAACTTGCATTGAAGAATGCTGAAACGGTTCACAACGGAACCTCAGTGGCAGGGGGAAACCGCCCAGCCGGGTACAGTCACGGTTTGCAGCAATGAGGATGAAGCGATGCTCTGTCGGACTGACCGCGTCTGTAAAGAAAGCAGAATGCTGCCTGGCCGTGTCATTCCCAATTGGAAAGATGTCCAGAGGAATCCCAGACCCTATGCTTTCTCTCCTCGTCAGGAACCTTTCCCTATTGCTAGTACTTTTCCCGACAGGCAGGGTGCCTGTCTATAAGGTACCTGGGAAATAGGGCCTTAAATAGGCTCTGCCTGACCCAAGATGGTGGCTAGAGTCACATGTGGCAGCATCCAATAGGATAGCTTCCCTAGTGACCTAAGGAAACCCTGTTCCTGTTGACTTCCTCCTACAACAACAGTGCCGCTGCAGGAGAGCACCACCTGCCGTGGAGAAAGTAGACTGCACCTGCCTACATACCATGTACTTCAGCCAGGCAATAGCTGTGCTTACCTGATACTGAATAAATTTTTCCCCTTGATTTTATTTGCCCCCTCTAAGTTTTCCCCAAAGAATTTTAAAGTGGTTGTAAAGGCACAAGTTTTTTTTACCTTCATGCATTCTATGCATGAAGGTAAAAAACCTTCTGTATGCAGCCCCCCCCCTAATACTTACCTGAGCCCCCTATCGATCCAGCAATGTACACGAGAGCCTTATGCCATGTACACACGGTCGGAATTTCCAATGGAAAATGTCAGACGGTATTTTTTAATCGGATCTTCCGACCGTGTGTATGCCCCATCGGACTTTTTCCGTCGGAAAATCCGACGGACTTATGCCTTGTACACACGATCGGATTTTCCAACGGAATTCCGTTCAAGCTGTTTTGCATACACACTGTCACACCAAATTCCGACCATCCAAAACGCGGTGACGTACAACACTACGACGAGCCAAGAAAAATTTAAGTTCAATGCTTCTGAGCATGCATCAACTTGATTCTCTTTCTAACTCCGTCGGAATTTCCGATGGAAAAAGTCAGATGGGGCATACACACGGTCGGAATATATGATGAAAAAATTACGTCTGAATTTTTTCCTCGGAAATTCCGATCATGTGTACAGGGCATTAGAAAGAAAACATGTTCTGGAAAAACCACGCATGCTCGGAAACAATTTGACGCATGCTCAGAAGCATTGAACTTAATTTTTCTCGGCTCGTCGTACTGTTGTACATCACCGCGTTTTGGACGGTCGGAATTTGGTGTGTATGCAAGACAGGTTGAGCGGAATTCCGTTGGAAAAACCCGTCGGAGATTATTCCGACGGAAAAAACGGTCGTGGGTACGCGGCATAAGCTCTCCGGAGACTCGCACTCCTGATTGGCTTTTGGCCCCTGATGTTACCCCTTCCCGGTCAGTGTCATTAGTAAAGCGACTGTGCATATTTTTAGCACTGATCACTGTAATATCACTGGTCCCCAAAAAAGTGTAGTTTTTCCGCCACATCACAGTCCTGATTGCCGCCATTATTGGTAAATAAATAAATAATAAATTCCATTAATATATCCCATAGTTTGTAGACGCTATAACTTTTGCGCAAACTAATTAATATATGCTTATTGGGATTTTTTTACCAAAAAATATGTAGCACAATACATATTAGCATAAATTGATGAAGAAATTAGATTTTTTTTATTATTGGATATGTTTTAGAGCACAAAGTTAAAAAAAATAAAAAATAAAAAAAAAATATATATATTCTAATATTTTTTTTTTTTTTTTCAAAATTGTGATCTTAAAATAAAAACCGAGGTGATTAAATGCCGCTAAAATAAAACTCTATTTGTGGGGAAAAAAGGACATACATTTTATTTGTGTACATCGTCTCACGACTGCGCAATTTTCAGTTAAAATAACGCAGTGCTGTATCGCAAAAATGGCCTGGTCAGGAAGGGGGGTAAATCTTACAGAGATGAAAAGTGGTTAAAAGGTGGTAGGAAGACAGAGTTTTGGTGTTTTTTTTGTGCCCCCCCACTCCACTATTCTGGCCTAGGCAGCCCCTTCGTGGCTATGGGGGAATATGTTAGATTTTGTGTCTCGGGTTCAGATTTATGTGGCTGTTATTAATGTCACTAATGTATAAATTGCATCACGTAATTTGTATCATATACGTAACAAACTTATTTTATCTTCTGCAGAATGTGGATTTACAGTTAAGATCCGACAGCCCGGACTCTGACAGCCTGGATCCTGACCATCTGGACAGAGCAATCTACTACGATGTGCTTGATTGGGACTCTGTCAGCTCGTCCCGCAGGACTTCCCTTTTTCCAAAATGGCACTTACCAGTGAAGATGGCATTTTGGCTGGCGCTATTCATGTTCATGTATACATTTCTCAGAGATGTATTGCACCCCTATGTTACGAAGAGTAAAAATGAATTCTATAGACTTCCAATATTGGTGGTGAATAAAGTTTTGCCAGTTGTTGCCATCACTCTGCTAACCATGGCCTATTTGCCTGGAATATTTGCCACGGTCATTCAGCTTCGCCGTGGCACAAAGTACAAGAGATTTCCGTCATGGCTAAACACATGGATGCTGAGACGCAAGCAGTTTGGACTCTTAAGTTTCTTCTTTGGGGCAATGCATGCCATCTACAGTCTGTCCTATCCCATGAGGAGGTCTTACAGGTACAAGCTCCTGAACTGGGCCTATGAACAGGTATAGTGCAAGAACATGCACAGAAATTGCAAGTACAATGAAGGGAATTGATCAAAACTAGAGCAGGTGTGCATAGCAACCAATCAGCTTCCATCTTTCATTTTCATATCTTAACCACTTACCATCCCAGCCATAGTCATATGACATCTGCAGGAACAATCTCCCATTCTGGGCGGGCGTCATATGACGTCCTGGGCTTCCCGGCCGTCTAGGGGGCGAGCGCGGGCCAGCTGCATCTCGGGAGCCGGCCGCGATTTCCACCGGGCACCCGCAATTACCGGCAACAGAGCCAGGGACGTGGATCTGTGTGTGTGATCGAAGCGAATCGTCTCTCACCAAACGTTACTAACACAAGGATCAGCAAAAGCAGCCCAAAGGGTGGCGCCATCCGAATGGAACTTCCCCTTTATAGTGCCGTCGTACATTTCGTACGTCACCGCGCTTTGCTCGAGCATTTTTTTATGATCGTGTGTAGGCAAGGCAGGTTTGAGAAGAATCACGTCGAGGAAAAAACGTTGTTTTTTTCAATGACATTAAAAACGGTCGTGTGTACGCGGCATAAGAATTGAATAGATGTTTTCAAGGAAAAGACAAAGAGGGGGCTTTGAATGGACTCTCCTCAACATCACAGCCCCCTTATCCCTTGCCAAGAATGATGCTGCGTACACACGATCGATTTTCTCGACGGTGAAAACACCGTCGAGAAAATCGAAGGAAAAAACGAGGAACGGCTTGTTCCCCTACACACGGCCGTTTTTCCCGACATTTTTTCTCTTGGTCGAGAAAAACGACCGTGTGTAGGCTCCCCGGCAGTGTTTCCCTATGGGAAAACTGCAGCGGAAAAAAATGCCGTGAATCACGACGAGAAAAATTAGAGCATGTTCTAATTTTTCTCGTCGTGATTAATGCCGTTTTTCTCGTCTGGAAAAATGACCAAAAGCCCACACACGGTCGTTTTTCTCGTCAAAGAGAAAAAATGTAATTTTTCCAGACGAGAAAAAATAGGATTTTTGTACTCACCGTAAAATCCGTTTCTCTGACGTCCATGGACCGACGCAGCTCTCATACTGATTACATGTGGGTATATGTCCCTGCTCGCAGGAGAAGACCTAGGCAGAATGTTAGAGGTTAAAACATTCTAGAACAAGCCAGAGCTGAACAGCCCCGCCCAGGGGGCGGTCCCTCCGGACATTACACTTCCACCTGCAGCTAACAGCCTCAGTTCGTAACAAAGCAGTACAAACTTAAAAGGAAGGGTGGGTGCTGCGTCGGTCCATGGATGTCAGAGAAATGGATTTTACGGTGAGTACAAAAATCCTATTTTCTCTTATCGTCCATGGGCCGACGCAGCTCTCATACTGATTACATGTGGGACGTCCCAAATCAGTATAAGAAAGGGGTGTGTGCAAAAAAAGTAAGGAACAACCAAAACTTCACTCCAAACCAGCAGAGCCCCTCAACGGAGGAGTTGCAACATTAGACAGCGGCCTGCAACACTTTGCGGCCGAAGGAAGCATCCGAAGATGCAGCCACATCAACCTTGTAGAACTTTGAAAAGGTATGAACGGACGACCAGGTTGCCGCCTTGCACACTTGTGCAACTGACGCTTGATGTCGGAAAACCCAGGAAGCACCATTGCCCTGGTGGAATGCGCCGTAACCGGGAAGGGAGGCGCCCGCCCTATGAGAGCATAGGCTTGAAAGACGGTTTTGTCCGATCCACCTAGAAAATGGTGGCAGATAAAGCCGCTTGGCCCTGTTTCTGACCAGAGACAGTCAAACAGAGAGTAGACTTCCTAATAGAAGCAGTAGACAGGCACACCCGCAAGGCTCGTACCACATTCAAAGTGTGCCGCGCACACTCTCTGTGCAATGGGCGAGGACACTAGGACTGTCCTCCTTTAGGTGAAAAGACGAGATCACCCTTGACAAAGAGAAAGTTGCGGATGCAACACCGCCTTATCCTTATGGATGACTAAATATGGCGACTTGCAGTACAAGGTCGCCAATTCAGATACTCGTCTAACAGAAGTGATCGCCACTAAAAAGGGCCACCCTCTGAGACAAAGTGAAGATGGGAATATTCCTGATATTCTGAAAAGGAGGTTCCTGGAGAACCGAGAGTACCAATTCCGATCCCACGGGGGGAGAGGAGACTTGACAGGAGGGAGCCCATGGTGAACCCCCTGCACAAGGGTGCCAACCAAGGAATGACCCGGTAGTGGTCGCCGAAAGAAGACGGCCAAGGCCGAAATCTGACCCTTAATGATACTCAAAGCGAGCCTTTGGGCCACTCCATGCTGTAGGAAACGCAGGATTTTAGGGACGGAATACGTCCGAGGATGTCAGCCCAGCTCTTCGCACATGGTGATGTAAGCGTTCCAGGTACAGAGATAGTTCTGGAGGAAGACTTCCGTGTCCTTAATATGGACGAAATGACCGAGTCCGAGAGACCTCGGTCTCTCAACACCTGGCTTTTAACAGCCCTGCCTACAAGGCCAGAGACTGTAAAGGCAGGATGAAATATATGACTTTGAGACAGAAAGTTCTCCCTTATTGGCAACCATCAGGGAACGGCCGCGACGAGGCGCACCAGATCGGCGTACCAGTGAAGTCGAGGTCAACCCGGAGCAATGAGGATCACCGGAATTCCCTCGGTCGCCACCCTGCGCAGCAGGCGAGGGAGCAACTGCCGCGGAGGATAAACATATATCAGGTGATAATGACCCCATGGGCCACTGACGCCTCTTAGGCATCCGCCCAAGGATCCCTGGATCTGGCCACAAATCTCGGCAACTTGCGATTGAGTCGAGAGGCCATCGGGTCCACCTCCGGCGTGCCCCACCGTTTGTGTGGCAAGGAGTTGAAATACCTCCGGGTGCAAGGACCACTCTCCCTGGTCCAACGTCTGGCGACTCAAATAGTCCGCCAGTTCTATGCCCGGAATGTAAACGTCCGACAGAGCCGGCACGCTTCTTTTAGCCCACTTCAGGGTATGGGGGACCTCCGAAGCCGCAGCTGAGCTCCGAGTCCCCCCTTGATGGTCAACATACGCCACCACTGTGACTTTGTCCGACTGGATCCTAATGGAGCGATCCTGCAATCTCTCAGAGCACGAGGAGAGGCACAGTCTGATGGCCCGTATTTCCAGAACATTGTTCGGCAAACGGGCTTCGTCCGGAGTCCAAGCCCTTGGGCCAACAGGACTCCCCAGACTACACCCCAGCCCTTCAGGCTGGCGTCCGTAGTGAACACCGTCCATTGGATAGGGAGGAACGACTTCCCGGACCGAAGAGCCGGGGACCCCAACCACCATGTCAGAGACGCCCTGACCAGGTGGCTCACCTGGATCGGAAAATCCAAAGACAACGGGGATTTGTCCCAAGGGAACAAGATCTCCTTCTGCAATGCCCTGGTGTGTGATTGGGCATACAGAACGGCCTCAAAAAGAGGTCACCATGAGTCCCAGGACTCCCATGCAAAAACGGATAGACGACCATTTTTTGGGATGTCAGCATCCGCACTGAAGACTGAAGCGTCAGTAGCTTCCCCGGAGGTAGGAATACCTTTGCCTCCAAGGAGTCCAGAATCAGATCGAGATACTTCAAATCTCGAGTCGGGACCCGGACTGACTCCTGAATGTTTAGGAGCCACCCGAAGTCCCTGAGGGTCTGACTGACGATAGTCACCCTGTCTCCTAATTCTGAGCCATTTCCTGCTCTGAGAAGAAGATCGTCCAATGCCTTGCTGTCTCAGTAAGCTAGAACCGGCACAAGCACCTTGGTGAACACCCTCGGTGCCGAGGCTAGGCCGAAAGGAAGAGCCACAAATTGATAGTGGACTTCGCCAATCGCAAGCGCAGATCGGAACATGCAAGTAGGCGTCCATGACGTCCAAGGTCGCCAGAAAATCCCCTTGACGGAGTGTACTGACCACCGTGCGAATGGATTCCATGCGGAACTTTTGCACCATCACGAAGGCATTCAGGACCTGGAGGTCCAAGATAGGCCGAACCCCGTCCCTTTTTTGGGACGACAAACGAATTTGAGTAGAATCCCTGAAACCTCTCCTGTGACAGAACCGGCACAATCACTCCGGACCTCAACCTGGATAGGCCCCATAGGGCCTGCCCGACGGGCAGGAAGGAGAGGAAGATTCGAGGGGAGAATCTGTCTGGTATTAGGAACGGAACCTATCCTGTAACCTGAAGTGATCACCTCGCACACCCACCGGTAGGAGGTACGGGAGGTCCATTGATCCGTGGACCTGCAAAGTCTTCCCCCCTACCCCAGAGTTGGGTGGGGGCAAGACTTCACGCGGAGGCGGGCTAGGGAGCCGGCTTGTTCGGCATATGCACCTAGGGGCGCACGTGTCCACCAGCCGTACCGCTGTCAGTCTGGGAGGGCCTCCCCGTTGACTGACGAAAAAACCCTCTTTTTGCTGGAAAGGAAGGACCCTGCTTACGGCGGCCTCCTTACCCTTGCTAGCTTGAGGAAGAACAGTGCTCTTACCTCCCGTGACATCCTTGATGATGTCATCCAGCGCAGCACCGAAAAGCCTACCACCTTTAAATGGTAAATCCTTCAGAGGCTTTTTAGAAGCTAGGTCAGCAGACCAGCATTTCAACCAGATCAGACAACGCAATACCACCGTCAAAACAGAGGCCCTGAGTTATAAGGGGCCGCGTCAAACGTGGCATCGCAACATAAACCCGGCCCTGCACCATCTGCGGGCCAGAGCAATAGTGTCTGGAAGAAGATCATGCTCCTGTACAGTTTGGTGCAAACATTTTTTGCCCATCCCGTAAGTGTTGGAGACACAAGGGTCGCCGCTACCACAAGCCGTAGGGCGGACCCCAACAAGGCAAACATGGTTCTACTCACCACTTTTGACCTCCTGTGAGTGGGGTCCTTAACTGCAGGAGTCCCCTCCACCGGGAGAATGGTGGCCTTGTTCAACCGGGCGACTGCAATGTCGACCATTGGGGGAGAAGCCCACATTTAAGTAGGGCATCTTCAAGGGGTATCTGATAGACAAACGCCACGGGACCATAAAAGTCTTCTGCGGCTCTTTCCCCCGACCTTATCAATGAGCTGGTCAAAGAAAGGAACATATGGGAAAAAAAACCTTTTTAGAAGGCCTGGCCCTAAGGAACCAGAGGAGACTGTCCGCCTGAGGTTCTACATCCGCAGCATTTAGCTTGCGAGTGTCCCTCACTGCATCAATGAGTTCACAAAACAAGCGCCCTGTCATTTACTGACACAGAACTGGAGTCTTCCTTGCCAGGAATGTCCGGTTCAAAACCATCAAATATATTCAGAGCTAGGGTCCTGAGCGGTAGTGGCTAGGCCCATATCTGAATCAGCGCACACCCCCTTTTTTTTTTTTTTTTTTTTTGGTGGAAAAAAAGTGGGGAGCGGGGCTTTTTCACTCCCTTGCGCTCACACACTGCTTCCTCCTGGTCAGATTAATGATTCCAGGACTGCCGACAACTGGTCCCTAAGGACCGCAGGTGCAGGAGCACTGCCAGTTGTCTCTAACAGTGTGAAGAAACAGGTGAACCAGACTCCAATATTGCCACCCTCTGAGACCTTATTCACCATTACAGTGAATAATACAGCCCACCCACAGGCCGTGCTGGGGCTGAGGAGGGGATACCTGGAGTACTCACCACCCCTAGGGACCGCTCGGTACCGCCGTATGAGCCGTGCTGTATTAGTCGCGCTGTAGCGCTGTATGAGTCGCGCTGTAGTGCGGGTGCAGCCTGAGGTGAAGAATCTGTGGATGAGTGCATTTCGCGCCATTCAGCAGCGCTGCTAGAGGCCGAAAACGAAACAAAAAGTGCCGCGGCTACAAGAAAATGGCCGCCAGGCACCAGTATAACTGTGTAGTAAGCCCCAGCAAAATGGCCGCCAATGGCGCACTTTTTAAAAAATAAAACACTGCACCAATGGCGCACAGAAAAAAAACACAGCCAGCCCCCCAGAACACTTCCCAAGCAAAATAACAGTCATGGAGCGGCCCCCCCAGGGCAGAGTGACCCCCCAAGCATCCCCACACAGCACAACAGCACAACAGGGTGCAGAGAGCAGCATAACGGGGGAGACAGGGAGAACCCCCCACACACAGAAACACAGCCAGCATGTACTCACCTTGCAGCAGGAGAGACTACTTACCCGTCCCGCAAGCACCTTGGAGAATACCCCCGGTGCCAATAGAGGGACCCACTGGCTTGTTTCAGACAGACCTATCACAGAGTCGTACTGCGTAGCTGTCGGCCCGGTCCACCGCGAAAGATACAGTAGGTACTGTTCGATCTTGAGAGGACCGCGGGAGCATGAAAGCAACCCGGCCACCCCTGGAGCCATGGAGTATGTCGTGAACTGAGTCTCACGCACACAAGGCGAGGATCAGCACGCTCGATGGTCGGACAGGGAAGACTACGAGGATACCAGTGTACCCAACCTGTTGCCCAGCCGACAGTTGGTTGAAGGTCTCAAAAATAAAATAATAAAATTCCCAAAGGAATAAAATTTAAAAGTAAAATCTTCCAGGAGACTGTCTCCTGAGAGAGCCATGTCTTCTCCTTCTGCTAGGCAGAAAAAAACTGAGGCTGTTAGCTGCAAGTGGAAGGGTAATGTCCGGAGGGACCGCCCCCCTGGGCGGGGCTGTTCAGCTCTGGCTTGCTCTAGAATGTTTTAACCTCTAACATTCTGCCTAGGTCTTCTCCTGCGAGCAGGGACATATACCCACATGTAATCAGTATGAGAGCTGCGTCGGTCCATGGATGATAAGAGAAATGGTCGTGTGTACGCGGCATGCGAGAGTCCAAACTGATGCTGTATTTTTTTCCTTTTTTTAAACCATTCTATTTTATGCCTCTATCAAGATCTAACTGCTTTAATCCGCTTTGCATAATCTTGCCAATGTACCGCAAGTAAATGTGTTGGTACCTAATTTGTGTTTGAGAGATGAGCTATCATGCTTTGCATCACTGTGCTTTATTTAGCATGCTGCAAGCAACATCACAGGATTCAATAGGTGATAAAGCCTGTTAATTATTCTTCACTGCTACTTATTGTAGATTTAAAATTAATCCCTAAAATCTCATGAGTTTAAACATGTTAATGTAATTTCAAAAGTTTTTAATATTTGTAAATGTGCAGCTTTTATTTAAAAAAAAATCCTGGTCCTCTTGCCACGATCCTTGATCCCTGTGCTTGGTTTAGGCACTTATGCCGCGTACACACGCTCGGAATTTCCGATTGGAAAAAGTCAGACGGAATCTTTTCATCGGATATTCCGACCGTGTGTATGCCCCATTGGACTTTTTCCGTCGGAAATTCGACGGAATTAGATAGAGAACATGTTCTCTAGTTTTCCGATGAAAAAAAATTTATGGCGGAATTTCCGTCCGTCTGGGTGCAATTCCGATGGACTAAAAACCACGCATGCTCGGAAACAATTTGACGCATGCTCGGAAACATAGAACTTAATTTTCTCGGCTCGTCGTAGTGTTTTACATCACTGCGTTCTTGATGGTCGGATTTTAGTGTGACCGTGTGTATGCAAGACAGCTTGAGCGGAATTCTGTCGGAACTCCGTCGGAAAAATCCGTCAGAGTTTATTCCAATGGAAATTCCGCTCGTGTGTACAAGGCATTACTGTTATAGGGTGACGTCAGCGGAGAGCGGACTTCTGTCTCCCAGTGGTGCTCCTGTCTTGTATCCCTGTTGCGTGCTCTCCTGGTGGAGTTTACAAGTGGCCATGCACACTCATTGCACAGACAGGGTCCACTGCACTACCGCTGTGATGAAGCTGTGATGTACATCTGATAGTGAAACCAAGGATTTTGGTCCATGTAAAAAATACGTACACTGCTGTGCAAAAGTTTTAGGCAGGTGTGAAAAAATGTAAATTAAAAAATACTTTCAGAAATAGAAGTGTTAATAATAGTTTCAATTTTGTTCATTTATAAAAAAATTAAGTAAATGAACAGAAGTAAAATCCAAATCAATATTTGGCGTGACCGTACCTTTGCCTTCAAAACTGCATCAGTTCTTCTAGGTACACTTGTACACAGTGTTTGAAGGAACTCAGCAGGTAGGTTGTTTTAAACATCTTAAGGCCCGTATACACGATGGGATATTCCGACAACAATTGTGTGATGGACGTGTTTTGTCGGATAATCCAACCGTCTCTATGCTCCATCGGACTATTGTTGTCGGAATTTCCGACAACAAATTTTGGATAGTCATGCTCTCCGATTGTCCAACAAATGTGTTCCGTCGGATTATCCGATCGTATGTAAACAAGTCCGTCGGACTAAAATTCAAAGTACAAACATGCATGCTCCGAACCAATGCTAACCATAAGGCAACATTAGCAGAAGTCGCCCAAATGATGGCGCTAAAGAGCAGAAAAAACACGTAGTTTCGTGAATGTTGGCTGAAAAAGTTCTGCCGTCTGTATGCAGAACAAGTTCACGGCCAATGCCCTTCGGACAAAATTCCACAGATTTGTCCGATGGAAATCCGATTGTGGGTATGAGGCTTTAGAAAACTAACCACAGATCTTCTTTGGATGTCGGCTGCCTAAAATCTTTATGTTTCTTTGTGTAATCCCAGACAGACTCCATGATGTTGTATCAGGGCTCTGTGGCGGCCAAATCATCACTTCCAAGACTACTTATTTACGCTGAAGATAGTTCTTAAAAGAGAAGTATGTTTTTGTTTTGTTTTTGTCATACTTACCTCGGTGGATGCAGCATCAAACCGATACTGCATCTTTACCCCGGCGTCTCTGCACTGAGAACTGAGCCACGGAACACCACAGATGGCTCGGTTCTCACTCCTCCCTGAGCAGAGCGATGCTGAGTGTCAGTCAGCATCGCTTCTTCTCTACTTCTCCGCACTCATTGGAGCGCTGAGCTGTGGAGGGGCGGGGACCGGCCATCTCAGAGTCATCAATCAAGGCAGCTGGCAGATCCAGACTTGGAAGTTGGGATGACGCGCTGCCTCAACTGATGGCAGTGACGTCAGCGGAGAGCGGACTTCAGACCGCTCTCCGCTGAAAACGGGTCACAGGAGTGCAAAACGAATTGCACTCCTGTGACTCAGAGGAGAAGCCTAGCCTAAAAAGCTCAGGCTGGACTTCTCCTTTAATGACATTGGGTGTATGTTTGGGGTTGTTGTCCTGCTGCAGAATAAATTTGGGGCCAATCACACGCCTCTTTGATGTTATGGCATGATGGATAAGTATCTGCCTGTATTTCTCAGCATTGAGGACACAATTGATCCTGACCAAATCTCATACTCCATTTGCAGAAATGCAGCCCCAAACTTGCACTGATCCTCCACCATACTTCAGTTGCCTGCAGACACTCATTATTGTACCGCTCTCCAGCCCTTCAGCAAACCAACTGAACAGAAGTACAGCCAAATATTTCACATTTTGACTCGTCAGTCTAGAGTACCTGCTGCCAATTTTCTGCTCCCCAGTTCCTATGTTTATGTGTATGGTTGAGTCGCTTAGCCTTGTTTCCATGACGGATATATTACTTTTTGGCTACAATTTCTCCATGAAGACTCAGGCTTCTCTGGACAGTAGATGGGTGTACCTGGGTCCCACTGGTTTCCACCAGTTCTGCGTTAATGGCACTGCTAAACATCTGATGTTGAAGGGAAGAAAGCATGATGTGTCTTACTGCATTAAGATTCCTTGGCCAACCACTGCGTCTACGGTCCTCAACTTTGCCCAGTTTGCTTTAAAAACTTTGCCTGGTAGAGACCTTGCTGATGCAGTATAACTACCTTGTGTCTTGTTGCCATTCTCAGTCTTGCCATGATGTATGACCTCAGACACAGGGCTGGTGCTACCACTAGGCAAACTAGGGCGCACTGCTGCCTAGGGCGCCCGGCCACTGGTGTTTCTACTTTCTTCTTTCTGTGGCAAGCAAATAAGTCTCAGCATCAGCAGGCAGTCACCACTCCGTTCGCACATAGTGTCAGAGGCGCAACGGCGGCGGAGGACTGTGTCTGTGTCCCGACTCCCGAATGGATGGAAGCAAGCAAACATTCATTGATGGTCACTGGTAGGCTGCATTGATGGGCGCTGGTGAGGCTGCATTGATGGGCGCTGGGCGCTTCATTAAAAAGGTGGGGCATACATGGGCAGGATAAAGGGGGTGGAGTCAGGGGTGGAGCCAAGGGCAGTGGCAAAATTAGGTTTCGCCTAGGAGTAACAAAAATCCTTGCACCAGCCCTGCTCAGACATGAAGCTGTTCTCCACAACTTCACCTTAGTAGCAGAGTTTGGCTGTTCCTCACCCAGTTTTAAGTCTCCTACACAGCTGCTTTTTTCAGTTAATGACTGTGTTTCAACCTACATATGAAATTGATGATCATTAACACATGCTTGGTATAATTGGTTAATCATACACCTGATTCTAATCCTTCAAAATCCCTAACTTTGGGCAAGTGTACAAAGTGTGCAAGTGTAAGAACTGATGCCGGTTTGAAGCCAAAGGGTAGTCCCACCAAATAAGGATTGAATTTAGATTTTTCCACCAAATTATTTTGATTTCCAGTCCACCGTGGAATAGAAGTCTTTAAAAGTGCCATGTTCTTACTATGTTTTGTTCTTTAATAGGTGAAGCAGCAGAAAGAAAACAGCTGGATTGAGCATGATGTGTGGAGAATGGAAATCTACGTGTGTCTGGGCATTATATCACTCGCTATTTTAGCCATATTGGCTATCGCATCAATTCCATCAGTCAGCAATGCTTTGTCATGGCGAGAGTACCAGTTCATACAGGTATGGTTAATTTTAATAATCTCCTATTCGGAAAAATCACTGATATATTGCATGAAAATAAATGAATCCACCTGCAAGCCTCCATCGTTATTTATTATATATTATGTATTTTTTATGGTCAGGAATAAAAAATGTTTCTTTATCGTACACCACGGGACACAGAGCTAGTCATTACATAATGGGTTAAGGGTCACCAGCGGTGATTGGACACTGGCACAACCAATGGAAGACAGTTCCCCTCCATATAACCCCTCCCATCAGGGAAGTACCTCAGTTTTTTCGCCAGTGTCGAAAGGTGTTGGACGCGTTAGGAGGTGCTAAAGGAAAGCTCTACCAAAGAGACCCTCTGGGGGTAAAAGAGCTATGCTTTCGGATCCATCCAAGACGCCTACAAATGAGCTGAATCTGGATGGGATCCGGGCCTCATCCATGAGGCGTCGCCTGTAATGTCTCTCTTCGGAGGACTGGGCTCTAAGATCCAGCACTTTCGCTATTTCGCTATAAAGTCCTGGTAAGAGTCTTGTACAAGGCCCAGGGGAGAGGTATCCTTTAAATAGGAACCCATATCCCTGAAGGTTGGCACACATAGCCCACCGTGAAGGGTGAAGTTTGGTATCTGTCTGAAATCTTTCAGCAGAAAAACCTGCGGCGTGGATAAGGTGAGATTAGAAGGTCCATAACTAGGTTGGGACCTTTTTTCAAAAAGTGGATGTCTTCTTTTTTTCCACCACTGGGGGGAGTAAAGAGCTGAATATACTCACCTCACTCTGTTCAGTGTCGGCTTCGGCGAAGTACACTGCTCGTCACCTCCGCTGCTGAGCTTGCTGGGGCACCCCGATCCTCCTTTCGGTGGCCGACCAGACACCTGCAGATGCAGGTAAGTGGGAACAAAGGCTGATGAGAGTCCTCTCTCACTATGGCCACCGCCATAGCGCTAAGGGCCGCGCGCGCGCCGGAGCGCGCTTTATCGGAGGGGGGGGGGCGAAGGCGTGCGCGGGCACGTGGCGCGCGCAGGCACAGAAACGGCGCCAAATTTAAAAGACTGTCAGTGTGAGAAGCACTGCAGCAGCAAGCAAGCTCGTTAGTTCTCTTATTCCTGGCAGAGAAACACAGCAGCTATACAGGGACGTAAGACTCCATGTGGTTGGATTGGGTACTTCCTAGAAGACATCCATGTTATGCATAGTTATGTGTTAAAAGTTGCATACTTAATGTATTTGCTAAACTAAACACGGTAGTATATGCATTTAGGTACCTTGTATTTTGTCTAAACAGTAAGCCTTCCAGGGGAAGTAATACGGACAAAAAGAGATAAGAAAGCACCACCGCCTGAGAGGAGGCTCTAACTGTGCTGACTCTGTACCTTTCTCTCCTGTGTTGCTAAATGCACCTGTTCAGGATGAGCCATTACCTCTGTCAGGTATGGCGGCTTCCCCAGTGAAGCCTGGGCCTGTATATGTCACTGAGGACACTTTATCAGCTGCCCTAAATAATCTGGAGGAAAAAATTGCTACCTTAATCGCTAAGTCCTCTAAAAAGGGACAATAAGCGAAGCAGGTCTCTTCCAGTATTGGACCTCCCTTCAGAAGTACCTGAGGGAGGAGGATGAGGAGGAGGAGGCTACATCAGCAGAGGATGAGGAGCCAGATTTTAAGGTCACAGGTACAATGCTATAGCAGTGCATTTAAGTTAACCTCTGCGGAGGTAACGGAATTACCTGTCTCCTCCCTAGGGTCATTAAGATCCCTGCAGGGTGCATGCTCCTTCCCGGTTCATCCGTTACTAGAGGATCTAATATACGCAAACTGGCAACATCCAGATAAGCGTTTCTCACCTCCAAAAAGGTTTAACATTCTTTATCCTATGGGGGAAATTTTTTTTTTAAAGAAATGGAGCCTGCCTGCGGTAGTTGCGGCTATTTCTTGTGTAAATAAAAACCTGACATGTCCGGTGGATAATGTACAAGGGTTTAAAAGATCCTTCTGAGAGGAAGTTGAAATCCTCCTTCCTTTTGGCCGGCTCAATTACCCAACCTGCAGTAGCAGCAGTCGGTATGGGTCAGGTCATCAGCCAACAGGTAAAGCAGGGGCTGAAGGAACTGCCTTCAGAGCAGGCTAGAAATTGGGAAAATTTGCCTAAAGCCTTATGCTTCACAGTGGATGCCATGAGAGATTCTATCATACAGGCATCACGCCTTACACTCCAGCTGGTACAGATGCGCAGAGTACTTTGGCTTAAGCATTGGTCAGCGGAGACCCCATGCAAAAAGCTGTTGGCAAGTTCCCGTTCCATGGCGAACGCCTATTTGGGGAAGATTTAGAAAAATATATACAGAAGATCAAGTGGTAAAACGACTTTTACCTGAGAGAAAGAAAAACAAGAGATCTTGTTTTAAACGCTCTCTCCCCAGCTCCCGGGAAATCTGACTCCAACCAGTGGCGGCGGCCTGTTTTAGCCGCCCACAGGCAAAAAAGCTCAGAAGGGGGTGCAAGAGCTAATAAGCAAGCCCCCAAAGCCTCTCAGTGAAGGGGCGCCCCCGCTCGGCCGAGTGGGAGGAAGGCTTTGTCAGTTCTGAGCAACTTGGTGGTCAGAAATCCAGGACAATTGGGTAGTATCCACAATATCCTCAGGGTACAAACTGGAATTTCGAGAGATCCCATCTTCTCAATTCCGAGGTTCAAGACTCTCCAAGGATCCACAAAAAAGAGAATCCTTCTTCAAAGGTTTGAATCACTTAATGGCTCAAGGGGTAGTTACAGACGTACCCCAAAAAGAGCGAGGTTCAGGTTTTTACTCAAACCTCTTTGTGATTCCAAAGCCAAATGGAGATGTCAGACCCATCCTGGATCTAAAATCCCTAAATCGGTTCCTGAACGATCGCCATTTTCGAATGGAAACTATCCGATCCGTGGCCGCCACTTTAAAGGGCGGAAAGTTCATGGCGCCCATAGATATCAAGGACGCACATTTACACATACCCATCCTCCCCGCTCACCAAAGATTCCTAAGGTTTGCGGTAGAAGATCGCCACTTTCAATTTGTGGCTCTGCCGTTTGGTGTAGCCACCGCGCCCATAGTATTCACAAAGGTGCTAGCTCCTCTGTTAGCAAACCTAAGAACACGGGGCATTGCGGTAACAGCCTATCTGGACGATCTACTAGTAATAGATCAGTCAAAGGACGGATTGGGTCACGCTGTACACACTACAGTAGGATACCTGGAGCATTTAGGATGGATTATAAATTTACAAAAATCCTCTCTCCAGGCCCAAAGAAGGATAGGGTACCTGGGCATGATCATAGATACAGCCCAAAACGGGGTATACCTGCCAGAACCGAAGATACAGTCTCTGAAAGACCTGATCCACAAGGTCAAAGCAAACAAGAGGCCGTCTATTCGCCTTTGCATGAGACTATTGGGAAAGATGGTAGCCTCCTTCGAGGCGGTCCCTTACGCCCAGTTTCATTCGAGACTACTTCAAGGCAATATTTTAGCTTCCTGGAACAGGAAGAGCCAAGCTCTGGATATACCCATGCGCCTGTCCTCACAAGTACGCCACAGCTTCGATTGGTGGCTAGAAGCCAGGAATTTACGGAAGGGAAAGTCCTTCCTCCCAGTGGCCTGGAAGGTGGTATCTAGGGATGCCAGCCTATCGGACTGGGGTGCAGTATTCGAGGAGGCTTCTACCCAGGGAACCTGGGCCAAGACTCAGGGGATCCTGCCCATCAATTTGCTAGAGATCCGGGCGGTATATCTAGCCCTCAAAACCTGGACATACAGGTTACAGGGCTACCCAGTTCGGGTTCAATCCGACAATGCTACTGCAGTAGCTTACATCAATCACCAAGGAGGCACCCGCAGTCGGGCAGCCCAAAGAGAGGTGAACCGGATCCTGGCATGGGCAGAAGAGCATGTACCTTGCCTTTCTGCAATCTTCATTCCAGGGATGGAAAATTGGCAAGCAGACTACCTGAGTCGTCAGCAGCTGCTACCAGGGAGTGGTCTCTTCACCCCGAGATCTTTCAGGCCATATGTCTGAGATGGGGAAACCCAGATGTAGACCTGCTAGCTGCCAGGTTCAACAAGAAATTGGACAACTTTGTGTCCAGAACGAGAGATCCTCTAGCCTACGGGACAGACGCTCTAATAATACAGACGCTCTAATAACTCCATGGAATCAGTTCTCACTGATCTAGGCATTCCCTCCGATCCCTCTTCTACAAAGACTGCTTCGCAGGATCAAGGAGGAGGGAATACCAGTAATCCTAGTGGCCCCAAACTGGCCCAGGAGGCCTTGGTACGCCGAGATTGTAAAAACGGCGATAGGAAGGCCCTGGAAGTTTCCACTCCGACACGACCTGCTGTCACAGGGTCCAGTATTCCACCCTTCCTTACAAAGGCTAAAGTTGACGGCCTGGCTGCTGAGACCCACATTTTTAAAAAGAGAGGGGTCTCTGGTCCGGCTCTTTCTACGCTCATTAATGCTAGAAAGCCAGCCTCCAGACTCATCTATCAGAGAGTCTGGAGAGCATACGTTTCCTGGTGTGAATCCAGATGTTGGAATCCTCAGAAGTATGAAATAAGTAGGATTCTTGCTTTTTGCCAGTTAGGAGTGGATATGAATTTAGCCCTTAGCACCATCAAAGGGCAAATATCGGCTCTATCAGTCTTCTTTCAGAGACCATTGGCATCTCACTCCCTAGTTCGGACATTCATTAAGGGGGTACTGAGGATAAATCCTCCAGTTAGGACTCCCTTGTGTCCATGGGATTTGAATTTGGTATTGTCAGTGTTGCAAAAGCAACCTTTTGAACCTATTCGCCATATTCCTTTAATTATATTAAGTAGGAAGTTGGCCTTTCTGATTGCTATAGCTTCTGCTAGGAGAGTATCAGAGCTAGCAGCTCTTTCTTGTAAAGAGCCTTATCTAATTTGTCACAAGGACAAAATCGTACTACGACCCCATCCGGCTTTTCTACCTAAGGTGGTGTCGGCTTTTCACTTGAATCAAGACATTGTTCTGCCTTCCTTTTTTCCAAACCCGCGGACGGCGGGGGAAAAATTATTACACTCTCTAGATCCAGTGAGAGCGGTAAAGGTGTATCTGCAAGCAACCGCTCAGATACGTAAAACAGATGTTTTGTTTATTTTACCAGATGGGCCCAAGAAGGGCCAAGCGGTATCAAAATCCACCATTTCCAGGTGGATTAGACAAGTAATTATTCAAGCTTATGGTTTAAAGAACAGGACTCCTCCTTTTCCTGTTAAAGCGCACTCTACCAGGGCGATAGGTGCTTCATGGGCAGTGCACCACCAGGCTTCGATGGCTCAGATCTGTAAAGCTGCAACTTGGTCTTCAGTCCATACATTTTCCAAATTCTATCAAATAGATGTGAAAGGACATGAGGATTCCGCCTTTGGGCGAAGTGTGCTGCAGGCAGCAGTATAGGGCTTCTGGTCCGCAAGCGGCCTGTTTTGATCTGTGTCTCCCCCCCTTCATATGAGCATTGCTCTGGGACGTCCCATTATGTAATGACTAGCTCTGTGTCCCGTGGTGTACGATAAAGAAAATAGGATTTTTATAACAGCTTACCTGTAAAATCCTTTTCTTGGAGTACACCACGGGACACAGAGGTCCCCCCCCTTCTTATGGGAACCTTACTGCTTTGCTACAAAACTGAGGTACTTCCCTGATGGGAGGGGTTATATGGAGGGGAACTGTCTTCCATTGGTTGTGCCAGTGTCCAATCACCGCTGGTGACCCTTAACCCATTATGTAATGACTAGCTCTGTGTCCCGTGGTGTACTCCAAGAAAAGGATTTTACAGGTAAGCTGTTATAAAAATCCTATTTTTTTAAGGGGCGGGAAAGGGCGGCGGCAAAAAAAAAAAAAATGTTTAACTTCATCCAACAGATGGCGCTTTAAAATGGGAGTAAACTCCCATGCATGAATCTTACCTATAGATAAGCCTATAATAAGGCTTGCCTATAGGTACTGTAAATATCATGTCCCCTGCTGCATCTACAGTAAATATCTACTAAATGGTGCACGGGCCGTTCCTCGCATGCGCGGGAGTGACGTGATCGCAGCTCCGGCCACTCACACAGCCGGAGTATGTGAACCGCGAAAGAAGACCGGGTAACATGGAAGCGCCTTCACCGGTGACATCTGGAGGGCTTCGTTCTTAGGTAAGTTTCACATAATGTGCTAATGTGCGATGCACAGTATGGCTTTACCTTGCAGGTTTAAAAAAAACAACCAGCGGCAGTTTACTACCACTTTAAAGATCTTTACAGGTTTATCTCTATCTAGTTAACCCTGTTAAAGAAAATCCCAGTGTTTATAAAAATCAATAGCTTAAGCTAAAAATGAATAACTCAAGTGAATGAGTCAGCCTTGACTCCTTCCTAATTAGATGGCTCAGTCTAAGGCAGGCGTCTCAAACTGGCGGCCCTCCAGCTGTTGTGAAACTACAAGTCCCATGAGGCATTGCAAGGCTGACAATTACAAGCATGACTCCCACAGGCAGAGGCATGATGGGACTTGTAGTTCCGCAACAGCTGGAGGGCAACCAGTTTGAGACCCCTGGTCTAAGGACTAAGTGAGAGCCAGCCTGCCTAAAAAGGGAAGATTACTGCTGTGCTGTCTGTTTAGCTAACCCATACTCCTCTGAGATTCCCTTTTTTGCATGTTAAATTGTAATGAAATCCATGAAAATAAAATATAATGTATTGCAGCTTATCAGTACTTAGATGTGGCAGCTGCATTCATTTTCTTGTTTCATAGGCTTTTTTATTTTGCCTGGTGATCCTGCCAGTAGCACACTTCTTGTCCTAGAGTGAGAACCCTAACTTATTGTACTGTAGCTATGGAGGAGAAGAGTTGTCACCCTAGGACAGTAAAAAAAAACCTTCCCCTTCCCCAAAAGTGGGGAGGTGTTTTGTAGTCCACACGGGTAACCTGGG
Organism: Rana muscosa; assembly: GCA_029206835.1. NCBI lineage: Eukaryota > Metazoa > Chordata > Amphibia > Anura > Ranidae > Rana > Rana muscosa. The sequence goes on from CM055122.1 coordinate 267,985,259, forward strand.
CAGGGATGATAACAAATCTGCGCTTCTGACATCAGCAACAGCTTTATTTATTTATTTGTACTACCAAACAGATCTAACAAAACACTTTTAATTGTACAGTTGTATGTTAAAGGACAAATTGAAGTTCATTGTTTTTTTTGTATTTTTTTTCTAAAGTAATGATTGTAAATATAAAAAAAAAGACAAATGTCAACCACGCATATTGTAAAAACAGATATAAAACAAAACATATTTAGTAAAAAAAAAGGAGTACTAAGAAGAAAGGTGACAGCCAGGCAACTGGCATTTTTGGAAGTGCTAAAGTGGTCCTCCAGACACAACTTATTTTTAGTGGCCATGAAGCTGAACATCCCCTACTATTGTAGGTTTTCTGGCCAGATATTTCTTGGAAGTGGTTTTTCTAGGTGCTTTAGGACTGAGTCAGCATAAGTCACATGTGTTGTGCAGATCACTGTCTATTGATGGGGAGTTCTGGTTTTTATTATCTTATTTTCCAGTGCTGCACACAAGGTGAACACAGCGTACTATAGCCGGAAGGGTGGGCTGCCGTTCATTTATCTCTAAATGCACTTATTAGTATTGCCTTGAAATAAAAAACAGTTTAAGACGGATCTATAGACTGATATAAAAGACAAAGAAATGCAGCTGTGTATTCATGAACACATCATTAACCACTTCAGTCCCAGATGGTTTACCCCCCTTTATGACCAGGCCATTTTGTGCGATACGGCACTGTGCTATTTTGCCTGACAAATGCGCGGTCATGCGACGCTGTGCCAAAAATAAAATGTATGTCCTTTTTTTCCCCACAAATAGAGCATTCCTTTGGTGGTATTTGATCACCTCTGCAGCTTTTATTTTTTGCGCTATAAACAAAAAAGTCTGACAATTTTGAAAAAAAAAACACTTTTTTACTTTCTGCTATAAAACATATCCAATAAAAAATGTAAAAAATCTAATGTATTCCTCAGAGCCCATTCACACAGGGGCGTCTTTGGATCCGACTCCAAATCGCCCCAGGTCGCCCCTAGTTGCCTCAGGTCGCGCTGGCTGAAGAAATCAATGTAAGTTAATGGAGCCGTCCTTATGCACACTACTGCAGTCGCTCCGACTTCAAAAAAGGTCCCTGTACTACTTCAATCCGACTCCTAGGCGACCTGTAACCATTCATTTCAATGGGAGTCGCCTCTCCCTGTCTTAATAGGAGCGACTCTCCAGGAAGATAACATACATTTCTCCTGCAAAACTCTCTCTCCCCCCTCCCTCCCACAGAGCTGATTCTTGTTTGATTGGCCACTGGAATGTCTCTTGTCCTGCAGGCAACTTGGAGTTGCCTTGTAAATAGCTCCAGGTCCCGCTGTGATTCATTCTCAGGTCGTGTCTGAGTTGCCTCATAAAATCGCGCTGGAAGTCGTGTTGCCCCTGTGTGAATGGGCTCTCAATTTAGGCCAATAAGCATTCTGCTACATATTTTTGGTAAATATCGCCCCAGGTCGCCCCTAGTCGCCTCAGGTCGTGCTGGCTAAAGAAATCAATGTAAGTTAATGGAGCCGTCCTTATGCACACTACTGCAGTCGCTCCGACTTCAAAAAAGGTCCCTGTACTACTTCAATACGACTCCTAGGCGACCTGTAACCATTCATTTCAATGGGAGTCGCCTCTCACTGTCTTAATAGGAGCAACTCTCCAGGAAGATAACATACATTTCTCCTGCAAAACTCTCCCTCCCCCTCCCTCCCACAGAGCTGATTCTTGTTTGATTGGCCACTGGAATGTCTCTTGTCCTGGAGGCAACTTGGAGTTGCCTTGTAAATAGCTCCAGGTCGTGCTGTGATTCATTCTCAGGTCGTAATCGCGCTGGAAGTCATGTTGCCCCTGTGTGAATGGGCTCTTAGGGTATATTGTTTGGTTTGTGCAAAAGTTATAGCGTCTACAAACTATAGGATAGATTCATGGAACTTTTTATTTTTTTTACTAATAATTTTGCACTCTCACTGTACTAATGACATTGGCAGGGAAGGTGTTAACATCAGGGGTGATCAAAGGGTTAAATGTGTTCTCTGGGAGTGCTTTCTAACTGGTTGGGGGATGGCTTAACTGGAGAAAGACAGAGATCTGTGTTTCTGCTTAGCAAACACAGGATCTCCATCTTTCTCTCTGACAGAACGGCGATCTGCCTTGTTTACATAGCCAGACTGCCGTTCGGCCTCTCCGGTCAACGTTCAGCAGGTCCCGGTGGCCATTGGCTGTTTGGCACCGGCGGGATGCGCATGTGCCCCAGACCCTGTGCACAAAATCATGTACAGGTATGTGATTTTGTGCAGGAGGGCCGCAGTATATCTAGGGTGGTCCTTAAGTGGTTAAATGTATTGGTATTTAACATGGAAGCAATACAAGCACCTAAATTTGTCTTTGAGGTACCAGCCTCTTGTGGTCCTTGTGCAGCAGTTTTAGACTGTGGGAGGGAGAAGGAGAACAAGGAGCCAATCTGCTGTGCTGGGGTGCAAAAAACATGCTGATAGGAGGAGAGAGCAAAGTAAATGCCTTAAAGTTGAATTCCAGGAATTTGGCCACTATGTAAAATGTGAAGGTACACTACAAGTAATATTAAAGTAAAAAAAAAAAAACATGTTAACCCTACCTGCTCTGTGTAATAGTTCCACAGAGCAGCTCCCGCTGCTGTCCTAGCCAATGAGGAGGGAGAGTCCCCCAAGAGCTCTCCTGCACAGCGCTAGAGGAAGATCAGGCTCAGGTAAGTATGAGGTGGGGGGCTGGAAGGGATGCTGCACACTAAAGTTTTTTTACCTTCATGGATAGAATCCATGAAGGTAAAAAACCTTCAGCCTTTACAAAAACGTTAAGTCCAAGGAGACGCATGACATCTCCTGACCCTATCTCTATTATTTATAGCTGACAGGTTTATGGCTCTGCTGGAGCATACACTGATACTCATGGCTGTGAGAAAATAGAGAGAGGCACACAGAGCAGCTATGCCCACCCCTCCCCTCTGCTGCCCATCCAGAGAAGCCTTTTTTTTAATGAGTTCACGCAATACAAAGGCTTCTGGATTGGGCAGGAAAAGGGAATCAGCAGGCATCGCACCTGCACCGACAACGACTCTAATGTTGAAGATGCTTACACCTGAAGTATCAGCATCAGTCACCCAGAAGTACTGACATAGCAATCCTCTGGGGGTGCAATAAAACTGTCAGTTGTAAATAATAGGAATAGCATGCACCTCCTTGGACTTCACTCATAGTGAACCTTCACTTTTGACAAAAATGGAATTCGGCTTTAAGGAATAGTAAAACTGCAGTAGAGAAAAATCAGACCCCTTTGCCTGCCAAATATGACTGTGCTGTTTGCCAGAGCTGTGTAAATCCCAGTACTGGATGGACAAATACAAATCTTTTCAAAAGTAAAACAGAGCCCATGTATTACTTCATTTGTGTATTTAGCTGTTTGCCTGGTATTAGGCAACTTTAGAGGCAAGTAAAAATGAACTTTGTCTCCCATGAGAAATAGAACCAATACTAAAGGAACATGGCCCATGATAAACGGGAAGACTGGATAGACTCGTGTTCATTTTGGGAAATTGTCCGAGCTTTTCACAGAATATTAGTGACATCATCAGAATTCGGGAAAATCAACACAGACAGAGTCAAAACTTTGTAAAGCTGTTGAAATCCCTTCTGACAGCAGTTGGAATTGTTCTACTAATCCAGTGAGTCAGCAGCTGCTGCAATTAAAACAATATGAAAAATTGGGTGCACTGAGGCCAGACGGTCAGAATGAGAAACTATTGTAGACACCAGGCTGTATACTGGCCTTGTACAGGCAATGGGCACTGCCAGACAAGCTGCTGGTGGGAGGAGAACTACAAGGCCCAGGAGAATGAACCTGGTAACTTGGTGCTCATTGTATTGCTCAGGGTTTTGTGTGTCAGTGGTGATAAGTTTAGTACAAATTATACCACCAGCATGTGATAAACACAAACCAACACAGCAGTATTAAAACCAAAAAATAATATTGTGGTTTACTGCTTATACAGTATCTCACAAAAGTGAGTACACCCCTCACATTTTTATTTGTGACAACACTGAAGAAATGACACTTTGCTACAATGTAAAGTAGTGAGTGTACAGCTTGTATAACAGTGTAAATTTGCTGTCCCCTCAAATTAACAACACACAGCCATTAATGTCTAAACAGCTGGCAACAAAAGTGAGTACACCCCTAAGTGAAAATGTCCAAATTGGGCCCAAAGTCTCAATATTTTGTGTGGCCACCATTATTTTCCAGCACTGCCTTAACCCTCTTGGGCATGGAGTTCACCAGAGCTTCACAGGTTGCCACTGGAGTCCTCTTCCACTCCTCCATGACGACATCACGGAGCTGGTGGATGTTAGAGACCTTGCGCCCCACAGATGCTCAATAGGGTTTAGGTCTGGAGACATGCTTGGCCAGTCCATCACCTTTACCCTCAGCTTCTTTAGCAAGGCAGTGGTCGTCTTGGAGGTGTGTTTGGGGTCGTTATCATGTTGGAATACTGCCCTGCGGCCCAGTCTCTGAAGGGAGAGAATCATGCTCTGCTTCAGTATGTCACAGTACATGTTGGCATTCGTGGTTCCCTTAATGAACTGTAGCTCCCCAGTGCCGGCAGCAATCATGCAGCCCCAGACCATGACACTCCTGCCACCATGCTTGACTGTAGGCAAGACACACTTCTCTTTGTACTCCTCACCTGGTTGCCGCCACACACGATTGACACCATCTGAACCAAATAAGTTTATCTTGGTCTCATCAGACCACAGGACATGGTTCCAGTAATCTATGTCCTTAGTCTGCTTGTCTTCAGAAAACTGTTTATCCTGTGGCGTGCACCAAGCACAAAGACAGATACGCAAATATGCGACCCACGGTTGGTGTTGGAGAGAGTGGAGAGGGATAAGAACACCTGTCAGGTTTTTATTGCTGTCTGTGCCCCTGATTCACCCTCTCTATTTGTCCTGTTTACCATTATCACTGAAAGCAAAAGAAAATCCCAAATTATGAGAACAGGAGTACAGGGGAAATTATAGGGACACTAATTCTGGTGGCAACCAGGGATTTCTCTCACTTCTTGTTTTGATTATGGGACAGGAAGTGAAGGGAAATCTCCTCAATGGGACACAGATGGCAAAAAAAAAATAAAAAATAAAAGCTGACAAGGGTTATAACCCTCCCTTGCTCTATCCAAAATGAAAAAAATGTTGCCTTTAGTTCTACTTCACTAATTGGGTAGATCTAGTTAGCAACCCCTTGTTGCAGAATTACTACACTGCAAATAAGACATATTAAACATCCTGTGCATAGTATACATTGAGATCCCTTGTTAGGGTCACTAGGCCTTTAATACATCCGGTTCACTTTGACATGTACTTATTGTTCTTTCTGTTGACCTCCACAGAGCAAGATGGGCTACGTGGCATTATTACTGAGCACAGCGCACACCTTGGTGTTTGCCTGGAATAAATGGGCAGATGTCGGACAGTTTATTTGGTACACGCCCCCCTCCTTCATGTTGGCGGTGTTCCTCCCCATCCTCGTCCTTCTCTGTAAAGCTATCTTTCTTCTGCCATGTTTCAGCAAGAGGATCCAGAAGATCAGATGTGGCTGGGAGGCTAATAAACCGATAAACAAGAACTGTGTCCTCACTCATATGTAATATGGACCGCAAATACAGTATTTATAGCCTTGCGTGATGGAGCTTTATTTGTATGGGTTTGGACTTATTAATAACCGATAAAGTGAACTTGTCCTTAAAATTTACATATACAAGCTAGGCAATACCAAATCACAGTTTGTTTTTTTTTGATAATTTCTTTTTATTGAATTTGCAATAAGAACATACCAGTAAGACAGAGTGACCGCCTGACAACCAGGCGACAACAAACAATAAAACATACAAAACATCAGCACCAGGTCACCAGTAAGACTCTCAGGCAAGAATACAATACTTTAAACAGTAATCTACCAATACATGTGCGTCAAACAACAATATAACATTTTTAAGTTGCCAGTGTTTCGTCAGATTTGGCGACTTTATGCATTTTACACTTATTTTTAACAGTAAACTCAGCTTATATAGTAAAATACAGTATTTAAAAATCCACACAACTGACAGAACACAGCTGCTTTTAAAATTCAACATCTAAACAGTCAGATGTATTTTTAAATACTGTATTTACTGTCCATTTACCAACTTCTCACTGTATCCTTACTGTGGATGAGTGCAGGGTGTAGCAAGATGGCGGCAACGGAACATCACTTTCGTTACAAAATCTGACGAAACACCGGCCCCTATACCTCTGACTATGACTGACATAAGATGCGTAAGAGAAATCATGCACTAATCGGAAATCATACGTATAACCAGGCCCGGACTGGCCATAGGGCACACCGGGCGTTTGCCCGCTGGGACGCGGCCCCTGGGCTGCATGTTCTAGGAAGAGCGGCCTCTTAATGACCGGGCCGCGCAGCGGGGGTGGTAAGCGGCGGTCCGGACAGGGCTAACACAGACCGCGGCCAACGCTCACCTCATGCTATACGGGCATTCCTAAAGCAGGGCCGACCCCCCCCCTCCCCCTGCTATGTGCCGGTCGGTCCTTACCCCATCTAGGTGGTGGGGTGCGGGCAGATACTCCAGTGTCCCCTGAAGCGTGGCGAGGTGCGAGCAGGGGCTCCGGTGTCTGCTCCCCTAGCAGGGCAGGTGGCAAGGTGCGAGCAGTTGCTCCGGTGTCCGCTTCTCCAGCGGCTTCCGCCATGCGTCTCCACTCTCTTCCTCCTGAGCGCTAGGCGTGTCAGTCCACAATTCTTTGTATATATTAGATAGAGACTTAGTTAGGGTATCGTCACAGAGCAAGACCTCCAAGTCTCCCCCAAATCACAATTTTAACTAAAGAAAGGACCCATTTCTTGCCTTATAGGGGTTCTATGGTCACAGCATACACTTTCATTTTATAACAACAGCATTGTAATAATATTACAAACAATCATTTCTGGCAATCTAATATAAGCTTACCTGAAAAATCTCCTTCTATATTTCGAGCTCTGCCTGTTGGTGGGCGTCTCTTTCCACAACTTACTGGATTCCCTGCAAGCTCTGCAGCTTCTCTTTGCTGTTTACTATCCATTTCTAAGGACTACATATCCCATGGTACCTTGCTGCCTGCAAACAGTGATTTATTTGACTCCGCCTCCTGAAACTCCTCTCAGCACCTCCGTTGTGCAGAAGGCAGGCTCTGTGAAATGTGTGACACAGCTCTGCCTACTCCCAGCAAAAAATTCAAGCAAGTAAATGTGCGGGGATCCTCACAAACAGAGGTGGCTCTAGGCTTTGTGAGAATTTAGATGAGGCCCCACTCACGCCCATAATGGGAAAAATATTTAAAGCGATAAAAATGAACTGTATAAATTGTATATATTAAGAGCCATAAATCCTATGAACTATCCCTTCCATCCATCAGCTACGCAGTAGGCCTTCCCAGATTGAGATCCTCATGCAGTGGATGGGAGGGGTGATGTGTGCAGACTAAACATCACTCAACTTGGCTGGCGGGTGGAGCTCCAGAAGTCTTAGGCTAGGTTTAGAGGAACCCATGCCAGAATGAAAAAAAAAAGTTTGTAGGGTCTCCCCCTAAATCCATACCAAACCCTTATCTGAGCATGCAGCCTGGTAGGTCAGGAAAGCAAGTGCCCCTCCGATAAACCATACCAGGCCACATGCCCTCAACATGATGGCCAGGGTTGTGGGGAAGAGGCACTTGTCCCCATCAATATGGGGCCAAGGTGCTTTTGTCACAAAGCATCCATCCATGTTAAGGGCATGTGGCCTGGTATAGTTCAGGAGGGGGTCTGATATGGATTTTGTGGGGTACTCCCCAATGGATTGATGGGGACCCCAAACTTTTTTTTCATTGCCAGCAATTCTCTGGCTTACATTCACCTGCCACCCAGGAAACCCTCTGATAAGTCATTGGTTGTTAAGGACGCGGTGGCCAGCCCACTCCTTAAAGTGTTACTTAATCCAGTAATATGAAAATATTTCACCCCACACCCCAGTGCCCACAGCTTATAAGTCTTTTTTTAACATTAAAAAACTGCCACTATATACCTTTTTGGCTGATCTGTATACCACGGTCACGTAAACTGCAGGTTCCAAACTATGATAATGACTTGACTCCCAGAGGAACTGCACCTCTAGCTTAAAAGTACAGCACATGGCACTCAACCTTTGATTACTTGGATGTGGACAATTACAAGACTGCCTATCCCCAGGCTCAGAAATTGTGTCATCACTATTTGGGCTGTTACACAATCATGCATCAACAAGCTCCCTAGTTTTGAAGGACTTACCGGTTCCCCTGCCTTTCATCATATCCTGCATCTTTCTTCTTGTCAATACTTGATGATTTCCAGCTAGGGTTGCCACCTCATCTCTTTAAAACCGAACACATATTAATTACACAGGTTGTGTGGCTGATTAAGGTTTCAATTAAGCTCACTTGGTAGCTTATCTGCATTAAATTGGCCTCAGAAACTGTGTATTTCATATGTGTTTGGGTTTAAAGGGATGAGGTTGCAACCCTATCTTCAGCCAATCCATGCTATATCAGCATACTCTAGCATCACCAGTTGTTTTCCCCCCTGGGGCCATACGCAGACATGATGTAGTTTTTTACTGGGTATCCCAATGTGTATATATGGCGTTCAGATGTTTCTTTTCCCTGTGTGTCTATGTTGTCATGTTTTTTGTCAGTGTTTGTTTGGTATCCACACCCTACGTACCAGGGGCGGACTGACAACTCATGGGGCCCCCAGGCACTAGGGGATCATGGGGCCCCCCAGGATTAAAGATGGCCACCACAAAGCAGCCATCTTTCTGATACAACATCAATGTGCCACGACCTTCGTGGAGGGGCACCTAGCTTGGCGACATGAAGAGTGGCAGGAAACTTAAAGCTGGTGACCCAATAAATGTACTGGGAGCCTTTCATGGGCAGTGCCACCTTAACAGCACAGGCTCTGAAGGTCTGGCACTGTAAGCCAGACTTTCAGAGTGTATGGCGCTGATGATGTCATCAGCTGCATGCACTCTGAATATCTCCTAAACGGTGAAAGTTTAGGAGATATTCACAGTACCTGCAGGTAAGCCTTATTATAGGTTTAACTGTAGGTACAAGTGGTAGTACAGAGTTTAACACCACTTTAAGTTTTTATTTAAACAATTTTTTCACAACTCTGTTGGGGGGGGGGTCTTTGGTGAGATATCAGGGGTGTAAACAGACCCCCTTAAGTCTCACTTTCGAGACAGAGACAGGTACTGAGGAGACAGATTCCCCAGTCCCTTTCTCTACAGCCTCAGTTGCACTGAAAATGAATAAACAGGAGACAGAGACTACTGCCCATTCATAAACTGAAGCATAGTTTACTATGCTCATTTATGAATGAATACAGTGAGTGATCAGTATCAATCACTCACTGCGTTCACCTAGAAAAGGAAGGGGCTGGTAAATGCCATTGGGAGAGGAAAGGAGGGAAGCCGGCAGCGCTGCAGGGGGGGGGGGGGGGTCCAGGCAGTGAGAAATCCAGATTAGTGCAGCAAGGGGGAAATAACTGATACCAATCTTTCAGCTGCTGCAGTGAGAGCCACAAAAGATCGGTTTCAGTTATTTCCCCCACCTGCTCTATCCACACACCATCTCCTTGGAGGGAATAACTGCAGGCACAGGGGTCCCCCCCCCAGCACCAGTGGGATGGGGGTGTAAGACAGTTGGTGGGGGTGAGTCAGTTGTGGAGGGATTTATTTCAGTGGCAGTGTCTGTGGGGTGACCTGCTAGGGATGTTGGGAAGGTAGAGAATGAAAAGTGACCATGCAATAATGTCCCTCTGGGGGGTAGGAAGTAGCTCAAAGTCATGTCTGTCAGCTGGATGTATGAAGCAGCCTGGGGGTTATGTAAGCTGGGGGGAGGCAGGGGCTGAGTAATATTTAGATAAAGATGTAGGGATGAGCCGAACACCCCCGGGTTTGGTTCGCACCAGAACCCGCGAACGGACCGAAAGTTCGCATGAAAGTTAGAACCCTATTAAATACAATGGATGCGACCGTTCGAAATCTAAAGTGCTAATTATAACGACTAATATGCATGTTATTGTCCTAAAAAGGGTTTGGGAACCCGGGTTCTGCACCAGGGGACATGTATCAATGCAAAAAGAAGTTTTAAAAATGGCCGTTTTTCGGGAGCAGTCATTTTAATGATGCATAAAGTGAAAAAAAAAAAGTCAAATATTCCTTTAAATATCGTACCTGGGGGGTGTCTAAAGTAAGCCTGTGAAGTGCCACATGTTTCCCGTGTTTAGAACTGTCCCTGCACAAAATTACATTTCTAAAGGAAAAAAAGCCATTTAAAACTGCTTGCGGCTTTAATGCAATGTCTGGTCCCGGTAATATGGATGAAAATCTTTAAGAAAAATGGCATAGCTACCCCATCACACCCCCCCCCCCCCTACCCCAGCCCATTACCAGCCCCTTTGGGTCTTGTATGGATATTAAGGGGAACCCCGCACACAAAATAAAAAAGGCCCTATATACTCTGAACAGCCGTATACAGGCGGTGCATACAAGACAGGGACTGTAGGTTTGTTCTTATGTAGAATCTGTTTGTAATTTTGAACATGTACATTGTTTAAGTGTAGCTCCAGCCAAAAAAATCTATTTTTAAGCTTTTTGGAAAACATAGGGAAGGGTTATCACCCCTGTAACATTTGTTTTGCTGTCTGTGCCCCTGTTCAGAACATTTCACCTCACTTTCCGTCCCAATGACAAATGTTTTTGAAAAGTGGGGTTTTTATTGAAACAAGGATTGGTGATAAAGCATCAGTAGAGAGGAGACACCTTTTTCCCATATTAACTCTTATGCCGCGTACACACGATCGTTTTTCATGCCATTTTTTAAACCAACGTTTTTCTCGTCGTTTTTTTTCTTGTTTCCTCTCAAGCCTGTCTTGCATCCACACGATCATAAAAAAAAACGCTCGAGCAAAGCGCAGTGACGTACGACGGCACTATAAAGGGTTAGTTCCGTTCGAATGGCGCCACACTTCATGTTAGTAAACTTTGTTGAGCGGCGATTCACGCTTTTCAGCCTGGTGCTTTTCAGTCCGTTACAGCGTGACGAATGTGCTATCTCCATTACGAACGCTAGTTTTACCAGAACGAGCGCTCCCGTCTCATACTTGATTCTGAGCATGCGCGTTTTTTTCACCTCGTAAAAGCATACACACTATCGTTTTTCACGTCGTTAAAAAAAACGACATGAAAAACGACGTGAAAAAATAGAGCATGTTCGAAATTTTTAATGGCCGTTTTTTACGCCGTTAAAAATGCTCTGGAGCATACACACGATCGGTTTTAATGGCCATTTTTAAAAATGGCATTTTTAACGGCATGAAAAACGATCGTGTGTACGCAGCATTGCAGGAGAGAATTTCCCTTCCTAGGGGTAGATTTCCTCTCACTTCCTGTTGTCTCCTTTCGTTTGCAAGTAGGAGTCGTTTGTAAGTTGGATGTTTGAAAGTAGGGGCCTGCCGTATATACTCTGCTGAAATTTGCCCCTTACATGTTGGTGTTGCCACAACACTGTAACCCCTCACAGTTACTCTTGGTGGGCGCATGAATGGGCCCTGCTGTGAATTATTAGATCAAGAATTGTAATTGCATGACCCTGTTGAACAGGGGCAAAAAAATTGGGCCTCTGGTGGTGGTGGTGGTGGTGGTGGTGGTGTTGACACAATACTGTAAGCCCTCACAGTTACTCCTGGTGGGCTCATGAATGGGCCCTGCTGTGAATTATTAGATCAAGAATTGTAATTGCATGCCCCTGTTGAACAGGGGCTGAAAAATTGGGCCTTTGGTGGTGGTGGTGGTGGTGTTGACACAACACTGTAAGGCCTCACAGTTACTCTTGGTGGGCGCAGGAATGGGCCCTGCTGTGAAATATTAGATCAAGAATTGTAATTACATGCCCCTGTTAAACAGGGGCAGAAAAATTGGGCCTTAGGCACTGGTGCCACAACACTGCAACCCCTCACAGATACTGTACTTGGAGCACAGCAATGAGCCCTGTTGCAAAGTATTGCATCAAAAATTGTAATTACACGCCCCTGTTAAACAGGGGCTGAAAAATTGGGCCTTAGGCACTGGTGCTGGTGCCACGACACTGCAACCTCTCCCAGATACTCTAGTTGGAGTGCAGTAATGAGCCCTGCTGCAAAGCATTGCATCAAAAATTGTAATTACATGCCCCTGTTAAACAGGGGCTGAAAAATTGGGCCTTAGGCACTGGTGCTGGTGCCACGACACTGCAACCTCTCCCAGATACTCTAGTTGGAGTGCAAGAATGAGCCCTGCTGCAAAGCATTGCATAAAAAATTGTAATTACATGCCCCTGTTAAACAGGGGCTGAAAAATTGGGCCTTAGCCACTGGTGGCGGCACCCAGAAACAAAAATGTTCTTCCAAGCTATCATCATCAATCGGATCATTGAGGAGGAGGAGGATAGTCAGTCAACATAACAGGACAGTCACTCAGCATCAGCATCAGTCTTGAAGGGATGTGACATTTGAAAATAAATTAGTCTGTTATATCAGCTTCAGTTGTTTGGTAGCTGGTGGTGATCCAAGACTGGTTCATCTTTATGAAGGTCAGTCGATCAACCGAGTCGGTGGACAGGCGCACCCTGTGATCCGTGACAAATCCTCCAGCAGCACTGAATGTGCGTTCCGAAAGAACGCTGGATGCAGGACAGGCCAGTAGCTCAATTGCATACTGTGCAAGCTCTAGCCAGTGATCCATCCTCAAGACCCAGTAAGCCGGAGGATTTTCGGTGGGGAAGGTGTCCAAGTCTGACCTTGCCCCTAGGTATTCCTGCACCATGTATATCAGACGCTGGCGATGGTTGCTGGAACCGATCATACCTTGGGGCTGCGGACTAAAGAATTGTCTGAACGCATCGGTCAGACAGCCACCTTCCCCACCGCTCCTTCTTTGACTGACCGAAGCCTCAGCAACTCATTGTCCAGGACCAGGAGTTTGTAACCTCCTAGTCTCTGGGAACGCGTTGCACAGACCTTTCTGCAAGGCCTCCCGGAGTTGTCTCATCCTCTGCTCCCTCTGCGACGGTAAGATAAGGTCGGCAACCTTACCCTTGTACCATGGATCAAGGAGAGTGGCCAGCCAGTATTGGTCCCTCTCCTTGATCCGAAGAATACGAGGATCCGTCCGCAGACTTTGCAGGATCAGGGAGGCCATGCAGCGTAGGTTAGCTGAGGCATTTGGTCCGGAGTCCTCTGGGTCACTAAGGACGACATGATCCGCAGCCACCTCCTCCCAGCCACGTACAAGTCCACGGGTTTCTTGGAACTGTAAATCATCCCTAAAAGACTGCTGCTGATGATGCTGAGTGCCAGGCTCCACCTCCATGCTGACACAATCCACCTCCTCCTCCTCCTCCTCCTCCTCTTCCTGTGCGATGGGTGGGACAGAAGGAACACTGTCTAGGTAAAGGGGGCCTTGAGAGGCAAGGAAGTCCTCCTTTTCCTGCCTCTGTTCTGCCTTAAGTGTCCTGTCCATTATTCCATGCAGCGTATGTTCCAACAGGTGGACAAGAGGTACAGTGTCACTGATGCATGCACTGTCACTGCTCACCATCCTCGTGGCCTCCTCAAATGGTGCCAGGACAGTGCATGCATCACTGATCATGCCCCACTGGCGTGGTGAAAAAAAACAGAGCTCCCCTGACCCTGTCCTGGTGCCGTAGTCGCACAGGTACTCATTGATGGCCCTCTGCTGCATGTGCAGCCGCTGCAGCATGGCCAACGTTGAGTTCCACCTGGTGGGCATGTCACATTTAAGGCGGTTCTTGGGCAGGTTCAACTCCTTTTGCAGCTCAGCCAGGCGAGCACTGGCATTATAAGATCTGCGGAAATGCACACAGACTTTCCTGGCCTGCCTCAGGACATCCTGTAAGCCCGGGTACCTGCCCAAGAACCGCTGCACCACCAGGTTAAGGACGTGAGCCACACAGGGCACATGGGTCAGTTGTCCCTGTCAGAGGGCGGAGAGGAGGTTGGCGCTATTGTCGCAAACCACCATTCCTGGCTTAAGCTGGCGTGGCGTCAACCACCTCTCGGCCTGCCCCTGCAGAGCAGACAGAACCTCTGCCCCAGTGTGGCTCCTGTCCCCCAAACACTCCAGCGCAAGCACGGCATGGTATCTTTTTGCCTGCGTACTTGCGTAGCCCCTTGAACGCCTACGGAGCACCGCTGGTTCCGAGGACAAAGCACAGGAAGAGGCCACGGAGGAAGAAGAAGAGGAGGGGGTGGAGGAGAGAGGTGTGTCACAACCAGTAGTAGCATTTTGGAGGCGTGGCGGATGAACAACCTCCAACACTACTGCACCTTGTCCTGCATCCTTCCCAGCTGCCAAAAGAGTGACCCAATGGGCCGTGAAAGAAAGGTAACGTCCCTGGCCATGCCTGCTGGACCATGAGTCAGCGGTAATATGCACCTTACCGCTGACCGCCCTGTCCAGCGAGGCCAAAACATAGCCTTCCACATGCCGGTAGAGAGCCGGAATCGCCTTCCGTGAGAAAAAGTGGCGTTTGGGAACCTGCCACTGAGGAACCGCACATTGCACAAACTCACGGAAGGGGGCCGAGTCTACCAACTGAAAAGGCAGCAGTTGAAGCGCTAGCAATTTAGCCAACCTAGCATTTAACCGCTGGGCATGTGGATGGCTGGGAGTGAACTTCTTTTGACGGTCCAGCAGCTGGGGCAGGGAAATTTGCCTGCTAGAATCGGACGTCGGTGTACTGCTAGCAGAGTGCCCGCAAGTACTTGGCTGTGACACATCTAATTCTACACCTTCATTCCTCTCAGTGCAGGTTTCAGAGAGGACTGAAGGTATAGTGGGGTTGGAGATCCCAGCTGATGTGGTGCAAGGAGAGGTCCGCTTTGTTCTTTGGTGTGGGTCTTTAAGGTAGGCTTGCCAACGAGCTGCATGGCAGGTCAACATATGTCTGGTCAAGCATGTGGTGCCCAAGCGGCTGATCTTTTGGCCACGCGATATACGCTTAAAACATATGTTGCAAACAGCAGCTGTGCGATCTGATGCACTCGACTCAAAAAAGGCCCACACCAAAGAACTTTTTGAGTAACGGGCAGAGGCAGCGCCCTGCACAGGCGGAGCTCTGCGGTGTGATTCAGTCGGTGTGCTGCACTTACGCTGGCCCCCCCGAGGGAATCCTGCCTCGTTGGAGATGTGCCTCCTCCTCATCCTCCTCCTCCTCCTCTCCTATTAAGCACCCACGTGGAGTCAGTGACCTCATCATCCCCTCCCTCCTCATCACTGGAGCCAATCTGGCAGTATGCTGCAGCTGCTAGAACATGACTGCCAGATTGGTGTCCTTCTTGAGCATCCCCTCTCTCTGCTCTCACGTTACTGCATTCCTCTAACTGGGTATCATCATTAGACCCTTCGAAACGCTGGGCATCCTCCTGGAGCATGTACCCAACACTGTGCTCAAACAGTTCGGGGGACTCCTCAGAAGAACATGGTGGGTCTAGGGAAGGAGTGACTGATGATGACATTGATACCAGGGAAGAGGAGGCTTTGCCAGCTGCTTTGCCAGTACCCTGAGCCTGGGTGAGAGAGGATGAGGAGGATGAGGAGGGCTTGGTCATCCACTCTACCAAGTCTTCGGTATGATGCGGCTCAACACGTCCAGCTGCCGAAAAGAAGGACAAGCGTGTCCCATGGCCATGTGCTGATGACAATGCACCGCGTCCACGACCAGTACTGTTGCCCCAGACACAGAGCCTGCTTGCCCTCTTTTATTGGCTCATGACTGTCTGCCTCTCTTTGTTGGCCTTCCAGACATAGCAATGGCCTGCAGGGAGATGGGAAAACCAGCAATAAGGGGTAGCTTCAGGTGTATATTTTGCAGGAAGCACACAACGCCCGCTGTAAGTGCTGCAGATGACTGCCTGTGTTACACAACAGGAAAAAACAGCAATAAGGGCTAGCTTCAGGTGTTTATTTTGCAGGAAGCACACTCCGCCCGCTGTAAGTGCTGCAAATGGTTGTTAGTGTAACACAAAAGAAAAAAAGCTCCAGCAATAAGGGCTAGCTTCAGGTGTATAATGTGCAGGAGGCACACTCCGCCCGCTGTAAGTGCTGCAAATGCCTGTTAGTGTAACACACCAGGAAAACACAGCAATACGGGCTAGCTTCAGGTGTATAATGTGCAGGAGGCACACTCCGCCCGCTGTAAGTGCTGCAAATGCCTGTTAGTGTAACACACCAGGAAAACACAGCAATACGGGCTAGCTTCAGGTGTATATTTAGCAGGAAGCACACTCCGCCCGCTGTAAGTGCTGCAAATGCCTGTTAGTGTAACACACCAGGAAAACACAGCAATACGGGTTAGCTTCAGGTGTATAATGTGCAGGAGGCACACTGCACCCGCTGTAAGTGCTGCAAATGCCTGTTAGTGTAACACACCAGGAAAACACAGCAATATGGGCTAGCTTCAGGTGTATAATGTGCAGGAGGCACACTCCGCCCGCTGTAAGTGCTGCAAATGCCTGTTAGTGTAACACACCAGGAAAACACAGCAATACAGGCTAGCTTCAGGTGTATATTTAGCAGGAAGCACACTCCGCCCGCTGTAAGTGCTGCAAATGCCTGTTAGTGTAACACACCAAGAAAACACAGCAATACGGGCTAGCTTCAGGTGTATAATGTGCAGGAGGCACACTCCGCCCGCTGTAAGTGCTGCAAATGCCTGTTAGTGTAACACACCAGGAAAACACAGCAATACGGACTAGCTTCAGGTGTATATTTAGCAGGAAGCACATTCCGCCCGCTGTAAGTGCTGCAAATGCCTGTTAGTGTACACACCAGGAAAACACAGCAATACGGGCTAGCTTCAGGTGTATAATGTGCAGGAGGCACACTCCGCCCGCTGTAAGTGCTGCAAATGCCTGTTAGTGTAACACACCAGGAAAACACAGCAATATGGGCTAGCTTCAGGTGTATAATGTGCAGGAGGCACACTCCGCCCGCTGTAAGTGCTGCAAATGCCTGTTAGTGTAACACACCAGGAAAACACAGCAATACAGGCTAGCTTCAGGTGTATATTTAGCAGGAAGCACACTCCGCCCGCTGTAAGTGCTGCAAATGCCTGTTAGTGTAACACACCAGGAAAACACAGCAATATGGGCTAGCTTCAGGTGTATATTTAGCAGGAAGCACACTCCACCCGCTGTAAGTGCTGCAAATGCCTGTTAGTGTAACACACCAGGAAAACACAGCAATATGGGCTAGCTTCAGGTGTATAATGTGCAGGAAGCACACTCCGCCCGCTGTAAGTGCTGCAAATGCCTGTTAGTGTAACACACCAGGAAAACACAGCAATACGGGCTAGCTTCAGGTGTATAATGTGCAGGAGGCACACTTCCCCCGCTGTAAGTGCTGCAAATGCCTGTTAGTGTAACACACCAGGAAAACACAGCAATACAGGCTAGCTTCAGGTGTATATTTAGCAGGAAGCACACTCCGCCCGCTGTAAGTGCTGCAAATGCCTGTTAGTGTAACACACCAGGAAAACACAGCAATACGGGCTAGCTTCAGGTGTATAATGTGCAGGAGGCACACTCCGCTCGCTGTAAGTGCTGCAAATGCCTGTTAGTGTAACACACCAGGAAAACACAGCAATACGGGCTAGCTTCAGGTGTATAATGTGCAGGAGGCACACTCCGCCCGCTGTAAGTGCTGCAAATGCCTGTTAGTGTAACACACCAGGAAAACACAGCAATACAGGCAAGCTTCAGGTGTATATTTAGCAGGAAGCACACTCCGCCCGCTGTAAGTGCTGCAAATGCCTGTTAGTGTAACACACCAGGAAAACACAGCAATACGGGCTAGCTTCAGGTGTATAATGTTCAGGAGGCACACGCCGCCCGCTGTAAGTGCTGCAAATGCCTGTTAGTGTAACACACCAGGAAAACACAGCAATACGGGCTAGCTTCAGGTGTATAATGTGCAGGAGGCACACGCCGCCCGCTGTAAGTGCTGCAAATGCCTGTTAGTGTAACACACCAGGAAAACACAGCAATACGGACTAGCTTCAGGTGTATATTTAGCAGGAAGCACATTCCGCCCGCTGTAAGTGCTGCAAATGCCTGTTAGTGTACACACCAGGAAAACACAGCAATACGGGCTAGCTTCAGGTGTATAATGTGCAGGAGGCACACTCCGCCCGCTGTAAGTGCTGCAAATGCCTGTTAGTGTAACACACCAGGAAAACACAGCAATACGGGCTTGCTTCAGGTGTATAATGTGCAGGAGGCACACTCCGCCCGCTGTAAGTGCTGCAAATGCCTGTTAGTGTAACACACCAGGAAAACACAGCAATACAGGCTAGCTTCAGGTGTATATTTAGCAGGAAGCACACTCCGCCCGCTGTAAGTGCTGCAAATGCCTGTTAGTGTAACACACCAAGAAAACACAGCAATACGGGCTAGCTTCAGGTGTATAATGTGCAGGAGGCACACTCCGCCCGCTGTAAGTGCTGCAAATGCCTGTTAGTGTAACACACCAGGAAAACACAGCAATACGGACTAGCTTCAGGTGTATATTTAGCAGGAAGCACATTCCGCCCGCTGTAAGTGCTGCAAATGCCTGTTAGTGTACACACCAGGAAAACACAGCAATACGGGCTAGCTTCAGGTGTATAATGTGCAGGAGGCACACTCCGCCCGCTGTAAGTGCTGCAAATGCCTGTTAGTGTAACACACCAGGAAAACACAGCAATATGGGCTAGCTTCAGGTGTATAATGTGCAGGAGGCACACTCCGCCCGCTGTAAGTGCTGCAAATGCCTGTTAGTGTAACACACCAGGAAAACACAGCAATATGGGCTAGCTTCAGGTGTATAATGTGCAGGAGGCACACTCCGCCCGCTGTAAGTGCTGCAAATGCCTGTTAGTGTAACACACCAGGAAAACACAGCAATACAGGCTAGCTTCAGGTGTATATTTAGCAGGAAGCACACTCCGCCCGCTGTAAGTGCTGCAAATGCCTGTTAGTGTAACACACCAGGAAAACACAGCAATACGGGCTAGCTTCAGGTGTATATTTAGCAGGAAGCACACTCCGCCCGCTGTAAGTGCTGCAAATGCCTGTTAGTGTAACACACCAGGAAAACACAGCAATACGGGCTAGCTTCAGGTGTATAATGTGCAGGAAGCACACTCCGCCCGCTGTAAGTGCTGCAAATGCCTGTTAGTGTAACACACCAGGAAAACACAGCAATACGGGCTAGCTTCAGGTGTATAATGTGCAGGAGGCACACTCCGCCCGCTGTAAGTGCTGCAAATGCCTGTTAGTGTAACACACCAGGAAAACACAGCAATACAGGCTAGCTTCAGGTGTATATTTAGCAGGAAGCACACTCCGCCCGCTGAAAGTGCTGCAAATGCCTGTTAGTGTAACACACCAGGAAAACACAGCAATACGGGCTAGCTTCAGGTGTATAATGTGCAGGAGGCACACTCCGCCCGCTGTAAGTGCTGCAAATGCCTGTTAGTGTAACACACCAGGAAAACACAGCAATAGGGGCTAGCTTCAATTGTATAATGTGCAGGAGGCACACTCCGCCCGCTGTAAGTGCTGCAAATGCCTGTTAGTGTAACACACCAGGAAAACACAGCAATACAGGCAAGCTTCATGTGTATATTTAGCAGGAAGCACACTCCGCCCGCTGTAAGTGCTGCAAATGCCTGTTAGTGTAACACACCAGGAAAACACAGCAATACGGGCTAGCTTCAGGTGTATAATGTGCAGGAGGCACACTCCGCCCGCTGTAAGTGCTGCAGATGCCTGTTAGTGTAACACACCAGGAAAACACAGCAATACAGGCTAGCTTCAGGTGTATATTTAGCAGGAAGCACACTCCGCCCGCTGTAAGTGCTGCAAATGCCTGTTAGTGTAATACACCAGAAAAACACAGCAATACGGGCTAGCTTCTGGTGTATAATGTGCAGGAGGCACACTCCGCCCGCTGTAAGTGCTGCAAATGCCTGTTATTGTAACACACCAGGAAAACACAGCAATACGGGCTAGCTTCAGGTGTATATTTAGCAGGAAGCACACTCCGCCCGCTGTAAGTGCTGCAAATGCCTGTTAGTGTAACACACCAGGAAAACACAGCAATACGGGCTAGCTTCAGGTGTATAATGTGCAGGAGGCACACTCCGCCCGCTGTAAGTGCTTCAAATGCCTGTTAGTGTAACACACCAGGAAAACACAGCAATACGGGCTAGCTTCAGGTGTATAATCTGCAGGAGGCACACTCTGCCCGCTGTAAGTGCTGCAAATGCCTGTTAGTGTAACACACCAGAAAAACACAGCAATACGGGCTAGCTTCAGGTGTATATTTAGCAGGAAGCACACTCCGCCCGCTGTAAGTGCTGCAAATGCCTGTTAGTGTAACACACCAGGAAAACACAGCAACATGGGCTAGCTTCAGGTGTATAATGTGCAGGAGGCACACTCCGCCCGCTGTAAGTGCTGCAAATGCCTGTTAGTGTAACACACCAGGAAAACACAGCAATACGGGCAAGCTTCAGGTGTATATTTGGCAGGAAGCACACTCCGCCCGCTGTTAGTGCTGCAAATGCCTGTTAGTGTAACACACCAGGAAAACACAGCAATACGGGCTAGCTTCAGGTGTATAATGTGCAGGAGGCACACTCCGCCCGCTGTAAGTGCTGCAAATGCCTGTTAGTGTAACACACCAGGAAAACACAGCAATACAGGCTAGCTTCAGGTGTATATTTAGCAGGAAGCACACTCCGCCCGCTGTAAGTGCTGCAAATGCCTGTTAGTGTAACACACCAGAAAAACACAGCAATACGGGCTAGCTTCAGGTGTATAATGTGCAGGAGGCACACTCCGCCCGCTGTAAGTGCTGCAAATGCCTGTTAGTGTAACACACCAGGAAAACACAGCAATACGGGCTAGCTTCAGGTGTATATTTAGCAAGAAGCACACTCCGCCCGCTGTAAGTGCTGCAAATGCCTGTTAGTGTAACACACCAGGAAAACACAGCAATACGGGCTAGCTTCAGGTGTATAATGTGCAGGAGGCACACTCCGCCCGCTGTAAGTGCTTCAAATGCCTGTTAGTGTAACACACCAGGAAAACACAGCAATACGGGCTAGCTTCAGGTGTATAATGTGCAGGAGGCACACTCCGCCCGCTGTAAGTGCTGCAAATGCCTGTTAGTGTAACACACCAGGAAAACACAGCAATACGGGCTAGCTTCAGGTGTATATTTAGCAGGAAGCACACTCCGCCCGCTGTAAGTGCTGCAAATGCCTGTTAGTGTAACACACCAGAAAAACACAGCAATACGGGCTAGCTTCAGGTGTATAATGTGCAGGAGGCACACTCCGCCCGCTGTAAGTGCTGCAAATTCCTGTTAGTGTAACACACCAGGAAAACACAGCAATACGGGCTAGCTTCAGGTGTATATTTAGCAGGAAGCACACTCCGCCCGCTGTAAGTGCTGCAAATGCCTGTTAGTGTAACACACCAGGAAAACACAGCAATATGGGCTAGCTTCAGGTGTATAATGTGCAGGAGGCACACTCCGCCCGCTGTAAGTGCTGCAAATGCCTGTTAGTGTAACACACCAGGAAAACACAGCAATACGGGCTAGCTTCAGGTGTATAATGTGCAGGAGGCACACTCCGCCCGCTGTAAGTGCTGCAAATGCCTGTTAGTGTAACACACCAGGAAAACACAGCAATACGGGCTAGCTTCGGGTGTATATTTAGCAGGAAGCACACTCCGCCCGCTGTAAGTGCTGCAAATGCCTGTTAGTGTAACACACAAGGAAAACACAGCAACATGGGCTAGCTTCAGGTGTATAATGTGCAGGAGGCACACTCTGCCCGCTGTAAGTGCTGCAAATGCCTGTTAGTGTAACACACCAGGAAAACACAGCAATACAGGCAAGCTTCAGGTGTATATTTGGCAGGAAGCACACTCCGCCCGCTGTAAGTGCTGCAAATGCCTGTTAGTGTAACACACCAGGAAAACACAGCAATACGGGCTAGCTTCAGGTGTATAATGTGCAGGAGGCACACTCCGCCCGCTGTAAGTGCTGCAAATGCCTCTTAGTGTAACACACCAGGAAAACACAGCAATACGGGCTAGCTTCAGGTGTATAATGTGCAGGAGGCACACTTCGCCCGCTGTAAGTGCTGCAAATGCCTGTTAGTGTAACACACCAGGAAAACACAGCAATACAGGCTAGCTTCAGGTGTATATTTAGCAGGAAGCACACTCCGCCCGCTGTAAGTGCTGCAAATGCCTGTTAGTGTAACACACCAGAAAAACACAGCAATACGGGCTAGCTTCAGGTGTATAATGTGCAGGAGGCACACTCCGCCCGCTGCAAGTGCTGCAAATGCCTGTTAGTGTAACACACCAGGAAAACACAGCAATACGGGCTAGCTTCAGGTGTATATTTAGCAGGAAGCACACTCCGCCCGCTGTAAGTGCTGCAAATGCCTGTTAGTGTAACACACCAGGAAAACACAGCAATGCGGGCTAGCTTCAGGTGTATAATGTGCAGGAGGCACACTCCGCCCGCTGTAAGTGCTGCAAATGCCTGTTAGTGTAACACACCAGGAAAACACAGCAATACGGGCTAGCATCAGGTGTATATTTAGCAGGAAGCACACTCCGCCCGCTGTAAGTGCTGCAAATGCCTGGTAGTGTAACACACCAGGAAAACACAGCAACATGGGCTAGCTTCAGGTGTATAATGTGCAGGAGGCACACTCCGCCCGCTGTAAGTGCTGCAAATGCCTGTTAGTGTAACACACCAGGAAAACAGCAATACGGGCTAGCATCAGGTGTATATTTAGCAGGAAGCACACTCCGCCCGCTGTAAGTGCTGCAAATGCCTGTTAGTGTAACACACCAGGAAAACACAGCAACATGGGCTAGCTTCAGGTGTATAATGTGCAGGAGGCACACTCCGCCCGCTGTAAGTGCTGCAAATGCCTGTTAGTGTAACACACCAGGAAAAAACAGCAATATGGGCTAGCTTCAGGTGTATATTTAGCAGGAAGCACACTCCGCCCGCTGTAAGTGCTGCAAATGCCTGTTAGTGTAACACACCAGGAAAACACAGCAATACGGGCTAGCTTCAGGTGTATACTGTGCAGGATGCTTAGCAACAATGACACTGACACTGACACTGTCCCATGCTTATCCTTCTCTCTCCCTGCACACAAGGTTTAGTAAAGAATATGACACTGACACTGTCCCCTGCCTATCCTTCTCTCTCCCTGCACACAAGGTTTAGCAGAGAATATGACACTGACACTCTCCTTGCCTATCCTTCTCTCTCCCTGCACACAAGGTTTAACAAAGAATATGACACTGACACTGTCCCCTGCCTATCCTTCTCTCTCCCTGCACACAAGGTTTAGCAAAGATTATGACACTGACACTCTCCCTGCCTATCCTTCTCTCTCCCTACACATTAGAATAGTACAAATAATAGCACAATGACACTGACACTGTCCCTGCCTATCCTTCTCTTTCCCTGCACCGGAACACACTACACAAGGCCGCCGCGCTGGCGGCCTTTTATAGTGTGGGGCGTGTGCTAAACCCCCTGAGCTATAATTGCCCACAGGCAACCTGCCTGTGGCCAATTATGGCTCTCCTAGCTGCCGGCGCTGTGATTGGCCAAGCATGCAGGGTCACAGTGCATGCTTGGCCAATCACAGCGCCGGGATTGCACTGCGATGGCGCAGTGTATTGTGGGCCGTTCGCGTCACTCGAATTTGGCGCGAACGGCCCAAATAGTTCGATCTTCGTCGAACGATCGAACAGCCGATGTTCCAGTCGAACGTATGTTCGACTCGAACACCGAGCTCATCCCTATAAAGATGTCTATAATCAAAAAACTTCTGCGCTCATCAAATAATAGATAAAACAATATATAGCACAATGGTTCTGCTCAAAGAGAACAACCTCTTCTTATAATAATATGCAACCCCCAATCACTCTGTCTGAGTCTGAAGCATTATGGTTGAACTGCAAACAGATGTGCGTAGTTCAAAGTTAATCATTGGAGTATGTTATACACCACCCAATGTTAACGAGGAGGTGGAGACTCAGCTTCTTGCACAGATGGAAAGGGCTGCAAGGGCTGGGATGGTGATAATAATGGGGGATTTTAACTACCCAGAAATTGACTGGAGTAATGGCACTGCTGGGACAGTTAAAGGGCAAAAATGTATAAACCTATTGCAGGACAATTTTATGGTCCAGTTTATTGAGGCCCCAACTAGGAATGATGCTCTGTTGGACCTGTTAATCTCAAACCATGCAGAGCGTATTACTAATGTTCAGATAAAGGAACACCTGGGTAGCAGTGACCATAACATAATTTCATTTGATGTTAGCTGTAAGCAAAAATCACATACGGGACGGATAAAAACATGAGAAAATCAAGAGAGCAAGTTTTCCAAGGATGAGGGTTGCTCTCCAGGACTAACGCCTCATACACACGACCATTTTTCTCGGCAAGAAAACTGCTGGGAGAGCTTTCTTGCTGAGAAAACCGTGCCTGTGTACGAGGCTTTGAGGTTTCTCGTTGGGAAATCTGCCCAGAATCTCGACGAAAAAAATAGAGATCCTGCTCTCTATTTTCTCATCAGGATTCTTGTCGGCCTGTTTCCCGACGAGAAACCCGAGCGTGTATACTTACCTACCTCCATGGAAACCCGCGCATGCTCGAAATTACTTCGACGCATGCGCGGTAGCTTCCAAAGCATAGGTATGGTGAAGCAAGATGGCGGCAACAGCATCGAATGTGACGAGCGCATGCTCGTCGTACTCAATGACGTCACCGCGTTCGTGCCATTCAAAAGAACGGCGGTTCTTTTGAATCGTACGTGTGTACACTCGGCCGGCAAGAAAGCTTGCCAGGATTCGTTAGGAAAACCAACGGGTTTTTTCCTGACGAGAATCCCCGTTGTGTGAACTAGGCTTTAGACTGGGAGAGAATATTGGCATCAATGGGCACAGAACAGAAATGGGAATTCTTCAAAAAGACTGTTTGTGAACTCACTGCAAAGTATATTCCCATGGGCAATAAGTTTAAAAGGCTAAAAATAAAGCCTATGTGGCTCACGGCCAAAGTTAAAAAAGCTATAAACTATAAGAAAAGAGCTTTTAAAAAATATAAAAATGAAGGAACACTAGTGCCGTATAAATGTTACAAAGAATATAACAGGATATGTAAAAAAGAAAAGATGTAAAAATTCAAAACGAACGTCAGATTGCAAAAGGTAGTAGGACAAACCCCAAAAAAATCTTCAAATATATTAATAGTAAAAAGGTCAAGTCTGAGCATGTAGGTCCTTTACAAAATAATCTAGAGTGGGTGACTGGGGACAAAGAGAAGGCTAATTTATGAAATACTTTCTCCAGCTCTGTGTATACAAAGGAGCATGGGGGAGCTCATGTCCATAATGGGGGTGGTAGTGACACAGCCCCAAATCCACAATGGCTCAAAAGTGATATGGTCCAGAAAAATTTAGACAGAATAAAGGTGGATAAAGCACCTGGACCAGATGGCATACACCCACGGATCCTAAAAGAATTGAGCTCTGTAATTTCAAAGCCATTGTATCAAATTTTTATGGACTCCTTAAAGACAGGAATAGTACCACGGGATTGGCGCAGGGCCAATGTGGTGCCTATATTTAAAAAGGGAACAAAGTCTTTACCAAGTAACTGTAGACCTGTTAGTTTAACTTCTATAGTCGGGAAGATACTGGAGAGATTAATAAAAGACCACATAGACGAGTTCTTGCTGGAAAAAAATATTTTAAGCAACAGACAACATAGATTCATGAAAGACAGAAGTTGTCAAACAAACCTGATTTCTTTTTATGAAGAGATAAGTAAAACCTTGGACAGAGGTGTGGCTGTGGACGTGGTATACTTGGATTTTGCAAAAGCGTTCGATACAGTTCCCCACACACGGCTCATGTGTAAGGTAAAGTCTACAGGATTGGAAATATCAGTTTGTAAATGGATAGAAAACTGGTTAAAAGACAGAATTCAGAGAGTAGTGGTTAATAATTCTTACTCTGAATGGTCTAAGGTTATTAGTGGTGTACCCCAAAGTTCAGTTTTTGGACCCTTACTTTTTAATATCTTTATAAATGATATTGGGTCTGGGATCAATAGTAACATTTCTGTCCTTGCAGATGACACTAAGCTATGCAATGGAATAACGTCCTTACAGGATGTCTCCAATTTACAAACCGACCTCAATGCTCTGTCTAATTGGGCGACTATGTGGCAGATGAGGTTTAATGTTGATAAATGTAAAGTTATGCACTTGGGGGCTAAGAATAAGCTGGGGGGATCCGTAGTGGAGAAGGATCTGGGGGTTTTGGTAGATCATAAGCTCAATAATGGCATGCAATGCCAAGCTGCGGTTTCCAAAGCGAGCAAAGTCCTTTCTTGTATTAAGAGAGGTATGGACTCCAGAGATGGAGATATCATTTTGCCCTTGTACAAATCATTAGTAAGACTTCATCTGGAATATGCAGTTCAGTTTTGGGCACCAGTTCTCAAAAAGGATATCGGGGAACTGGAGAAAGTGCAGAGAAGGGCAACCAAACTGATAAGCGGCATGGAGGAGCTCAGCTATGAGGAAAGATTAGAGCAGTGGTTCTCAACCTTTCTAGTGCCGTGACCCCTTGATAAAATTTCCCAATTTGTGGGGACCCCTAACAGTAAAATTATTTTCATAGCGTGGGTTGTCAGCACCTAAGGCAAGGCAAGTAATTTGCGTCCCTAACCCACGGATATTTAGCACTCCCTGAGTCCCTTCCACTCATACAGTTCTAAACCTCTTATGGTATATTTTAGGATGTACTTCTATTTTTTCTCCTTTCTTTCCCTTTTATCTCTCTCTATCCTATCTTCTTGTTTTTTTATCCCCCATTCCTCTCTCTAGCTGTCTTTCTTGTTCTTTCTCTTCCTTTTTCTTTGTTCCTCCACCTCTTTTCCTCTCCCTTCCATGTATTCTCTATTTTTATTCCTTCTCTTACTCCTTGGTGGGGGGTGGGGGAATGGGATGAGTGGCAGTGCTGGGGGAAGTTCTGATCAGCCAACTTAGGTGCTCTTGATCAAGGTCATCTGCTGATCTGAGAACTGTAGTGGGGACTTTTAATGGCAACTATAATCACAGGTAGTGTTACTCACTGTGCCTCCAGCTCTGGGGTGTCTTGCAGCAGTGGCACCTATGCCAAAATCAGTAGATAGGGTCTCCTCCAGCCCCTCCCACTTCACATTTCCTCACTAGTCAGCTGACCTCTAGTCTCTGCCCCCCACCCATGCCGTGAACTGAATGGGTGGCTGCAAAGAGGCTGAGTGGGTGGCTGCGGGCTCCAGGAACAGCCCAGCTAGGCGGCAACAGGCTCCAGGGACAGCCCTGCTAGGTGGCCACGAAAAGGCTGGGAGAGCAGTGCAGGCTTCAGGAACAGCCAGGATTCGGTGACCCCTGGCAAATCGTAATTCGACCCCCAGGTTGAGAACCACTGGATTAGAGGAACTGAATTTATTCACTCTTGAGAAGAGATTAAGGGGGGATATGATCAACATGTACAAATACATAAGGGGTCCATATAGTGAACTTGGTGTTGAGTTATTCACTTTACGGTCAACACAAAGGACAAGGGGGCACATTTTACGTCTAGAGGAAAAGAGATTTCATCGCCAAATACAGAAAGGTTTCTTCACAGTAAGAGCTGTAAAAATGTGGAATAGACTCCCTGCAGTGGTGGTTCTGGCCAGCTCAGTAGATTGAAGAAAGGCCTGGATTCTTTCCTAAATGTACATAATATAACTGGGTACTAACATTTATGGGTAAAATTGATCTGGGAAAATACGGTTGCCTCTCGGGGGATCAGGAAGGAATTTTTTCCCCTGCTGTAGCAAATTGGATCATGCTCTGCTGGGGTTTTTCACCTTCCTCTGGATCAACTGCAGGTATATGGGATTGTATGATATTATATATTTTAGTTTATTTTTTTATGGTTGAACTAGATGGACTTGTGTCTTTTTTCAACCTGACTAACTATGTGTATGTCCAGATAATGTGAAGTTGTTTTATGACCATTCTTTTTAACCCTGTGTTATCCCAACCTGTACAACCAAAAGTTTAAACTCAACATAGTAACTAAACACTCAATGGAGTTGATTTACTTTTGCAAAGTGCAGTTGCTTCAGAGCTTAGTAAATGAGCAGAAGCTCTGCTGACTTCCATCGTCCAATCACGTGCAAACAAAAATGCTGGTTTTTTTTATTTTTCTTGCACGTGATTGGATATTCTTTGCAAAGTGAAGCCTTACCTCATTTACTAAGCTCTGGAGCAACTGCACTTTGCAAAAGTGCACAGTCTGTTTGTCTTTAGTAAATTAACCCCTATGGCTAAGTTCACATCTATACATTGGGGGAATGCATGAAAAAGTATGCTTTCCCAACATGCACAGAAATGAGCTGCCCTTTAATCAGATGCACAACAGTTCTATTAATTGCTAATGGCACTCAAACGTGCACACCGAACTGGACTTTTCCATGGCTTTTCCATGTTGCTTACGTGTAGGGCAGCCCATTGAAATCAATTGGCTGCCCTACACGTGATATGTGAAAAACATGCCCATGCGTGGTTGCACATGTACCCTAATTTTTAGCAATTTTTAGCGGGACTGCGACATTGTAGCAGACAGATCGGACATTTTTTACACTTTTTTGGTACCATTGACAATTTATACAGCAATCAGTGCTAAAAATAGCAACTGATTACTGTATAAATGTCACTGGCAGGGAAGGGGTTAACACTAGGGGGCAATCAAGGGGTTAAATGTGTTCCCTCATGTGTGTTCTAACTGTAGGGGGGATGGGACTGCCTGGAGGAGGAGACTGATCACTGTTCCTAATCTTTAGGAGCAGCAGATCTGTCTCTCCTCCCCTGACAGGTTTGTCTGTTTACAATGACAGATCTCTGTTCTGTCTCTGTCAGGAGCGATCGCGGGTGGCCGGTGGGCATCACGCCCCCCTACAGCTCTAAAAGCGGTTACTACGCAGTACAGCGTCATCATATGACTGATGTGGCAGTGATCAGGGATACTGACTGGTGACAGTATGTAAAAAAAAAAAAATACAATTTAAATCGTTTTTAAACTTTTTTTTTTAAAGATTTTCTTTTTTTTAATTCTTTTTTTACATACTGTTATAAGAGTAGCTCAGTTTCACCACAGTGATCAGTGTTTGTTTTTTACACTGTTATTGCATATAACAATGATGATCACTGTTAGGCCCCATTCACACCCGAGCGTTTTTCAGCTTGTGAAGCACTCAGCTCTGAAGCTCTAAAACTCCCAACAACCATTAAATTCAATGGCCCCTGTTCACATATGAGCGTTCTGTCACCTGAAGCAAAACGACTGAAGCCTACAAGCGTTTTTTGTCCCCATAGACTTCAATAGCAACACCTGACTTGAGCAGAAAAATGCTTGTAAAATGCTTAAATAGCAGCTCTCCACCCCTAATTTCCTCTCCCTCCTCCCACTTGTGCTTTCTGTTGGCTAAACAAAAATGTCCCAAAGCTGAAAAACGCTTGTAAATACACGTCTTAAAAGCTTGGAAAAATCTGCAAAAAAAGCTTTAAAAAAGCCTGAAAAAACGCCAGTAGATCGATACGCTCAGGTGTGAATGGAGCCTGATGAGCAATAGGTTTAGTTGTCATAAATGACTTTCATTCATGACAGCTTGCTTACTATTGTGATCTGTGATTGGCTACAGCTAATCAAATGGTACAGTGTGCTGTGATTGGCCCAGGTATCATGTGATAGCTGTGGGCCAATCACAGCATCACAATAGTAAGCAAAACAGTCATGAATGGAAGCCATTCATGATTGTTTTGTGTACATTGCAATCATGTGATCGCTAGGATTGGTCCTAGCGATCCCAAGATACCCTGGCCATAGTAAGCACCATGATCTGCTGTGTCCACCGGACACAGCAGTCACGGGGGCGCTCCAGTGTGCATGTGCTTAGCGATGTACCAGTATATCGCTGCGCTTGTAGCTGCCGCCCACTCGCAATAAGAGTACCGTGGGTGGGCAGCAAGTGGTTAAAGGTATAAGCCTTTTTAACATAGGTGTACAAATTTGTACACCTGTGCGAAGAGCCACCTTCATCTGCCTGGAGTGCACAGGTATTCTGTGCACGTGAGTGCAGGCAGTCTGCTGAAATTAATGACAGGCGGCTGGATGCATGGACCTCCATGTGTATCACAGTGCACACCAATGCAGAACAGATGCAAGTATCAGGAAGCAGATAGACTGTGTTCTGATCTAAGCATGGGACTCTGAATGTACATGCAGGGATGCGTGTGAAGATCGGTGCTGTTGGTCACCTGTCATTGATTTCAATGAGCTGCCTGCATGCACCCGCATGGAACACTTCTACAACCTGAGCTGCTGAAGACGGCCCATTGAACGGCATACGGATTGGTACACCTGTGTGAATAAAACCTTAGGTTGACCTAGACAGCTCAAACTTCTAACGATTCCTGGTGAATTGGTCCAAAATGGTACTGTGAGTACCCCTGCAAGCACAACCCAGCTCAACGAAAGTGGATTAAAAAATTGTCTTAGCCAGGTGAAAAATTATTAGGCAAATAGCGACAACATCCTATCAAATATAGTCATTGTTCGGAAGCACCACTGTATTAAGGCAATTGTGGGTGCATCGGATGCTAAATACAATAGCCAGAGGTGGATGTTCCTTCATTCATGCCACTTAGCATGGATGGGGAAATCATTTGATTGGAAATCATTTCAACGAAAGAGAAAACTGAGCCATGTATGGGCAGCTTAAAGTGATACTAAAAGATCTTTTTTTTTTCTTTAAAATTAAAAAGATGTTATACCTACCTAATGTGTGCAATGATATTGCACAGAGATGTCCCTTTCCTCTTCTATTGGAAGTTCCCCTGCCAGCGTTGTCTGCTTCTCCCCTGCTCTAGGTGTCTCCTTAACAAGCCAGGTGCTAAGGAGGCACCCGTGCCAGTGTGCTTACGAGCCAGGCTGTGTGCGTCCATAGAAACACACAGCGTCGGCAAGCCACACACCCGCTGGCGACCCTCCTCACAGGAGTTTGATTGACAGCAGCAGGAGTCATGGACCCCAGCCCTCAGTTTCTCCTGTGAGACCAGGAAGGGAGAGGTGCTGCAGCTGGTGTGGTGACAGGAGCCAAGTGTTTAGGGAGGGGTGAGTAGAACAGGCAGTACATGGAATGCATTAAGACAAAAAGCATTTTGACTTTAGAACCACTTTAAGTCCATCTTTTTGCAAAAAGTAGTAAATTCAGCAACATGATCATTATGATCAATGTGCTTCTACTAATTTTTTGCAATAAAGCCTTCAAAACATTTCACACACTATTGCCGCGTACAGACGATCATAAATTCCGACAACAAAACCGTGGATTTTTTTCCGACGGATGTTGGCTCAAACTTGTCTTGCATACACACGGTCGGTCGCACAAATGTTGTCGGAAATTCCGAACGCCAAGAATGCGGTGACGTAAAAGATGTACGACGGCACTATTAAAGGGAAGTTCAATACCAGTCATGTTAGTAGAAGTTTGGTGAGAGACGATTCGCGCGCTTTTCAGCCTCGTGCTTTTCAGTCCGTTACACGAATGTGCTATCTCCATTACGAACGCTAGTTTTACCAGACCGAGCACTTCCGTCTCGTACTTGATTCAGAGCATGCGTGGAATTTTGTGCGTCGGTATTGTGCACACACGATCGGAATTTACGAGAACGGATTTTGTTGTCGGAAAATTTGAGAACCAGCTCTCAAATTTTTGTTGTCGGAAATTCCAACAACAAATGTTCAATGGGGCCTACACAATGTCGGAATTTCCGACAAAAAGCTCCCATCGAACATTTGTTGTCGGAAATTCCGAGCGTGTGTACGCGGCATATGAGTGTGCCGGGGTTGCAATGCTCAGGCTCTTGCAATATCTTCCCCCGACTTCAGATCTGTACAACCTACAGGGTGAGGAGAGGTATTAGAGATCTGTGGCATGCTTTGCATAGTCCCTCTGCTGCCTTATCAGATGGGACATGTAGTCAGTGGTCTAAGTCTGGACAGACACAAAAAGACAGACAAGCCCAAAAAAGCAGTCGACTGTGACCCAGCCGCGGCCTTTGGCTTGCATGTGGAGACACCAACACTGCACCAGGAACCCAGCAGGTGCACAATCCAGCAAAGGACCTTTTCACACAGCTGTGTCTCTCACTCCTAGTCAAACAGCTCTCCCAGCAGGATCAACTCAGAGGCCACAGGTGTCCTTCCAGTATCAAGCTCTATTCAGCTCTGATAGCAACACCGTGTTGGGCTGGGTCACAGTCGACTGCTTTTTTGGGCTTGCCTTTGGTAAGCGGGCAACTTAATACGGTGGTGGGCACCTTTCATTTGTATGAATCACCGGGTGAAGTGCATTTGAACTGTTTGTGTATTTGAATCCATCTTCTATTATCCAACAATTTTTAACATCATCTGGATGGTATCGTCTTGGTTGTGCGTACATCCCATAGATTTTTGATGAGATGTATATTCTTACGTACATATCTGGACTCTGTTTATTGATTACGGACACTGTTGTGCAATAGGCCAGAATTGTTGCAGAAACTCTTTTTGGTGTTGTTGACAATTGTGTACCGTTTTTTGCACACCAGCCCCTGGTTTTCAACCATACAATATGTAGTGTGGAAGGAAACCGGAGTACCCGGAGGAAACCCACGCAAGCACAGGGAGAACATGCAAACTCCATGCAGATAGCATCCTGGTCAGGATTTAAACCAAGGACCCCAGTGCTGCAAGGCTAACCCCTAAGCCTTTGTGCTGCCCATATGCAGCCTCAGTTCTCTAAGGCCCACACCCGCTGAGTGGGGTAAATCAGTTATGTCCACTCAAAGCGCCTCCCGAATAAATCCAAACTTAACCTAAACTACAATCTATATATTTAACACTCCAAAACACACCCAAAGAATAAGACACACCTCCACAACATATACAAACTTATCCTAATCTACAATATATAACACTCCTATAATAAAACACGCCTCAAAAACATACCGGCCTCCAACCTCCCCTCATAGCCGGTCCAACACACGCCTCAAAAACATACCGGCCTCCAACCTCCACTCATAGCCAATCCAACACACGCCTCAAAAACATACCGGCCTCCAACCTCCCCTCATAGCTGGTCTAACACACGCCTCAAAACATACCAGCCTCTAAACTTCACAACATAATCAATTACTTAATGTCGATCGACAATACTTCGATCAAACATAATCACCTTTAAAAAAGTGATTGATATGTTGGTGGTAAACAGCTTTCTAGGCCTGGGGGAACCAAACCAAGTCCTCCAAAAGCTGCCTCATATCCAAGAGTTGCCAAGAGTGTAAATGTAGACATTAAAGTGGTTGTAAACCCACAATTTTTTTTTTCCCAACGACCTGTAAGAGAAAGGCATAATGAGCTAATATGACTAGCATAATAGCTCATTATGTATCACTTACCTTAGATTGGGGCCCCTGAAGCCGTCCTCGTCTCCCTCTTCAGCCGCATCCATCGCTGCGGCGATAGCCGGAATGTTACTTCCGGGTATCGCCGCACCAGCCAATCACAGCGCCGCTCCGGCGCTGAGATTGGCCAGAGCGGTGAAGACGTGACTCAGCGCATGCGCGCATGAGCCGTCGAATTCGGCTACGTCGTCGAATGCTGCGACCTAGCCGAATTTGTGAATGGGGTTAACCCCGTGCGCATGCGCGTGACGTCAGCGTCGCCGCTTTTAAATGCAAATATCTCCTTAACCGTGTAGGTTAAGGAGATATTTCATGCACCTAAAGGTAAGCCTTAATCTAGGCTTACCTGTAGGTGTTTGTTTATAAAGTGGGTTTACAACCACTTTAAGCTTTAAGGTTAATCAAAAATATCACATTCTAAAGGGAAAGGTAGAACAAGCGGGGTGGGGAGTATGGAAGAGGGGGAGAGGGAGAAAGGGGGGGAGGGAAGGTTGGGAGAAGAAGGGGAGTGAGGGTTGGGGGGAACCCCCACACCCTTTCCTTACCCCCAACCTCCCCTCCTTTCCTCCCTCTCTCCCTCTTCCATACTCCCCCTCCTCCTTGTTCTACCTTTCCCTTTAGAATGTGAAATTTTTAATTAACCTTAAAGCTTAATGTCTACATTTACACTATTGGCAACTTTTGAATATGAGGCAGCTTTTGGAGGACTTAGTTCGGTTCCCCCCGGGCCTAGCAGGCTGTTTACCACCAATATATCAGGCACTTTTTTACAGGTGATTATGTTTGGACGATGTATTTTCGAACCTTAAAGCTTCTGCAGAAGCTGCAGAAAGGTAAATGGAGGGCTGATACGAAGACCCTCCGGTTACTGGAGTGGACTGCAGTAGTCTAGGCCTGGGGGGAACCGAAACAAGTCCTCCAAAAGCTGCCTAAAATCCAAGAGTTGCCAAAAGTGTAAATGTAGACATTAAGCTTTAAGGTATTTAAAAATATCACATTCTAAAGGGAAAGGTAGAACAAGGGGGAGGGGGAGTATGGAAGAGAGAGGAAGGGGGAGGGAAGTTTGGAGGAAGAAGGGGGTGAGGGTACCACCAACCTCCCCTCCTTTCCTCCCTTTCCCTCTTTTATACTCCTAGAAGGCTGTTTTCCACCAACGTCTCAGGCACTTTTTTACAGGTAATTATGTTTGGGCGATGTATTGTCGAACCTTAAAGCTTCTGCATAAGCTGCAGAAAGGTAAATAGAGGGCTGATGGGAAGACCCTCCGGTTGCTGGAGTGGCAGCCACCACCAGTGTAGGGACCTGTGTTGGTACAGCCGTACCTGGTCCCTGCGAGGGTTCCTCAGACTTTTTGTTGAGTCTTCTTCTAGGAACAGCCAATTGCCTTGTTTGTCCAACTAAATTGATAGTTGGTGATTCAGAAGCTACAGAAAGGGAAATAGAGGGCTGATGTGAAAAAACTCCGGTTACTGGAGTGGCAGACGCCACCAGTGTAGGGACCTGTGTTGGTACAGCCGTACCTGGTCCCTAGGAGGGTTCCTCAGACATTTTGTTGAGTCTTCTTCTAGGAACAGCCAATTGTCTTGTTTGTCCAACTAAATTGATAGTTGGTGATTCAGAAGCTGCTTATGAAAATCTTTTAAGAGATTGATGACGTAGTGGATTCCTGTCAGGATGGCTTGAATTGAAGATCCTCTCCCTCATATTCACTAGCAAATCATCCTCTAATCCATCCTCCTCATCACCTAGTTTACATTTTCTACCAACATTTTGGCCATCTTCAATCCCAAGAAAGCTGTACCCCTCCCATTTAAGTGCAATCCCTCACTACTATAAAGATGGTAACCGCCTGAAAAGTCAGCCCAGTTTGCCATGAAGCCAAACCCCTCCTCCCTGCACCAGTTCCTCAGCCACTTGTTAAGTACCATAAGGTCCTGCTGTCTCTCTGGTGTAGCTTGAGGTATAGGCAGTATTTCAGAAAATATTGCCTTGGGGGACCTTTTTTTTCAATATAGCCCCTAAGTCCCTGAAATCATTTTGTAGGGCGCTCCATCTTTCTCTAACTTTGTCATTGTTACCGATATATATCATGACAGCTGGGTCCTCTCCAGCGCCATCCAATAATCTGTCCATGCAATCTGCAATGTTCCGAACCCGAGCGCCCGGTAAACAACATACTGTTTGGCGATAACGGTCTTTGTGACAGATTGCCCTCTGTATCCTTCCAATAACTGAATCCCCTACCACTAGTATGTGCCTATCCTTTCTTGTAACCTTGCCCCCATCTTCGTCACATGCTGGTGGAGTCTCAGAGTGAACGTCACGTGCTGGTGGAGTCTCTGTGTGAATGTCACATGCTGGTGAATTCTTTACGTGAATGTCACATTCTGGAGGGGTCTCATTGTGAACATCACATTCTGGAGGAGTCTCATTATCAATGTCACATTCTGGAGGAGACTAATTGGGATCGTGAAATTCTGGAGTAGTCTCATTGTGATCGTGAAATTCTGGAGTAGTCTCATTGTGAATGTCACATTCTGGAGGGGTCTCATTATGAACATCACATTCTGGAGGAGACTCGTTGTGAACGTCACATTCTGAAGTAGACTCGTTGTGAACATCACATTCTGGAGTAGTCTCATTGTGAATGTCACATTCTGGATCGGTCTCATTGTGAACATCACATTCTGGAGGAGACTCATTGTGAACGTCACATTCTGGAGAAGACTCATTGTGAATGTCACAATCGGGAGGAGTCTCATTGGGAATGTCAGATTCTGCCAGAGTCTCAGTGGTAACACCACAATCTGCTGGAGTCTTAGTGGGGAAGTTACATTCTGCCCGAGTCTCAACAGAATTATTGCACGCTGAAGGAGTCTTGATGTGAATGACACGTGGCTGATTTAAATTTATTTCTAACTTTTTGGCTATTTTCTTTACCAACAGAGCTGCACCCTGTTTATTTAAGTGCAGTCCATCCCTGCTGTAGAGCAAGTAACCAATTGAAAAGTCAGTCCAGGTCTCCATGAAGCCAAACCCCTCCTTCCTGCACCAGTTCTTCAGCCATTTGCTAAGCTCCCTAAGCTCCTGCTGCCTCCTTGGTGTAGCTCGAGGTACAGGCCGTAATTCTGAAAATACTGCCTTGGAGGTCCTTTTCTTCAATATAGCCCCTAGATCCCTGAAATCATATTGTAGGGCGCTCCATTTTCTTCTAATGTTGTCGTTGGTTCCAATATGTACCATGACAGCTGGGTCCTCCCCAGCCCCATCCAATAATCCGTCCATCCGATCTGCAATGTCCCAAACTGGTGCGGCAGGGAAACAATATACTGTTCGTCAATCGGGGTCATTCTGACAGATTGCCCTCGCTGTCCCTCTAATAACAGAATCCCCTACCACTAGGATCTGCCTATCCTTTTCTGTAAGCTTGCCCTCATTTTCATGGAATGAGATATTCCCATGGCTGCCCTGGTATTTTGTTGGGTTCTCAACATGTACGTCACATTGTGCTGGAGTCTCAACATGAATGTGACATTCAGGTGGTGTCTCAATGTGAATGTCACATGCTGGTGGAGTCTTCATGTGAACGTCACATGTTAGTGGAGTCTCCGTGTGATCTACACATGCTGGTGGAGTCTCTGTGTGAATGACACATGCTGGTGGAGTCTCCGTGTGAATGTCACATGCTGGTGAAGTCTCCGTGTGAACGTCACATGTTGGTGGAGCCTCAGTGTGAATGTCACATGTTGGTGGAGCCTCAGTGTGAATGTCACATGCTAATGGAGCCTCCACATGAACATCACATGCTGCTGGAGCCTCCATGTGAACGTCACATGCTGGTGGAGTCTCCATGTGAACGTCACATGCTGGTGGAGCCTCTGTGTGAATGTCACATGCTGGTGGAGCCTCCACATGGATGTCGCATGCTGCTGGAGCCTCCGTGTGAACGTCACATGCTGGTGGAGCCTCCACGTGAACGTCACATGCT
Source organism: Rana muscosa (assembly GCA_029206835.1). Lineage (NCBI taxonomy): Eukaryota > Metazoa > Chordata > Amphibia > Anura > Ranidae > Rana > Rana muscosa. The sequence goes on from CM055122.1 coordinate 268,023,070, forward strand.
GGTGGAGCCTCCACGTGAATGTCACATGCTGCTGGAGCCTCTGTGTGAATGTCACATGCTGGTGGAGTCTCGGTGTAAATGTCACATACTGGTGGAGTCTCAATGTAGCTTTCATATTCTGTCTCGCTCACTGGGGCAGTCCTGCCTTGTGAGCTGTGTCTGTAGTAAATACTGCGTACATCTGCAATAAAAAAGAAGAATTAAGTTTAGCACTTTACCTACATTATATATATTTTTATACAACATCAAATTATAGAGAGAAAGGTAAAAAATTCCAGTACCAGGGACAACAAATAAATCCAACATGACAGGGACATAGGGATGACTAATAGTGGCCTTCATATAAAAATTCTGATTGCCTGGCAGTTATGCCGACCCACTAAAATGAATAAAGTCAGAAAGGGAACTGAATAGGTGATGGTGACTGCGCTGTGGGGGAGGGGAGGGGAAAGGGTGATACACAAAAAATAAATCGTGACAGGTGAACACAGTGGAACCAAAGGATGGGAAGACCGAAATAGGATCACCTATTCATTTACCTATCTTTCTGTCAGGATCAGATCCCTAGTTGACCGCAGCGGTAACCCCCCCCCCCCATTTGGCCTATTTAGACAGAGCGGGAGTTCCTCCACCTTTACAGAAAGGGAACTGATTCTTAATTTTCAGGTGCGGGGGAGTAATCTGCAGTGCTTCTGTTTCGTATTATTAAACACCCGGCCTCTATGGGGGGGTGACCCCTCATCAATATCCATTTCCATTCCTATACATGTGTACATATAGGGGGGGTGACCCCTCATCAATGGGAAAGAAGGATCCAATGAAAGAGTTTCAGTTATCTTGTATCTATCAATAGTTTTCAAAGAATTTTAGAACAGAAGGGGATTTTATTGGTGCCAAAACACACAAAAAATATTTTGTTATAAAAACATCTTTATTGGAGTCCAAAATTTTAAAAGAAATGGGGAAACAATGAATATTTTCCACATTTCATAAAAAAAATGTGCACATTAACGGACACTGTGGGTGGCCTAAGAGACACAATTGATTTAATGTGTCCGCATTCATCATGGCTTCATGACATTGTTCCTTCATCACTTTGGAAGAAATAGCTCCGGATTGGTCTGTTGCTACCCTCTACATTCTGTGGGAGGAGCATTTGAATGACATTTAAGGTAAACCTAACCTGTATATCTAATTGAGTGAGGTCTTTATGCATCCTTGATATATTTCTTTCCTCGGTGCATATATATTTTACACACATTTATATATACTGTGAGGGGGTTAGCTCGGCAGCGGGTATGTGTGACCCCCGGGATGGGCTCCCCACCCAAAAACAGGCCCAGCAGACGGAGGTTGTGGTTTTCAAAATCAAAAAAAAGGTGCGGTTTATTTTCTATTTACAGTGACAAAAACACAGCAAGGCAAAAAAAACAAACACAAAATAAATCCTGGTCAACTTGACCTCTGACTAAACTTACAGGTTTCCTAACTAACGACTGGGATCAGCCTAGTGCTGTCCTAGTCCCTGGTTTTAAATGTCCAAGCAAAATATAGCCACACAGGCTTTGTCTCACCGCACAGGGGTTCACTCTCCCTAGACAGTCCACACAGGTCTGCTTCCAGGCATGAGCTAACATCTAATGAAGCTGGGAGTTTTTTATAGAGGCCTAAATGAGCTGACAAGCTTCAGCTGGCCTCATCAACTCCCTGTCTGCACGACGCCCAGCCCTCTCCCTAGAGGTATGAGTCATCAATGAGCCCACTAGTCTCAGCTGGGCTTATACAACTCTCCACCTAGCTGTATAAATCGGCGTAAAGCCTGAATCTGGGCGAAATATATCTACCCCCCTGGATGCAACCAGGTGACTTTACCTTCCTGCTGTCACATACCCCCCCCTCTTGTTTTAACCTCGGGGTTGGAACACCAGCAATCAGGCATTCATGTACTCGAGACAAAGCATCCACATTCCCCATTTGAACGCCAGGGCGATGCTTTACTGTGAAGTTGAATTCCTGGAGGGCCAGGAACCACCTATTCACTCTTCTATTTGTTTCCTTGTTTTGAGCCATCCACTTTAACGGAGCGTGATCCGTAACCATGTCAAAGTGCCTACCTAGCAGGTAGTACCGAAGGGAATCTAGAGCCCACTTCACCGCTAAACACTCCTTTTCAACGGTGGCGTAATTTACCTCATGGGACTTCAACTTCCTGCTGAGGTAAATGACTGGGTGCTCTTCCCCGTTCCAGACCTGGGACAATACTGCTCCTAACCCCACATCTGACGCATCACTTTGTACGACAAAGTCTTTAGAGAAGTCGGGTGAGTACAACACTGGCTGGCTACATAAGGCTTGTTTCAAGAATTGGAATGCTGCCTCAGCCTCGGGGGTCCATTTAATCATGACCGACCCTTTCCCCTTCGTCAGGTTGGTTAGGGGCACAGCCTTAGAAGCAAAGTGGGGAATGAATCGCCGATAATACCCAGCGATTCCCAGAAAGGCTCGTACCTGCTTCTTGCTGTTGGGACGTGGCCAACTCTGGATGGCCTCGACTTTGTTGAGTTGGGGTTTTATTACTCCCCTCCCAATGGTGTACCCAAGATATTTGGCCTCCTCCTGCCCAATGGTACACTTCTTGGGGTTAGCCGTAAACCCTGCTTCCCGAACAGAGTCCAGGACTGCTTGCACTTTTGGCAGATGTGAGGCCCAATCTGTGCTATGGACAATTACGTCATCCAGGTAAGCCGCAGCATACTTCCGATGGGGCCTCAGCATCTGGTCCATTTTCCGCTGGAATGTGGCCGGCGCATTCTGTAACCCGAACGGCATTCTTTTATATTGGAACGCCCCGTCTGGGGTTACAAATGCGGTTTTCTCTTTGGCTGACTTGGCCAGGGGGATTTGCCAATACCCTTTTGTGAGGTCAAGAGTCGTCATGTATCGGGCTGTTCCCAGCCGGTCGATCAACTCATCTATACGTGGCATGGGGTAGGTGTCAAATTTTGTAACTTTGTTCAACTGACGAAAATCGTTACAAAATCGCCAGCTCCCATCCGGTTTAGGCACCAACACAATGGGACTAGACCAATCACTTTGGGACTCCTCTATCACCCCTAAGTTCAGCATTTTCTGTACTTCCTCCCGTATTGCCTCCCGTCGGGCCTCTGGGATCCGATAGGGTTTTAACTTCACCCTTTCACCGGGCGGGGTAATAATGTCATGCTCTACCCCAGATGTTTGTCCCGGCAGCTCAGAGAATACCTCCTTGTTGCGAAGCACAAACTCCTTAACCTCCTGTTGTTGGGGTTGTGACAAGGTGGCTGCGATTCCAACCTCAGGAATCACGCAACCAGTTTGAGCTGGTGACCAAGTGTCTGCGACTAGGGACTCTCTATCCCTCCAGGCTTTCAACAGATTAACGTGATAGATCTGTTCGGGCTTTCGCCTTCCTGGTTGTCTGACCTTGTAATTCACTTCGCTCACTTTTTCCATTATCTCGTAGGGGCCTTGCCATTTGGCAAGGAATTTACTTTCAACCGTAGGGACAAGTACCAATATCCTATCCCCCGGGGAAAAGGTACGGGTCTTGGCTCCACGGTTGTACACTCTCTGCTGTGCCAACTGCGCTTGGGCCAAATGTTCCTTCACGATGGGCATTACCTGTGCAATTCGATCTTGCATCAGGGCGACATGCTCAATCACACTCCTGTGGGGAGAACTCTCACTTTCCCAAGTTTCCTTGGCCATATCCAACAGCCCTCTTGGGTGTCTCCCATACAGTAACTCAAAGGGGGAGAATCCCGTAGAGGATTGGGGCACCTCCCTAATAGCAAACATCAAATAAGGAAGTAGACAGTCCCAATCCTTTCCATCCCTATCCACCACTTTCTTCAACATTTGTTTTAGGGTTTTGTTGAATCTTTCAACCAGCCCATCGGTTTGGGGGTGATACACAGATGTACGTAATTGCGTCACTTTGAACAATTTACACAGCTCCTTCATAACCCGGGACATAAAGGGTGTACCTTGGTCCGTAAGCAGTTCTTTACAAATACCCACCCGGCTAAAAACAAGAGATAGCTCTTTGGCTATGGTTTTGGCCGAGGTATTTCTGAGAGGGATCGCTTCTGGATAACGGGTGGCATAGTCCATTATAACCAATATGTACTGGTGCCCCCTAGCGGACTTGATTATAGGACCTACCAAATCCATTGCGATTCTCTCAAACGGGACCTCAATGATGGGTAGAGGGACCAGCGGGCTACGGAAGTGTGGCATCGGGGCCGACCTCTGACACACAGGGCAGGAGGAACAATAATTTTCTATGTCCTTCATCACCCCAGGCCAATAGAATCTCTGTAATACCCTCTCTCGGGTTTTCTCTGTCCCCAGATGACCTCCAAGAATGTGCCCATGGGCCAACTCCAACACCAACTTCCTGTAAGGTTTGGGCACCACCAGCTGCTCAACGGTTTCTTCTGCCCTTTTTGCCACCCGATACAGTAGGTCCTTCTCTACGCTGAAGTATGGGTAAGTGCAGGTATTATCTGGGTTCACTAACTCGCCATCTATTTTCACTACGTTTTCCCGTGCCTTTATTAGGGCGGGGTCTTTCAACTGTTCTGTGGCAAAGTTTTCCCTGTGAACCTCAAGATCAGAAAACTCCACAGACGGTAGGTTTTCGTCTGAGGAGGTGGGCTCCTCTCCAGTTTCTTGAGTCTCCCCTGCCAATACTGACAAGGGAAATTCGGGAGAGTCCTCACCACTCTCAGAGGAGTTCTGGCTATCATATTCCTGGTACATAGGGGCACCAGTGGGGGGCTCATGATCATCCCACAGTTCCCAGAACTTCGGAAAATCCCTTCCCACAATGGCGTCATGCGGTAACTGAGACACTAAGCCCACTGGATGAGAAAGGGTACCTTTGGGGGTCTCGAAACACACTGTAGTCACTGGATACTCTCGGGTGTCCCCATGCACACAAATAACGGCTACCTTGCTATTCCCAGAGACCTCTGTTTTAACTAACTCAGCCTTTATCAGGGTCACAAGGCTACCTGAATCCAGCAATACCACAACATTTCTACCATTAATACACATTTTGCATAAATGTTTCTCAGTTCCCCGAATGGCAGTGCATGCGACTGTCGCACACAGCGACTGACGTCTGCCCGTCAGAAAGTCACACTGCATGGGTTCCTCCAAAACCGGGCAATTTGCTGCAATATGTCCCGCTTGCCGGCAGCGGTAGCAAATGATCCTTCTTGCCGCCTCTTGAGCCGCTGATTTCCCAGGCTGTTCTCGCCAAACTTGGGGTAGAGCTCCCACCCTCTCACTCTCTCCACCCTTACCCCTTGGAATCATCTTATCCGCCCCTGGGGATGGTCTGGTCTTAGGGTGGAAAGTCCGAGTGTCTCTGGAAGAGGCCGTCAGGTTCTCTGTAGCCAAGTATTTCTCCACACGATCCACAAGACCATCGGCCGTCTCTGGGTCTCCATGGCTTACCCACTTTTGGATGGCAGTAGGAAGAGCTCTCAAAAACCGATCCATTACAACACGTTCCACAATCTTTGGTGCGGACAAAGTCTCTGGCTGTAGCCACTTTCTGCTCAGGTGAATGAGATCATACATTTGAGACCTGGGGGGTTTTCCAAGCTGGAAAGTCCAGTTATGCACACGCTGAGCCCGGACAGCCAGGGTGACACCCAGCCTTGCCAATATTTCAGCTTTTAGCATCACATAGTCTTTTGCTTGGTCAGGCTCTAGGTCATAGTAAGCTTTCTGCGATTCACCCGTTAACAGAGGAGCCACCAGTCCAGCCCACTGCTCCTCAGGCCACTTTTCTCTTTCAGCGGTCCTTTCAAATGTGGTCAAAAATACCTCTGGATCATCCTCTCCAGTCATTTTTGTCAATAAACGACTCACCCCAAAGGACGCGGTATTAGTGGGACGGCTTTCCTCACCGGTCTGCGGACGTTGCTGCATTACTGCTTCCATCTGTTGTTGTAGTCTCTGCTCTTGCTTCTGCAACAGGTCTATGAAGCGGGCCTCAGATTGCTGTTGGGCTTGTTGCTGAGCCTCCAGACTCTGTTGTAAAGTTGCAAGGCTCTGTTGATGAGCTTGCTGCTGGGCTGCAAGGCTCCTTTGCAAACCTGCATTTGTCTGCTGTTGATTGGCATTTGCTAGAGCCAGCTGTTTCAGTATCTCCTCCATGCTGGCTTAAAAAAAAACTGCCACTGGTTCTCCACCAACTGTGAGGGGGTTAGCTCGGCAGCGGGTATGTGTGACCCCCGGGATGGGCTCCCCACCCAAAAACAGGCCCAGCAGACGGAGGTTGTGGTTTTCAAAATCAAAAAAAAGGTGCGGTTTATTTTCTATTTACAGTGACAAAAACACAGCAAGGCAAAAAAAACAAACACAAAATAAATCCTGGTCAACTTGACCTCTGACTAAACTTACAGGTTTCCTAACTAACGACTGGGATCAGCCTAGTGCTGTCCTAGTCCCTGGTTTTAAATGTCCAAGCAAAATATAGCCACACAGGCTTTGTCTCACCGCACAGGGGTTCACTCTCCCTAGACAGTCCACACAGGTCTGCTTCCAGGCATGAGCTAACATCTAATGAAGCTGGGAGTTTTTTATAGAGGCCTAAATGAGCTGACAAGCTTCAGCTGGCCTCATCAACTCCCTGTCTGCACGACGCCCAGCCCTCTCCCTAGAGGTATGAGTCATCAATGAGCCCACTAGTCTCAGCTGGGCTTATACAACTCTCCACCTAGCTGTATAAATCGGCGTAAAGCCTGAATCTGGGCGAAATATATCTACCCCCCTGGATGCAACCAGGTGACTTTACCTTCCTGCTGTCACAATATATATATATATATATATATATATTCCTTTTTTTACATTTCTAGTATTTCCACCGGCCCCATTGTGCTCCTCCTGCCATCAATTGCCACTGCTGGTGTTGGCACCTCTTCCTACATCAGTTTTGGATCCTTTAGTAGTGCACATTAGCTTGATTACATTCTATATACATGGTGAGTTTTATGTTCATGTTGTGTACCCCTCTGTATAGTGCTCAGATCCTCAGGCCCCTTTTTACACAGGGACGGCGTTGGCGGTAAAGTGCTGCTATTTTTAGCGGCGCTTTACCGTCAAATTCACAGCGCTATTCGGCCGCTAGCGGGGTGGTTTTACCCCCCACTAGCAGCCGACAAAGGGTTAATCACCACCGCAAAGCGCCTCTGCAGAGGCACTTTGCCAGCGGTATATCCGCTGTGCCCTATTGATTTCAATGGGCAGGAGCGGTGGAGGAGCGGTATACACACCGCTCCTTCACCGCTCCAAAGATGCTGCTAGCAGGACTTTTTTTACCATCCTGCTGGCGCACCGCTCCAGTGTGAAAGCCCTGGGGGGTTTCACACTGGAGAGACAGCAGCGGCTGTTTCAGGTCGCTTTGCAGGCGCTATTTTTAGTGTCAGAGCGCCTGCAAAGCGACCCAGTGTGAAAGGGGTCTCATGGATATTCATTGAACAGATTATTTATGTTGTTATATCTTTTTGATACACATTTACTTTGATAACAGAAATGTTTATTTACAGTCATGCATACTTACTAATAATTCTTTATGCAAATTTTTGGAATTATTGTTGTTGTTTATTTTTTTATTTGATTGTATTTGTCTTATTGTAGCTACATATTGCTTTATAAGCTCCTGAAGAAGCTGAAAAGTGAAACATGTCGAGCAACAAGCATCACGCTGGTTACAGTAGCTACTTTATGAGTATATTGTACATGTGCACTGAATTGTTTTTATGAAATGTGAACAACATTCATTGCCCCCCCCATTTCTTTTAAAACTTTGGATTCCAATAAAGATTTTTTTTTATTACAAAATATTTTTTTGTGTGTTTTGGCACCATTAAAACGTTTGTTATCCCAAAAAATAAATAAAGATCCTGTTCCTTTAGCCACTTGCTTACTGGGCACTTAAACCCCTTTTGTACCCAGACCAATTTTCAACTTTCATCGCTGACGCACTTCGAATGACAATTGCGCGGTCATACAACGCTGTACCCAAATTATATTTTTATAATTTTTTTCCCACAAATAGAGCTTTCTTTGGGGGGTATTTGATCACCTCTGCGGTTTTTATTTTTTGCTCTATAAACAAAAAAAGAATTTTGAAAAAAAACACAATATTTTTTTTACTTTTTGTTATAATAATATCCCAATTTTTTTTAAAAAAAACTATTTTTTTCTCAGTTTAGGCCGATACGTATTCTTTTATATATTTTTGGTAAAAAAAATTGCAATAAGCATATAGTGATTGGTTTGCGCAAATGTTATAGCGCCTACAATATAGGGGATAGAATTATGACATTTTTATTATATATTTTTTTACTAGTAATGGCGGCGATCTGTGATTTGTGTCAGGCCTGCGATATTGCACCGGACATATCGGACACTTTTGACACTATTTTGGGACCATTCACATTTGTACAGTGAACAGTGCTATAAATATGCATTGATTACTGTATAAATGTAAATGGCAGGGAAGGGGTTAACACTAGGGGGTGATCAAGGGGTTAAAAATGTTCCCTATTAGTGATTCTTACTGTGTGGGGGAGGGGACTGACTGGGGGAGGTGACCGATCTGTGTCCCTATGTACAAGGGACACAGCATCGGTCTCCTCTCTCCCTGACAGGACGTGGATCTCTGTGTTTACACACAGAGATCCACGTCCTGCCTCTGTAACAGCCAATCGCATGTACCTGGCAGACATCGCGGCTGCCAGGCACGCGCATCGGCATTACGTGACACGGCAGGCACAGCTGTTCCCCGCCGCTCGCTCTCAGTTTTGATGGGGGCAATATGATGGGGGTAGTTTTGATGGGGGCAATTTCAATGGGGGCAATTTTTATGGAGGCAGTTTAATGGGCACAGTTTGATGGTTGCAATTTGATGGGGGCAATTTTGATGGGGACAGTTTGAGGGGGCATTTTTGATGGTGGCAATTTGATGGGGCAGTTTTGATGGGGCAATTTTGATTGACGCATTTTTATGGGGTAATTTGATGGGGCAATTTTGATGGAGGCACTTTTATGTGGGCAGTTTTGATGGGGGGCAATTTTGATGGAGGCACTTTGATTGGAGCAGTTTTGATGGGGGCAGTTTGAGGGGGTCGTTTGATGGGGGCAATTTGAAGGGGCAATTTGAAAAGGGAAGTTTGAGGGGCAATTTTGATGGGGCAATTTTGATGGGGGTAGTTTTGATGGGGGCAGCTTTATGGGGGCAGTTTTGATGGGGGCAATATGATGGTGGTAATTTGATGGTGGCAATTTGATGATGGAAGTTTTGATGGTGGTAATATGATAGGGCATTTTTATGGAGGCATTTTGATGGGGGCAGTTTTGATGGGGCAATTTGATGGTGGTAATATGAGGGGGCAATTTGATGGTGGTAATATGATGGGGGCAATATGATGGTGGTAATTTGATGGTGGCAATCTGATGGGGGCAGTTTTGATGGTGGTAATATGATGGGGGCAATTTTTTGGAGGCATTTTGATGGGGCAGTTTTGATGGAGGCATTTTGATGGTGGCAATTTAATGGGAGCAATATGATGGTGACAATATAATGGGGGCAATATAATGGAGGCAATTTTGATGGGGGCAATTCGATGGCAGTTTTGATGGTGGTAATATGATGGGGGCAATAGGATGGAGGCATTTTGATGGCAGTTTTGATGGGGCAATTTGATGGTAGAAATATTATGGCGCAATTTTGATGAAGGCAATTTGATGGGGACAATTTTGATGGCAATATGATGGAGGCATTTTGATGGGGACCATTTTGATTAAGGCAATTTGATGGGGACAATTTTGATGGCAATATGATGGAGGCATTTTGATGGGGCAGTTTTGATAGGGGCAGTTTGACGGTAGAAATTTTATGGGGCAGCTCCTGCAAAAGGTAATTACTTTTAAAAAGATGCTAATTGTAAATGATATCCCTTGTTTCTGTGCACAATATATACACATGCATACATAACAAGAGCTATACATATATATATATATATATATATATATATATATATATATATATATATAAATATATCTCTGCACAGAAACAAGGGATATCATTTACAAGGCTGTAGGATCAGTATACGGATCTAATAGGGATACGGCTCCTGGAAGAACATGTTATTGTGAATGAGATTTAACCCTTTAACTACCAAACTATATTGTTCATTTATTTCAACCCTTTAACTGTCAAACCAAGTAAACCCCCTGGAGAGGGATTAGAACTCCTGTCAGGTTTTTCTTGCTGTCGGCGCCCCCTTTAGGGAGATTTGTTCTCTTCAACTGCCAAATCATATTTTCCACAATTTGTAACCCTTTAACTGCCAAGTCAAATGTTTTTCCTTTCATTTATGAACCCTTTCACTGCCAAACCATATTGTTTCCTTTTTTAACCCTCCCCCTCTTTTTTTCCCATTTCTCCCCCATATGTTAAATTATAAATAAAGGAAAATGTTTTTATAGTTAGTGTTTGATGGACTGGAGAGGGATTAGAACCCCTGTCAGGTTTTTGTTGCTGTTTGCGCCCCCTTTAGGGAGATTCATTCTTTCTATTTACCAACAAAGTGAAAGAAAATCCCAGATTTTGGGTTGTCACCAGAACAGGAATATGAGGGTAAATCTTCCAATGGGGACACTAGTTCTGGTGACACCCAGGGATGATGTCACTTTGGGGGATTTCTCTCACTTCCTGTTTTGCTTATGGGACCGGAAGTGAAGGGAAATCCCCCAATGGGGACACAGATGGCAGATAAAACCTGATAGTCCCCCCTTACTCGATTGTAAATGAAAATAAATGTTTGTCTTTATTTCTATTTTATCTTTTATCTGGTATGTGGGGGATGGTGGGGACTCAGTATAAAAGAGGGTGCAGCACATTACACATGGGGCTATGGGGGGAGGGGTGAGCGCTCAGTCACTAGTGGAGATTTTTGCTGATTTCTTCTCTCCCAGCATTCCATAGTTTGTGAAATGATAAAGGTCCCAGTCACACCTCTGACATATACCTGGATGGCAAACACCCAACAAGCATAGCGCCCCCCATTGATTTCAGTGCGTTTAATTAATAAAAGCGCGTTGTACGATGACCTTGTCATTTCCTTTTTGGGTGATTGGTGGAAATCCATTGAGGGGACAATACATCTATTGGATGAAGAAACGCTGATTTGTTGGTTGTTGGTGATAGAATAACGTGTGATTGGCCCAGAGGTCCTCAGGGTTCTGGGGGAGGGGCATTAGCACCATCACTGGTGGGGGAGGGGCACTTTTTGTATTGAATTTTAAGGATAAAAGCACAGGGGATTGGATGACACTTGATAAATACAATAACACAGAATTTTGTGGATGAACATTTTTAAGGACTGTTTTTTGGGGGTTTTCTCCCGTTTTTCACCAATCTGGATATTGATTCCATGATGTAATGCATGGTGTTGTATCCCGTGTTTTATCCTCATATGTCTTTCACAAATGTGGAGATTTAGGATTTATTGTATGGTGGGGAATGATATGGAAATGACACAACTAGATATTGTTGGTATAGATCAGCAGTTAGTAGTGAGGAGGATCAGCGCTGACTTTATTTTACTTTTTTATTCATATATTTATGTTGTCTATTTTACAGCTCAGATGTGTAAACAAGTAAACAGAATGGTTGCTATGAAAACAGTGTTGTTTACCCTTCTAGCTGATATCTCATGCAGAGGCCCCTTACGTTTTCTTCTAAATCTAAACATCCTTGTTGTCATAGCAACCAGTTTGTTTACACATCTGAGCTGTAACACAGACAGGGGGTGAGGATCTGTTTATTTACAGCTCAGGGTTGTAAACAAGTAAACAGAATAGTTTCTATGACAACAAGGTTGTTTACCTTTCTAGCTGACATCTCATGTATAGGGCCCTATGTTCTTTAACCACTTCCTTACTGGGCACATATACCCCCTTCCTGCCCAGGCGAAATTTCAGCTTTCAGCACTGTCACGCTTTGAATGACAATTGCGCGGTCGTGCGACGTGGCTCCCAAACAAAATTGACGTCCTTTTTCTCGCACAAATAGAGCTTTCTTTTGGTGGTATTTGATCACCTCGGCGGTTTTTATTTTTTGCGCTATAAACAAAAATAGAGCGACAATTTTGAAAAAAAGCAATATTTCTTACACTTTGCTATAATAAATATCCCAATTTTTTTTTTTTTTTTTTATATTTTTTTCTCAGTTTAGGCCGATACGTATTCTTCTACATATTTTTGGTAAAAAAAAATCACAATCAGCGTTTATTGATTGGTTTGCGCAAAAGTTATAGCGTTTACAAAATAGGTGGTAGTTTTATGGCATTTTTATAATTTTATTTTTTTTATTAGTAATGGCGGCGATCAGTGATTTTTTTTGTGACTGCGACATAATGGCGGACACATCGGACACTTTTGACACTAATTTGGGACCATTCACATTTATACAGCGAACAGTGCTATAAATATGCACTGATTACTGTATAAATGTGACTGGCAGGGAAGGGGTTAACACTAGGGGGCGAGGAAGGGGTTAAATGTGTTCCCTATTAGTGATTTTTACTGTGGGGGAGGGGACTGACTGGGGGAGGAGACCGATCTGCGTCCCTATGTACAAGGGACACAGCATCGGTCCCCTCTCCCTGACAGGACATGGATCTCTGTGTTTACACACAGAGATCCATGTCCTTGTCTCTGTAACCGCCGATCGCGGGTGCCTGGCGGACATCGCGGCCGCCAGGCACGCGCATCGGCATTGCAGTGAAGCGCCGGGCACGTGCGCGCGCCGCCGGCGGCGCTCGCGCGCCCCCCAGTGGCCAAATAGAGGAGGCCGTATAATAACGGCCTCCCGGCATTTGACAACCACCTTGCGGCCGTATATTCTCGCACGGCGGGCGCGAGGTGGCTAGAACAAGTATACACCTGTTGCCAATAGCAACCAATCAGAGGGTGTGTGAAGAAATGAGAGTGTTTGCTATGAGGGTAGTGGGGGGGGGGTGTCTTGTAAAGCCCCTGGATTGTTTATTATGGGAGAATACAGAGACTGAATCCACTCCTTGCCTGGCTGTCAGTCTGATCCATTGCTTTCTGTCCGTTCTCCATTACTGATTGGGAAGAAGTTCTAAATGAACATGCAGTGTTGGAGAAAGCATGGAAGCCAGAGCCAGCCAGGAGTATAGCATTTTCAGAAGGCGATCACGTACTCACTGTAGTATTGATGTGGAAGCCTGTGTTATTCTGAAGCTCAGTACCAATTTTGGCAAAGAACACTATATTTTGCCGGTTATCTTGTTGATATTAATAAAGCCTGTGCAGAGTGCATGGCGGGGCCCACTCTGCTACTGAGGAATGGTAGTGGAAAACACTGGACAGATGGATTTTAACATTGGCTCAACATGTCCCTCCAAAAGACAGATTACAGAAAAGGTGTACATTGTCACGGGAACCGAGAGTTAAGTGGAGAACAGTTACAGTGCCAGTGTGCATGGTGTACGTTCATCTCTAAGAGTAGAGGTCCGCCTTATGGTTGAGTATTCCCCCATGGCAGCCTCAACCTTTTCCCAGGGCATTGATGAAGACGGCATAAAGTAAAGCTATTCCCCATGTGTGGTGACCCTGTACAATGTGCCTAGTTTAGCCTAGACAACCCATCCTGGGGTAGGCCCCTCATGTGACTCAGCACTTGGCACCCAAGGAGGAGGGAAAGATGGAGGGTGTGAGAAACATCCACCATCCCTACCCCTTACAGGTGGGCATAGTTGGACTTTCTTGATGAGAGACTGTGAGAGCTCCCACAGTTCTATTAACGTTACGTCACATCAGAAGATTACAGAGGCTGGGGGGTATGTCGACTGAGGAGGATTTAACAAGTAGATCAGGCATTAAAGTAGAACAGGCATTAGGGACACATCCTATAGACTGCAAGTTATAACGCTTGTGCTGTATTTTGTGTTTTTTAGTTTGACTATATTAGTCTGTAATTTATTAGTTGTATAATGAGTATGGAATTACATAAGATTTGTCTTGCCCTGCCTTTCAGTTCTATTCCGTTACTTCCATCCTTTATAAATGAAGAACTAATTTCACTATCCAACTAGAAATAATTAACTACTTCATATATTTGTCTATACAGCAGGACAGTGGTATAGAAAAGTGCTTGAGGTTGATGGGGAATTTGCTGTTCTTAACCAAACCACTGACCCATTTCCAACATTACCAGTACATAGCATGTGAACCTATACTGCAGTTAATCTATTAACTTTATACACACATTATCTACCCAATCATCAGTGTGTGACTCCTGTCCGGCTGTAGGTGGATAACTGAGATGGAGACTTGATATAAAAAAAATGGACATATACTAGCCACAAGTGTCTGACTTTAGAGGCTATATAGACAGTGGAAAATATAGAAAAATATATTTTATTTATAACAATACATGGTACATAGAGCAAAAAAAGTGTAAAGAGTTAAAAACATATACATAATACATGGCAGAAAAAAACATGCATAGTGTACATAGAAGTGAGTCCCTGTGCGTCAACGTGTTTTGTTGTCTAGCTTCGTCAGGACACATTCAGGAATCGTTGGAGAAAAACAGGTCTCACTATCTATAATGAAAACATATAAATAAAACTTCATATAATAATCACACATGTTAAAAGTAGATTATCATCATATCTGAGCAACATATGCGGCATGCAAAAATATCTTGCAGAGGAATCCATAAAACACAGTCTCACCAATAGAGTTTTGAAGAATTCTCATCTATAGTATTGCCAATACTTGAGTGTCCATACAAGAACGCCAACTGGAACAGTATACAATGACAATAGTCATTCAAAAATCGAAAAACAATAAAAGTGTTTGAAGGAAGAAAATAGAAGATATTCACTAGGATGTAGGTATTCTGTGGCAAGTATATTTCAAGATTCTCATATGAAAAAGCCACAGCCAGATAGGGAAGAAGGAATGGGGGGGGGGGGTGATCTGGACTTGGACACTATGGGCCGTATAACCACAGTAGTATGGATATCTATTGGTTACCAATTAAATACATATGGACCCTCAAACAGGGAGCCCAAGCTGCAGTAAAAACACAAACATGTGCTTGGTTTGCATCAAGTTCAACAATTCCTCAAAACCATCTAAAAAAAACGGAAGAAATAGGAAAAAAAATGAAAACGCAAAAAAGTGAAAAAGACACACACTGTAGTGTGAATAAGTATAGCGCTTATGATGCTGCATAGGTTGATGGATATTAAAATTACATGTACTCACTATAGCCACAAAGTCCATTCCGAGAAACCCCCCTTAGAGACCCACACACTCACCACACCGGGGCAGAGTGGAGGGAACTATTCATAGTCCTTCAGAAGTGTCCAAAAGGCAACATTCTAACACACGTGGCGCACGTCCCACGCCGAGCGACCTTGCTGTCAAATTACGTAACTCAGTGGCGCAACGGTAGACACGCCCACCAACCAGTGCTGACAGAGCGAACGGCAATGACAAAGTCGTCCACAGGGGGCATCGGACATCAACCAAACCTGGTAAAAGAGAGTTGGCAGACCTGGCAATGGGTGAATTATTCAATAAGGTTGACATAGCAAATCTTAGGGGTTTAATTATAAAAAATTCATATAGCCATTTCTCCTGCAAATCTGCATGTTCATCCATTTGTGCAAATTGGGCAAAAATTTGTAGTCTAATTTTTGTGCTATAACACATCACAGCCCCCTTTTATATCATAGTCCCCCCTTTACATCAGTGTTCACAGTCCCCTTTTACATCACAGACCCTCTTCATATCACAACTCCTGTTAACATCACAGCCCCCCTTTACATCAGTGAGCACAGTCCCCGTTCACATCACAGCTCCCCCTTTAAAGCAGTCCCACAGTGTCCTCAGTTCCCCTTCAAGTCACAGTGCCCCTTTACATTGCAGTCCCCTTCACATCATAGTGCCCCTTTACACATCACAGTACATCACAGCAGGGCCGTCTTTAATGTTGATTGGACCATGGGCAAAAAAATTCTTGGGGTCCCCCCATGCAATTTTGCTCTCTACCTGCTCTGAGACATACAATAAATATCAGCTAGACTTAAAATCAGTTTACTGTATAAGATCAGACAGTGATTGTGATTGGTTGCCAGAGGTTACAGCATATCATTACCACTTACTGACTGTATGCTAGAGGTTACAGCACACATTACGGCTCACTGATTAGTTGCTAGAGATTACAGCACATGATGTCTTCTTGTTGATTGGTTGCTAGAGATTACTGTACAGTAATACTGCTATTGATTGGTTGCTAGAGGTTACAGCACATCATCTCTTCACTGCAGAGGGGCATGATATACATATGAATCCCGCCTTTATTTACATATGAATGCCGCCAACCTCACCTATTTACATATGGATGCCGCCGCTATTTACATATGAATGCTCCCGTTATTTACATATGAATGACGGTTATTTACATTTAAACACAGGGTCTGCAGGTGAGTCATCTGTACACAATAGGGCAGAGCTGGGCAGCATTAGTAGCAGCACTTCACACTGAGATATCAGGACACAGCAAAGGACTAAAACTTCAAGGTTCAAGGGAATTTAAACTGGGATAGTTGGCAAGTATGATGCCACGTACACACGATCGTTTTTAATGTCATTTTCAAACGTTCTCGACGTGATTTTTCTTGTTTCCTCTCAAGCCTGTCTTGCATACACACGTTCATTAAAAAAAAACGCTCGAGCAAAGCGCAGTGACGTACAACACATACGACGGCACTATAAAGGGGAAGTTCCGTTCGGATGGCGCCACCCTTCATGTTAGTAAAGTTTGTTGAGCGACGATTCGCGCTTTTCAGCCTTGTGCTTTTCAGTCCGTTACAGCGTGACGAATGTGCTATCTCCATTACGAATGCTAATTTTACCAGAACGAGCGCTCCCGTCTCATACTTGATTCTGAGCATGCGCGTTTTTTTCCCCTCGTAAAAGCATACACACTACCCTTTTTCACGTCGTTAAAAAAAACGACGTGAAAAAATGGAACAGGTTCTCATTTTTTTAGGCCACTTTTCACGTCGTTAAAAATGCTCTGGAGCCTACACACAATCGTTTTTAATGCCTAATTTAAAAAATTGCATTTTTAACGACGTGAAAAAACGATCGTGTGTACGCGGCATGAGGCAGCTGCTTTGGGCCCCACACCAATGACAGGGCCCAGGGCAGCTGCCCCTTTTGCCCTGCCTTAAAGACAGCCCTGCATCACAGTGCCCATTTACTAGGGATGGTCCCGGTGTTCGACACGGGTCCCTCGTGCGGCGTGATTGAAGATGGATGGACATCGTGGGACACTTTTTTTTTTCTTTTTTAATAAAGGAATTGTCAAAAACTGTCTATTGTGGTTTTTACTTTTTGACACTTTTTGGTGAATGGGTAGGGGTACAATGTACCCGATACCCATTCACATAGGGTGAGGGGCTGGGATCTGGGGGCCCCCTTGCTAAAGGGGGCTTTCAGATTCTGATAAGCCACCCACCCACAGACCCCGACAACCAATGGCCAGTGTTGTCAGGAAGAGGTTCTTGTCCCATCAACCCCAAAGCACCCTCCCCATGTTGAAGTGCCTCGACCCCCCTATCCTGTCCTCCAGGCTACATGCTCGGATAAGGGTCTGGTATGGATTTTGGGGGGGGAGTTCCCCTTAAAATCCATACCTAACCCGAAGGGCCTAATATGGACTGGGGGGCACCCACGCCGATTTTTCCTTGACTTTTCATCTATATTGCCGGGAGCCAACAATATATTACAGCCGCGAGCAGGTTTGAATGACATTTTTTCCTTTACAAATGTCATTTGGCTGCGGCACTGTTCTACACATCGCACAGATGCGCCACTATACAGGCAGACCAAGGGGACCCCTAGGCACAATATTTAAAAGAATATTTAATTTCTATTGTTTCACTTTAAGCATTATTGAAATCACTGCTCCTGAAAAACAGTTGTTTTAAAAACGTATTTTTGCACTGATACATGTCTCCTGGGGCAGGACCGGGGTCCCCAAACACTTTTTATGGCAATAACATGCATATAAGCCTTTAAAATGAGCACTTTTGATTTTTCATGTTCATGTCCTATAGACTTAAATAGGGTTTGCGTGTTCGCACAAATTTTGTCTGTTCGCATGTCCTTTTGTGAACCGAACCGGTGGGGGGGGGGGGGGTCGGCTCATCCCTACTATACAATATACCAGATTACTACAAACTGTGATACTTGAACCAGGCAAAGTTCAGTAAAGCAGAGTCCTGCTGTTAGATTGACAGCAAGGTTTAGGTGGAGCACACTGGAACGATCCTGGGGAGCCTGTTTTCACGCCCTGAATGTGGGACGGCCTCACCTGGTGCCCCTCCTCCCCCCCATGGAAAAAAACTTACCCTTGCTGTATCCCCTTGTCCCGGTCCTGCTTTCTCAGATGCCGGAGTTCCATGTGAGGGGAGGAGAATTGCTCTCACACTCCGGCTGTCACTGAAGCATCGGGCACAGATTCGGTGGGGGTTCCTCGGTCGGCTGTGCGGGAAAGCGCTGTGTCAGGCAGCCTGCGACACACTCACTGAGTCTGCACTCAGTGCAGATCACACTGCACTGTTTAGAGGTGCCAGTGGCGCCCCTCTCAATACTGTGCCCATGGCACATCCTTCCCCCTAGTTTTGGCACTGGCGGCACCCCCAACTGATGTGCGCTCTAGGCCGACACCTACCTTGCCCATAGGTAGCGCCGGCTCTGCGTATTGCGAAAGGTGAACTTATCCTTTAAAGTATAACTAGGGGGGAAACTTTTTTTTTTTCCGTTTTGGATAGAGTGGAGAGGGATTAGAACACCTGTTAGATTGTATTGCCATCTGTGCGCCCGTTAGGGAAATTCATCTTCTCTATTTGTCGCGTGTTTGCCATTATCACTGAAAGTAAAAAAAAAAAAGAAATGTTGGGTTGTCCCCAGAAAAGTAATAGAGGGGAAATCTTCCAATGGAGACACTAGTTCTGATGACCTGGGGGTCCGCAAGGAATTCCCTTAATTTGCAGGGATTTTCCTTCACTTTCTGTTTGGCTATGGGACAGAGAGTGAAGGGAAATCTCCGCAAGGGGACACAGATGGCCAAAAAATCTTACAGGGGTTATAAACCTCCCTTACACTATCCAAAATAGAAAAAAAGTTTTGCCTATAGTTCTACTTTAAAGGGGTTGTAAAGGTTCGATTTTTTTTTTTCTTAATAAAAATAACAAACATACTTACCTGCTCTGAGCAAGGGTTTTGCACAGAGCAGCCCAGATCCTCCTCATCTGGGGTGCCCCACCGGCACTCCTTAATCCTCCCCATCATCGAGTGCCCCCATGGAGAGCCGCTTTCCATGGGGGCACCTGTGTGGGCGCGCTCCTGTGTCCCGCTGCTGCGTTCATTGACACAGACAGCGGGACTCGGCCCCGCCCCCCCGCTCCAGTGTCACTGGGTTTGATTGACAGCAGCGGCAGCCAATGGCTCCTGGTGCTATCAATCTATCCAATGAGGACAGAGACAGCAGCTGGAGCCACTGGGCGTATGCACATCGCTGGAACAGACGGGCTCAGGTAAGAATAAGGGGGGGGGGGCTCTGGGGGCAGCTGCAGCAATGAAACTGCATAGAATGGATTAATGTTAAAAAACATGAGACTTTACAATCCCTTTAAGGTCAGTAAAGGAGGAAGGGACCTTGATGTAAGGAGGACTCTGATAGGCACCCTGATGTAAGGGGAGCTCTGATAAGGACCCTGATGTAAGGGGGGCCCTGATAGGGACCCTGATGTAAGGGGGGCTTTGATAGGAACCCTGATGTAAGGGGGGCTCTGATAGGAACCCTGATGTAAGGGGGTTTCTGATAAGAACCCTGATGTAAGGGGAGCTCTGATAGGGACCCTGATTTAAAGGGGGCCCCGATAGGGACCCTGATGTAAGGGGGGCTCTGATAGGGACCCTGATGTAAGGGGGTTTCTGATAGAGACCCGATGTAAGGGGGCTCTGATAAGAAACCTGATGTAAGGGGGTTTCTGATAGGGACCCTGATGTAAGGGGGTTTCTGATAGGGACCCTGATGTAAGGGGGTATCTGATAGGGATCCTGATGTAAGGGGAGCTCTGATAGGGACCCTGATTTAAGGGGGGCTCTGATAGGAACCCTGATGTAAGGGGGCTCTAATAGGGACCCTGATATAAGGGGGCTCTGATAGAGACCCTGATGTAAGGGGGTTTCTGATAGGGACCCTGATGTAAAGGGAGCTCTGATAGGGACCCTGATTGAAGGAGGGCTCTGATAGGGACCCTGATGTAAGGGGAGCTCTGATAGGGACCCTGATTTAAGAGGGGCTCTGATAGGGACCCTGGTGTTAGGGGGGCTCTGATAGGGACCCTGATGTAAGGGGGTTTCTGATAGGGACCTGATGTAAGAGGGTTTCTGATATGGACCCTGATGTAAGGGGGTCTCTAAAAGGGACCCTGATGTAAGGGGAGCTCTGATAGGGACCCTGATTTAAGGGGGGCTCTGATAGGAACCCTGATTTAAGGGGGGCTCTGATAGGAACCCTGATGTAAGGGGGTATCTGATAGGGACCCTTATGTAAGGGGAGCTCTGATAGGGACCCTGATTTAAGGGGGGCTCTGATAGGAACCCTGATTTAAGGGGGGCTCTGATAGGAACCCTGATGTAAGGGGGCTCTGATAGGGACCCTGATGTAAGGGGAGCTCTGATAGGGACCCTGATTTAAGGGGGCTCTGATAGGGACCCTGGTGTTAGGGGGGCTCTGATAGGGACCCTGATGTAAGGGGGTTTCTGATAGGGACCTTATATAAGAGGGTTTCTGATAGGGACCCTGATGTAAGGGGGTCTCTGAAAGGGACCCTGATGTAAGGGGAGCTCTGATAGGGACCCTGATTTATGATTTAAGGGGGGCTCTGATACGAACCCTGATGTAAGGGGGCTCTGATAGGGACCCTGATGTAAGGGGGTATCTGATAGGGACCTTGATGTTAGGGGAGCTCTGATAGGGACCCTGATTTAAGGGGGGCTCTGATAGGAACCCTGATGTAAGGGGGGCTCTGATAGGGACCCTGATGTAAGGGGGGCTCTGATAGGGACCCTGATTTAAGGGGGGGCTCTAATAGGAACCCTGATGTAAGGGGGCTCTGATAGGGAACCTGATGTAAGGGGGCTCTGATAGAGACCCTGATGTAATGGGGTTTCTGATAGGGACCCTGATGTAAGGGGAGCTCTGATAGGGACCCTGATTTAAGGGGAGCTCTGATAGGGATCCTGATTTAAGGGGGGCTCTGATAGGGACCCTGGTGTTAGGGGAGGCTCTGATAGGGACCTGATGTAAGAGGGTTTCTGATAGAGACCCTGATGTAAGGGGGTCTCTAAAAGGGACCCTGATGTAAGGGGAGCTCTAATAGGGACCCTGATTTAAGGGGGGCTCTGATAGGGACCCTGATGTAAGGGGGCTCTGATAGAGACCCTGATGTAACGGGGTTTCTGATAGGGACCCTGATGTAAGGGGAGCTCTGATAGGGACCCTGATTTAAGGGGAGCTCTGATAGGGATCCTGATTTAAGGGGGGTTCTGATAGGGACCCTGGTGTTAGGGGAGGCTCTGATAGGGACCCTGATGTAAGGGGGGCACTGATAGGAACCCTGATGTAAGGGGGGCTTTGATAGGGACCCTGATGTAAGGGGAGCGCTGATAGGGACCCTGATGTTAGGGGGCTCTGATAAGGACCCTGATGTAAGGGGGTTTCTGATAGAGACCTGATGTAAGGGGCAGTGGCGGCTGGTGCTCAAAATTTTTTGGGGGGCGCAAACAAACAAAAAAAAAACCATCAATTGCAGCCTCACCGTGCCCATGAAACGCAGCTACTGTGCCCATCAAACGCAGCTACTCTGCCCATCAATTGTTGCCACTGTGCCATCAATTGTCGCCACTGTGCCATCAAACGCAGCCACTGTGCCCATCAATTGTCGCCACTGAGCCATCAATTGTCGCCACTGTGCCATCAATTGTCGCCACTGTGCCCATCAATTGTCGCCACTGTGCCATCAATTGTCGCCACTGTGCCATCAAATGCAGTTTGCCCCCTCAAAAACCGCCAGTTTGCCATGTAAAATGTTGCCAGATTGCCCCCTCAAATGCCGCTGGCTCTGATAGGCACTTCCAAAACACAACCACCGCTGTTATTCAGATGGCAGGCGCTCACCAGGGGGCCGGACACCTGAATAGTGGGCGGCAGTGGCGGCAATACATAGATTCGTGCAATGCATGAATCTATGTATTGTTGACTTGATTGATGGGTGCAGGGGAGAGAGGGGGCGGCGCTCCTGCGCCCACTATGGACGCACCGCAACTGGTAAGGGGGCCTCTGAAAGAGACCTGATGGAAGGGGAGCTCTGATAGAGAACTTGATATAAGGGGGGACTCTGATGGGGATTTTTGTTGACCCACAAACATTTGTAAAACATATGATGGGGCCTTTGTACTAAAAAGGTTGGAGACCTCTGTTATAAATTGATGACCTGTAAAGTTTTTTAAAGCAGCACCTTTGGACAATTTTGAGTACTGAAGTTTGTCGCCATTTTACGGGCGTATACAATTTTAGGGCTTGACATTACTTAATGCAACCTCATCCTTTACCAAAAAATTGGGTAACATTTTGTGTGTGCGAGTTCTAAAATAAACTTTATTTTTTACTAAAAATATGTGTTTGATAAATAGCTGTACTAATATGAAGCAACACAAAAAAAAAATGCAGCTACCACCATTTTATTCTCTAAGGTTCCTACTTTCAGAAAATAGATTATTATGATTATTATTATTAACAATAATAATACTTTATTGTCAGGTCTAAAAGGTGCAGATATTAATGTGTGCAAACGAAAATTGAAAAAACCGTCTCTGGCAGCAAAAGGGTTAATGACACTTGATTGACCTATGACCTTTTCTAGAAGGACAGGATACAGCTCACAGGGACTAATATATAAATCAGGGACATTTCCAGAAAGAAAATTTCCAAAAATGGAGCTAAGACATCTGCATGCTGCATCCAGAGACATGACCCTGCTGTGTGTTCATAGACAAGGACATCTTGTCTATGAACTGTCAGTGTGAATAGAGCCAGGCACCTTGTCTTCTCCTATCTCTGAAGACCATCGCACCATCATACATGGAACACTCTTCACCCTTCCCTGGATTCAGTAGCCAGGGATGATCCATCAGCTCCATCCTCTCTCCTACAGCGCAGCCAGCCTCAGCCAATCAGCGGGCTCCTCTCATCCTTCGCAGGGCAGGCGGCTGCTTAGAGGCGCTCAGGGATTGGCGTGGCTGCGCAGATCCTAGTCCTCGTCTGCAGGCGGCTAGGCAGCAGACTGGTATGACGTTCTATGATGTCCCCGCACTGGACATTGTCACCCTGAGCCATCACACACAGGTGAGTGTATACCTCTGTATACCTGGGGAGGGGGAGGGGCCATCCTGGGGGGTGGATGGATGAATGGATACAGTCATCTCTTCATTTCCTTCCTGTGCTCCCCGCACTCCATCCATTCCTTCTATAGGGAATGCATTTTATCATACAAATGTTTATTTCCTGCAACATTGTAACACACCTGCCTGGAATGTGTTACATTTATAAATAGAATCTGCAGAGTGTTTATAAATAGACATATTTACTGCACGATCTATAAATATATATATATATATAATGTATTATTTCCGATCACCATTGTAACACATCTGCCACCTGTCTGATCCTGGCTGTAATATGTGTTACAATCAGTGGCGGCTGGTGCTCAAAATTTTTAGGGGGGCGCAAACAAACTGAAAAAAAAAATCAATTGCCGCCACTGTGCCCATTAAACGCAGCCACTGTGCCCAAACGCCACCAGTTTGCCCCCTCAAATACAGCCAGTTTGTTTCCATATACAGCCAGTGTGCCCCCATATACAGCCAGTGTGCCCCAATATACAGCCAGTGTGCCCCCATATATATGTATAGCCAGTGTGCCCCCATATACAGCCAGTTTGTCCCCATCAGTGTGCCCCATATACAGCCAGTGTGTCCCCATATATATATAGCCAGTGTGCCCCCATATACAGCCAGTGTGCCCCCATATATATATATAGCCAGTGTGCCCCCATATACAGCCAGTTTGTCCCCATATATATAGCCAGTGTGCCCCCATATACAGCCAGTGTGTCCCCATATATATATATAGCCAGTGTGCCCCCATATACAGCCAGTTTGTCCCCCATATACAGCCAGTTCCCCCCAAATGCAGCCAGTTTGTCCCCCATATACAGCCAGTTCCCCCAAATGCAGCCAGCGTGTCCCCCATATACAGCCAGTTCCCCCAAATGCAGCCAGTTTGTCCCCCATATACAGCCAGTTCCCCCCAAATTCAGCCAGTTTGTCCCCCATATTCAGCCAGTTTGTCCCCCATATTCAGCCAGTTTGTCCCCCATATTCAGCCAGTTTGTCCCCCATATTCAGCCAGTTCCCCCCATATTCAGCCAGTTTGTCCCCCATATTCAGCCAGTTTGTCCCCCATATTCAGCCAGTTCCCCCCATATTCAGCCAGTTTGTCCCCCATATTCAGCCAGTTCCCCCCAAATGCAGCCAGTTTGTCCCCCATATACAGCCAGTTCCCCCCAAATGCAGCCAGCGTGTCCCCCATATACAGCCAGTTCCCCCCATATTCAGCCAGTTTGTCCCCCATATTCAGCCAGTTCCCCCCATATTCAGCCAGTTTGTCCCCCATATTCAGCCAGTTCCCCCCAAATGCAGCCAGTTTGTCCCCCATATTCAGCCAGTTTGTCCCCCATATTCAGCCAGTTCCCCCCAAATGCAGCCAGTTTGTCCCCCATATTCAGCCAGTTTGTGCCTCATATTCAGCCAGTTTGTGCCCCATATTCAGCCAGTTTGTCCCCCAAATGCAGCCTGCCCCCCCCCCCCCAGCCCTGCACTTACCTTCCTCGGTCCGCGCCGTCCTCGATGTGTTCTCCCGCCCTCGATGTCGCTTCAGCCAATCAGGTTACCGGTAACCAGATCCGGTGAACCTGATTGGCTGAAACCTCCACACAGTCTTCTTCCAGGAACGCACCCCTGTGCGTACCTGGGAGGAGTTTTTGGAAGCCGAATACAGCGTGAGAGCTGTATTCGGAAAGCCTATCAGAGCCGCTGGCTCTGATAGACACTTCCAAGTTACACCCACCGCCGGCCGCCGCTCTAATTCATATGGCCGGCGCTCACTAGGAGGCCGGCCATATGTATAGTGGGCAGCGCGGCAGCGGTGACAGTACACAGATTCATGCAATGCATGAATCTGTGTATTGTCTTTTAGTGGCGGTGCGGGAGCGAGAGGGGGCGGCGCTCCGGCGCCCTCTATGGACGCACCGCCACTGGTTACAATTATATATATTATCTTTAATGTATAATTATTTACCTCTATAATATATATATACATACAAAATAGAATGATTTTCCTTTCACCATTTTAACACATCTGTCTGGCTTTGCCTGTATCACATTTATACATATTTTTATATAATCTACAATGCATGTGTGTATATATATAGATATACATATATATATATATATATATATATATATATATATATATATGTGTGTGTGTGTGTGTGTGTGTCTGTGTAAATGTACACTATATTTACCAAAAGTATTGGGACGCCTGTCCACGCACATGAACTTTAGTGATACTAAAGGTTCAGTTTTTTTGTTTTTTCAAATAATAAACATGTCATACTTGCCTCCACTGTGCAGTTAGTTTTGCACAGAGTGCCCCTAAGGAGAAGCGCTCTCCCGGGGGGGGTTATCTTGCGGGTGCGCTCCCGAGTCCAGCAATTGGTGTCCATAGCCGTCGAATGCAGGACTCGGCCCTGCCCCCCCCTTCCCCGGCGCCCGTGTCATTGGATTTGATTGACAGCAGCGGGAGCCAATGTCTGTGCTGATATCTATCTATCCAGTTGGCAGATGATGGACTTTATAGGCGTATAGGGGTCTTAAGAGATTTGTATGTCCAAAGGGGCTTATCCAGGAGAGGTATCATTCGCAGTGCGTTGTCTGGGATTCTCCGCCTGTAGTGACAGTCTCAGCAGTGGGAGATAGCAAATCTCTTAATTAGTGGGAATGCCCCTAATTACTCTATGAACTCTATTAGAAGTGTCCATTGCTAGGCTGTTTTCCTGGTTTCATTTTCCTGTGTGAAGGTTCCTGTCAATACCCCAATCAAGAATTCTCCCAGATTTTGTACTTATTGATTGTTCTTTTTGGAGCAACTAAAGGATTGATCCCTGTGAACTCGCTGGTGCCCATTATCATGAGTATACTCTCCGCCTTTTTCCTATCCTCTACATTTGAAATAACTCGCCATAAGCTCCTGAAGAAGCGTTCATCCCAAATAACGTGCAACTTGTCGAGCTGAGCTTTACATGATACATCACCTTCCTTATATTATACGGTTTTTTACTTATACCAGTAGGAAGTGACTTTGGTGTCCTCCCTTTCAATATACTGTACCTTTTAAGTCAAAGGTGTTGTGTTATGAATTTTTGTGTTCTTAGGCCCTTTCAGTAACGGACATTATTGTCATTCATGTTTTTTAAATATCTGTATGTATCTCTTTCAACAAATATACATACATTTTAACTCTATACGCCTATAAAGTCCATCATCTGCCAACTCATTCTTTCAAATCTGATCTTTCGGGATGTGGCATTTTTTTTCTATTTCCATATCCACAGCTCCATTCTGTGTTGATATGATTTTTTATCTCATATCTATCTATCCAATCAAGAGCCGAAAGACAGCGCATCCTCGCAGTGGGACATTCCAGGGCTCAGGTAAGTAAAACGGGGGGGGCTGGGGGGCCAGTGACTGACAGTGCCTGCAAAGCGACCTGAAACAGCCGCTGCTGTATCTGCAGTGTGACAGCCCCGAGGGCTTTCACACTGGAGTGGTGCGCTAGCAGGACGGTAAAAAAAGTCCGGCTAGCACCATCTTTGGAGCGGTGTGTATACCGCTCCTCCACAACTCCTGCCCATTGAAATAAAAAATCATTGAATCTGCAGAGGCGCTTTGCAGTGGTTTTTAACTCATTCTCGGCCGCTAGCGGGGGGTAAAACTGCCCTGCTAGCAGCCAAATAGTGCCACAAATATGACGGTAAAGCGATGCTAAAAATAACAGAGCTTTATCGCCGTCGCCGCCCCCACCCCAGTGTGAAAGGGGCCTAATGCATAAAATGCATTAGGGTGAAAAAACAGCAGGGTTTACAACTCCTTTAATGGCATCTCAGTCTTAGTCCGTAGGGTTCAATATTGAGTTGGCCCACCCTTTGCAGCTATAAGACCCCTTTCACACTGGGGCGCTTTTCAGGCATTTTAGCACTAAAAATAGCATCTGTAAAGCGCCTGAAAAGCGTCTCTCAAGCCACAGTGTGAAGGCCTGAATGCTTTCACACTGGGGTGGTGCGCTTGCAGAACCGAAAAAAAAGTCCCGCAAACAGCGTCTTTGGTGTATACAGTGCACCTAAACCATACCCGGCATTGAAATCAATGGGCAGCGCTGCCGAAGCGCCTGCAAAGCACTTCGGCAGCAGCGCTTTGCGGGCGGTTTTAACTTTTTCCTCGGCCGCTAGTGGGGTTAAAACAGTAGTATAACAGCTGTATAAACAGGGGCTATAACAGCGGTAAAGCACCGCTAAAACTAGCTGCGCTTTACCGCTAACACGGCCGTGCTAGCAGTGTGAAAGGGCTCTAACAGCTTCAACTCTTCTGGGAAGGCTGTCCACAAGGTGTAGGAGGGTGTCTATGGGAATGTTTGACCATTCTGCCAGAAGCGCATTTGTGAGGTCAGGCACTGATGTTGGAGAGAAGGCCTGGCTCGCAGGCCAGTCAAGTTCCTCCACCCCAAACTCGCTCATCCATGTCTTTATGGACCTTGCTTTGTGCACTGGTGGGCAGTCATGTTGGAACAGGAAGGGGACATTCTCAAACTGTTCCCACAATGTTGGGAGCATGAAATTGTCCAAAATGTCTTGGTATGCTGACACCTTAAGAGTTCCCTTTACTGGAACTAAGGGGCGAAGCCCAACCCCTGAAAAACAACCCCACACCATAACCCCCCCCCCCCCCCTCCACAAAATGATTTGGACAAGTTCACAAAGCAAGATCCATAAAGACATGGATGAACGAGTTTGGGGTGGAGGAACTTAACTGGCCTGCACAGAGTCCTGACCTCAACCCGATAGAACACCTTTGGGATGACTTAGAGCGGAGACTGCGAGCCAGGCCTCCTCATCCACATCAGGCTCTGAGGAAGAAGGTACTCATTCGAAACGCGTCAG
Organism: Rana muscosa; assembly: GCA_029206835.1. Classification (NCBI taxonomy): domain Eukaryota; kingdom Metazoa; phylum Chordata; class Amphibia; order Anura; family Ranidae; genus Rana; species Rana muscosa. Next base: position 268,051,593 of record CM055122.1, read on the forward strand.
TAGCAGTGGTTCTGAGGTCCTCCTCTCTGCTTTCTGGAGACTGTAGGCTCTATGATTGATTGTCACATCCAAGTGGTCTTCACAAGCTTTTTATTCATCAAATGTTTGTGAGTAGTATTTTACTGAATTTTTTTATTAATAAATTATCTTAGGATAATGCACAAGGTTGGTGCGCCCTTATCTCTTTTTCTTTTCTGTGACTACAAGGATATCCCCTATCCAGGAGGGCAGCAAGGCCAAAGACACTATCCCTTGAGTCATCAATCACCCGGCCATCATACTAATGCGCAAGAGTGTTTGCTCGTCCAAATGAGTGCCTGACCTCAGAAATGCACTTCTGGAAGAATGGTTAAATATTCCCACTTCAACTCTTCTGGGAAGGCTGTCCACAAGGTTTAGGAGTGTGTTTATGGGAATGTTTGACCATTTTTCCAGAAGCACATTTGTGAGGTCAGGCACTGATGTTGAACGAGAAGGCCTGGCTCGAAGAGAGGAAGCTGTTATAGCTGCAAAGGATGGGCCAACTCAATATTGAACCCTATGGACTAAAGCCTCGTACACAGGGTAAGATTGTTGGAAGGTGATTGTCTGTTGACAGACTATTGTCCTAAAATCTTACCGTTAGTATGCTCCGTTTGACAATTGTTGTCCAATTTTCGGCCAACAAATGTTGGATGACAGGCTAATAGATTTTCGTCAGGCAATGGCTCCACGTCAGATTTTCGTATGGTCGGTACACAAATCCGTCACGCAAAAGTCGAAAGTACAAACACGCATGCTTGGAATCAATGCTCACCAAACACAAAATTAGCAGAAGGAGCACAAAGGCTGGCGCTCAAGAGCTGAAATTCCTCATAGTACGTCACTACGTTCGTGTTTGTTGCACGACAATTGTGTAACGTTAGTATGCAAGACAAGATTAGAGTTGCCACCTCATCCCTTTAAACCCGAACACATATGAATTACACAGGTTCTGTGGCTGATTAAGGTGATAATTAATCTCACTCAGTGCCTCATCTGCATTTAATTAGCCTCAGAACCTGTGTAATTCATGGGTGTTCAGTTTTAAAAAGGGATGAGGTGGCAACCCTAGACAAGATCCTGGCACACGCCCTTTTGACAAAAATCAGACGCTCAGTTGGCCAACAATCTTATTGTGTGTACGAGGCTTAAGACTGGGATGCCATTAAAGTCTATGTGCGTGTAAAGGCAGGCGTCCCATTACTTTTGGTAATATAGTGTGTGTGTATATATATATATATATATATATATATATATATATATATATATATATATATATATGGGGGGGTTACTAAAACTGGAGACTGGAGCACACAGAATCAGGCGCAGCTGTGCATAGTAACCAATCAGCTTCTAGGTTTGAGCCCTTGTTCACAACCTAACTTTTTATTTTTTATCACAAATAAGCTTTGGGCATACAATCAGCAGACGATTTATGCAGGGGGAGGGGGCATGGAGAGTATATGCAGACGTTGCATTGTACAACAATGTTCTCTTTCAAATTCAGGAGTACAAGCCCTAAAGCCTAGTACACACAATCAGATTTTCGTCTATTTTTTGTAGCATGCTAGTCTCATGTCGAAAGTGAAGAGGTTACTCACCATACAAAAATTCTCGTACGACAGAATTCAACTTCAGACGTGATGTCATGTGTTGAATTGTTTTGTATGTATTCTTTAGTTTCTGAGCATGCCTAAACTTAAAGCGGGATTCCACCCGCGATTTATTTATTTTTTAAAGTCAGCAGCTACTAACACTGTAGCTGCTGACTTTTAATAAGGACACTTACCTGTCCTACTCGCCCACGATGTTGGGCCCCGACGGCGATCGCTCAGTCCTGGCAGGTCCCGGCTCCTCCATCCTGACTAAGGGAAACAGGCAGTGAAGCCTTACGGCTTCACTGTCCGTTTCCTACTGCGCATGCGCGACTCGCACAGCGCTTTGTGAATGGGCGGCTGTCTCCTGGGATTACACACAGTTCCCAGAAAGCAGCGCGCCCCATTCACAAGAAGAGGAAGCGGAAGGAGAACCACGTGGCAAAAGAAGAGGCAGATTAGGGGACTTCCGCATAGCAACGGGCATTTTGGGTGAGTATAAAATTATTATTTTTTCTATTAGTTTTTTTCTATTTTTTTTAGGAATTTTAGTGTTATAAAGTTTTCTGGGTGGACCTCCGCTTTAAGGCCCGTACACACGATTGGATTTTCCGACAACAAATGTGTGATGGAAGGGTTTTGTCGGAAAATCTGACCGTTTGTACGCTCCATCGGACAATTGTTGGATTTTCCGACAACAAATGTTGGATAGCATGCTTTCAAATTGTCCGACAACAAGTCTGTTGGAAAAAAATCCAAAGTACAAACACGCATGCTCAGAAGCAATGCTAACCATAGCACAACATTAGCAGAAGTTGCCCAAAGGATGGCGCTAAAGAGCAGAAAAACCATGTTGTTTTGTTTTGTTGGCTGAGAAAGTTTTGCCGTCTGTATGCAGAAAGTTCACGGCCAACGCCCTTCGGACAAAATTCCACGGATTTGTCTGATGGGAATCCGATCGTGTGTATGAGGCTTTACTCTTACGATTTTGTTCGGACGAAAAACGTACTAATTAAACGAAAATCGGACGTTGAGTTCACGTACAACAAAAGTTTTATAGTCTGTACATCCAGCTTTTGTCGGACGAAAAATCAGAATCGGCTGTCGAAAGCACCGTACTAACGATCCGAAAATCGGCAGATCATTCGTCGGATTACATTTTACTTACGATTTTCGTATCGTGTGTATGGGCCTTTAGTTTAATGTCTTGTCAAAGTCAAAAAGAATTAAAAGCTATTTTTTGTTTTTTCAGTAATAACGGATAGAAGACAATCTACTAAACTATGGAGTCCATCACAATGATGGGAAGTCCGAAGAGTGTGAACAACTCTTTCTTACCCAATGGCACAAATGGCGTCAAAGAGGAAAAAACTACAATAGGCATACTGGGGAGTGGAGACTTTGCCAAATCCTTGACCATCCGGCTTATAAGGTGCGGTTATCACGTGGTGATCGGAAGCCGAGAACCAAAATGTGCCGCCGACTTTTTCCCACACGTGGTGGACGTGACACACCATGAGGATGCCATTTTGAAAGCCAACATCATCTTTGTAGCAATACACAGAGAACATTATTCCTCTTTGTGGGATTTGAAGCATTTACTGAGCGGGAAGATTCTGGTGGATGTGAGCAATAACATGAGAGTGGACCAGTACCCGGAATCCAATGCCGAATATCTGTCCTCCCTCTTCCCAGACTGCTATGTGGTTAAAGGGTTCAATGTCATCTCTGCATGGGCAATGCAACTCGGCCCAAAGGATGCCAGCAGCCAAGTAAGTTTGAAACCTCTTACACAGAACCATCTTTATATCATGTATACCTTTAAGTGGAAATAAACTCCACTATATTTCTTCCCAGGAGGTTTAATGCGTTTGTTAACCCCCCAAAAAAAAATGGATCCTGCTCCTTTAAAGCATGTTATATGACACAGTGCTTGTCCTGTGTCATTTGGCCCCCTGTAAAAACCTGAAAAACCTGGCTGATCCAGCCATTTTTTCCCCTCCCCTATGTAAACTGACCACGGTGTATCATGGCTGCTGAGACCAGACCCCGTGGTCAGTTTACATGCCTCTGTCTGCTCTCCTCTCTGTGTCCTCCTCTCCCCTCCCCTCTCTGTCTGTGTGTGAGCCGCCCTCGCCCTCCTGCTGCTCTCATAACATTAACATGTATACACCATCAGCACTGCCTCCTAATGCAGTGTGTCCCCCTCTGTGAATGATTTATAAATATAAATGCTGTAAATACCTAATTTAAGAGCTGAGATTGTGATCACATGACCAGCCAGCTCTCTCCCCCTCTCCTCCTCCCCTCCAGACTAACATCAGCAGAGGAATCTCAGCCCCGCCCCCGGCATCTCTCAGAGGAGGAAAGGAGAAAGCTGGCTAGTCATGTGATCGCAATCTCCGCAGTGAAAATATTTGCAGCATTTATTTTTATAAATCACACACAGAAGGGGATACTACAATAGGAGGCAGTGCTGATGGTGTATACAAGTTAGAGTGGCTTAATAACCACTTTAAGCCATAATGTGCTAGTATTCATTATATATTAGCACATTAAGTCAGACTTACCCATCAAATGATGCCCTCCACAGATGCACTGTCAGAGCGCCATTGGTCATGGGCGCTTTAATTTTCTTCTGGTATTCCTTCTGGGTTCGCTCTGTTTGCCCCCTTGAATGGCCAAGCCTTCATGACGTCACTCCCACACATGCTTATGGGAGTCACATCAGAGTGCTGCCATAAAAAAAAACTGTTGCTGTAATTGCTTAAAGCAAAGGGGTTAGTTCCACTTTCAAAAGTGTTAGCTGGAGTTCAGCTTTAATTTGTTAAGCCTCGTACACACGACCGGTTTTCTCGGCAAGAAAACTGCTGGGAGAGCTTTTTGCCGAGAAAACCGTTTGTGTGTATGGTTTCTCGGCAGGAAAACTGCCAGGAATCTCGACGAGAAAAATAGAGAACCTGCACTCTATTTTTCTTGTCGGGATTCTCGGCAGAGTGTTTCCTGCCGAGAAACCCGGTCATCTGTATGCTTACCTGTCCAGGGAAACCCGTGCATGCTCGATGAGACTTCGACGCATGCCCGGTAGCATACAAGGGTAGTTTAGGGTGTAGCAAGATGGCAGCGATGACATCGAATGTGACGAGCGCCGGCTCGTCGTAGTCGATGATGTCACCGCGTTCTTGCCATTCAAAAGAACGGCGGTTCTTTTGAATGGCGCGTGTGTACACAGGGCTTGGCAAGACAATTACTTTATTGAAGATAAAAAATCCATCAAGATACATCATAAGACATTATGAGACCTCTATGCAGACATGGCAAGATTAACGTGTTTCACGAATCAAGGTTCGCTTAGTCATAATCCCTGCAAAGCAGGGAAAGAAAATCCATCACTTCTCTGAGTAAAAGCACAACACACAGTACACACAAACACTGGCTAGGCACACATTTAACACGTTTAACACTTTGATCGCCCTAGCTTCACTTCCCAGCCAGTGCCATTAGTACAGTCCAAACAGCCTCAATACCATTGCTCTCTCTATTTGATAGGACGCAGGTACCACTTTTTTATGAGTTTTCATTCATTGGCACTTATTTTTTCTTTTTCCTTTTTCCTTAATCTGTGTATTTAGTTATTTGCCTTGAGTTCAGACTTATTACTTTGAGAGCCATTTCACACTGCTAAGCTGCAGCTTGGCCACAGTGCAGTGAACCTGTGGTTTATGTGCAGTTAAAGGAGAAGTATAGCCAACGCTCATTTGGCTGTACTTCTCCTGTGGATCCCAGAAGTGCAGTTCATTCTGCACTCCTGTTATCTGTTTTCAGCAGACAGCGGGCTGAAGTCCACTGTCTGGTGATGTCATAGAGCCGATCCAGTCCCAGGTAAGATCGCGACACTGGGGTCAGGATCCACCCACATGCCTGGACTGGCACCTGACTCAGCCTCTCAGTGAGCCACTGAGAGCCTGAGCCGGCCACTCCCACCCCCTCCAGAGCCCAGCGCTTCAGTGAGCGAGGAGGGAGATAAGCAGAGAGCGGTGACTGACAGTCACCAGCTCTCCGCTCAGAGAACCGAGCAATCTGCAGTGTTTGATTGCTCGGTTCCCAGTGTAGAGGCGCCGGGGGACCGATGCAGCATCAGACCAATGCTGCAACCACCTAGGTAAGTATAAATCTGCAAAAATTCCAAAGCCCATACTTCTCTTTTAACCTGCAGTTTCCCATAGTCTTTCTATTCGATTGCGCATTTTTGGTGTATTTTCGGAAAGTGCACCCAAAGTCTTGCATGCTGCATCAGAACACACCAAAAACACACAATCAAATAGAAAATCTATGGGAAAATGCGGGGACACCCATGCTGCACCCAAACGGCAGGGTGGCAATGTGAAACTGGCCCTTAGAGCTGGGATCATTTAGGAAAGTTTTCATTATAGCATTATACTTACTATCAGAATAATGCTTGCTGCTAAAATATGATCAGGAATGTTTCACCTATTAGAACTCATAAACAAGGAACGTCATGAGTCATATGATGTCTTAAAAGCTGAAACTTGCCTAAAAAAAAACTGAAAGGCTCCTACAATGAGGTGGGCTTTCTTTTTAATATACTAATGACCTTCTGTGGTATTTGCAGGTATATATCTGCAGCAATAACGTCAAGGCGCGCCATCAAGTCATAGAGCTTGCTCGTCAGATGAACTTTATTCCAATTGACATGGGGACATTATCTTCTTCCCGAGAGATTGAAAACTTGCCTCTCCGTCTCTTCACCCCGTGGAAGGGTCCTGTCGTGGTGGCCATCAGCTTGGCAACTTTCTTCTTCATCTATTCCTTCGTCAGGGACATCATTCACCCGTACGTAAAAAACCAGCAGAGTGACTTCTACAAGATCCCTATAGAGATTGTGAATAAGACCTTACCAATCGTGGCCATCACTCTCCTATCATTGGTGTATTTGGCGGGGCTCCTGGCCGCGGCTCACCAGCTGTATTATGGCACAAAGTACCGACGCTTCCCGCACTGGCTGGAGAACTGGTTGCAGTGTCGGAAACAGCTCGGTCTGCTCAGCTACTTCTTTGCAGCCGTCCATGTGGTCTACAGCATGTGCTTGCCTATGAGAAGGTCCGAGCGCTACTCATTTCTCAATACTGCTTATCAACAGGTGAGAGATGTTTAAGTGATAATGACTCAGGGCCTCAGATATTAAAGTGTTACTAAACCCACAACAGTAAGAATCAGTCTGTATATGCAGTAAAGCATGCTTGTTATATCACTGTGTAACCTATGGGGTTAATCCTCTGTATTGTGTAAAAAGGCTGTTTGATCCTGTCTTCTCTTAACCTCCCCTTCTTTCACTGTCCCCAATCTATCTGCTGATAGAACCGAGCCTTGGGGGCAAGCTGCACATGCTCAGTTTGGTGTGTATTGCTAGAGAGTTTTTTATTCTTGCGAGGGTGCATGTGATCAGCACTGGACTAGTCAGCACTGTCCAGACAGAGGGTCAGGGGCCCTGCAGCCTCATAGGACGTTCAGGGGAGAATGAGACACTGATAGAAGTCACAAGACTGCTTTAACTGCTGATGAGAAAAGGTATTTTGCAGTTTATATTTACTAAAATAATTGCATTTCCATGTTCTGTGTACTGTGGGGGACCAGATATAGTGAATGCAGGGTCCTGGGTTCAGTAACACTTTAAATAAAAAGTGTCATTTTTACTACATGTTCAAGCAGTAGGCTAACAGTGAATGAAACTGCTTTTTCATAAAGTCTGCTCAAAGCCAAACTAAACTAAAAATGCTATTTAATTCACTGTTCAACGCAAACTCACCCATCCATCCATGTCTCCATGTTTTTATTTTGTTGAGATATCACTTTGAAAAACACCCCCCTAACGTTTCTAGCCTTGGCCATCTTGAGTAAGGGCAAAGGATTCATATAGCATTTACTTCCTGGAATCCATCTGCCCTAAGCACAGGCATGCAGGTGTTTTGTCAGATATGGCAACCAGTAAGAATTTGTAACGGAAGTGATGTTCCGTCTCCACCATCTTGCTACACTCCGCACTCCTCCCCAGTAAGGATACACTGAGAAGAAGGCAAGCGGACATCTTGTTACACCCACCGCGGTCTTGCATTTCACACTTATTTTTAACTTTAAACTCAGTATATTTTGTGAAATACGGGATTTAGAAGTCCGTCAGACTGTTTTGATGTTGATTTTTGAAAGCAGCAGTGTTCTGTCAGTTTAGCAAACCTGTGAGATTAGCAGGCTTGCCGTTACTTTTAACATTCAACATCAAATCAGCGATCTTGGTGTTCTAAATCCTGTATTTTACAATATAAGCAGAGTTTACTGGTGAAATGTATGACTCCGGTGGGTGTAACAAGATGTCCGCTTGCCACCTTCTTATGCCGCGTACACACGACCATTTTTCCCGTCGAAAAAAATTAAATTTTTTCCTTTGGACGAGAAAAACGATTGTCTGTAGGCTTTTTGTCGTTTTTCTCGGCGGCAGTTTTCCCATAGGGAAACACTGCCGCGGAGCCCACACACGGTCATTTTTTTCAACCAAAAAAAAAAATGTAATTTAAAACGGCCGTGTGTGGGGGGAACAAGCTGTTCCTCGTTTTTCACATCGATTTTCTCGATGTTTTCACCGTCGAAAAAATCAATCGTGTGTACGCGGCATTACTGTATCCTTACTGTGGACAAATGCAGGGTGTAGCAAGATGGCGGTGACGGAACTTCACTTTCATTACAAATTCTGACGGGTCGCCATATCTGAGGAAACACAGGCAAGAGGGTGTGCTCCTCCTCCACTTCTCCTCCCCTTCTCCAGATGAAAGAAAAAAAAATGCCCATGAAGACTCCTGGGATGTAGGACATCATTTAGGCCTAGGCCAGAAACCAGGAAGCAATTGAAGAAATGTAAAAAAAAAGTTTAAATCAAGTAACTATGATATACTTTCCTATCTATTTACTGAGGCTAGCAGCATAAGGAATACAAATGGTTAATGTTGACTGAGAGAGTTTAGTTCTACTATAAAGTGTATCTACAGCTAAAACAGTTTTTACATATTTGATAGAGTGAGTAAGGGTTAAAACCCCTGCCTGTTTTTTCTTCTTCTTGTCCCATTGAAGAAATTTTCACTCATTTTATGTACTGGAGACACAACAGGAAGTGAAAATAAATCTCTCATAGACTTTTATGGAGTTGAGTTTAAGAGCTGTAGTGTACATTAAGCATACCTCCCAACGTTTTACCCGCAGAGGCTCCTCCTTCCCACACTCCCGCGAGACTATCATGTTTCCCGCACAGCAGGAAACATGAAGAGAAGAAGAGGAGCAGCAGCAGCAGGTAAGAGCCCCCCCCCCCCCCGGGATCGGCGCACTAGTATGCAAGTCCCTTTTTTTTTAAATGTTCCGGCGGCAAGGCAACCATCACCCCCCCCCCCCCGCTCAACAACTTCTGTGGCAATTCCCGTTTTTTTTTTGCCAATGTCCCCCGCCCCCGCTCAACAACTCTGGTTGGCAGGGGAGAGGGGACATCAGAATGTCCCGCGAAGGGACTTTACAAAGTTGGGAGGTATGCATTAAGCCTTAAAGGGATTGTAAAGTCAGAAGGTTTTTTTATCTTAATGGAATCTATGCATTGAGATAAAAAGCCTTCTGTGTGCAGCAGTCCCCCTAATATAGGGTGACCAGACATCCCCGGTTTCAGGGGACAGTCCCCGGATTGAGAACACTGTCCCCGGACCAAGTCTGTCCCCGGTTTTGTCCCCGGATTAGATTTGAACAGGGGCTGGGGCAATTTTAAAGACAGTCAGTGCAGAATAATAAAAAAAAAAATTCTGAATTACACCCCCGCTCCGCCGCTCCTACTAGCTTAGGGTTTTTTTTTTTCCATTATCTGTGCCCCTTTCTGATGATCATGTGCTGGTCGGAGAGGAGGGAATATTTCTTCAGTTTCGGGTGCATGCCCATTCAGCTCCGCTCCCATGTTCTTCTGCCTTGGCTCAAGTCCCGGCCAGCCGCCTGCCTGCTTATCTCTTTGCCTTCCCTGGCGGAGTGATCTTCCTCCGCTCCCCACCCAGTAGTATCCGGGGCCTGATTTGACAGGCTGTGAGGCGGGTGGCAACGGGAAGAGAGTCGCTGATTGCTGCCATTACTATTAAAAAAAAATATGTCCCCGGATTTCATTTAAAAAATCTGGTCACCTTACCCTAATACCTATCTGAGCCCCATCTCTATCAAGCGATGTCCACGAGTGTCTCAGCCGTCCGAGAATCTCCCTCCTGATTGGCTGAGACACAGCAGCGGCGCCATTAGCTCCCGCTGCTGTTAATAAAAGTCAGTCAGCCAATCAGGAGAGAGAGGGGGCGGGGTCTGGGCTGTGGCTCCATGTCTGAATGGACACAAGAAGCTGTGCCTAGGCTCGGGTGCCCCTATAGCAAGGAGGGAGGGACCAGGAGCGACAAAGAGGGACCCGAGAAAAGGAGGATTCGGTCTGCTCTGTGCAAATCCACTGCACAGAGCAGGTACAGTAAGCGTAACATGTTTGTTATTTTTATTTAAAAAAAATTAACTTTAAACACGACAGTTCAAACAAGCAAAAACAAAGAATAAGTAGACGCTGCATTTTTAGTACATATTTGAAGTGTGAAGTTTAAGCCAGTCACCTTAATTCTGAAGTGTAATGTACACAAATAATACTTTGCCTTGTTCTTCCTTCACTCCCCCTACCCCCACCCCCACCCCCACGTATCAACATGCAATTGAAAATTTTTCAATCAATATTTTGATTACTTTGAAACCCAGTGACGTCATCCCTGTGTCTCCCTGCTGGTCTTTGCTCTGCCTTAGGTGGTGATGGGTCGGCAGGCTTCTGTAAATGTCACAGCATCCTTTAAATATGCATGCTCCTCCCTGCTGGGCACTGGGTGCTGCAGACTTTAGTTGTGCAATCTGATGATCAGTTGCTTGAGCTTGAATGTCTGAAGTGATCCTGGGGAACATTCTCTTAGAATTCAATATTCATTCAGAATAAAATACGGTAATTTATGGTAAGGAAAGCTAATAATGGTACAAATCAGGATGTTGGCTCAAGATAGCTCCTGCGCCTTCAATTGTGGAGATGCAGGTTTGCAGGGGAATTCAAGTAATCAGTTTAAAGCGGAACTTTCCCCATAACAACTTGATAAAAAAGAATGTTCTTTAGCAAGGAACATACATTCCACATTAATAATTATGCTACCGAAATTAGTGTGTGCTGTAAATTTCTTCCATTTGCATAGTTAGCATTTGCATTGTTCCCGTTTCTTCTTGCTGGTGGCTGCCATTTTGCTAAAGCCCAGAGCCACTGAGCAGCAGTAAATCTTTAGGCTACCAGCAGATCAGCCTCTAATGGCTCTGATTTTATTTAAAGCGGAGTTCCACCCAATTGGCATGTCATTTTTTTTGGGGGGTGGGGGCTTCGTTGGGAGTGGAACTTCCTGTCCCACTTCCTACTTCCACCTAGGGGCCGCCTAGGCGACTCCTCCTCTGCCCCTAGGCGGCCCCTCCCTCTAGGCGATCTCCTGGGACACGTGACAGGTCCCAGGAGATCGCTTGTCCACTCTGGGAGCGCAGCGCGACTCGTGCATGCGCAGTGCGCACCCGGCCATGAAGCCGAAAGCTGTCACGGCCGGGTGCCCAGAGTGTGAATGGAGGCGTCGAGGAGAGGAGCGGGGAGAGGAGCGACGGACCGTGGAACAGGTAAGTGTTGGTTTATTAAAAGTCAGCAGCTACACTTTTTGTAGCTGCTGACTAGGGATGAGCCGAACACCCCCGGGTTCGGTTCGCACCAGAACCTTCGAACGGACCGAAAGTTCGCGCGAATTTTCGAACCCTATTCGTTATAATGGACGCGAACATTCAAAATCAAAATTGCTAATTACAACGGCCAATATGCATGTTAATGTTATAAAACAGGTTTGGGGACCCGGGTCCTGCCCCAGGGGACATATATCAATGCAAAAAGAAATTTTAAAAACTAAAGTTTTTTCGGGAGCAGTCATTTTAATGATGCATAAAGTGAAAAAAAAAAAGTGAAATTTTCCTTTAAATATGGTACCTGTCTAAAGTATGCCTGTGAAGTGGCATGTGTTTCCCGTGTTTAGAACTGTCCTTGCACAAAATGACATTTGTAAAGGAAAAAAAGAAGCCATTTAAAACCACTTGCGGCTTTAATGTCATGTCTTGTCCTGGCCGCCATATGGCTGAAAATCCTTGAGAAAAATGGCATGGCTACCCCATCACCCCCCCCCCCCCCCACCCCAGCCCCTTTGGGTCTTGTATGGATACTAAGGGGGACCCCGCACCCAAAATAAAACCCTATACCTACAACCCTATATACTCTGAACAGCAGTATATAGGTGGTGCAAACAAGACATGGACTGTAGGTTTGTTCTTAAGTAGAATCTGAACAGGTACATTATGAAGTGTAGCTACATCCCAAAAAAATCAATTTTTAAGCTTTTTGGAGAACATAGGGAGGGGTTATCACCCCTGTAACATTTGCTGTCTTTGCACATCTGTTCAGAACATGTCACCTCACTTTCCGTCCCAATGACAAATGTTTTTGGAAAAGTGGGGTTTTAATTGAAACAAGGATTGGTGATAAAGCATCAGTAGAGAGGAGATACCTTTTTCCCAAATTAAATCTAACAGGATAGAATTTTCCTTCCTAGGGGTAGATTTCCTCTCACTTCCTGTTTTCTCTTGCCGTTTGCAAGTAGGAGTCGTTTGTAAGTTGGATGTTTGAAAGTAGGGGCCTGCCGTATATACTCTGCAGAAATTTGCCCTATTAGATGTTGGTGTAGCCACAAGACTGGTGGGCACAGGAATGGGCCCTGCTGTGAGTTAATAGATCAAGATTTGTACTTGCATGCACCTGTTGAACCGGGCAGAAAAATTGGGCCTTTGGTGGTGGTGGTGGTGGTGGACGGTGTTGCCACAAGACTGTAGGCCCTCATAGTTACTCTTGGTGGGCGCAGGAATGGGCCCTGCTGTGAACTATTAGATCAAGATTTGTAATTACACGCCCCTGTTAAACAGGGGCTGAAAAATTGTGCCTTAGGCATTGGTGCTGGTGCCACAACACTGCAACCCCTCACAGATACTGTACTCTGAGCACAGCAATGAGACCTGTTGCAAAGCATTGCCTAAAAATTGTAATTACACGCCCCAACAGGGGCTGAAAAATTGTGCCTTAGGCACTGGTGCTGGTGCCACAACACTGCAACCCCTCACAGATACTGTACTCTGAGCACAGCAGTCACACCTGTTGCGAAGCATCTTTTTAAAAAAATTTAATTACACGCCCCTGTTATACAGGGGCTGAAAAATTGTGCCTTAGGCACTGGTGCTGGTGCCACAACACTGCAACCCCTCACAGATACTGTACTCTGAGCACAGCAATGAGACCTGTTGCAAAGCATTGCCTAAAAATTGTAATTACACGCCCCAACAGGGGCTGAAAAATTGTGCCTTAGGCACTGGTGCTGGTGCCACAACACTGCAACCCCTCACAGATACTGTACTCTGAGCACAGCAGTCACACCTGTTGCGAAGCATCTTTTTAAAAAATTGTAATTACACGCCCCTGTTATACAGGGGCTGAAAAATTGTGCCTTAGGCACTGGTGTGGTGGCATGGATCATTGAGGAGGAGGAAGAGGATAGTCAGTGAACATAACAGGACAGTCACTCAGCATCAGCATAGGCAGTCTTGAAGGGATGTGACATTATAAATTATTCCGTTATATCCGCTTCAGGTGTCTGGTAGCTGGTGGTGATCCAAGACTGATTCATTTTTATGAAGGTCAGTCGATCAACCGAGTCGGTGGACAGGCGCACCCTATGATCGGTGACAAATCCTCCAGCAGCACTGAATGTGCGTTCGGAAAGAACGCTGGATGCAGGACAGGCCAGTAGCTCAATTGCATACTGTGCAAGCTCTGGCCAGTGATCCATCCTCAGGACCCAGTAAGCCAGAGGATTTTCGGTGGGAAAGGTGTCCAAGTCTGACCTTGCCCCTAGGTATTCCTGCACCATGTATATCAGACGCTGGCGATGGTTGCTGGAACCGATCATACCTTGGGGCTGTGGACTAAAAAATTGTCTGAACGCATCGGTCAGACGTCCACCTTCCCCACCGCTCCTTCTGCTACTGACCGAAGCCTCAGCAACTTGTCGTCCAGGACCAGGAGTTTGTAACCTCCCAGTTTCTGGGAACGCGTTGCACAGACCTTTCTGCAAGGCCTCCCTGAGATGTCTCATCCTCTGCTCCCTCTGCGACGGCAAGATAAGGTCCGCAACCTTACCCTTGTACCGTGGATCAAGGAGAGTGGCCAGCCAGTAATGGTCACTCTCCTTGATCCGAAGAACACGAGGATCCTTCCGCAGGCTTTGCAGGATCAGGGAGGCCATGCAGCGTAGGTTAGCTGAGGCATTCGGTCCGGAGTCTTCTGGGTCACTGAGGATGACATGATCGCCAGCCACCTCCTCCCAGCCACGTACAAGTCCACTGGTTTGTTGGGACTGTACATCATCCCTAAAAGACTGCTGCTGCTGATGCTGAGTGCCAGGCTCCACCTCCATGCTCACACAATCCTCCTCCTCCTCCTCCTCCTCCTCCTCTTCCTGTGTGATGGGTGGGACAGAAGGAACATTGTCTGGATAAAGGGGGCCTTGAGAGACAAGGAAGTCCTCCTCTTCCTGCCTCTGTTCTGCCTCAAGTGCCCTGTCCATTATCCCACGCAGCGTATGCTCCAACAGGTGGACAAGAGGTACAGTGTCACTGATGCATGCACTGTCACTGCTCACCATCCTCGTGGCCTCCTCAAATGGTGAGAGGACAGTGCATGCATCCCTGATCATGCTCCACTGGCGTGGGGAAAAAAAGCCAAGCTCCCCTGACCCTGTCCTGGTGCCGTAGTCGCAAAGGTACTCATTGATGGCCCTCTGCTGCGTGTGCAGTCGCTGCAGCATGGCCAACGTTGAGTTCCACCTGGTGGGCATGTCACATATTAGGCGGTTCTTGGGCAGGTTCAGCTCCTTTTGCAGCTCAGTCAGCCGAGCACTGGCATTATAAGATCGGCGGAAATGCACACAGACTTTCCTGGCCTGCCTCAGGACATCCTGTAAGCCTGGGAACCTGCCCAAGAACCGCTGCACCACCAGGTTGAGGACGTGAGCCATACAGGGCACATGGGTGAGCTGCCCCTGTCGCAGGGCGGAGAGGAGGTTGGTGCCATTATCAGAAACGACCATTCCTGGCTTAAGCTGGCGTGGCGTCAACCACCTCTCGGCCTGCCCCTGCAGAGCTGCCAGAACCTCTGGCCCAGTGTGGCTCCTGTCCCCCAAACACACCAGCGCAAGCACGGCATGGCATCTTTTTGCCTGCGTACTCGCGTAGCCCCTTGTACGCCTACGGAGCACCGCTGGTTCCGAGGACAGAGCACTCGAAGAGGACATGGAGGAAGAAGAAGAGGAGGGGGTGGAGGAGAGAGGTGTGTCACAACCAGTAGTAGCATTTTGGAGGCGTGGTGGCGGAACAACCTCCAACACTACTGCACCTTGTCCTGCATCCCTCCCAGCTACCAATAGAGTGACCCAATGGGCCGTGAAAGAAAGATAACGTCCCTGTCCATGCCTGCTGGACCATGAGTCAGCGGTAATATGCACCTTACCGCTGACCGCCCTGTCCAGCGAGGCATGGACATTGCCTTCCACATGCCAGTAGAGAGACGGAATCGCCTTCCGTGAGAAAAAGTGGCGTTTGGGAACCTGCCACTGAGGAACCGCACATTGAACAAACTCACGGAAGGGGGCCGAGTCTATCAACTGAAAAGGCAGCAGTTGAAGTGCTAGCAATTTAGCCAAGCTAGCATTCAACCGCTGGGCATGTGGATGGCTGGGAGTATACTTCTTTCGACGGTCCAGCAGCTGGGGCAGGGAAATTTGCCTGCTACAATCGGACGTCGGTGTACTGCAAGTACTTGGTTGTGACACACCTAATTCTACACCTTCAGTCCTCTCAGAGCAGCTTTCAGAGAGGACTGAAGATATAGTGGGGATGGAGATCCCAGCTGATGAGGAGCAAGGAGAGGTCCGCTTTGTTCTTTGGTGTGGGTCTTTTATGTGTGCTTGCCAACGAGCTGCATGGCAGGTCGACATATGTCTGCTCATGCTTGTGGTGCCCAAGCGGCTGATGTTTTGGCCACGCGAGATACGCTTGAGACAAATATTGCAAATAGCAGTGGTGCGATCTGATGCACTCGTCTCAAAAAAGGCCCACACCAAAGAACTTTTGTGATAACGTGCAGAGGCAGCGCCCTGCACAGGCGGAGCTCTGCGGTGTGGTACAGTTGCTGTGCTGGCCTCTAGCTGGCCTCCAGGGGGCATCCTGCCTCGTTGGACATGTGACGCTGCATCCTCCTCCTCCTCCTCCTCTCTCCCTTCAGGCACCCACGTGGAGTCAGTGACCTCATCATCCCCTCCCTCTTCACCACTAGAGCAAACCTGGCAGTAAGCTGCAGCTGGTGGAACACTACTGCCAGATTGCTGTCCTTCAGCATCCCCTCTCTCTGCGCGCACACTACTGACTTCCTCAAGCTGGGTATCATCATCCGAGCCTTCGAATCGTTGGGCATCCTCCTGGAGCATGTACCCAACACTGTGCTCAAACAGTTCGGGGGACTCCTCAGGAGGACATGGTGGGTCTAGGGAAGGGGTGGCTGATGATGCCATTGAGTACGCGTTGGCAGCTGCTCTGCCAGTACCCTGAGCCTGGGTGAGAGAGGATGAGGAGGATGAGGAGGGCTTGGTCATCCATTCTACCAAGCCTTCGGCATGATGCGGCTCCACATGTCCAGCTGCCGAAAACAAAGACAAGCGTGTCCCATGGCCACGTGCTGATGACGATGCACGACCACGTCCACGGCCAGCACTGTTGTCTCTAGAAACAGAGCCTGCCTGCCCTGTGTTCTTGCCTCGGCACGCTCTGCCTCTCCTTGGCGGTCTTCCAGCCATTGTAGTCGGTAGTGTATATAGTATAAAAAATAGAACTCCTATGTGTGCTCACAACACACTGTAGGTCCTATGGGTGCTGACACTAACACACTATAGGTACTATGTGTGCTGCTGACAAGAAAATATAGGAGCTCTGTTTGCTGCCACTAACACACTAGAAGTCCTATGGGTGCTGCTGAGAAGAAAATATAGGAGCTCTGTGTGCTGCCACTAACACACTAGAAGTCCTATGGGTGCTGCTGAGAAGAAAATATAGGAGCTCTGTTTGCTGCCACTAACACACTAGAAGTCCTATGGGTGCTGCTGAGAAGAAAATATAGGAGCTCTGTTTGCTGCCACTAACACACTAGAAGTCCTATGGGTGCTGCTGAGAAGAAAATATAGGAGCTCTGTTTGCTGCCACTAACACACTAGAAGTCCTATGGGTGCTGCTGAGAAGAAAATATAGGAGCTCTGTGTGATGCCACTAACACACTAGAAGTCCTATGGGTGCTGCTGAGAAGAAAATATAGGAGCTCTGTTTGCTGCCACTAACACACTAGAAGTCCTATGGGTGCTGCTGAGAAGAAAATATAGGAGCTCTGTTTGCTGCCACTAACACACTAGAAGTCCTATGGGTGCTGCTGAGAAGAAAATATAGGAGCTCTGTTTGCTGCCACTAACACACTAGAAGTCCTATGGGTGCTGCTGAGAAGAAAATATAGGAGCTCTGTGTGATGCCACTAACACACTAGAAGTCCTATGGGTGCTGCTGAGAAGAAAATATAGGAGCTCTGTTTGCTGCCACTAACACACTAGAAGTCCTATGGGTGCTGCTGAGAAGAAAATATAGGAGCTCTGTTTGCTGCCACTAACACACTAGAAGTCCTATGGGTGCTGCTGAGAAGAAAATATAGGAGCTCTGTGTGCTGCCACTAACACACTAGAAGTCCTATGGGTGCTGCTGAGAAGAAAATATAGGAGCTCTGTTTGCTGCCACTAACACACTAGAAGTCCTATGGGTGCTGCTGAGAAGAAAATATAGGAGCTCTGTTTGCTGCCACTAACACACTAGAAGTCCTATGGGTGCTGCTGAGAAGAAAATATAGGAGCTCTGTTTGCTGCCACTAACACACTAGAAGTCCTATGGGTGCTGCTGAGAAGAAAATATAGGAGCTCTGTGTGATGCCACTAACACACTAGAAGTCCTATGGGTGCTGCTGAGAAGAAAATATAGGAGCTCTGTTTGCTGCCACTAACACACTAGAAGTCCTATGGGTGCTGCTGAGAAGAAAATATAGGAGCTCTGTTTGCTGCCACTAACACACTAGAAGTCCTATGGGTGCTGCTGAGATGAAAATATAGGAACTCTGTGTGATGCCACTAACACATTAGAAGTCCTATGGGTGCTGCTGAGAAGAAAATATAGGAGCTCTGTTTGCTGCCACTAACACACTAGAAGTCCTATGGGTGCTGCTGAGAAGAAAATATAGGAGCTCTGTTTGCTGCCACTAACACACTAGAAGTCCTATGGGTGCTGTTGGGGTGCAATGCTGTGCTAACAGCACTGCGGTTGGTACTACTGCAATACTGTACTAACAGTAAGCACGCACCAGACTAATCCCCAGCAGCAGCTAATAACACACTAACTGTGCAATCAGCAGCAATGAACGATCAATGACTTAGGTAGCAATGGTTTAGCAAAGAAATAGCCAATGGTTTAGCAAAGAAGAGCAAATCTTTCAGTATCAAGCAAAGACAGAATCAGCAGACTAATCTCTCCTAAAGCCGGAACTCATGTGACCGGGGCCGATGGCGTGGCGGCCTTTTAAATGGTGGGGCGTGTACTAAAGCCCCTGAGCTGTAATTGGCTACAGCCGTCCTGCCTGTAGCCAATTATTGCTCTCCGAGTTTCGGGCGCTGTGATTGGCCAAGCATGCGGGGTCACAGTGCATGCTTGGCCAATCATCAGCCAGCAATGCACTGCGCCGGCCGCGCCGGCCGCAATGCATTGCGGGGCCGCTCGCATCACACGAATGTGATGCGAACGGCCCAAATAGTTCTGGGCTCGACGAGCGAGCGAACGCCCGATGCTCGATTCGAACATGGGTTCGAATCGAGCACCGGGCCCATCCCTACTGCTGACTTTTAATAAACATTAAAAGGCTGGAACTCCGCTTTAAGCACAATGCTGAAAATGGAGAGCAACTGAGCATGTGCACAGCAGGGTGAGACATTGTATTACTGGATTTTAAACAATATAGGCACTTATTAATGTTTTACATAGCTATACCTGCAAAAAGGGGCCAGCCTTAAAGGGGTTGTAAAGGTTTGTTTTTTATTTTCTAAATAGGTTCCTTTAAGCTAGTGCATTGTTGGTTCACTTAACTTTTCCTTCAATTTCCCTTCTGTTTTTTTTGTTTGTTTTCTTTGTCTGAATTTCTCACTTCCTGTTTCTCCTCAGTAAGCTGTTCAGTAAGCTGTTCTGGCTGACTAAACACTGCTTTACTGAGGAGAAACCGGAAGTGAGAAATTCAGACAAAGAAAAAAAACATTGGAGTTGGCTGCACTGATGGGCACTGGTGAGGCTGCATTGAAAAACCAGGTGGGCCATGGATGGTGAGCTGATTCGGCGGTTCAATGGGCCACTTGACTGGACTTGCCCCCCAGGCCTAAGGCCGCCAGCCCTCCCCTGAGGACAGGACTTGCTACAAGTGTGGGGAAAACAAAGTAAACCTGGAGTTCACCTTTAAGGTGGACTTAGACACAAGGTCATCTTTGCAATGTTAGTTATATTAGGGAACATTCTTACATTTGTGGACTGTAAGTGTCACCAGTAGAGAGATTTCAGAGGAAATTATGATTGGACTGATAAGGAAACCTTGTAATATCACAATTTTGTCCCCCTGAAATAAACTGGCACTGAAGGTGTGTGCATATTACTTCCATATCTTCACTCTATAGCAAAAAACACAAAAGCTCAGGTGACCCAAGCATTCATGTTTATGTCTGATCTAGGAGTCACCTTTGGAAAGTCAGATCATGCCACTGCCAGCATATCCACCCATCCGCTAAGCTTTATTTTATTACAAGCAATCTGTCTACAACAATGTAACGGTCCATGTTTTGTAGGTTCATGGTAACGTGGATAATTCGTGGAATGAAGAAGAAGTGTGGAGAGTGGAAATGTACATCTCATTCGGCATTATGAGCCTTGGATTGCTCTCCTTGCTGGCGGTGACCTCCATCCCTTCCGTCAATAGCGCCTTAAACTGGAGAGAATTCAGCTTCATTCAGGTACCAGAACACTTTTAGTCAGCACAGACAGAGGGTCTTAAGAAACAATAGTATCTGCACAATGCCCACCCCCAGGCAGTTGCACTTTCCCAGCCACACTCCCTTCTTGCCTTTAGGCACCACAGGAGCTCTCCACTTATGGAGTGGGGCTGCCAGATATAACATACCTCCCAACTTTTTGAGATGGGAATGATGGAAACTTTTAAGTACTGTCGCACCCCTTGCTACGCCCCCTTAAAGGAGAATTGTTAAAAAAAAAAAACAAGATTGGTTAAACCCACAAGTGCTTTTTTTACCACTACTATTCCTTTATATTGGCTTTTGGAATTTACAAATGCAGCAATTTAGAAATCAGATGAAAGGTTTAGCGCTGGAAAACACTTTTTGATAGATAAAAGGTGCATTTTATATACATCTATATAGATCAGACCAAAATGAGGGACAAATAAGGAGGAATGAGGGACAGAGGGACATTCCTCCAAATCAGGGACAGTCCCTCCAAATCAGGGACAGTTGGGATCTATGGGTATAAGCAAGCATGTGACCTTCTTCATGGGACAACACGTGGACCTCAATGAAGCCCCAAACACTGTTCAGTGAGGGGGGAAGTGACATTGTTCCCCTGTCTAAGCTTTGACACTGGCCATCGCTGGAGCTTAGACCGGCTTGAATTTTGGGGGGGGGGGGGTTGGAGGAGAAAAAAGCCTAGGGAGTGGGCTATCTGCAGACACTGTCCTTTGCCCTGATTGTGACAGTGTCAATTTTTGGCATATCAAACATGTGGCGGATAGCAGGCACTATAGCAGTGGTCTCCAAACTGTGGCCTGGAGGCCAGATGCAGCCAATTGCAGGCCTTTATTTGGCCCTTGAAACACTATTCCTCCCAATGACACCAACAATGGGGCCTAATTCCCGCCACTGACACCAGCACCAACAATGGTGTATGATATTTCTCCCACTGACACCAATAATGGCGCACTATTTGTCCCTCTGACGCCAATGATGGGGCATTATTCCTTCCAATGACACCAACAATGGGGAACTGTTCCACCACCTAATACCAAAGATGGGAAACTGTTCTCACTGACGCCTGAACAATTTCTTCTCCTACTGGCCAAAGTTCGGCCCCCTAAAGTCTGAAGGACTGTAAACTGGCCCTTTGTTTAGAAAGTTTGGAAACCCCGACACTATAGGGTGGCACATTGCACTTTTCTTGCCATTATTAGCTTGCTGACAGCTCTGCCGAGGTCCCCTGCAATATCCCAACTGCCAAAATATGTGGAAAGTAGGCACACCACCTCTCCTCCATCCCATAATGCAATGCTCGATGCCTGAGCACTGTCACTTGGGGGGCGGGGGCGAGGCTTGTTTCTAAACCTATGCAAATATTGCCTTTTGAAACGTTTTTTCATAGGACCTTCAGTTGCTCCAATAGTGCTCTGATTGTGCTAGGTTGATATGATGTGGCACCTTATGGGACCACCTGTCCACCACTTATTTACTCTAAGTTCTTTTTTGTCCATTACAGTTGCCAATAATCACAGTTGTATTGGTTTCATAGCTGTTTATTTCAGGTTTAAAGGGGTTGTATGGGTTCAGTTTTTTTTTTTTTTTTTTTTTTTTAAACAAACAGATCATACTTACCTCCACTGTGCAATTTGTTTTGCACAGAGTGGCCCCGATCGTCCTCTTCTGGGGTCCCACGGTGGCTCTCACGGCTCCTCCCCGAAAGCGCTAACCCCCTCTGGGAAGCTCTCTCCCGAGGGGGTTACCTTGCGGGCGCGCTCCCGTGTGATACACTTGGCGGCTATGGCCGCCAAGTGTATGACTCGGCCCCGCCCCCCGGCGCGGCACGTCATTGATTTGATTGACAGCAGCGGGAGCCAATGGCTGCGCTACTATCAATCTAACCAATGAAGAACCTTTAAGCCCTTTGGAAAACGACGTGGGAACGAGCCTACAGAAGTTCGGGGCTCAGGTAAGTAAAACGGGGGCACAGGGGGTCGGAGAGTGCAAGGTGTTTTTTCACCTTAATGCATGGGATGCATTAAGGTGAAAAAACACAAAGGTTTACAACCACTTTAACCACTTCAATACAGGGCATTTTCACCCCCTTTCTGCCCAGACCAATTTTTAGTTTTCAGCGCTGTCACATTATGAATGATAATTGCGCGGTCATGTAACACTGTACCCAAATGAAATCTTTATGTTTTTTTTCCCACAAATAGAGCTTTCGTTTGGTGGTATTTGATCACCCCTGCGGTTTTTATTTTTTGCGCTATAAACAAAATAAGAGCGACAATTTTGAAAAAGCACAATATTTTTTACTTTTTGATTTAATAAATATCACATTTAAAAAAAAAAAAAAAAAAAAAATTTCCCTGTTTTTTTCCCTCAGTTCCCACAATAAGCGTATATTGATTGGTTTGCGCAAAAGTTATAGCATCTACAAATAAGGGGATAGTTTTATTGCATTTTTATTTATTTAATTGTTTTTTACTAGTAATGGCAGCGATCTGCGATTTTTATTGTGACCATGACATTGCGACGGACATATCGGACACTTTTGACACATTTTTGGGACCATTCACATTTATACAGCGATTAGTGCTATAAAACTGCACTGATTACTGTATAAATGTGACTGGCAGGGAAGGGGTTAACACTAGGGGGCGCTGAAGGGGTTAAATATGTTCCCTGGGAGTGATTCTTACTGTAGGGGGAGGGGACTGACAAGGGGAGGAGACCGATGTGTGTTCCTCTGTACTGGGAACACACATCGGTCTCCTCACCTCTGACAGGAGGTGGATCTGTGTGTTTACACACACAGATCCACACTCCTGCCGTGATCACGGGCAATCGCGGGTGCCTGGCGGACATCTCGGCCGCCGGGCACGTGCACCGGGTCTCAAGCGATGCTGCAGGCGCGCGCGCCCCCTAGCGGCCGAGAAGCAAAGGACGTCATAGGACGTCCACCCGGAGGGAGACAAGGTTCCTGCCAACGTCGTATTACTATGGTTCAGTAGGGAACTGGTTAAGAAATACTTCCACAAAAATACAGCATATTTGCCAACACCAAAACATCATCTTTCGAAACCCTGCGTCAACACTGAACTTTATTTTGGCTTGTAGTTTTTCCTTTTTCCGTCACATCTTCAGGTCTTCTTCCTCTTCTCTTTGTAGCGGAGTTGGCAGTCCTAACTACTGCAGGGAGGGGTGTTATTGTGAGCCCAGGCCTGAGATGGTGATGTGTCCATGTCCTCCTAGGCTCACATGAAGTGTGTTGAATGATGCTGGCCATCATTCACCCTGGGAGAAGACTGGTGGGGGACCAGAGTTTCTGCGGGGCACACCACTGAAGACAAGGTGCGTATTGAACCAAGAGCTGTATTATTATTATTATTATTATTTTAGCACCCCTCTGACACCCCAAAGGCTGGATAGCACCTCCAGAGGCAGGAGCGGGCTAGCATTTCACAGCGGGGCTGCGTCCATGGCTAAAATGGGGGGACCAAGATAGTATATTGGGCGACAGTCACTTTTTGTCTTTTTAAAATTTTATTGTAGAAAGGTTAAGAAGATGAAGGTTAGACATGGGAGCCGTCGAAAAATTTGTTTCGTTCCGTTCCGTTCCGTTTCGTATTAAAAAAAAATCGTAATTCGTGTACGGAATTCAATTCGGATTCGTACGAATTTCGTACGACGCGTATAACGACCGATTCGACCGGAACGAACGAATGATTCGACCGGAAATGTACTTCCCCACCCAATTCCAGCAGCAATCTTCTCTCTATAATGTCGAATCTTTTCTCTCTATAATGTCGAATCATTTCTCTCTATGTCGAATCTTTTCTCTCTATAATGTCGAATCTTTTCAATTTGAAGCCGAAATTCGTAAACGAAACTTCGTGAACGAAACTTCATATTTCGTACAGAATTCGTATCCGTAAAAATTCGTAATTCGGATTCGTACAAATGTACGAATTTCAAAAAATTCGTACGAATTTTCGATTCGTACGAAACTAATCGCACATGTCTAATGAAGGTTAGGGGCCCCAGATACTGTAGCAGATTACTTACAGACTCTCCAGATCAATATCCAGCTTCACAGCTTTAAAACCTTTAAGCTGACCTGGGAACACTATAAGCACGTTCCCAAATTTCTGTGAGTCCTCCAAATGAGTCACCAGGCCCTTCTGAAAGACCAGCCTTCTTCCTAGAGCAAGGGGCATCCCCTGGAAATCCTTCTTGGCGCAGCTTCCTCCAGACCAGGCAGGACAGCTTTGGGACCACTTCAACACACGTTAGGCCCCAAAACAGGCTATTGGGCCTAACAGCAGAGCTCCATACAGCAGCACCTCCCTGGGCCTCAGCCCAGGAGAACAGAGCAAGCACATGGCCTGTCCCAGCATGCACCAGCTGCATAAACTTCCTACTGGATTGGCTTAAAAAAATATAAATATTCATATATTCTTAGTTTTGTTTGTGAAATCTCATACTATGACCAGTGATACCAGTGACATCTACAGACGACATTGAGAAATCAAAAAGCCAACTTAAAGCAAAACTTTACCCAAAATAGGAAGTTCTGCTTGGTTTCAACCTTCCCCCCTCTTCTGCCACATTTGGCACTTTTTATTAGGGGGGGGAACAGGTACCTGGTTTTGACAGGTACCCGCTCGCACTTCCAGGCTGATCGCCGCAGCCAACGAACGACCTACTAACTGCTAAAACCAACGGCCAGTACTTCATACTCATACTCTTGGACCTTTCTGCTGCCTTCGACACAGTTGGCCATCTGCTCCTGCTCAGCAAACTCCACACCCTTGGCCTCCGTGATTCTGCTTTATTCTGGCTCTCCTCCTACCTATCTCAGCCCACTTTCAGTGTCACTTACAACTCAATCTCCTCTGCTCCTCTTCCTCTTTCTGTTGGGGTACCCCAAGGCTCCATCCTTGGGCCCCTCCTATTCTCTCTCTGTACCTCTTCCCTGGGCCAGTTGATAACCTCCCATGGCTTCCAATACCACATCCACGCCAATGACACCCAGATCTATCTCTCCACTCCTCAACTCACCCCCTTGATCTCCTCACAGATCACAAACTTACTGAATGACAAATCTGTATGGATGTCACACCACTTTCTCAAACTCAATCTTTCTAAAACTGAGCTTGTTATATTTCCTCCTTCCCGGTCCCCTCCTCACGACTTTAGCATTAAGATTAACGGCACAATCATTGGTCCCTCCACACATGCCAGGGTGCTGAGTGTAATCCTTGACTCTGACTTCTCTTTCAGCCCCCAAATCCAATCACTGGCTAAATCTTGCCGCCTTAACCTTCGTAACATCTCTAGAATTTGCCCCTTTCTGACTAACAACACCACAAAGCAACTTATTCACTCCTTGGTTATTTCCCACCTTGACTACTGCAACTCTCTCCTTAATGGCCTACCCTTACACAGGCAATCCCCCCTTCAGTCTATTATGAGCGCTGCTGCCAGACTCATGCACCTCACTAACCGGTCCGTGACTGCTGCCCCTCTCTGCCAATTCCTTCACTGGCTTCCACTACCCCACTGGTCAAAATACAGCCCCTACCCTGTCCACCTTTAGGAGATCCCTGAAAACCAATTTATTCAGGGAAGCCTATCCCACACCCACCTAAGAACCATACCCAAGCCACCTTTACCAGTTTATCTCCCTAATAGAATGGTTTATCTCCCTAATTTAGAATGTGAGCTCCATGAGCAGGGCCCTCCTATTCCTTCTGTATTGAACTGTATTGTAATTGTGTGGTCCCCCCTCTACATTGTAAAGCCCTGCGCAAACTGTTGGCGCTATATAAATCGTGTATAATAATATGAATTCCACAGATGTTATCCATAAAGAACATTTCTAATAATCACAGTTACGTTTACTGTACACAGAAGCTGTTTATTTCAGACCTGTTTGGGTTAATGGATTACTCCCGTAATAACACAGCACATTTGCCAACACCAAAACGTCAAGTTTAGAAATCCTAAGTCAGTTTAGAAATCCTAAGTCAACACTGAGCTTTACTTTGGCTTCATGTTTTTTCCTTTAGTGTTTGCATGTCATGTCTGGTTTCCTCCCTTATTGCAGCAACACAGTCCTACGGCTAAGGACTTACTCATAGAATGTTCTCTGTTTCTGGGAAATGTTTACAAAGCTTAAAGTGATTGTAAAGTCTCATTTTTTTATTTTTTTTTGTTTTTAAATAACAATCATGTTATACTTACCTGCTATGTTTAGTGGATTTGCATAGAGCAGCCAAGATCCTCCTTTTCTCGGGTCCCTCTTTGCTACATCTAGCCCTCCCCCCTTGCTGAGTGCCCCCACAGCAAGCAGCTTGCTGTGGGGGCACGCGAGATCAGTGTGTCCATTCCGACACGGAGCTGCCGTTCGGCCCCGCCCCCTCTCTCTCCTGATTTGCTAACTGACTTTGATTGACAGCCGCATGAGCCAATGGCAGCCAAATGAGCCAATCAGGAGAGAGAGTCTCGGACAGCCAAAACAATTAACAAAAAGACAGCAGCTACACATACTGCAGCTGCTGGCTTTTAATGATAGGACACTTACCTGTCCTGGAGTCCAGCGATGTCGGCACCCGCAGCTGATGTTTCCATCAGCTGTCGGGTGCTGCCGCCGCCATTGTGGGTAAGGGAACCCGGCAGTGTAGCCTTTCGGCTTCACGCCGGGAACCCTACTGCGCATGCGTGAGGCCCCACTCCTCTCTCCTATTGGACCGGCGGCCGGGGGAGGAGGAGGGAGCCCCGCGGTGATGTCACGGGTCGCAGCCCGGACTTCCGGAAGTGGGAAAGGATAGTATCCTGTCCCCCGGAGGGGGGGAGGAATCAGATGAGCGGAAGTTCCACTTTTGGGTGGAACTCCGCTTTAAGGGGTGCTGGGGACACTGCTGCACACAGAAGGCTTTTTATCTTGATACATAGAATACATTAACCACTTGCCGACCGCCGCACGCTGATGTACGTCGGCAGAATGGCACGGCTGGGCATATTGGCGTACAGGTACGTCCCCTTTAATATGCACAGCCGTGGGTCGTGCGCGTGCCGCCGGCGGTGCACTCACGACCCAGTCAGGTACTCTGTGACCGTGCCTGCGGGACCCGCGGACCCAATCGCCGCCGGTGTCCCGCGATCGGGTCACAGAGCTGAATAATGGGGAGAGGTGAGTGTAAACAAACCTCTCCCCGTGCTTCCTAGTGAGCCTGTCACTGATCGCCTGTCATAGGGAACGACGATCAGTGACGTTACACGCCAAGCCACGACCCCCGACAGTTAGAATCACACATTAGGTCACACTTAACCCCTTTAGCGCCCCCTACAGGTTAACCCCTAAACTGCCAGTGTCATTTTTACAGTAATCAGTGCATTTTTATAGCACTGATCGCTGTAAAAATTACAGTGGTCCCAAAATAGTGTCAAAAGTGTCCGATGTGTCCGCCATAATGTTGCAGTCACGATAATGTTGCAGTTACTAGTAAAAAATAAAATATTAATAAAAATGCCATAAAACTATCCCCTATTTTGTAGATGCTATAACTTTTGCGCAAACCAATCAATAAATGCTTATTGCGATTTTGTTTACCAAAAATATGTAGAAGAATATGTATTGGCCTAAACTGAGGGAAAAAAAAGTTTTTTTATATATTTTTGGGGGATATTTATTATAGCAAAATGTAAAAAATATTGAATTTTTTTCAAAATTGTTGCTATATTTTTGTTTATAGCGCAAAAAATAAAAACCACAGAGGTGATCAAATACCACCAAAAGAAAGCTCTATTTGTGGGAAAAAAAAGGACGTCAATTTTGTTTGGGAGCCACGTCGCACGACCGCGCAATTGTCAGTTAAATCGATGCAGTGCCGAATCACAAAAAGGGGCCTGGTCCTTTAGCAACAAAATGGTCCAGGGCTTAAGTGGTTAAGATAAAAAAAACTTTTGCCTTTACAACCAATTTAAAGTGGAACTGAAGGCAACACTTTTTTTTTTATTCCAGATAGATTAAGGAATGTGTTTTGATGTCACATCAGCTATCCTTGGATCCCTTTCTAATTTAACACAGAGTTTCAGTTGAGACTTCTCTTTATATCTACTTCTATTCTCTTCAGAGGTGTATTATCCACAATTTTCTGTTTTTAAATTTCTATGGACATTATATATATGTGTAGCACACGGACCCCTTTTCCCTACCTTTGGCTCACTTGTAGGAAAAGGGGCACACCGTACCACATGCCCGTACCCTCCTGTGTGAAGAGGTTGAGCGATGTAATGTACCTGGGTCTCCAAGGCTAGGTTCTCCAGAGAATGGTTCTCGTCTCCACTGCAATAAAGACAAGTCTCTATTTCCCCCAATAACTCCAAGGTCCACATCAGTTGCAACTCCAACGTAGAGTTTATTTTCTCATATGCATGGTCACTAGATAGAAAAGGGTGGATGGAGAACAGGACAGCAAAAGGTGTTGGAGTAGGTCCCGACACAAACGAATATACTATTCACTACCTGTATCTTCAAGTAGGCTCAGCTCACCCGGATAGTCTCCCATTAGAGTGGATCCTAGCAGCCGGAGTGATGCTCGAATTAGATTACACACACACAGTCTCTGTTCAAACTGTTACGGGTGAATTTGGGTCTCTGCCACAGACCTGGTGAACTTTGCTTGTGGTATTAGGCCTCTTTCAGGGAGATGACATCCCTCCAGAGAGTTACTGGGCCCCTTCCTCCACTGTGATCTTTCACCAGTCCCTCAGGATTGGTCCTCCCCCAGCCTCCTCTTCCAGATACGGGTCTCCTCGCAAGGCAGCACCCTTGGATTCTTCCTCCCTCTGTGGGCCCCAGCCAAAGGTGCTGGACTCAAGGCCTTCCGTTGCAGCCCCAGGTCTAAAGGTGCCTGGTACTGATCCGCCAGTGTACCGGGCCAGGAAGACTCAGTACTCTCGAACCTGGAACCCCACCCTCGGGCTAAAGGTGCCGGGGTGGCCAACGAACAGAACACCACACTCCCCGGGGTAGGACCCCCGGGAATTCACACCCCACAGGCAGTGTCTGCCCCTTTTATATCCTCTACAGGCATGCACAGCAGGCCGGCACGCCCACCATACCACCGCCGAGAGGGGACATCCAAGGCACAGCACTATACCAGCGGTTCAACCCTAGCCCCTGATGGCAGCGACATCCACAGGCCACAGGGAACTATACACCAGTATCCCACCTGCAGTATAAAATGGTTTAGCAAAGCCCTATACAAATAAGGTGTTTGAGTACAACTACCACTCAAACATTCCCCTAGATTTGAAGACCCCGCTACATATGTTTTCACTATTTAGCACTACTTAATGTGTTGTCACTGTATTATTTATTTCTCATTTTTGACCGTTTAAGATACAGTTTCTCCTGATTGTATGCGCTGCACTCACTTTTTGTTGTTTATCAACTGTGTTTGCCAATTTCAACGTGATCCTAAATTTAGATAACTTCTAATTATCTGATTTGCATAAAATATTCTGCAACTAAACGCAAGCCATATTTTCCCAGCGATCCCCCTGCTATCTCTAACTAGGTCACCCCGTCCTGCTTCTGTCTCATATTCTGAGCTCTATACACGTGTTAAAGATATTCCAGTGCTTTACACTGTCCACAATCAACACATCTGCAGAATACTGTGATATCAATCCAAGGTTTTTATACAGAAAAATCTAATGAGAAGCTTCCAATTGCTTTTTTCTATCTGTGCAGGATTCTGTAGGATCTGGAGAGAGAAAGCAATGCTTTCATTAATGTCTTCTTATGGGAATGTTGAGCAGGAAGCTGATAATATGATACTGAGAGATAGCGGAGATCATACTTATTCCTGCACTGGAATGATGCCAACTAAAATCTTAGCCTTTTTTTTTAGGAGTTATCTCACCGTTTCATCCTTTTCACGTCGGGCTGTATCTTCAGGGGGTGCAATCCCATCCAGTGGTTTTTGGTTCTCATTGTAATGGTTTTCAACAGTGTACTTCTTTCTCTGTGCACATCGGTTGCACAGAAGGAGGGAAGTCCGATCCAAAGACTGAAAAGCTTTGTTTGTACAACATATACAATGCATGCAATCACTATGATTTGCTGTCACTAGTGATGAGCCGAACACCCCCGGGTTCGGTTCGCACCAGAACCCGCGAACGGACCGAAAGTTCGAACGAACATTAGAACCCTATTAAATACAATGGATGCGAACGTTCGAATTCTAAAGTGCTAATTATAACAACTATTATGCATGTTATTGTCCTAAAAAGGGTTTGGGAACCCGGGTTCTGCACCAGGGGACATGTATCAATGCAAAAAGAAGTTTTAAAAACGGTCGTTTTTCGGGAGCAGTCATTTTAATGATGCATAAAGTGAAAAAAAAAAAGTCAAATATTCCTTTAAATATCGTACCTGGGGGGTGTCTAAAGTATGCCTGTGAAGTGCCACGTGTTTCCCGTGTTTAGAACTGTCCCTGCACAAAATGACACTTCTAAAGGAAAAAAAAGCCATTTAAAACTGCTTGCGGCTTTAATGTAATGTCTGGTCCCGGTAATATGGATGAAATTCTTTAAGAAAAATGGCATAGCTACCCCATGACCCCCCCCCCTACCCCAGCCCATTACCAGCCCCTTTGGGTCTTGTATGGATATTAAGGGGAACCCCGCACATAAAATAAAAAAGGCCCTATATACTCTGAACAGCCCTATACAGGCGGTGCATACAAGACAGGGACTGTAGGTTTGTTCTTATGTAGAATCTGTTTGTAATTTTGAACAGGTACATTGTTGAAGTGTAGCTCCAGACCAAAAATCTATTTTTAAACTTTTTGGAAAACATAGGTAAGGGTTATCACCCCTGTAACATTTGTTTTGCTGTCTGTGCCCCTGTTCAGAACATTTCACCTCACTTTCCGTCCCAATGACAACTGTTTTTGAAATGTGGTGTTTTTCTTGAAACAAGGATTGCTGATAAAGCATCAGTACAGAGGAGACACCTTTCTCCCATATTTATTCTTACAGGAGAGAATTTTCCTTCCTAGTGGTAGATTTCCTCTCACTTCCTGTTGTCTTCTTGCGTTTGCAAGTAGGAGTCGTTTGTAAGTTGGATGTTTGAAAGTAGGGACCTGCCGTATATACTCTGCAGAAATAGGCCCCTTAGTTGTTGGTGTTGGCACAACACTGTAAGCACTCACAGTTACTCTTGGTTGGTGCTGGAACGCCCTGCTGTCAACTATTATATCAGGAATTTTAATTACATATAATTGTTGAACAGTGGTAGTAAAAATTGGGCCTTTGATGGTGGTGCTGGTGCCACAACACTGTAAGCCCTGACAGTTACTCTTGGTGGGTGCAGCAATGGGCCCTGCTGTGAATTATTAGATCAAGAATTGTAATTACATGCCCCTGTTGAACAGGGGCTGAAAAATTGGGCCTTAGGCACTGGTGGCACAACACTGCAACCCCTCACAGATACTGTACTTGGAGCACAGCAATGAGCCCTGTTGCAAAGTATTGCTTCAAAAATTGTAATGACACGCCCCTGTTAAACAGGGGCTGAAAAATTGGGCCTTAGGCACTGGTGGCACAACACTGCAACTCCTCACAGATACTGTACTTGGAGCACAGCAATGAGCCCTGTTGCAAAGTATTGCTTCAAAAATTGTAATGACACGCCCCTGTTAAACAGGGGCTGAAAAATTGGGCCTTAGGCACTGGTGGCACAACACTGCAACTCCTCACAGATACTGTACTTGGAGCACAGCAATGAGCCCTGTTGCAAAGTATTGCTTCAAAAATTGTAATTACACGCCCCTGTTAAACAGGGGCTGAAAAATTGGGCGTTAGGCACTGGTGGCGGCACCCATAAACAAAAATGATCTTACAAGCTATCATCATCAATCGTATCATTGAGGACTCGGAGGAGGAGGATAGCCAGTCAACATAACAGCACAGGCACTCAGCATCAGCATCAGTCTTGAAGGGATGTGACATGTTAAAATCAATTAGTCTGTTATATCAGCATCAGGTGTGTGGTAGCTGGTGGTGATCCAAGACTGGTTCATCTTGATGAAAGTCAGTCGATCAACCGAGTCGGTGGACAGGCGCACCCTGTGATCCGTGACAAATCCTCCAGCAGCACTGAATGTGCGTTCCGAAAGAACGCTGGATGCAGGACAGGCCAGTAGCTCAATTGCATACTGTGCAAGCTCTGGCCAGTGATCCATCCTCAAGACCCAGTAAGCCAGAGGATTTTCGGTGGGGAAGGTGTCCAAGTCTGACCTTGCCCCTAGATATTCCTGCACCATGTTTATCAGACGCTGGCGATGGTTGCTGGAACCGATCATACTTTGGGGCTGCGGACTAAAGAATTGTCTGAACGCATCGGTCAGACGGCCACCTTCCCCACCGCTCCTTCTTTGACTGGCCGAAGCCTCAGCAACTCGTTGTCCAGGACCAGGAGTTTGCAACCTCCCAGTCTCTGGGAACGCGTTGCACAGACCTTTCTGCAAGGCCTCCCGGAGTTGTCTCATCCTCTGCTCCCTCTGCGACGGTAACATAAGGTCCGCAACCTTACCCTTGTACCGTGGATCAAGGAGAGTGGCCAGCCAGTAATGGTCCCTCTCCTTGATCCGAAGAATACGAGGATCCTTCCGCAGACTTTGCAGGATCAGGGAGGCCATGCAGCGTAGGTTTGCTGAGGCATTCGCTCCGGAGTCCTCTGGGTCACTAAGGACGACATGATCCGCAGCCACCTCCTCCCAGCCACGTACAAGTCCACTGGTTTCTTGGGACTGTAAATCATCCCTAAAAGACTGCTGCTGATGATGCTGAGTGCCAGCCTCCACCTCCATGCTGACACAATCCTCCTCCTCCTCCTCCTCCTCCTCCTCCTCCTCTTCCTGTGCGATGGGTGGGACAGAAGGAACACTGTCTGGGTAAAGGGGGCCTTGAGAGGCAAGGAAGTCCTCCTCTTCCTGCCTCTGTTCTGCCTCAAGTGCCCTGTCCATTATTCCACGCAGCGTGTGCTCCAACAGGTGGACAAGAGGTACAGTGTCACTGATGCATGCACTGTCACTGCTCACCATCCTCGTGGCCTCCTCAAATGGTGCCAGGACAGTGCATGCATCCCTGATCATGCCCCACTGGCGTGGAGAAAAAAAACCAAGCTCCCCTGACCCTGTCCTGGTGCCGTAGTCGCACAGGTACTCATTGATGGCCCTCTGCTGCGTGTGCAGCCGCTGCAGCATGGCCAACGTTGAGTTCCACCTGGTGGGCATGTCACATATAAGGCGGTTCTTGGGCAGGTTCAACTCCTTTTGCAGCTCAGCCAGGCGAGCACTGGCATTATAAGATCTGCGGAAATGCACACAGACTTTCCTGGCCTGCCTCAGGACATCCTGTAAGCCCGGGTACCTGCCCAAGAAGCGCTGCACCACCAGGTTAAGGACGTGAGCCACACAGGGCACATGGGTCAGTTGTCCCTGTCGGAGGGCGGAGAGGAGGTTGGTGCCATTGTCGCAAACCACCATTCCTGGCTTAAGCTGGCGTGGCGTCAACCACCTCTCGGCCTGGCCCTGCAGAGCAGACAGGACCTCTGCCCCAGTGTGGCTTCTGTCCCCCAAACACACCAGCGCAAGCACGGCATGGCATCTTTTTGCCTGCGTACTTGCGTAGCCCCGTGAACGGCTACGGAGCACCGCTGGTTCATAGGACAAACCACAGGAAGAGGCCATGGAGGAAGAAGAAGAGGAGGGGGTGGAGGAGAGAGGTGTGTCACAACCAGTAGTAGCATTTTGGAGGCGTGGCGGTGGGACAACCTCCAACACTACTGCACCTTGTCCTGAATC
Organism: Rana muscosa; assembly: GCA_029206835.1. Classification (NCBI taxonomy): domain Eukaryota; kingdom Metazoa; phylum Chordata; class Amphibia; order Anura; family Ranidae; genus Rana; species Rana muscosa. Next base: position 268,085,454 of record CM055122.1, read on the forward strand.
CTTCCCAGCTGCCAAAAGAGTGACCCAATGGGCCGTGAAAGAAAGGTAACGTCCCTGTCCATGCCTGCTGGACCATGAGTCAGCGGTAATATGCACCTTACCGCTGACCGCCCTGTCCAGCGAGGCCAAGACATTGCCTTCCACATGGCGGTAGAGAGCCGGAATAGCCTTCCGTGAGAAAAAGTGGCGTTTGGGAACCTGCCACTGAGGAACCGCACATTGCACAAACTCACGGAAGGGGGCCGAGTCTACCAACTGAAAAGGCAGCAGTTGAAGCGCTAGCAATTTAGCCAAGCTAGCATTCAACCGCTGGGCATGTGGATGGCTGGGAGTGAACTTCTTTCGACGGTCCAGCAGCTGGGGCAGGGAAATTTGCCTGCTAGAATCGGACGTCGGTGTACTGCTAGCAGAGTGGGCGCAAGTACTTGGCTGTGACACACCTAATTCTACACCTTCATTCCTCTCAGTGCATGTTTCAGAGAGGACTGAAGTTATAGTGGGGTTGGAGATCCCAGCTGATGTGGTGCAAGGAGAGGTCCGCTTTGTTCTTTGGTGTGGGTCTTTGAGGTAGGCTTGCCAACGAGCTGCATGGCAGGTCAACATATGTCTGGTCAGGCATGTGGTACCCAAGCGGCTGATGTTTTGGCCACGCGATATACGCTTGAGACATATGTTGCAAACAGCAGCTGTGCGATCTGATGCACTAGCCTCAAAAAAGGCCCACACCAAAGAACTTTTTGAATGACGGGCAGAGGCAGCGCCCTGCACAGGCGGAGCTCTGCGGTGTGATTCCGTCGGTGTACTGCCCTTACGCTGGCCACCAAAGGGCATCCTGCCTCGTTGGAGATGTGCCTCCTCCTCATCCTCCTCCTCCTCCTCTCTCCTATTAGGCACCCACGTGGAGTCAGTGACCTCATCATCCCCTCCCTCCTCATCACTGGAGCCAATCTGGCAGTATGCTGCAGCTGCTGGAACATGACTGCCAGATTGGTGTCCTTCTTGAGCATCCCCTCTGTCTGCTCTCACGCTACTGCCTTCCTCTAGCTGGGTTTCATCATCAGACCCTTCGAAACGCTGGGCATCCTCCTGGAGCATGTACCCAACACTGTGCTGAAACAGTTTGGGGGACTCCTCAGGAGGAGGACATGGTGGGTCTAGGGAAGGAGTGACTGATGATTTGTCTGACATTGATACCAGGGAAGACGACGCTTTGGCAGCTGCTTTTCCAGTACCCTGAGCCTGGGTGAGAGAGGATGAGGAGGAGGAGGAGGGCTTGGTCATCCACTCTACCAAGTCTTCGGCATGATGTGGCTCAACATGTCCAGCTGCCGAAAAGAAGGACAAGCGTGTCCCATGGCCATGTGCTGATGACAATGCACCGCGTCCACGACCAGCACTGTTGCCCCCAGACACAGAGCCTGCTTGCCCTCTTTTATTGCCTCCTGACTGTCTGCCTCTCCTTGTTTGCCTTCCAGACATTCTAATAGATGGCCTGCAGGGAGATGGGAAAAAAGCAATAAGGGCTACCTTCAGGTGTCCTTCTCTGTCCCTTGAAACAAGGACTTTCACAGTGAAAGAAACTGACACTCTCCCTACCTACAGTTTTCTGTCCCTAGAATAAATGTTTTTTTTAAGCACAATATAGCACAAGGACAATTCACTCACTGTCCTTACAGGTCCCTGGAAACAAGGACTTGCAGAGTGAAAGAAAATAAACACTCTCCCTACCTACAGTTTTCTGTCCCTAGAAAAAATGTTTTTTTTAATCACAATATAGCACAAGGACAATTCACTCACTGTCCTTACAGGTCCCTGGAAACAAGGACTTGCAGAGTGAAAGAAAAAAAACACTCTCCCTACCTACAGTTTTCTGTCCCTAGAATAAATGTTTTTTTTAAGCACAATATAGCACAAGGACAATTCACTCACTGTCCTTACAGGTCCCTGGAAACAAGGACTTGCAGAGTGAAAGAAAAAAAACACTCTCCCTACCTACAGTTTTCTGTCCCTAGAAAAAATGTTTTTTTTTAATCACAATATAGCACAAGGACAATTCACTCACTGTCCTTACAGGTCCCTGGAAACAAGGACTTGCAGAGTGAAAGAAAAAAAACACTCTCCCTACCTACAGTTTTCTGTCCCTAGAAAAAATGTTTTTTTTAATCACAATATAGCACAAGGACAATTCACTCACTGTCCTTACAGGTCCCTGGAAACAAGGACTTGCAGAGTGAAATAAACTGACACTCTCCCTACCTACAGTTTTCTGTCCCTAGAATAAATGTTTTTTTTAAGCACAATATAGCACAAGGACAATTCACTCACTGTCCTTAGAGGTCCCTGGAAACAAGGACTTGCAGAGTGAAAGAAAAAAAACACTCTCCCTACCTACAGTTTTCTGTCCCTAGAAAAAATGTTTTTTTTAATCACAATATAGCACAAGGACAATTCACTCACTGTCCTTACAGCTCCCTGGAAACAAGGACTTGCAGAGTGAAAGAAACTGACACTGTCCCTACCTACAGTTTTCTGTCCCTAGAATAAATGTTTTTTTTAAGCACACTATAGCACAAGCACAAAACACACTGACACTCTCCCTACCTATCCTTCTCTTTCCCTAAACTAAAGGAATCCAGGTTAAGCAAGAAAGAAATAACAGTCACTGTCCCTGCCTATGCTGCTCTATCCCTGCTCCGGAACACACTACACTAGGCCGCCGTGCTGGCGGCCTTTTATAGTGTGGGGCGTGTACTAAACACCCTCAGCAATAATTGGCCACAGGCATCCTGCCTGTGGCCAATCATTGCTCTCCTCGCTGCCGGCGCTGTGATTGGCCAAGCATGCGGGGTCACAGTGCATGCTTGGCCAATCACAGCGCCTGGATGACACTGCGATGGCGTAGTGCATTGTGGGCCGTTCGCGTCACTCGAATTTGGCGCGAACGGCCCAAATCGTTCGATCTTCGTCGAACGATCGAACAGCCGATGTTCGAGTCGAACGTATGTTCGACTCGAACACGAAGCTCATCCCTAGCTGTCACACTGACTGGTTCCTGATTGTTCATTGGAGACCAGTGGCTGTATAATTTTGGTGCGGATGAGGTGCGGTTTGAGAAACACAGAATGAATGGCTCAAATCGCACTGCTGAAGAATTGCATGTGATTTGAACAGGAATGCAGTGCCATTACTATTCAAAATCGTATGCGGTTCCTGCACCCCATCAGTGCGAACCGTCGCTTAGACAATTATCACCGGAGTCAATGTCCTCATTAGATGATTTCCCCTCTATTCCTGTTTCAGTGCCAACTCACAATTTATTTCCATTACATGACAATGGTCTTCAGGACAAATACAGGGAGTAAAGCCGGCTATATATTACTCCAGCTGGCTAAGCAAAAAAAACTGACAATCTTTTTTTCCATACATTCAAGGTGGATGGGGAAATTCTCCCTGCTGTGTCTTTGTATTCTGACTGCAGGGATTCCCCCACTGCCAGAATACACTGATCAGTGCTGCAGCGGCTGATCAAATGCAGGACCACAATACAAAAAACTGGCTTTAGTTACACTTTAAATTCATGCTTACTTATGCTTTGTCATCCCTGAGACTATCAGTCCATCCAGCTCCGGGATCAGCACTGATCCCCGATCCAATAACTGATTTGGTTGCAGTTGCCCATGTGTTTGTAATGTCAGAAGGCCCAGCTGTCACTTGTTCTCTGCCTTTCATCTAGCAGCTCTGAGGTCACATTACTTTCTCCAGAGAATAAAGCCACTTTTCTCTATCACCTTCTTATTTCCTTCTCTTATCTATTTGATCCTCTATTAAGCTTATAAAGATTTTATTCTCTAATGATTATGAGGAATGAAGAGGTGAAATTTTACACATTTCTTACACATTAGCTACCCAAGGGCTGAACAGGGACAATGAAACGATTCTGTACAAAGAATACAAGGGGCCCAGTTCAAGGCAAAGTTAAGTCATTCCATTCCTAATGCCTTGTACACACGATCGGAATCTCAGATGGAAAAAGTCAGACGGAATTTTTTCATTGGATATTTCGACCGTGTGTGTGTCCCATTGGACTTTTTTCCGTCGGAATTTAGAAAGAGAACATGTTCTCTTTTTTTCCGACGTAAAAAATTTCTATCGGAAGTTCCGTTCGTCTGTAGGGAACTCCGACAAAGAAAAAAACACGCATGCTCAGAATCAAGTCGACGCATGCTCGGAAGCATTGAACTTCATTTTTCTCGGCTCGTCGTAGTGTTGTACGTCACCGCATTCTTGCCGGTCGGAATTTGGTGTGACAGTGGGTATGCAAGACAGCTTGAATGGAATTCCATCGGAAAAATCAGTCGAGTTTATCCTGACGGAAATTCCGATCGTATGTACAAGGCATAAGTCACGTTTTGATCTCCAAGCAAAATATGACTTAGTACTTGGTGGAGAAACCCTTGTTGGCAAGAACAGAGGTAAGACGTTTCTTGTAGTTGGTGACCAGGTTTTGCACACATCTCAGGAGGGTTTTGGTCTACTCTTCTTTATAGATCTTCTCTAAATCCTTAACCACTTGCTTACTGGGCACTTAAACCCTCCTCCTGCCCAGACCAATTTTCAGCTTTCAGCGCTCTCACTTTTTGAATGACAATTGCGCGGTCATACAAGACTATACCCAAATGAAATTATTATTTTTTTCCCCCACAAATACAGCTTTTTTTGGTGGTATTGGATCACCTCTGCGGTTTTTCTTTTTTGTTAAAAAAAAAAAAAAAAAAGACCGATTTAAAAAAAATATATACAAAACCGTTTTATATTTTGTTATAAAATTTTGTAAACAGGTAATTTTTCTCCTTCATTGATGTACGCTGATGAGGCTGCACTGATGGGCACCGATGGGCTGCATTGATGGGCACCGATAAGGTGGCACTAGTGGGCACTGATAGGTGGCACTGGTAGGCACTGAGAGGGGACACTGAGAGGTGGCACTGATGGGTGGCACTGAAGGGCATTGATAGGTGGCACTGGTGGGCACTGAGAAGTGGCACTATTAGGTGGCACTGATAGCTGACAGTTATGGGCACTGATAGGTGGCAGTGATGGGCACTGATGGGTGGCAATGATGGGCAGTGATCAGCACTGGTAGGTGACACTGATATGCAGCACTGCTAGGTGGCGCTGATGAGGCACTGATTGGCACCACTGGTGGGCATTAATAGGTGGCACTCGTGGGCATTGATAGGTGGCACTGTTTTGCACTGGTGGGCACTGATTTGTGGCACTGTGGGCACTGGAAGGCGGTACTGGTGGGCACAGATGAGGCGGATGTGCCTCTTCCTCTTCGGATAAATGTCCCTTGCACAAAAGCCGGTGATCAGCTTTTTTTTCTCCTCACGCTGTCAGCATGAGGAGAAAAAAAAAAGATTACCGAGCTTATGTTTTCATCACGTGATCAGCTGTCATTGGCTGACAGCTGATCACGTGATAAGGGGCTGGGATCGGCCCCTTACTCCGATATGTGATCACCCGAGTCTCAGTGACTCGGTGATCACAGCGCGCTCCGCGGGGAGTGTGCAAATGGGTCATAGCCGTCATTTGGCTATAGTGCGGATCTGAAGGAGTTAAAGGATATGTAAAGGTTTATTTAAAAAATAAAAACAAACATGCCATACTTACATCCCCTGTGCAGTTGGTTTTGCCCAGAGTGGCCCTGATCCTCCTTTGCTGGGGTCCCTTAGCGGCGCTCCTGGCTCCTCCTCTTCTCAAGTGCCACGTTGGAGAGCCGCTCCCCCTCGGGGCACTCATGCGGGCATGCTCCTCCCGTGTCCTGCTGCTGCGTTCATTGACACAGACAGCAGGACTCGGCCCAGTCCTCCCGTGTCATTGGATTTGATTGACAGCAGCAGGAGCCAATGGCTGCGCTGCTATCAATCTATCCAATCAGGACCCAAGACACCGGCTGGAGCTGGTGTGCTCGTCCCCGTCGCTGGAAAGAGCAGGTTCAGGTAAGTAAAAGGGGGGCTCTGGGGGGCTGCTGCATCACAGGAGGTTTTTCACCCTAATGCATAGAATGCATTAAGGTGAAAAACCTAGAGGGTTTACAACCCCTTTAAGGTTTTTTGGCTGTCGCTTGGCAACTCGAAGTTTCAGTTACCTTAAAAAAAATTCTAAAGGATAAAGGTCTGGAGACTGGCTAGGCCACTCCATTACCTTAATGTGCTTCTTCTTGAGCCACTTCTGGCGGTATGTTTTCTTGGCGGTATGTTTTGGGTCATTGTCATGCTTGAAGACCCATCCACCACCTATCTTCAGTGTTCTGGCTGAGGGAAGAAGGTTCTCATCCAAGATTTTACAATTCATGGCCCCGTCCATTGGCCCCTCAATGCGGCAAAGTCGGCCTGTACCTTTAGCAGAGAAATAGCCCCAAAGAATATTGTTTCGACCTCCATGCTTGACTGTAGGGATGGTGTTCTTAGGGTCATAGTCATATTTTTCTTCCTCAAAACGCGCAAAGTTGAGTTAATGCCAAAGAGCTCAATTTTGGTCTCATCTGACCACAACACTTTCTCCCAATCCTTCTCTGAATCATTTAGAGGTTCATTGGCAAACTTTAGATTGGCCTGTACATGTGCCTTCTTTAGGAGGGGGACCTTACGGGCGTTGCAGGATTAAATCCATGGCGGAGTATTCTGTTACCAATGGTTTGTTTGGTGACTGTGGTCCAAACTGCCTTGAGATCATTCACAAGCTCCTCCCGTGTAGTTCTGGGCTGATCCCTCACTTTTTTATGATCATCCTTACCCCATGAGGAGAAATCTTGTATAAAGCTCAAGACTGAAGGCGATTGGTTATTTTTTATTTCTTCCATTTGCGAATAATCGCTCCAACAGTTGTTCTCATCAAGCTTCTTGCTGATGATCTTGTAGCCCATTCCAGCCTTGTGCAGGTCTACAATCTTGTCCCTGGCATCCTTTGACAGCTCTTTGGTCTTGCCCATGATGGCGAGGTTTGAATGGAAGAAAGATTCTGTGGACAGGTGTCTTTTATACACATAATGAGTTCTTCTTAAATTGACAGGACTAATCTGTGTACCACATGAGCACCCACTGTAGCCAGTCTGTTGGAGCAGAATTATTGTTGGTTGGCAGGGGATCAAATATTTATTTTACTCACTGAACTGCAACTCAATTTATAACATTTGTATCGTGTTTTTTCTGGATTTTTGGTTGATATTCTGTCTCTAAATAAAAGAGAACTAGGGACTGCCTGCAGCTCAAAGGGCTGCCTTAGTCCCATTTAAATTATCAATGATTTCAATCACCATCGACACCACTAAAAGCATCATCAGAAGCCTCCAAGACAGTACATCACCAAACGACATTATTCCCACAAAACTCCTGAAAGAATGTACCGACATCTTGGCACCCACCATCACAAATCTTATAAATCAATCGTTCAAAGAAGGGATTGTCCCTACCTCCCTCAAGCAAGGTATAATCAAACCCCTCCTAAAGAAACCGAACCTCGACCACAAAGACCCAAACCACCGGAGACCGGTAACTAGCCTTAAGACCTTCTCCAAGTTAATTGAGAAAGCAGCAGTACAACAGCTAAGACTCCATTTGGATACCCACAAACTCCTGGACCCACTACAATCAGGTTTCCACCCTGGCCACGGGACAGAAACGGCACTTCTCAAAATATGGGATGACGCCCTCAAAGCAGCAGATGAAGGAGAATTTTGCTCACTCGTCTCATAGAAGTAGCCGGAGTTGCAGACTCTGATCTACCATGGTTCGCATCGTTCCTGGAGAACCGATCCCAGACAGTGAAACTAGGAACCTTCACTTCGGAAGCACGGACCATTACATGCGGAGTCCCTCAAGGATCACCCGTCGCCCGTGCTCTTCAACATCTACCTCCGCCCACTCCTCAAAATCATCAGCAAACAGGATTTGCTCTACCACTCTTACGCTGATGACACTCAACTTTACTTACGCATCACCAACAAAAAAGACCAATATCACGGATTAGAGAAATGCCTTACACTGATAGACAATTAGATGAAGGAGAGTTCCCTCAAACTTAATGGATCCAAAACAGAACTTCTCTTTCTGCACGCAAACCGGAAGACGAACTCTAGGACGACAGGGACACCACCCACCATCCTTGGACAAACCATCACCCCAAGCATCAAAAGTCAAAAGTCTCAGAGTCATCTTTGACTCAGACATGACTATGGACGCCCAAATAGGATCAGTAGTCAGCGGATCTCACCATCTTCTCCGCTTGCTACAAAGACTCATCCTCTTTATCCCGGAAGAGGATACAGCAGTAGTAGTTGGAGCAATCATCAATTCCCGACTTGATTATGCAAAATCCCTCTACCTTGGACTACCTAAATACCAGATTTCTCGGCTACAAGTCATCCAGAACACAGCAGCAAGACTGGTAATGGGAAAAAAAACATGGGAATCAATCACCCTGTCCCTGAAGACACTCCATTGGCTAGCTGTAAAGGATCGGGTGACTTTCAAGACCCTCTGCCTCACTCACAAATGCACACAAGAAAACACTCCTCAATACCTATGCGAGAAAATAAAACACTACATCCCCAATCGCGTTCTATGATCAACTATTCAAAACCTCCTCCACATCCCTAAATCGCGCTACAAATCTAAAGGAGAACAAAGATTCGCAGTCCAAGGACCACGGCTATGGAATGCTCTACCAATGAACATCCGCATGGAAGTGTAGCGGCCTCCTCACTCCCCTCTCTTGTTCTTGCTCGTCTGTCTCTTGTCTAGGGGTATCTCAGAGGGGAGAGAGTGGGGACACCACGCCAGGCCTCCACCACATGTATCAGTGCGGTATAGGCAACGTTCTTAATTTACCTTCGGGTCAGTGTTGTGCACCTGGATCCTCCCTCCGAGAGTCACCTTGAGCCATGTCCGTCAGAAATGAGCCCCACACCATTAAAGTCCAACACTCCTTTATTCTCATGCGAATGAACACAAACAGTTGAACTCCCTTGAAGAACAGCACAGGAAAGGAGGTGTGGATGCGAATAGGCCCACACACAATCGTTCTCCACTTTCCTTCCTGAAAGTGGGTTGCGGTCTCCGCACGAGGGGGGATTTCCTTCCAGGCGATCTCCGATGAGAGGCTCACCTGTCACCGGCAATATGCGGCACCGGGTCTTCAAGTGAGGAGCTCCCCCCGGTCCATTGCGCCTTCCGGATTCGGGTACCCAAACCCTGGGTTCCCTAGGATCTCCTTCCCTCGCGGAACTCAGTGTTGGGCACTGAGCTCCGGACCTCCATTCAAGTACCTCACCCCAGGCTAAAGGAGCCTGGGATGGAACATGATCTCCGGTGGTCCTCTAGGCCTAGGCCACCCAGAGGACTGGCACGAACCACCGTCCGCAGGCTAAAGGTGCCTGGGACTACAAACCCCGTGACAAAGATGGCCGGCCCCTTTATACCCTCTCCCAGCAAGCACGGCGGGCTCCCCGCCCCACCATACCGCTGCCGAGGGAGGACAAAAAGGGGTACGGCACACAGCAATGGTTCAACCCCCAGCCTGTGGCGACAGCGCCACCTGCTGGGCCACAGGGAATCACACATCACTGGTGTCACTGCCAGATTCAAATTTACACACGGGAAAGTGCATACCCGCTACACTCTCCCCTCTGTCCTTTGACACTGGTCCCCAGTGTCTGGAGTAAATCATGCCCTCAATGGCTGACATAATCCAGTCCAGAAACCCACTAACAATTGTGGTAAAAATAACTTTGAAAAAAAACTGTCACACTGAAACAATTGTGTCTGAGCCCTGTAATTGAAAGGGAAAGAAACAACAGCATGTAATCATAACCTTAAATCACATTTTACATCATACTTTTCCCACCCATCCTGACTAAGATCCACCCATCCTCAGTGATCTTGAAGGGTTGCTCTCCTGCAGAGGGAAAAGAAAGAAACAACACACATAACCCTGACACATATATTCGTGTAGGAGGAAAGAAACTTCTCCGTAAAGAAATCCCTTTTCTCCAAAGAGTAATGCCGCGTACACACGATCATTTTTCCCGTCGGGAAAAATGACATTTTTTCCTTTGGACGAGAAAAACGATCGTCTGTGGGCTTTTTGCCGTTTTTCCCGACGGGAAAAACGGCATTAATCACGATGAGAAAAATTAGAACATGTTCTAATTTTTCTCATCGTTTTTTTCAGCATTTTTTTCCGCGGCAGTTTTCCCATAGGGAAACATTGCCACGGAGCCCACACACGGTTGTTTTTCTCGACAAAGAAAAAAATGACGGGAAAAACGGTCGTGTGTGGGGGAACATGCCGTTCCCTCGTTTTTCATTTTTTTTCATGTCGTGATTCACGGCGGTGTTTTCACCGCCGTGAATCACGATCGTGTGTACGCGGCATGAGTGTGTGAAAAGTGTTAACGTTATGCAACACTGCCACCTGGTGACAGCATCACGGTAACTGCACTCATGAAACTTCTCCGTCTTCTCTTTGAGCCCTATCTACCCCAGAGTCTGTGATCTTTTCTTTGGAAAAATGAAGAACAAACCAGGAACAGTTCCTCATTCCTCTGGGCACAAAAAAAAACAACGGCCCCAGAAAGTTCAGCAGCACAGAAAAAAAATAATGGAGTCTTTCTCTCCTTAAAAGGTAAAAGCGGGGATGCGGCAGAACAAGTGGTCTCAAGTGCTTGTCCATGGTTTCTAGATGATACTCCACATCTCCTTCTTTACGCAGGATCAGCACTGTGTCTGCATGGATGTGACGTCCCAACATCCACTCTGCCTTGCAGTCTTTAAAATGTTGAGAAGCCTTGGGAGAGCATGTAAGGTACCTGCGGGTGTGCGGGACTTTTAAGTGAGTCCACACAAAGTCATCGTACCAGCGCTCCCGGCATACTTCCACTTCATAAAGCAGTTCCTTCGACAAGTATGGATACTCCCACCCATACTCCGCAGCAACCTTCTGGCTGAACAGGCGCTGTAATCTCGCCAAAGGAGGCATGGTAGCTTTGTCCCCTTCACCAGGCAAAACTATTAAGTCCGGGTGACGAGGCACTCTGACTACCTCCAATCTGGGCATAGGCGCCCGCAGCAACAGTCTCTTTTCCCCAACATCAGGTGCAGTGGCACCGGAGATGTAGGGACAAGCTGAGGACGGGACCCCTCTTCTGGCGCTGGTACCTCCACCCGGGGCGTACTCTCCCCTGTAGACATAGGTGGATCCCTGGTTCTGCGGGATGAAGCAAGCGGTACCTTGTCCCAGCCCTTCTCGGCAAACAAATCATCTATGGCAACGTCGTCTCCCATGTCCGAGAGCGACTCTAGGTCGGAGGTGTCACACTCTTCCGCGGGTATGTATCCAGTTGTAGAAACGGAACCACCACCTCCCGCGGACTTGCTGGGCCATAACTTCCCGACACCTCCGCCCACACACCAAATCTCTCAGCCTGGCTTACCTCGGCCTTTTCTTGAAGCAGGATGTCCGGAACCCTCGTCAACGGATTCATCCGGGCCGGACATAAGCGGGCGGGACGGTCCACCACAACCGCTGGTCGGGGCTACCATGCCGGTCTTCCTCTTCGGTGGTGGACGCTGCGATACAGTGGTGACCGAGTCAGCATCCTCGGATTTCTCCCGTTGAGTTTTCACGACCTCCTCCGCGGTCGCTGCAGTGTGCGCAGGGATGGCTCTCACAGCAGTGATTCCTCCTCTTTGAGTGGTGGTACCTGAAGCCCGGCCAGGGTAGATGGTTCTCAGCCTCTCCACCGCCGGATCCACTTCGAACAGAAACTCCCCACAGGCCTCACAACGTCCGAACGGCTTCAGCTGACACACCAGTCCCGAACAGCCAGGACAAATCACACCCAGGGCCTCAACGTCCATGCACGAATACAGGGCTAATCGACCCCTTGGCTTTAGCCGGATCCCTGTATCCGTTACTGGAGCAGCAGCGGTCAAAGTCATGGTGGAAGGGTGAACTGGAATCCACGAGGCATGTCCAAACATGGCGACCTGTTGCTAAACCATCGCACACTGCAAAGTTTTTGCGCCAACGTCCCACGTGTAGTCCTTCACACGTATTGGACTCCTCCCCTTTGCTCCAGTTTGCGGGCTTTTCTTCTTTTTGAGTCACGCCCACGAACTAAGCGATGGGGGTGTGCCTGGTGGCGCAGTGCAACTAGAAACCCCCACGTGTAGTCCCTCACACGGCTGAGTTTCCCCCTCTCCTCGCTCTTCTGTGCGGGCCTTTCCCTTCCATGGGTCATGTCCACAACTTTGAGCACCGGGGTGCACTTCGGCCAATAAAGGCCTGCCTATTCGTTTAACTCCTCCGACAGACACATTCAATACTCGTGGTGCACAAACACTATACCGGACCCGAGCCCCCACGTGTAGCGGCCTCCTCACTCCCCTCTCTTGTTCTTGCTCGTCTGTCTCTTGTCTAGAGAGGTATCTCAGAGGGGAGAGAGCGGGGACACCACGCCAGGCCTCCACCACATGTATCGGTGCGGTATAGGCAACGTTCTTAATTTACCTTCGGGTCAGTGTTGTGCACCTGGATCCTCCCTCCGAGAGTCACCTTGAGCCATGTCCGTCAGAAATGAGCCCCACACCATTAAAGTCCAACACTCCTTTATTCTCATGCGAATGAACACAAACAGTTGAACTCCCTTGAAGAACAGCACAGGAAAGGAGGTGTGGATGCGAATAGGCCCAGACACAATCGTTCTCCATTTTCCTTCCTGAAAGTGGGTTGCGGTCTCCGCACGAGGGGGGATTTCCTTCCAGGCGGTCTCCGACGAGAGGCTCACCTGTCACCGGCAATATGCTGCACCGGGTCTTCAAGTGAGGAGCTCCCCCGGTCCATTGCGCCTTCCGGATTCGGGTACCCAAACCCTGGGTTCCCTAGGATCTCCTTCCCTCGCGGAACTCAGTGTTGGGCACTGAGCTCCGGACCTCCATTCAAGTACCTCACCCCAGGCTAAAGGAGCCTGGGATGGAACATGATCTCCGGTGGTCCTCTAGGCCTAGGCCACCCAGAGGACTGGCACGAACCACCGTCCGCAGGCTAAAGGTGCCTGGGACTACAAACCCCGTGACAAAGATGGCCGGCCCCTTTATACCCTCTCCCAGCAAGCACAGCGGGCTCCCCGCCCCACCATACCGCTGCCGAGGGAGGACAAAAAGGGGTACGGCACACAGCAATGGTTCAACCCCCAGCCTGTGGCGACAGCGCCACCTGCTGGGCCACAGGGAATCACACATCACTGGTGTCACTGCCAGATTCAAATTTACACACGGGAAAGTGCATACCCGCTACACTCTCCCCTCTGTCCTTTCACACTGGTCCCCAGTGTCTGGAGTAAATCATGCCCTCAATGGCTGACATAATCCAGTCCAGAAACCCACTAACAATTGTGGTAAAAATAACTTTGAAAAAAAACTGTCACACTGAAACAATTGTGTCTGAGCCCTGTAATTGAAAGGGAAAGAAACAACAGCATGTAATCATAACCTTAAATCACATTTTACATCATACTTTTCCCACCCATCCTGACTAAGATCCACCCATCCTCAGTGATCTTGAAGGGTTGCTCTCCTGCAGAGGGAAAAGAAAGAAACAACACACATAACCCTGACACATATATTCGTGTAGGAGGAAAGAAACTTCTCCGTAAAGAAATCCCTTTTCTCCAAAGAGTAATGCCGCGTACACACGATCATTTTTCCCGTCGGGAAAAATGACATTTTTTCCTTTGGACGAGAAAAACGATCGTCTGTGGGCTTTTTGCCGTTTTTCCCTACGGGAAAAACGGCATTAATCACGATGAGAAAAATTAGAACATGTTCTAATTTTTCTCATCGTTTTTTTCAGCATTTTTTTCCGCGGCAGTTTTCCCATAGGGAAACATTGCCACGGAGCCCACACACGGTTGTTTTTCTCGACAAAGAAAAAAATGACGGGAAAAACGGTCGTGTGTGGGGGAACATGCCGTTCCCTCGTTTTTCATTTTTTTTCATGTCGTGATTCACGGCGGTGTTTTCACCGCCGTGAATCACGATCGTGTGTACGCGGCATGAGTGTGTGAAAAGTGTTAACGTTATGCAACACTGCCACCTGGTGACAGCATCACGGTAACTGCACTCATGAAACTTCTCCGTCTTCTCTTTGAGCCCTATCTACCCCAGAGTCTGTGATCTTTTCTTTGGAAAAATGAAGAACAAACCAGGAACAGTTCCTCATTCCTCTGGGCACAAAAAAAAACAACGGCCCCAGAAAGTTCAGCAGCACAGAAAAAAAATAATGGAGTCTTTCTCTCCTTAAAAGGTAAAAGCGGGGATGCGGCAGAACAAGTGGTCTCAAGTGCTTGTCCATGGTTTCTAGATGATACTCCACATCTCCTTCTTTACGCAGGATCAGCACTGTGTCTGCATGGATGTGACGTCCCAACATCCACTCTGCCTTGCAGTCTTTAAAACGTTGAGAAGCCTTGGGAGAGCATGTAAGGTACCTGCGGGTGTGCGGGACTTTTAAGTGAGTCCACACAAAGTCATCGTACCAGCGCTCCCGGCATACTTCCACTTCATAAAGCAGTTCCTTCGACAAGTATGGATACTCCCACCCATACTCCGCAGCAACCTTCTGGCTGAACAGGCGCTGTAATCTCGCCAAAGGAGGCATGGTAGCTTTGTCCCCTTCACCAGGCAAAACTATTAAGTCCGGGTGACGAGGCACTCTGACTACCTCCAATCTGGGCATAGGCGCCCGCAGCAACAGTCTCTTTTCCCCAACATCAGGTGCAGTGGCACCGGAGATGTAGGGACAAGCTGAGGACGGGACCCCTCTTCTGGCGCTGGTACCTCCACCCGGGGCGTACTCTCCCCTGTAGACATAGGTGGATCCCTGGTTCTGCGGGATGAAGCAAGCGGTACCTTGTCCCAGCCCTTCTCGGCAAACAAATCATCTATGGCAACGTCGTCTCCCATGTCCGAGAGCGACTCTAGGTCGGAGGTGTCACACTCTTCCGCGGGTATGTATCCAGTTGTAGAAACGGAACCACCACCTCCCGCGGACTTGCTGGGCCATAACTTCCCGACACCTCCGCCCACACACCAAATCTCTCAGCCTGGCTTACCTCGGCCTTTTCTTGAAGCAGGATGTCCGGAACCCTCGTCAACGGATTCATCCGGGCCGGACATAAGCGGGCGGGACGGTCCACCACAACCGCTGGTCGGGGCTACCATGCCGGTCTTCCTCTTCGGTGGTGGACGCTGCGATACAGTGGTGACCGAGTCAGCATCCTCGGATTTCTCCCGTTGAGTTTTCACGACCTCCTCCGCGGTCGCTGCAGTGTGCGCAGGGATGGCTCTCACAGCAGTGATTCCTCCTCTTTGAGTGGTGGTACCTGAAGCCCGGCCAGGGTAGATGGTTCTCAGCCTCTCCACCGCCGGATCCACTTCGAACAGAAACTCCCCACAGGCCTCACAACGTCCGAACGGCTTCAGCTGACACACCAGTCCCGAACAGCCAGGACAAATCACACCCAGGGCCTCAACGTCCATGCACGAATACAGGGCCAATCGACCCCTTGGCTTTAGCCGGATCCCTGTATCCGTTACTGGAGCAGCAGCGGTCAAAGTCATGGTGGAAGGGTGAACTGGAATCCACGAGGCATGTCCAAACATGGCGACCTGTTGCTAAACCATCGCACACTGCAAAGTTTTTGCGCCAACGTCCCACGTGTAGTCCTTCACACGTATTGGACTCCTCCCCTTTGCTCCAGTTTGCGGGCTTTTCTTCTTTTTGAGTCACGCCCACGAACTAAGCGATGGGGGTGTGCCTGGTGGCGCAGTGCAACTAGAAACCCCCACGTGTAGTCCCTCACACGGCTGAGTTTCCCCCTCTCCTCGCTCTTCTGTGCGGGCCTTTCCCTTCCATGGGTCATGTCCACAACTTTGAGCACCGGGGTGCACTTCGGCCAATAAAGGCCTGCCTATTCGTTTAACTCCTCCGACAGACACATTCAATACTCGTGGTGCACAAACACTATACCGGACCCGAGCCCCCACGTGTAGCGGCCTCCTCACTCCCCTCTCTTGTTCTTGCTCGTCTGTCTCTTGTCTAGAGAGGTATCTCAGAGGGGAGAGAGCGGGGACACCACGCCAGGCCTCCACCACATGTATCGGTGCGGTATAGGCAACGTTCTTAATTTACCTTCGGGTCAGTGTTGTGCACCTGGATCCTCCCTCCGAGAGTCACCTTGAGCCATGTCCGTCAGAAATGAGCCCCACACCATTAAAGTCCAACACTCCTTTATTCTCATGCGAATGAACACAAACAGTTGAACTCCCTTGAAGAACAGCACAGGAAAGGAGGTGTGGATGCGAATAGGCCCAGACACAATCGTTCTCCATTTTCCTTCCTGAAAGTGGGTTGCGGTCTCCGCACGAGGGGGGATTTCCTTCCAGGCGGTCTCCGACGAGAGGCTCACCTGTCACCGGCAATATGCTGCACCGGGTCTTCAAGTGAGGAGCTCCCCCGGTCCATTGCGCCTTCCGGATTCGGGTACCCAATCCCTGGGTTCCCTAGGATCTCCTTCCCTCGCGGAACTCAGTGTTGGGCACTGAGCTCCGGACCTCCATTCAAGTACCTCACCCCAGGCTAAAGGTGCCTGGGATGGAACACGATCTCCGGTGGTCCTCTAGGCCTAGGCCACCCAGAGGACTGGCACGAACCACTGTCCGCAGGCTAAAGGTGCCTGGGACTACAAACCCCGTGACAAAGATGGCCGGCCCCTTTATACCCTCTCCCAGCAAGCACGGCGGGCTCCCCGCCCCACCATACCGCTGCCGAGGGAGGACAAAAAGGGGTACGGCACACAGCAATGGTTCAACCCCCAGCCCGTGGCGACAGCGCCACCTGCTGGGCCGCAGGGAATCACACATTACTGGTGTCACCGCCAGATTCAAATTTACACCCAGGAAAGTGCATACCCGCTACAAAAGAAAACCACCAGGGCCTTCAGGGAAAAACTTAAGACCCATCTCTTCTGAAGGATCATGACGACAATGGATACACTCACTCATCTGCAATTGTTTTAGCTTTAGTCGTATTTAGTTGACTAAAATCTGCAGTACCTTTTAGTCGACTAAAATCATACAGATTTAGCCACTCTGAATGGTCTGAGGAGGCATGTAATGCACACAGTGCTTTGGACAATCTGAGGAGGCCTGTAATGCTGCACAGTGCTCAGGACGGTGGTCTGAGGAGGCCTGTAATGCTGCACAGTGCTCTGGACGGTGGTCTGTGGAGGTCTGTAATGCTACACAGTGCTCTGGATGGTGGTCTGAGAGGCCTATAATGCTGCACAGTGCACTGGACGGTGGTCTGAGAGGCCTGTAATGCTGCACAGTGCTCTGGATGGTGGTCTGAGGGGAGGCCTGTAATGCACAGTGCTCTGGATGCCTGTGATCAGAGGAGGCCTGTAATGCACATAGTACTCTGGATGGTGTTCAGAGGGAGGCCTGTAGTCTACACTAGGGATGAGCTTCGTGTTCGAGTCGAACATACGTTCGACTCGAACATCGGCTGTTCGATCGTTCGACGAAGATCGAACGATTTGGGCCGTTCGCGCCAAATTCGAGTGATGCGAACGGCCCACAATGCACTACGCCATCGCAGTGTCATCCAGGCGCTGTGATTGGCCAAGCATGCACTGTGACCCCGCATGCTTGGCCAATCACAGCGCCGGCAGCGAGGAGAGCAATGATTGGCCACAGGCAGGATGCCTGTGGCCAATTATTGCTGAGGGGGTTTAGTACACGCCCCACACTATAAAAGGCCGCCAGCGCGGCGGCCTTGTGTAGTGTGTTCCGGAGTAGGGAAAGAGAAGCATAGGCAGGGAAAGTGTCATTATTTTTCCTTTACATAATCCTGCATTCCTTGTGTTTAGGGACAGATAAGGATAGGTAGGGAGAGTGTCAGTGACAGTGTGCTATTCTGTGCTAATCCTTGTTTGTAGGGACAGAGAGGTACAGTGAGGGAAAGTGTCAGTGTGCTATTCTGTTCTAAACCAATCTTGCTGAACCATATTTTCAATCCTTGAGTTTAGGGACAGAGAGGTACAGTGAGGGAAAGTGTCAGTGTGCTATTTTGTGCTAAATCTTGTTTGTAGGGACAGAGAGGTACAGTGAGGGAAAGTGTCAGTGTGCTATTTTGTGCTAAATCTTGTTTGTAGGGACAAAGAGGTACAGTGAGGGAAAGTGTCAGTGTGCTATTCTGTTCTAAACCAATTTTGCTGTTCCATATTTTCAATCCTTGAGTTTAGGGACAGAGAAGGACACTCGTAGAAATTATCAGTGTGCTATTCTGTGCTAAATCTTGTTTGTAGGGAGGGACAGAGTAGGACAGTGAGGGAAAGTGTCAGTGTGCTATTCTGTTCTAAAACTATTTTGCTGAACCATATTTTCAATCCTTGAGTTGAGAGACAGAGAGGTACAGTGAGTGAAACTGACAGTGTGCTATTCTGTTCTAAACCAAATTTGCTGTTCCATATTTTCAATCCTTGAGTTGAGGGACAGAGAGGTACAGTGAGGGAAAGTGTCAGTGTGCTATTCTGTTCTAAAACTATTTTGCTGAACCATATTTTCAATCCTTGAGTTGAGAGACAGAGAGGTACAGTGAGTGAAACTGACAGTGTGCTATTATGTTCTAAACCAATTTTGCTGTTCCATATTTTCAATCCTTGAGTTGAGGGACAGAGAGGTACAGTGAGTGAAACTGACAGTGTGCTATTCTGTTCTAAACCAATTTTGCTCTTCCATATTTTCAATCCTTGAGTTGAGGGACAGAGAGGTACAGTGAGTGAAACTGACAGTGTGCTATTCTGTTCTAAACCAATTTTGCTGTTCCATATTTTCAATCCTTGAGTTTAGGGACAGAGAAGGACACTCGTAGAAATTATCAGTGTGCTATTCTGTGCTAAATCTTGTTTGTAGGGAGGGACAGAGTAGGACAGTGAGGGAAAGTGTCAGTGTGCTATTCTGTTCTAAAACTATTTTGCTGAACCATATTTTCAATCCTTGAGTTAAGGGACAGAGAAGGATAGGCAGGGGACAGTGTCAGTGTCATTGTTGCTAAGCCTCCTGCACAGTATACACCTGAAGGTAGCCCTTATTGCTGTTTTTCCCATCTCCCTGCAGGCCATCCATTAAAATGTCTGAAAGGCAACCAAGGAGAGGCAGACAGTCAGGAGGCAAAAAAAGAGGGCAAGCAGGCTCTGTGTCTGGGGGCAACAGTGCTGGTCGTGTACGCGGTGCATTGTCATCAGCACATGGCCTGTAACGTACCTTAGGTGTGAGCCTGACGTGCGGAGAGGGACCTCCCGTACAACCCCGGCTCGGAGACCACTGGAGTGGGGACAGTGGTGGTAAGAGCACGGTGAGGTAAGGGTGCCTGTCTGATCCTCACTGCTTGGAGTGGTGGAGCCGAGTGGAGACTAGAACGGCTGGTTCCGGAAGCAGCGGATGCAGGTCAGCAGGTGCAGCTTGCAGAGCAGAGGATGCAGGTCAGCAGGTGCCGGTTTGCAGGGCAGGGATGCAGGTCAGCAGGTGCCGGTTTGCAGGGCAGGGATGCAGGTCAGCAGGTGCCGGTTTGCAGGGCAGGGATGCAGGTCAGCAGGTGCAGGTTTGCAGGGCAGGGATGCAGGTCAGCAGGTGCAGGTTTGCAGGGCAGGGATGCAGGTCAACAGGTGCAGGTTTGCAGAGCAGGGATGCAGGTCAACAGGTGCAGGTTTGCAGAGCAGGGATGCAGGTCAACAGGTGCAGGTTTGCAGAGCAGGGATGCAGGTCAACAGGTGCAGGTTTGCAGAGCAGGGATGCAGGTCAACAGGTGCAGGTTTGCAGAGCAAGGATGCAGGTCAGCAGGTGCAGGTTTGCAGAGCAAGGATGCAGGTCAGCAGGTGCAGGTTTGCATTGCAAAGGATGCAGGTCAGCGTGTGCAGCTTGCAGAGCAGAGGATGCAGGTAAGCTAGTGCAGGTTTGCAGAGTCAGCAAGCCGGGTCATACACATCAAGGTAAACATCACAAGTGGCAGGCAGAGAGTAGTCAAAGTCCAGGCCGAATCTTAGCAACAGGCAGACTGGCAGATAACTGAGCAGGGTCAAACGAGCCGAGGTCAGGACTGGAGACAGAAGCGTGGTCAGGAAGCCGGGTCAAACACAGGAACAGGATACAAGCACAGAATCAGGAACTCAGGGAACAGAAGCAGATCAAACCGCAAGGGCAACATCTCTGGAATGTCTTTTATAGGAAGTACATGGGAGGAGCAAGGGGTTCAGAGTTCAACAGTAATCAGACACCAAGCAGAGTAGTCTAATGGATCAGATAGGTTATCCAGCAGATCAGGCAGGGAACTGTCCAGCATCTCAGATAGCTCCGCTGGAAGAGTCAATGCCAGACACAGAAGAGGTCCCAGGTTCAAGCCCAGCACGTCCCTGACAGTGCCCCCCCCCCCTTAAGGGCAACCTCCGGGTGCCCAATAGAGCTCTTTTCTGGGGGTGACTGCGAAAAAAAGCCTGGATTAACTCTCGGGCGTGGATGTTCTGTTGGGGTTCCCAGGAGTTCTCCTCCAGACCGTACCCCTTCCACTTGATCAGGAATTGAAGCTGGTTCCCTCTTCTTCGGCAGTCCAAGACGGCCTCCACCTCAAACTCCTCATCACCGTCAATAATTACAGGCTTGGGTGGTCCCGATCCCCTGTCTGGGAACGGGTCGGGCACTGTGGGTTTCAGCAAGGAAACGTGAAAGACTGGGTGAATCTTCAACGACTCCGGTAAGGCAAGTTCATAGGAAACCTCGTTTAATTTCCGTTTTACTGGGAAAGGACCGATGAACTTGGGTGCCAGTTTCCTTGCGGGGCAAGCCATCTTAAGGTTGGTGGTCGATAACCATACTTGGTCACCCTGTTGCAGGCATAATTCCCCTCTCCTTTTCCTATCAAAGATCCTTTTATTGGCTGCTTGTGCCTTAGTCATGGCTTCCTGCAATATCCTGCTGTTACGGGTCAGGAAATCAACAATACTCTGGACCGCTGGGACTGTTGAATCAGGGATGAGATCAGGTAAGAAGGTCGGGTGAAACCCATAGTTGGCAAAAAATGGCGATTGACCTGTAGCCGAATGACTGGCGTTGTTAAAGGCAAACTCTGCCAAGGGTAGTAAAGCTACCCAGTCGTCTTGAACGAAGGTGGTGAAGCATCTGAGGTACTGTTCGAGCGTCTGATTCGTTCTTTCGGTTTGCCCGTTAGTTTGGGGGTGATAGGCCGAGGACATGGACAACTCAATCTTCAGGACCTTGCACAAAGCCTTCCAAAAGCGAGAGGTGAACTGCACCCCTCTATCCGAAACGATGTCCGCAGGGACCCCATGTAGCCTTACTACTTCCCTAATGAAGACCTGGGCAGTTTCCATGGCAGAGGGCGTGCCTTTGAGAGGCACGAAGTGGGCCATCTTGGATAGACGGTCAACCACTACAAAGATGGCTGTGCAACCTTCAGACGGGGGGAGTTCCACTATGAAGTCCATGGCAATCATTTTCCAGGGACGGTCAGGGACTGGTAAGGGTCTGAGCAGACCCCAGGCCTTGCTTCTAGTGGTCTTGCTACGGATACAGGTGGCACATGAACCTACATATTCCCTGCAGTCTTTTTCAAGATCCGGCCACCAAAACGTGCGTTGAATCAGTTCAAGGGTTTTAAGCATTCCGAAATGGCCTGCCAGGGGATGATCATGACACAAGTTTAACACTGTGACTCGAACTTCTTCTGGCACAAAGATTTTGTCATTCTTCCAAAGTAACCCGTCCTTGGGTACCAGAGTGATTCCAGAGGGACCAGACACACCTGTAGAAGCTTGCTTCAAGACAGACATCAGGCTAGTTTGTAAAAGTAAGAAGTTGCCTTCCGATAGAATGGTATCTGGAGCTGACACCTCTTTTGGATCATCAAACATGCGGGAAAGAGCGTCTGGTTTGGTGTTCTTGGAGCCTGGCCGGTAAGTTATGTGGAACGAGAACCTAGAGAAAAATAGTGCCCAACGTGCCTGGCGTGGTCTCAGACGTTTGGCAGCTCTCAGATACTCTAGGTTCTTGTGGTCTGTGTAAATGAGTATAGGATGCGCTGCTCCCTCCAACAAGTACCTCCACTCCTCAAGGGCAGATTTAATGGCCAGGAGCTCCCGGTCTCCAACATCATAATTCCTCTCGGATGGGGTAAGCTTACGGGAGAAGAAGGCTACCGGGTGTATCAAGTCCTTGAGACCTTGGCGCTGGGAGATAACAGCTCCAACCGCTGTCTCTGAGGCATCTACCTCAAGTAGATACGGTAGGGCAGGATCGAGATGACTTAGGATAGGAGCAGACGTAAAAAGTATTTTTAGGTTTGTGAAAGCAGCCTGTGCTTCAGATGTCCACTGGAATCGAGCATTTTGCTTCGTTAGCTGCGTAATCGGGGAAATAATAGCAGAGAATCCCTTGATAAACCTCCGATAAAAATTGGCAAAGCCAACGAAGCGCTGCACCCCCTTTTTATCTGAAGGTGCAGGCCAATCCAAAATGGCTGAAACCTTCTGTGGGTCCATCTTGAATCCCTCTGTAGAGATCACTAGGCCAAGGAACTGGATACTCTGTCGCTCAAATTCACACTTTTCTGGTTTTGCGTACAGTCCATGCTGGCGGACACGACAGAGTACACTCTTGACGTGTTTCCGGTGCTGCTCAAGAGAGGAGGAAAAAATCAAAATATCATCAAGATAGACAACTACATAAATGTCCAGACAGTCTCTGAAAACATCATTGACTAGATGCTGAAAGGTGGCAGGGGCGTTACATAGGCCGAAGGGCATTACTAGGTATTCGTAATGGCCGAACCTGGTACGAAAGGCAGTCTTCCATTCATCCCCTGCTCAGATGCGTACCAGGTTGTATGCTCCCCGCAGGTCTAGTTTGGTAAACACAGAGGAAGTCCTGAGTCTTTGAAAAAGTTCAGGTACCAGAGGCAGAGGGTACCGGTTCTTGACCGTGATTTTATTTAATTCCCGGTAATCTACACAGGGCCGAAGAGAATGGTCTTTTTTCTCCACAAAGAAGATTCCTGCTGGAGAAGTGGAAGGACGGATGAAACCCCTCTTAAGGTTCTCATCAACGTATTCTTTCAGTACCTCAAGCTCCCGTTCAGATAGGGGGAAGATCCGTCCGAAAGGAATCTCAGCACCGGGAAGAAGCTCGATTGGACAATCGTAAGGACGATGAGGCGGGAGGACTTCGGCCCCTCGTTTGCTGAAGACGTCCAGGAACGCATGATATTGTTTGGGTACAGAAGCTCGTATCTCTGGATCTGAATCCAGGCATAACAGAGGCCCCAAGGTGCTGGGACGTGGAAGCATGCAGTGGCGTTGACAGTATGGTGACTGGAACTTAATACTTCCGGTTCCCCAATCAATCTGTGGATTGTGTGCCTGAAGCCAGGGTAGACCCAGGATAACTGGAAACATGGGAGATGCAATAGCATCCAAAGTCAATAGTTCCTTATGGTCCATGGAGGTGATCACAGGCAAAGGAGGGGTCTCTGGGTCACTACTCCGGACTTGATGCGAGACCCATCTGCCAGGAAAATGGAAAGTCCCTGAGTCTTAGGTTGGAGTGGGATGTGTTGTTGTGCTGCAAAGTCTAGATCGACAAAACAACTACATGCCCCTGAGTCGATTATTGCAGTTACTGGTATTGTCCTCCCTGGTAGTTGGAAAGAGATAGGAAGAGCCAGGTGAGTAGCATTGGTAGATGGAGGTGAGTAGTTGGGAGAAGAGGTAGCCAGGACCTTGCGCAGCTTAGCAGGACAAGAAGAGACATAATGACCGGGTTCACCGCAATACAGGCATAGATAATTCTGCAGCCGACGAAGTCGTTCCTTGGCCGATAGGGAATGTTTCATTAGTCCAAGCTGCCCTGGCTTGACGGTCTGGTTGAGGGATGAGGGTTCAGTTGGAACCGTACTGGCACTGGCAGGGTACACAGGGGCTCGTATCCGGGGTAGCATCCAAGCTGGGCGGAGCTGCTGGGTAGACCTTTCTGCTCTGCGCTTCGGGAGTCGTCGGTCTATCTGGATAGACAAACTAATTAAAGTCTCTAGAACATCAGGAACACCGACCCGTGCTAACTCATCCTTCAGGCTTTCAGAGAGACCAAGACGGAACTGATGCCGCAGAGCCACCTCATTCCACTGGGTATCCGCGCTCCAGCGTCTGAAATCAGTCACATAGTCCTCGACCGCTCGGCGGCCTTGCTGGAGCGCATGGAGAGCAGCCTCGGCAGTAGAAGTCCGCTGTGGATCGTCATAAAGTCGGGCCATGGCATCAAGAAAAGAGGGCAGAGAGTCTAGAACTACATGGCGGACTTCAAGTAGGTGATGGGCCCAAGCTTGAGGTTCCCCCTGCAGCAAAGCGATAACGAAGCCCACCTTGGTGGCTTCAGATGAAAAAGTCAGAGGTAGCAACGAAAAATAAAGTTCACATGCGTTGCGAAACGCACGGAATTTACTCCGATCCCCGAAAAACTTCTCAGGAACAGGGACCCTGGGCTCAGGAGATGGTAACATTCCAATAGAGGAAGTTGGGGTTGGAGGTGAATCTGCAGAGGTGGCTTGAGTTTGTGTCTGCTTATCCATTCGGACATGGCTGCCCTGCAGAGACTTCACGATCTGAGTGAGAGCTGTAAGGTGTTGATAGACATTGTCCATAGGCAAGGTATCTCCTGCAGGCTCAGGCATGGCGGTTTGATACTGTAACGTACCTTAGGTGTGAGCCTGACGTGCGGAGAGGGACCTCCCGTACAACCCCGGCTCGGAGACCACTGGAGTGGGGACAGTGGTGGTAAGAGCACGGTGAGGTAAGGGTGCCTGTCTGATCCTCACTGCTTGGAGTGGTGGAGCCGAGTGGAGACGAGAACGGCTGGTTCCGGAAGCAGCGGATGCAGGTCAGCAGGTGCAGCTTGCAGAGCAGAGGATGCAGGTCAGCAGGTGCCGGTTTGCAGGGCAGGGATTCAGGTCAGCAGGTGCCGGTTTGCAGGGCAGGGATGCAGGTCAGCAGGTGCAGGTTTGCAGAGCAGGGATGCAGGTCAACAGGTGCAGGTTTGCAGAGCAGGGATGCAGGTCAACAGGTGCAGGTTTGCAGAGCAGGGATGCAGGTCAACAGGTGCAGGTTTGCAGAGCAAGGATGCAGGTCAGCAGGTGCAGGTTTGCAGAGCAGGGATGCAGATCAGCAGGTGCAGGTTTGCATTGCAAAGGATGCAGGTTAGCGTGTGCAGCTTGCAGAGCAGAGGATGCAGGTAAGCTGGTGCAGGTTTGCAGAGTCAGCAAGCCGGGTCATACACATCAAGGTAAACATCACAAGTGGCAGGCAGAGAGTAGTCAAAGTCCAGGCCGAATCTTGGCAACAGGCAGACTGGCAGATAACTGAGCAGGGTCAAACGAGCCGAGGTCAGGACTGGAGACAGAAGCGTGGTCAGGAAGCCGGGTCAAACACAGGAACAGGATACAAGCACAGAATCAGGAACTCAGGGAACAGAAGCAGATCAAACCGCAAGGGCAACATCTCTGGAATGTCTTTTATAGGAAGTACATGGGAGGAGCAAGGGGTTCAGATATCAACAGTAATCAGACACCAAGCAGAGTAGTCTAATGGATCAGATAGGTTATCCAGCAGATCAGGCAGGGAACTGTCCAGCATCTCAGATAGCTCCGCTGGAAGAGTCAATGCCAGACACAGAAGAGGTCCCAGGTTCAAGCCCAGCACGTCCCTGACATGGCCATGGGACACGCTTGTCCTTGTTTTCGGCAGCTGGACATGTTGAGCCACATCATGCCGAAGACTTGGTAGAGTGGATGACCAAGCCCACCTCTTCCTCCTCATCCTCTCTCACCCAGGCTCAGGGTACTGGCAAAGCAGCTGCCAAAGCGTCCTCTTCTCTGGTATCATTATCTTCATTAGTCAATCCTTCCCTAGACCCACCATGCCCTCCTCCTGAGGAGTCCCCCGAACTGTTTGAGCACAGTGTTGGGTACATGCTCCAGGAGGATGCCCAGCGTTTGGAAGGATCTGATGATGAAACCCAGCTAGAGGAAGGCAGCAGCGTGAGAGCAGAGAGAGGGGATGCTCAAGAAGGACACCAATCTGGCAGTCATGCTCCAGCAGCTGCAGCATATTGCCAGATTGGCTCCAGTGATGAGGAGGGAGGGGATGATGAGGTCACTGACTCCACGTGGGTGCCTAATAGGAGAGAGGAGGAGGAGGAGGATGAGGAGGAGGCACATCTCCAACGAGGCAGGATGCCCTTGAGTGGCCAGCTTATGGCAAGCACACCGACGGAATCACACCGCAGAGCTCCGCCTGTGCAGGGCGCTGCCTCTGCCCGTCATGCAAAAAGTTCTTTGGTGTGGGCATTTTTTGAGGCGAGTGCATCAGATCGCACAGCTGCTGTTTGCAACATATGTCTCAAGCGTATATCGCGTGGCCAAAACATCAGCCGCTTGGGCACCACATGCTTGATCAGACATATGTTGACCTGCCATGCAGCTCGTTGGCAAGCCTACCTTAAAGACCCACACCAAAGAACAAAGCTGACCTCTTCTTGCACCGCATCAGCTGGGATCTCCAACCCCACTATACCTTCACTCCTCTCTGAAACCTGCTCTGAGAGGAATGAAGGTGTAGATAGAATTAGGTGTGTCACAGGCAAGTACTTGCGGGCACTCTGCTAGCAGTACACCAACGTCCGATTCTAGCAGGCAAATTTCCCTGCTCCAGCTGCTGGACCGTCGAAAGAAGTTCACTCCCAGCCATCCACATGCCCAGCGGTTGAATGCTAGCTTGGCTAAATTGCTAGCGCTTCAACTGCTGCCTTTTCAGTTGGTAGACTCGGCCCCCTTCCGTGAGTTTGTGCAATGTGCGGTTCCTCAGTGGCAGGTTCCCAAACGACACTTTTTCGCACGGAAGGCTATTCCCGCTCTCTACAGGCATGTGGAAGGCAATGTCTTGGCCTCGCTGGACAGGGCGGTCAGCGGTAAGGTGCATATTACCGCTGACTCATGGTCCAGCAGGCATGGACAGGGACGTTACCTTTCTTTCACGGCCCATTGGGTCACTCTTTTGGCAGCTGGGAAGGATGCAGGACAAGGTGCAGTAGTGTTGGAGGTTGTTCCACCGCCACGCCTCCAAAATGCTACTACTGGTTGTGACACACCTCTCTCCTCCACCCCCTCCTCTTCTTCTTCCTCCATGGCCTCTTCCTGTGGTTTGTCCTCGGAACCAGCGGTGCTCCGTAGGCGTTCAAGGGGCTACGCAAGTACGCAGGCAAAAAGATGCCATGCCGTGCTTGCGCTGGTGTGTTTGGGGGACAGGAGCCACACTGGGGCAGAGGTCCTGTCTGCTCTGCAGGGGCAGGCCGAGAGGTGGTTGACGCCACGCCAGCTTAAGCCAGGAATGGTGGTTTGCGACAATGGCACCAACCTCCTCTCCGCCCTCCGACAGGGACAACTGACCCATGTGCCCTGTATGGCTCACGTCCTTAACCTGGTGGTGCAGCGGTTCTTGGGCAGGTACCCGGGCTTACAGGATGTCCTGAGGCAGGCCAGGAAAGTCTGTGTGCATTTCCGCAGATCTTATAATGCCAGTGCTCGCCTGGCTGAGCTTCAAAAGGAGTTGAACCTGCCCAAGAACCGCCTTATATGTGACATGCCCACCAGGTGGAACTCAACGTTGGCCATGCTGCAGCGGCTGCACACGCAGCAGAGGGCCATCAATGAGTACCTGTGCGACTACAGCACCAGGACAGGGTCAGGGGAGCTCGGGTTTTTTTCACCACGCCAGTGGGGCATGATCAGGGATGCATGCACTGTCCTGGCACCATTTGAGGAGGCCACGAGGATGGTGAGCCGTGACAGTGCATGCATCAGTGACACTGTACCTCTTGTCCACCTGTTGGAGCACACGCTGCGTGGAATAATGGACAGGGCACTTGAGGCAGAACAGAGGCAGGAAGAGGAGGACTTCCTTGCCTCTCAAGGCCCCCTTTACCCAGACAGTGTTCCTTCTGTCCCACCCATTGCACAGGAAGAGGAGGAGGAGGAGGAGGAGGAGGATTGTGTCAGCATGGAGGTGGAGGCTGGCACTCAGCATCATCAGCAGCAGTCTTTTAGGGATGATTTACAGTCCCAAGAAACCAGTGGACTTGTACGTGGCTGGGAGGAGGTGGCTGCGGATCATGTCGTCCTTAGTGACCCAGAGGACTCCGGACTGAATGCTTCAGCTAACCTACGCTGCATGGCCTCCCTGATCCTGCAAAGTCTGTGGAAGGATCCTCGTATTCTTCGGATCAAGGAGAGGGACCATTACTGGCTGGCCACTCTCCTTGATCCACGGTACAAGGGTAAGGTTGCGGACCTTATGTTACCGTCGCAGAGGGAGCAGAGGATGAGACAACTCCGGGAGGCCTTGCAGAAAGGTCTGTGCAACGCGTTCCCAGAGACTGGGAGGTTACAAACTCCTGGTCCTGGACAACGAGTTGCTGAGGCTTCGGGCAGTCAAAGAAGGAGCGGTGGGGAAGGTGGCCGTCTGACCGATGCGTTCAGACAATTCTTTAGTCCGCAGCCCCAAAGTATGATCGGTTCCAGCAACCATCGCCAGCGTCTGATATACATGGTCCAGGAATACCTAGGGGCAAGGTCAGACTTGGACACATTCCCCACCGAAAATCCTCTGGCTTACTGGGTCTTGAGGATGGATCACTGGCCAGAGCTTGCACAGTATGCAATTGAGCTACTGGCCTGTCCTGCATCCAGCGTTCTTTCAGAACGCACATTCAGTGCTGCTGGAGGATTTGTCACGGATCACAGGGTGCGCCTGTCCACCGACTCGGTTGATCGACTGACTTTCATCAAGATGAACCAGTCTTGGATCACCACCAGCTACCACACACCAGATGCTGATATAACAGACTAATTGATTTAAAAATTTCACATCCCTTCAAGACTGATGCTGATGCTGAGTGCCTGTGCTGTTATGTTGACTGGCTATCCTCCTCCTCCTCCTCAATGATACGATTAATGATGATAGCTTGGAAGATCATTTTGGTTTATGGGTGACGCCACCAGTGGCTAAGGCCCAATTTTTCAGCCCCTGTTTGACAGGGGCGTGTAATTAAAATTTTTGATGCAATACTTTGCAACAGGCCTCATTTCTGTGCTCCAAGTACAGTATCTGTGAGGGGTTGCAGTGTTGTGCCACCACTGCCTAAGGCCCAATTTTTCAGCCCCTGTTCAACAGGGGCATGCAATTATAATTATTGATCTAATAATTCACAGCAGGGCCCATTGCTGCGCCCACCAAGAGTAACTGTCAGGCTTTACAGTGTTGTGGCACCAGCACCACCATCACCACCACCACCACCACCAAAGGCCCAATTTTTCAGCCCCTGTTCAACAGGGGCATGCAATTATAATTATTGTTCGAATAATTCACAGCAGGGCCCATTGCTGCGCCCACCAAGAGTAACTGTCAGGCCTTACAGTGTTGTGGCACCAGCACCACCATCACCACCACCACCACCACCACCACCACCAAAGGCCCAATTTTTCAGCCCCTATTCAACAGGGGCATGCAATTATAATTATTGATCTAATAATTCACAGCAGGGCCCATTGCTGCGCCCACCAAGAGTAACTGTCAGGCCTTACAGTGTTGTGGCACCAGCACCACCATCACCACCACCACCACCACCAAAGGCCCAATTTTTCAGCCCCTGTTCAACAGGGGCATGCAATTATAATTATTGATCGAATAATTCACAGCAGGACCCATTGCTGCGCCCACCAAGAGTAACTGTCAGGCCTTACAGTGTTGTGGCACCAGCACCACCATCACCACCACCACCACCACCAAAGGCCCAATTTTTCAGCCCCTGTTCAACAGGGGCATGCAATTATAATTATTGTTCGAATAATTCACAACAGGGCCCATTGCTGCGCCCACCAAGAGTAACTGTCAGGCCTTACAGTGTTGTGGCACCAGCACCACCACCACCACCACCACCAAAGGCCCAATTTTTCAGCCCCTATTCAACAGGGGCATGCAATTATAATTATTGATCTAATAATTCACAGCAGGGCCCATTGCTGCGCCCACCAAGAGTAACTGTCAGGCCTTACAGTGTTGTGGCACCAGCACCACCATCAAAGGCCCAATTTTTACTACCACTGATCAACAATTATATGTTATTACAATTCCTGATATAATAGTTGACAGCAGGGCGTTCCAGCACCCACCAAGAATAACTGTGAGTGCTTTCAGTGTTGTGCCAACTCCAACACCTAAGGGGCCAATTTCTGCTGAGTATATACGGCAGGTCCCTACTTTCAAACATCCAACTTACAAACTACTACTACTTGCAAACGGAAGAAGACAACAGGAAGTGAGAGGAAATCTACCCCTTGGAAGGAAAATTCTCTCCTGTAAGAATTAATATGGGAGAAAGGTGTCTCCTCTCTACTGATGCTTTATCACCAATCCTTGTTTCAATAAAAACACCACATTTCAAAAACAGTTGTCATTGGGACGCAAAGTGAGGTGAAATGTTCTGAACTGGGGCACAGACAGCAAAAAAAATGTGACAGGGGTGATAACCGTTCCCTATGTTTTACAAAAAGCTAAAAAAAAAGGAATTTGGCATGGAGCTAGACTTAAACAATGCAGCTGTTCAAAATTACAAACAGATTCTACATAAGAACAAACCTACAGTCCCTGTCTTGTATGCACCGCCTGTATACGGCTGTTCAGAGTATATAGGTCCTTTTTTATTTTGTGTGCGGGGTTCCCCTTAATATCCATACAAGACCCAAAGGGGCTGGTAATGGACTGGGGTGGGGGGGGGGGGGGTTGATGGGGTAGCTATGCCATTTTTCCTAAAGATTTTCATCCATATTACCGGGACCAGACATTGCATTAAAGCCGCAAGCAGTTTTAAATGACTTTTTTCCCTTTAGAAATGTTATTTTGTGCAGGGACAGTTCTAAACACGGGAAACACGTGGCACTTCACAGGCATACTTTAGACACCCCCCAGGTACAATATTTAAAGGAATATTTGACTTTTTTTTTTTCACTTTATGCATCATTAAAATGACTGCTCCCGGAAAACGTCCGTTTTTAAAACTTCTTTTTGCATTGATACATGTCCCCTGGTGCAGAAGCCGGGTTCCCAAACTCTGTTTAGGACAATAACATGGATAATAGTCGTTATAATTAGCACTTTAGAATCCGAACGTTCGCATCCATTGTATTTAATAGGGTTCTAATGTTCGTGCGAACTTTCGGTCCGTTCGCGGGTTCTGGTGCGAACCGAACCCGGGGGTGTTCGGCTCATCACTAGTCTACACACTCAATGCTCTGGGTGGTCTGATGAGGCTTGTAATACACAGTGCTCTGGGCAGTAATGAGTCAGCACTCTCAGGAGGCCTGTAATGCACATTTCTCTGGATGGCCGTGAGTTGGGCCTGTAATGCTGACTGCACAGTGCTAAGCACGCTACAGCCGCTAGCCGCTACCCGCTACCTTACTTGCTGGGAACGGAAGCACTCATGGGCTCTACAGACGTAACCAGAAGTTGATGTGGGTTAAACGTCACATTCATACTCTCTAATCCAGTAACTATTCGACTTTTGACAGTAGACTCTATTGAGGCAGTTCCATTTGCCCAATTACAGTCCAGAACCGTACAGCACAATATTCTGATGTCATGAAAAAAGTTCATTGGGTCCCTAGACAGAATGATTTGTCTATTATTGAGGACCAGGTTGTTCCTGACCTGGTGGCTCAGGAATCCAGCCATGGAGTTGAGAAAGTATTTTCTTACCATCGTTTGGAGAATCCTCATAATGTATGCCAGCCTGTCAGGCTGGGAAGGAGTCCTGGGCACCCTGTCTCAATCATCAGGGAAGAAACTAAAGTTTAGGAGAGGTAGATTGGATCCTGTTCTGGGAAAAACTTAATGGTCCAGCATTGTGAGCTGTGTATAATTAAGTGGTAGATGGACAATCTCGCGCTAAAAATTATCAATATACTAAAATAACAGCTGCTATCACCAAATTCCAAAAATTATTGAAACAAACGTGTGAATTTTTTTTATACGTGCACACCGTGCATGTATGGTGGGGGCGCTAACCACTGAGTTCGAGGGGTACTTAAGCAGACCATCCACGATGGTCAGTGTCGGCTCTAGTGCGCGGTACTATATGTCACTGGGCTGACTCTTCCCCACTCACCTCATATTCGTGAGTCGGCGCATGCGATCGCAGGTACATTTCGGCTTCTTCGTTCGGGGTCTTCGACGGCAGTTCCCGCTCATGGTCGCAGGTAGTATCCGAACTTTTCATATCGGGTACAATCTTGCGGTTTGTTATGCTTTTCATCCTGCACCCCTTGCATAAAAAGCCTGCCCCTGAGTTGTTGTTGCTCGTATTCAGGCATCATTCAGCACAGGCGTAGTACCTTTTATAAGTTCCTTCTGCCAAACATACGATTCATTCGTACATCCAAGTCTCTGAGCCGCTGTCAGTCGTTGCCCGATAACACTTGCCATAGGCTTCACTGGTTATAAAAGTCACTGTCCATGGGATTCAAGTCTCATTCATTTGGAGATGAGAATGTATTGTTTGTATGGGTTTCTGTGGCTGAGCAAGGTGGTAATTAGACCCACCTGGTGCCTTCTCTGCACTGGATTAGCCTGGGGGGATGGGTGGTTGATAGGTGTTAGCTTTCAGAGCAAGGGGTGGCATACACCATACAACCAATTCGTATCAGATTAACTAATACTCCTCACTACCAATTCGTATTCGCTTCATTTCATACATTTTACAACCGATTTGTATCAGACACATTGCATAGGCCGAAGGCTTAATGGCTCCTCACACGCCACACCTTCTACAAACCCCATCGCACCTACTGACGCCCTACACCTCCTACGATACTCTCCCTTCACCCAACTGATGCCCCACACCTCTTACTACACACACCATACACCGAACAGTCTGGCCCGAACCTAGTCGCAAAACATCGGCACTACAGTTCGGACCCTCGGCAATCACAAGCCCCCTCACCTTCGAAACACCAGACAGTCGATCCGAGTCCAGTCGCATCTCCGGCGCCGTGATTTGGATCCCGGCGTATCAATAACCCCATCCTCACAACACAACCACACCGATCCGAATCCAGTCGTAGCATCGGCTCTAAGATTCGGATCCTCGGCAGACACAACCGATCCGAGCACAGTCGCATCACCGGCTCAATCGGCTCGGATCTCTAGCATCAAACTTTCCTAACCGGTCCGAATCCAGTCGTAGCATCGGCTCTAAGATTCGGATCCTCTGCAAACTCAACCGATCCGAGTCCAGTCGCACCACCGGCTCAAACGACTCGGATCTCCAGCAACAACCTCACTAACCGATCCAAAACACAGTCGTAGCATCGGCTCAACATTTGGATCCCTGGCTAACACTGTCCATCCAAGTTCAGTCGCACCACCGGCTCAAACGACTCGGATTTCTAGCAAACAAACCTCTAACCAATTCCAAACCCAGTCGTAGCATCGGCTCGAAGTTTTGGATCCTTGGCAAACACAATCGATCCGAGTCCAGTCGCACCACCGGCTCAAACGACTCGGATCTCTAGCAACTAGCACTCTCCAACCGTCCCGAATCCAGTCGTAGCATCGGCGCAAAGATTCGAATCCATGGCATACAAACCTCATCGATCGATCCAAGTCCAGTCGCACCACCGACTCAATGACTCGGCTTCCCAGCACAAACAGACCCTTCCAACCGATCCAAACCCAGTCGTAGCATCAGCTCAAACGATTCAGATCGTCGGCAATACAAAGTGCCAGGTCGTTACCAGTCGCATCAGCGTTACGATTATGTACGAACCATTCCCCAAACCTCACGCTGTACAAAAAAATTAAATAAAATAAAAATAAAAATAAAAAATAAATAAATAAATAAATAAAATAAAATAAATAAATAAATAAAAAAAATGTTTTTTTTAAAACCATCAAGCATTTACATACACAACTTACTCCAACTATTCCAGCTTCCTCACGGACGGTCATTCCTACATACTCACAATTCACAAACTTTCCTTCTTTCGCCTTCTCAGTAAGGCTGTGTTCCTCGCAATCGCTGCGAGCATTCGACAAGTGGTTCAAACATCAGCCACTCATCATCTCCAGTAGCAACACGGCTACTCACCGTTTTCTCTGTCCCTTTCCCCATGCAGGTCAGTTTGAGTTCCAGTTGGTCCACCCTGCACCAGGTTTGGACAATATTCCCCTCAGGATACAAAAAAAAAAAAAAGGGGAAGTATCTTAGGGCTCACATCTTCACCAGGGAGCCAGCTACTGCTCCAAAACAGCTCTCTGCATCCCCCTCACAAAAAAAATAAAAAATGTATTTCCATGTCACCTTACTACAGGTCCCCGGTCGACCCACTTCTCGACCCCAACTGAGACGTCACTACTAGGGTACAAGACAGATGCGTAAATTCAAGGCTCCCCCTTGCTTTCTCCTCGCACTCTTTCACGACACGTTGTACTTCACATACACAATTTGACTTGCTCACCAGGCGTTAGTAACTGTCACATACTTCTGTGCACTTCACTCTGTTTTCGAAGAGCGATCCGAGATCCTTCACCACGCAGACAAGGTCGCCAACATCCACCTTGCTGGCAGTGCAGGAGTTGGCAGACCGACCACATGTCAATGAACTACAGATCGAAACATTCCTACTTAGTATACCAGACTTCAGCTACCCGCCCCAGTACGCCCTGGGGGCTCTGGTTCATCAGTCTGTGCCGAGCACAGACGGCACCTCAGCTATCGGTTACCTAGCCAGTCACCTCCTGGCTCACCTCGGTTGCCACGCACTCTTTTGAGTTTTCTAAATTACACTCAACAGCGCTCGTACGCAAACTAAACTGTCCCCTACGCCTATCGCTCCTTGTCCTGTCCACACTGCTTTCCTTCTTTCTCCCCGTTTTCTAAATCCTTCTATCCCCTCCAAACTCACAATCTTATTCTAAACCTATGCATTCCCCTCCTTTTAGCCGACGCCATGTCGCGAGCCGACAGCGAAGTCTTCGCCTCTGCCCCGCCGTCACCCTTCGCGGGTCCAGCGGCCGGCGCTACACAGTCCCCCAGAGCTTGGACCATCCCCAGGCTACGGCTGAACCACGACGTAGGGGCATTCCCTACCTTACCACAGCCAGGAAAGCCAAGCTGTTAGGCTGCTGTTTCCATCACCAGCGGCAGCTCTACCAGACACACAAGTTCTGCTGCAGTCGATATCCTCTGCAATTACCCAGCTGCACGCCTTGGTGACCACACTGGCAACTGCAGTCACCGATGTCCAGGCTAGAGTAGGGGGCCCTGGAAACACAATCAGCCGCGCCCCCATCAGCCCCAGTCTCCACCGTCGTTACCGAACCCCCCACTTTTAGGTACGCCCGACGCTTGCACCCTTTCCTTCGCACATTGTCCCAGCGGGCATCAGGAAGGACATCCTAGGCGGCAAGGACGTGAACCTAGCGTCCTTACTCATTTCGGTATAGGTCATAACAGGGAACAAGTCATATGCCTAGGGGGACGTCTCAGTCATCCTAATGGCCAAGGACCCCAGGCTCGCTCGCAAACTCGAAAGTGACAAAGTTCGTGGTAGCCTCTGGAAGGCTTAGAGATGTAACCAGTCCTCTCAGTCAGACTAGGACGTCCAATTCGAGCACCGGGGGGCGCAGCCATCTCCAGCAACTTTAATTTCAAGGGTTGCTTTTACCCCCACCGCAAACTTCTGCACATCTGCCTCCTGTACCAGAGGACTCTCCCTAGAAATACCTGCGGCGTCAAGCAGCAGAGTCCAGCTTGACTAGGCCACGTGCACTTCGGGCGGCTCGACTTTTCTCTCCTCACATCCAACTCCCTCTCTAGCAGCCTTTCTAGTGCAGGGGGCACTACAAGGTTCCACACCAGACTCATTACACTTACTGACTCGTTCTTCTAAACATACCCAGTTAAACTCCTTCATACCCTCAGAGGAGTTCTCACAAGAATACTAAACCTCCAGGAGACCTAGAAAATCCAAGAGAGGTCTTTAAAACCTTGACGTGCCCATAACTGAAAAGAAAGTAGAAAGCCTGGCACAGTTCATCTCCTTCCTGGAAATCATTCTAGACAAACGCGCCATGCAGGCTAGCCCACCTCTCGGTAAATTGACCCGCATCAGGACAGTCGTCCATACGTCTACCGACACGTAATGGTGAGCTAACCCACAGCTACAATCCCTACTGGGCATGCTCAACTCACGATGAGGATCGTCCCTCAAGGGCGATCCTTTATCGCACACTTCTTAGTGTTCCTCTCCCAGGCACAAGACCCCGACCAAGTCATTAAGCTAGACGCAGCTGCTATAGCAGGATCTGGCCATGTGGGACCAATTCCTTGAGAACTGGTAAGGTAGACCCTTGTTCATCCCATCAGCATCCTCTTCGTCACCAAAGATAATCACGGACGTAGCAGCTTCCACAAGCTTCGCTGCAATTTTTGGCCATCATTGGTTTACGGGACCGTGACCGTCAGAGATACTCACAATTCCGCGTTTAGTCAGTCCTCCTCTCTATTTGAGATCTACCCCAAAGTCGCAGCGGCTCAAGTATGGGGCAGCACCTGGGCAGGACAGACCGCCACGTTCGCCACAAACAACCAGGCTACAGCCACAGTCATTAACAAAGGCAGGTCAAAAATCGTTGACCATCATGTCCTTCCCACGCAGGCTGTTGCTACTTTCCCTACAAACATCAGCTCAATAGCCTCTGTGTCCACACCCCTGGTCAATGCAATACCTCGGCCGACGCGCTATCCCGCTTAACCATGCCACATCCTTTCACAGGAGCCCGGAGCCGATCCGACCATGTCCGGCATCCCACATTAGTCGCAACCAACTCTGGAATCAAATAGCACCTCCATGGTGCTACCTCCCTCATCAATGCATCCTGATCTTCCAACACACTACAGGTGGCAGCAACCAAACTCTAGTACCAAACGCTTACCAGTGGCCAGCGCCATACTCCGGGACATGTCTGCTATCCTTTCACGTTCTCCCTTTGGTCTATGGCCCAGCCTGGTAATTGAAGCAGCCATTTACCTAGCCTTTTACGATTTTACGGTCCAGCGAATTACTGTCACCAGCCCTAAATGCCGAGTACTACTCAGGCACCACCCGACTCGCCACCAGAGTCATTTCATCCTACACCCGACGGTATCGGAAAATGCTACAATCCGGTCCCGGAGTAGACATCAAACTTTTCCAGACGCACAACGCCTGGTGCCCCATGGCCGTTCTAGAGTAATTGGTAAACTCTGCTGTCCGACCCATCAGAGGACAGCCCTTTACTACCTTTCCCAACTGAACCCCTAAGTGGGAACCAGTTCATCAGCCACTTCAGAATGCTCCTGAGCATCTTGGGCCTTGACCCAGGACGTTACTCAGGACATTCTTTTGCATTGGAGCAGCCTCAGCAACATCGCGAAACAGAGTTCCAGACCACGCAATCAGGAAGATGGGCAGGTGGAAATCCACGTGTTTCGCCCGATACGTCCCCAATCCTCAAGCAGAAATATCACGAGTCCTTAACAGACTCGCTCTGTAGTTAATTATCTTACACAATAAAACATTTCCTTCCCTAACCAAGTGTAATTTTTGGCCCCTTCTCTTGGCATATCGTCCAGCAGGCCAGGCCACACTTCAGGTCTTATTTGTGTTGTTAGTCTTGTGACGTGTTTATGTGATCCATGTCTCTTCAGACAGAGGGCTCCGACCATAAATAGGAAGGCCAGTATGCTGGCCTGAAATTATGGGAGGAGTTCGAGGGGTACTTAAGCAGACCATCCACGATGGTCAGTGTCGGCTCTAGTGCGCGGTACCCACCCACCCATATCCCCTTTTTAGGGCACTCCTCTTTAAACAATTCTCAACAGAATTATCCATCACATCTATCTCAAGGTATGGCCCCTTCTCTTGGCATACCGTCCAGCAGGCCAGGCCACACTTCAGGTCTTATTTGTGTTGTTAGTCTCGTGACGTGTTTATGTGATCCATGTCTCTTCAGACAGAGGGCTCCGACCATAAATATATATATATATACATATATATATATATATATACACACACACACACACACACAAACGTTGAGCTTTGGGTGCACACCCTAATGAAATAGGCTGCGCACGCCTATGCTGTACGCCACCAAGTTTGCTGTACCAGGGACTTTTTCAGCCATACCTGTGTGCAGCCTGTTTCAGATTTACTGTTCTTAGCCACCTGGGTTACCATCTGCAGCCAGTCCACTGATCTTTTACCTATGTTAATTGTAACGCTTTTTGTGTCATTTTGTATTCCTGTTTGCAATTGCTCAATAAACCTAGTTTAACATGCCACTGGTCTGATTCTTGACTAATACAGTTATATAAAACTCCAACTTGGAATTCCAAAACTATCTCTTGGATTCCCGAAGAGTGTGCCTAGGTTTGTAATTTTCTGGGCATGCTTGACACAACAAATGGCATAGCTTACCAACATCAAAACATTGCCCAATTGTAAAGAATGATGGAGGGAACATCCTGATTTGGGCTTTCTTCGCTGCCTCAGGGCCCAAATCACTTGCCATCATCGAGGGAAAAAATAATTCCCCAGTTTTCCAAAATATTTTACAGGATAATAACAGGGTGGCTGAAGCTTAGTAGAAGTTGGGTGATGCAGCAGGACAATAACCCAAAGTATTGAAGTAAACCCTCCACAATCTTGCTTCAGAAAAGGAAAATTGGCCTGTTGGAATGATCTTGGCCATTTACACCAGACATCCTACATCCAGACATCCTACAAATGTGCCTGAGCTGAAGCAGTTTTCTAAAGAGGAATAGCCAAAATATTCCTCCTGAACTCTGTGCAGATCTGATCCAGAGCTACTGAAAGCGCTTGCTTGAAGTCATTGTTGCCAAAGTAGGTTCGACGAGTTATTAACTCTAATGGTTCACTTGCTTTTTCCTCCAACACTGTGAATGTTTAATGGGTGTGTTTAATAAACACATGAGAAATTAGAATTGTTTGTGTGCTATCAGCTCTAGCACATTGACTTTGTCTATTGTTGTGACCTTAATGAGGATCAGATGATCACATTTTATGGCAAATTCCTTCAGAAAACCGGTAATTCCAATGGGCTCACACACCTTTTCATGCCACGGTATATTTAAAATGTAGAAAACCTTTATAAGATATGTTAGAGGTAGAAACCTGCAAGGTTGAATCTGTTTTTAACCTTTTCTGTCTTTTTTTCCCCCCACAGTCTACTCTTGGCTATGTGGCTTTGCTAATCAGCACCTTCCATGTTCTAATATATGGCTGGAAACGAGCCTTCGAAGAGGAGAACTACCGCTTTTACACTCCGCCAAACTTTGTGATAGCGCTGGTCCTTCCGACAATAGTCATCCTCGGCAAGATTGTGCTGTTGTGCCCGTGCGTCAGCAAGAAGCTCCGCCGCATCAAAAGGGGATGGGAGAAGAGTCACTTTAAGGAGAAAACAAGCAGCACAGCGGCTCACGTCTCCCCTGAGAGAGTCACAGTCATGTAATGGGGATTTTACCCCATGGCCTGGGAACGCCATACCAGTACTTCTGTTATCTTTTCAGACAGCAGAAGGCACCATATGTTATAGTGAAATCAAGCAAGCAAGGAGATTTTTTTTTTTCAAAAGTGTAAGGAGATATGTTTAGGTCATCTATAGTGGCCAGATGCCGCTTTCCTCCATTTTCCAAATTGTGCCAGGAAAATGACAGCAAGAGCCTTTCCTTGCTCTAAGACCCTATTGATAAATGAAACAACTTTATTTTTCTTTAAAGCAGAACTAGATAGAAAAGATCTTTATTCAATCCAGTTACTAAAGCAACTCCCTTGCCAGATTTTTTTTTTAAAAAGCATACTGCAAAAGAGGAACATTAATACTTGCCAGTCTGCCAATCAGTGACTCCTGCTTTTGCACTTTTAGAACTATGGTGGTCAAAGAATCTTCAGAATTCAAGAAACTTCCCAGTATGTCAGATACTTGTGTCCCCTACTGTGTTTCCATCCGCCAGCTGCCACATCACTACAGTCAAGTTTAGTGGTCCATGGGTAGGACCTCAGAGTGCAGCAGGGGACACAGGCTGAAGATTCTCTGGCCGCTAGAGTACAGATAGTAATCTCCATCAGCAGGGCTAATAAAGTGGTTATAAACCTCAGACATGTGGTGAAATATGAACAAAGCATATCCCTCTATAGTGTGTACTTATCTCAATTAAGAGCACTGAGTTAATTTCTGTCAGCTGCTTCATTCCTCTGCTATCTGTATGAATCACTTCTGACAAGTTTTCCTGACACCAAGAGAAAAAAGGTGACAGGGGAGAGACCTGATTAACAGCCCAGCTCTGTTCCTGTAAGCCAGGGGTAGGCAACCTCGGCACTTCAGCTGTGGTAAAACTACAAATCCCATAATGCCTCTGCCTCTAGGAGTCATGTTTGTGACTGCCAAGGTCTTGCAATGTCTCATGGGACTTGTAGTTTCAACACAGCTGGAGGGCCGAGGTTGCCTACCCCTGCTGTAAGCTGTGTTAAGAGGGGGTGTGTCTCTTCCCTCCAATCAGTTGTCAGAACTCTCTTCACTGAGCTCTGCAGTGTGTAATTTCAGCTCTCTGCCCCCTTTTTTCTGACAACACAGACAAGCTTTATAAATTCAGGTCTTATGGGCCGGTTCACACTGCTGCGTGGTGCAAAATCGATTGTGATTCGCACCGCACAGCAGTGAAAATCACATGCGATGTCCTTTCGATGCGATTTCAACCATACAGATAGTATGGCTGAAATCGCATTCAAACTAAACTCGCACAGGACCCTTTTTTTGGTCCGCACCAGAATCGGATCGCATGGGTGTTCACACCTATGCAATCTGATTCATGTACGAACTGGCAGTTCACAGTGCGATATGCGAGCTGAAATGGGGGTGTCGTTAACATTGTATGACACTCCCCAGCAGTTCGCATATGGCAGTGTGAACTGCCATGCGAGTCAGGTGCAATGCGGGAACCCGCAGTGGATTCGCAGGGTTCCCGCATCGCACAAGTGTGAATCGAGTCTTAAACAGATGTAGAGAAGATACAGATAAACAGATACAACTTATGTAGGAGGATTTGTTTCATCTCTGTGTATCACCTGAGGCCAGTCACTTATATATGTGAGGGTTTACAACCACTTTAAAGTGGAAGTAAACCCTGCTATCATTTTCAGGCAAGGAAGCTGCCATCTTGGCCTCTGTTTAATCTTCAACTGCCACGATGCTGCACATGTGATCAGTTATGACACCAGCCATTGGAAGGTTTAACAGTTTGGTTGAGAGCACAACCAATGTGACAGTTGGCATTCTCGGCATGCCGGGAATGTAACTGATTTTTTAAACTGTTAAATCGATGGGTTTACTTCCGCTTTAAGTATTTTTATATTATTTTGCAAGGCGACTTAAAGTGGACCTGAACTCAAAAAATAATGTGCTATAATTGTGCTAAGCCATACCCTGGAAAACCTACATTTTGTCTGAAATTCCACCTGAAAAAAGCAGTGCCCTTCCCAGGACGTCCGTGTGCCTAGGCACTG
Organism: Rana muscosa; assembly: GCA_029206835.1. Taxonomy (NCBI): domain Eukaryota; kingdom Metazoa; phylum Chordata; class Amphibia; order Anura; family Ranidae; genus Rana; species Rana muscosa. The sequence goes on from CM055122.1 coordinate 268,127,313, forward strand.
CTGTGCATAATTGTATATCTGCTTTGTGAGATCTGAGGCACTGCTGTCTCTGACTGCTAATCTCTGACTGCTAGATGGTTTGTATTGGCAATGTCACTAAGGTACAGCTGACTGTTGTCCTTGCTGGAGACTGACATGAGGAAGCAAAGCCCTGCCTCTACTTAGATGGCTTCTGCATAGACACAATGCAGAACAAGTCATGGTAAGTCAGTAATGGGGAAAAGATCAGCAGCAGGGAGACCACAAGGGACTAGACTTGTTTCCTCTGCCTGGCATTTCTTGGGCACAGCATCCAGATTTCGATTCCTCTTTAATTTTCTTTTCATGGCAGTAGAGTTGTTTTAAAAACCTCCTAAAGGGCCAATATAATGGGCACGAGTCTCAATTCATAAAAGCATAGCGCATGCATTCCATATAAAATCATTTTCAAGCATAAGAAATAGCAAATACTCAGGAATGAAAATGCAGCATGCACTATGCTTTTCTGAATTGATATCAAATTGTCATCATTAGGTCAGAATGGTTGAATAAAAACTAGAAAGCATGCACCTTTCACAGGCTGGCCTGTACAGAGGACAGTGTGCTGGGTACAACAAAAATCCACCAGTCCTGCACAAAGGTGATGGCACCTTGACGGAGGGGGCAGGGGTTGGACTTATTGGGTTTGATTTACTAAAAGTGGAGAGTGCAAAAATCTGGTGCAGCTCTGCATGGTAGCCAATCAGCTTCTAACTTCAGCTTGTTTTAAAACCACTACTACCAGTACATCGCTAGACTTCATGTGATTGTACCAGGATGGTGCCTGCAGCTTCAGACTTCATCCAGGTATTGTTTTTTAGAGCCGAGAGTCGTCTCTCATTTAAAAGCAATCCTAGCTGCTAACTTGCTGCTGGATTGCTTTTACAAGCAGGTGGAGGAGACACCCCAACCCCCTCCCGCCCCCCTCCCAGCATCTTCCACATTGGGCTATTCCATCCCACCGGGACACCCGATCGACCAGCTGGCAGAATGCCGGCTGATCAGAAAGGAACAGCTTTGATTGCCTCTATATTGCTGTCACAAGGGATGTTTACATTCCTTGTGACAGCAATAAAAGTGATAAAAAAAATAAAAAATGAAAGCAACAGTGTAAAAATAAATAAATAAAGAAAAACATTTTTTAACGTGCCCTTGTCCCTCCATGCTCACGCGCAAAGGCAAATGCATGAATTGGTCAAACACCCACATCGATCGTTTCACACCGGTAACATCAGATCATGGGCAGTAATTCTAGAACCAGACCTTCTGTGTAAATCTAAAGTGGTAACCTGTAAAGGCTTTTAAAGTGCCGTCTATGGATATAAAAATGTACGTTGTTTGTTGCTGTTGCACGAGCGTGTGCAATTTTAAAGCATGACATGTTTGGTATCTATTTACTCAGCGTAATATCATCTTTTAAATTCTACTAAACAATTGGGTATTATATTGTGTTTTTGTGCATTAAAAAGTGTAATATTTTTATTTTTAAATTGCGTTTGAAAAACCTCTTAACTACTGTGTGACATAAAAAGTTGCAAAACCCACCAATTTATTCTCTAGGGCCCTTGCCTTAAACAAATATATAATGTTTAGGGGTTCTAAGAATTTTTCTAGCAAAACAATACTGATTGTGACATGTAAACAAAAAGTGCCAAAAAAGGTCTGAAGTTAAATTGGTTAAAGTTTGCCAAAAAAAAAAAAAAAAGGAAGCTAATTGGATTCTATGCAGAGGTGCACCAGATTTTGCAGTTTTGTTAAATCAACCCTATTGAGGATAATAATCCAGCACGCTTCAAGACTCCTTCATTAAGGTCCCACTACTTCCATGCAGTGGAGAAGAGGTGTAAATTGCAGTGAGCAGTATTGTACAGTAAAACCTTGGATTGTGAGCATTATTCGTTCCGGAAGCATGCTTGTAATCCAAAGCACTTGTATATCAAAGCATATTTCCCCATAAGAAATAATGGAAACTCAAATGATTCGTTCCACAACCATTTATTCATAGGTCCTTCAGTTTATAGTCCAAATAAAAAGATTATAACAATGTGATTGTGTAACCATAAAAGGTCCATCCACAAATGGAAGCCTCCACAAGGGGATTAGAAGCAAAATCCAGCAGAAGCTCCAGAGTATTAAAGAGAAGAGAGGCGCCTCTAAGTTTAGCAATATGTTGCTAAATGTTGTACATTCATTAAATGTAACCATATTGCTACACTTAGGGGCACCTCTCTTCTCTTTTATACTCAGTTGTGACATAACGCTGCTTGTATATCAACTCAAAATTTATAAAAAAAATTTGCTTGTCTTGCAAAACGCTCTCAAACCAAGTTACTCGCAAACCAAGGTTTTACTGTACTGCATTTTGCAGCAGACACAGTGGGGTTGATTTATTAAAACTGGAGAGTGCAAAATCTGGTGCAGCTCTGCATGGTAGCTTCTAACTTGAGTTTGTTCAATTATACTTCAACATAAAACCTGGAAGCTGATTGGTTTCTATGCAGAGCTGCACCAGATTTTGCATGCTCCAGTTTTAGTAAATCAACCCCCATATTTTTTTTAAAAGTATATGTGTATAGAAAAGTGAATTTATCCTTTTAGAGATTGTGTTCTTGTGAAGTGTTGACAGAAAAATGACTACTAGTCCAGAACAACATGGCTTCAACTTCTATGATGAGCAGAAAACAGTCCTAAAACTCAACCAAAAGCAAAATAGACAACTTTCCCATCACTGAGCCTCATCAAAAAAAGTCATCAATTTTCTTATTCCACGGGCAGGGTGGTGACTCTTTTTGATCATCAAGTCTTATCAAAAATGGAAGTATTCTACTTTCCCTTTCCATGTGAAAGGGGTGATGACCATTAAAAAGGCACAAAAGACTTGACAACCTCGACAGAATTAACGACAGATCCGAATAACCTTCAAAAATGGACACAAGAGCTTTCATATAGCTGAACATGATGATGACAGTATTATTGACACATCCATCATGAAGTCAAAGACCGAGATATCTGGATGACAGATAAAGCCAAGATGTCATAGAAGAGCACTTCAGTGGGTTGTGCAATTTTCCGTATCTCCTCCATTTTGTGGCAATAACATTCATGAACTTTTTTTTTAGAAAACCTGATTGGTGCACTTTTTCTGTGTATTTGTGAAAGTGTTACATATTCTACATGAGGGTCAATTCACCAAAATATAGAGTGAGTTCTATTTTTGTTATTTGGCAGTTTTAACTTCTAACATTTTTATCGTTTATTCACAAAAGTTTTTTTTAGGGTTGCACCGATACCGGTTTTTTTATCGGCGAGTACAAGTACCGAATGTAGTCAAATGCAAAATCTGCATAGTGTCTCGGCCCCACCGATGATTGAAAACCACGGCCACTGGAGGTGCTCACAGAGCTGGAGGAGAAGTCCTGGGACCCTTGTGGGTATAGGGCGGAAGTGATGTCACAAAAGTGATGTCAGCTTGGGGGCGGACCGCCTATACATCTTTCTCCAGCCCTGTGAGCACCGCAAGCGGCCGTGATTTGCTATCATCGGCGGGACGGGGACACTATGCAGATTTTGCATTTGACCAGACATGTACTTAAAGTTAAACTTCTTCCATCTTTCCATCTATTAAATCTTCTGCCTTTGTTATTTTAACTTTGGATAGTAAATTTTATTTATTTTTTTGCCAGTAAATACCTTATACAGCCCACTTTCTGTTTCTTGTCTGGAAAAAAGCCTAGTCTTATGACATCATGCACAGCCCCGTGAGAGTTTGCCAAGAAGGGAGGGGGATGGGTAATAAGAGGGCCAATGAGAGATGCAGAGCTGGAGGTGTGTGTCTGTGTAAATCCAGGAAGTGAACAGGCAGCAGCTTCAGCTGCCCACGGTTAAAATGGTTGCAGCCAGACTCAGTGGTGTTAGATTTCTGCAACATATTTGTCAAGCACAGGATCACAGTATATATAAAATAATATGCAAAGTGGGTGGAGGGAAGCTTCAGAATGACAGAGATGTTTTTATTACAAATTATGTGAGCAGACTGCAGTTCCTCTTTAGCCTAGGTTCACATTGGTGCGATTTGGCATGTCAAATCGCATGCCAAATCAGCGGCAATTCTTGGCAATGGCACTGTCCTAATCAGTGCTACTCTGCACTGATTTCCAAAAGTAGTTTCTGTACTACTTTTGGCGATTTCGGGGTGCGATTTCCATTGACATCTGTTCAGAAACCCGCACAGATGTCTCTGAAATCGCCCCCGAAATTGGGACTGACATGTGGGAATGAAATGGTGCGAGTTCAGCTTTCATTCCCGCAGTCAGTGTGAACCTAGGCTCAATGTGAGTTATAACATTTTTAATAAACTGTCTGTCCACTAGATGGCACTTCCCTTTTTATACATACATAGGAGCGGTGGGGCAAATTGCATGCAATTCGGACAGGAATTTCACCGCATTCCTGTTCAAACCGCATGTGATTCTTTGCAGTGCGATTTTCGCCCATTCATTTTGTATTGATGCAAATCGCACCGCTAAGTATCGGTTTTAGTATCGGGAGTATTTTCACAAGTACTCGTAAAAATGCTCGGTATCGGTGCACCCCTCGTTTTTATCACATGGATCAACTGAATTTACTGCACATGTGGGAAGATGCAGCATGATGTTGCAGCAGAAAACACAAAGGGTCCAGGTGTAATATCAGGAATATATTATAACAGAAGTCTAGCAAATAACAAACAGGCCCTGCGGGAAGGCAACCCAACCAGGAGCACACAAGTTGTAATAGCAAAGTGGCAGTAAAGTGGTGGAGCAAAGGTGGCGGTGGCGTTTTTCTCGAGGAGCAGAATGCGGCCTGGCTGGTCTGCACCCAAACGGGAAGTTAGTAGTTCCGCAACAGCTAGTGCTGGCACACCTGAGCAGCTTTTTTGTAAGTTGACCGTTTTGCAGAAGCGTTTATCATGTGATAAAACACCAAACTTAACAAGAATATCTCCTACATATTAGTAAATTGACCCTTCGGTGTTACAGGGATTTTAATAGCGGCTTGTACTGTGTTTTGTATTTTCAGCAGTCCATCCCATCAGCTTTGTAGTGATATCGGGTTTTTCATTTTTTTAAATCAAGAGATTTGTAAAAAAAAAAGAGAAGTTTTAAAACATTGATTTATGAGCATAAGAATTCTCAAAGATCACAAATAATGTATGTAATAATGATGTGTAGGCTGCCAGTGCCAAACATTCCATGGACCTCGGTGTAGCATGTGTGCCAATACTTTTGCAGTTGTTCATAAAGAAATAGAGAAAAGTAATGTCATTTGTGTGTTGTGTGTCATTTGTGATTTTACAAGGGTACATAGTTGGTGAGGTTGAAAAAAGACACCAATCCATCCAGTTCAATCTATGATGTGTGTGTGTGTGTATATGTGTTTATGTCAACATACACCCCTGTATGTTGTGATTGTCCCATCAAATAGTTTTTTTAAAATATCGATGCTCCCCGCTGATACCTCTGCTTGTGGAAGAGAGTGTCACATCCTTACCGCTCTGACAGTAAAGAATCCTCTACGCAGTTTAAGGTTAAACCGCTTCTCTTCTAATTTTAGTGAATGGTCGCGTGTCTTTTTAAATGCCCTTTGTACATTGATATCATATCCCCTCTCAAGCATCTCCTCTCCAGAGAGCATAAGTTCAATGTTTGTAGTCTTTCCCCATAACTGAGATCCTCCAGACCCTTTATTAGCTTTGTTGCCCTTCTCTGGACTCTCTTCAGTTCCAGTACATCCTTCCTGAGGACTGGTGCCCAGAACTGGACGACATACTCCAGGTGCGGCCGGACCAGAGTCTTGTAGAGCGGGAGAATTATTGTTTTATCTCTGGAGTTAATACCCTTTTTAATGCATGCCAATATTATGTTTGCTTTGTTAGCAGCAGCTTGGAATTGCATGCCATTGCTGAGCCTGTCACCTACTAGGACCCCCAGGTCCTTTTCCATCCTAGATTCCCCCAGAGGTTCTCCCCCTAGTGAGAAATTAGTATTTTTGGCACCCAAATGCATTCCTTTACATTTTTCAACATTAAACCTCATTTGCCATGTAGTTGCCCATCCCATTATTTTATTTAGGTCTTCTTGAAAGCTTTCCACATCCTGGGTAGAAGTTTTTGCCCTGCTTAGCTTGGTATCGTCTGCAAATTTTGAAATTGAGCCATTTATTCCATCCTCTATTATGTTTATGAATAAATTAAACAGAATTAGTCCCAGAACAGAACCCTGGGGGACCCCCCACATTCCACCCCTGACCATTCCGAGTACTCCCCATTTATCACCACCCTCTGAACTCACCCTTGTAGCCAGTTTTCAATCCATGTACTCACCCTATGGTCCATGCCGACAGACCTTACTTTGTACAGTAAACGTTTATGGGGAACTATACAGTGGGTACGGAAAGTATTCAGACCCCCTTAAATTTTTCACTCTTTGTTATATTGCAGCCATTTGCTAAAATCATTTAAGTTCATTTTTTTCCTCATTAATATACACACAGCACCCCATATTGACAGAAAAACACAGACATTTTTGCAGATTTATTAAAAAAGAAAAACTGAAATATCACATGGTCCTAAGTATTCAGACCCTTTGCTCAGTATTTAGTATTTGCACCCTTTTGATCTAATACAGCCATGAGTCTTTTTGGGAAAGATGCAACAAGTTTTTCACACCTGGATTTGGGGATCCTCTGCCATTCCTCCTTGCAGATCCTCTCCAGTTCTGTCAGGTTGGATGGTAAACGTTGGTGGACAGACATTTTTAGGTCTCTCCAGAGATGCTCAATTGGGTTTAAGTCAGGGCTCTGGCTGGGCCATTCAAGAACAGTCACTGAGTTGTTGTGAAGCCACTCGTTCATTATTTTAGCTGTGTGCTTAGGGTCATTGTCTTGTTGGAAGGTAAACCTTCGGCCCAGTCTGAGGTCCTGTGCACTCTGGAGAAGGTTTTCGTCCAGGATATCCCTGTACTTGACCACATTCATCTTTCCCTCGATTGCAACCAGTCGTCCTGTCCCTGCAGCTGAAAAACACCCCCACAGCATGATGCTGCCACCACCATGCTACACTGTTGGGACTGTATTGGACAGGTGATGAGCAGTGCCTGGTTTTCTCCTCACATACCGCTTAGAATTAAGGCCAAAAAGTTATATTTTGGTCTCATCAGACCAGAGAATCTTATTTCTCACCATCTTGGAGTCCTTCAGGTGTTTTTTTAGCAAACTCCATGCGGGCTTTCATGTGTCTTGCACTGCCGAGAGGCTTCCGTCGGGCCACTCTGCCATAAAGCCCTGACTGGTGGAGGGCTGCAGTGATGGTTGACTTTCTACAACTTTCTCCCATCTCCCGACTGCATCTCTGGAGCTCAGACACAGTGATCTTTGGGTTCTTCTTTACCTCTCTCACCAAGGCTCTTCTCCCCGGATAGCTCAGTTTGGCCGGACGGCCAGCTCTAGGAAGGGTTCTGGTCATCCCAAACGTCTTCCATTTAAAGATTATGGAGGCCACTGTGCTCTTAGGAAGCTTAAGTGCAGCAGAATTTTTTTTTTTGTAACCTTGGCCAGATCTGTGCCTTGTCACAATTCTGTCTCTGAGATTTTCAGGCAGTTCCTTTGACCTCATGATTCTCATTTGCTCTGACATGCACTGTGAGCTGTAAGGTCTTATATAGACAGGTGTGTGGCTTTCCTAATCAAGTCCAATCAGTATAATCAAACACAGCTGGACTCAAATGGAGGTGTAGAACCATCTCAAGGATGATCAGAAGAAATGGACAGCACCTGAGTTAAATATATCAGTGTCACAGCAAAGGATCTGAATACTTAGGACCATGTGATATTTCAGTTTTTCCTTTATAAAAATTCTGCAAAAATATCAACAATTCTGTGTTTTTCTGTCAATATGGGGTGCTGTGTGAACATTAGTGAGGAAAAAAAATGAACTTAAATGATTTTAGCAAATGGCTGCAATATAACAAATAGTGAAATATTTAAGGGGGTCTGAATACTTTCCGTACCCAATGTATCAAATGCTTTTGCAAAATCCAGACACACCACGTCTACAGGCCACGTCTACAGGCCTTCTTTTATCTAGATGGCAACTCACCTCCTCATAGAAGGTTAATAGATTGGTTTGGCAAGAACGATTCTTCATGAATCAATGCTGATTACTGCTATTGATACCGTTTTCATTACTAAAATCTTGTATATAGTGCCTTATTGTCCCCTCCAAGAGCTTGCATATGCACACTAGAAATCTGAGTCTACACTCTTGAACTGTTAGAATATTGTAGCCTTAACTATCAAAGATTTGCTATTATTTACTTGTATTCTCTCCCTGTCAGAGCAGAAATGTTAGACTGTGTATCAGGTTATATGACCATCCTCTATGCCAGGCTTTTTCAACCAGGGTGCCTTGAGATTTCTTCAGGGGCGCCTTGGCAAAATGCCTAAAAAGCCAGTAGGTGGATCAAGCTGCGGGTTTCATTTTGCACCATTACTACTTTCTAGACACTGGCATCCTAACAACCAATGATGTCATCAGTTGATAAGGAGGATGTCTGTCGCCTCCATAGCATCCTTGTTTGACCCTCCTGTGCCCCACTCAGCCTCAGCACTCGAGTGACATTAGCTGACTGATGGAGAGAAATTGAGGGAGAAGAGAAACATTGGAATACTAGCCAGTACCAGTGTGCAAAAGTGTATTTGCTTTGGAAGCTCAAATCACTTCTAATGTTGGGTGTCCTACGTGTGAATGTTGCTGCCTGAACTCAGTACTGATAAAAGATACCCATAAGGTCTCATGCACACTGAGCGTTACAATGCTGCTTTTAGAGCGTCTGGTGTTTTTTTTTTCCCTGCCTTTAATCCCCTTCAGGCCCAAGGGTAAAACAAATGTTAATGCCTAAGCACAATTTTGCAACTTTGACATGTGTTAGTAAAACCGTACATATCTTCAAAACTACTTTGTGCATCCATGTGGATTATACCTTTTTTTTTTTCAGAACAAATTGGCCTTCCATTTGGTGGTAAATGGTATTGGATATTTCCTCCTGATTTTTTTTTTTATCAAGGGAAAACTGGCCCAAAATAGTAGAAAAAATAAATAAAAATAAACGTAGCTGTATATTTCTTGATATTGTCATAATTTACCACCAAAGAACAACCTGAAATAAATTCTCCAGCTCCTGACAACCGCTGTGATACTACATGTGGGTATGTTAGTTTGTACCTGTAGTAGGGCCCAGAAACAATGGTGCGCATTTTACATTTTTTTATCCTGCCTAAATCACATTAATACTAACTGACACTACTAATTTAAAATATATATAAAATATGGGGACCGTGATCTCTGACCCCTACTTGAACCCTAACACTAATCCTGTCAAACCTTTATCTTGTTATTTTTTTTTTATTATTTCCTTTTTCTTTCTAATTTTTTATTTTTTACACACACTTGTTTGTGTATATCTGTCTCCATTCAGAAGAGGAAGTAAACACACAGCCAGGCTCACAGTGACTGATCATTATGATAGCCAATCAGAGGCTATCAAAGAAATCAGATGACCCAGAACCGGGAGTCCCAGGTCCCAATCATTAGTATGAGACCCGGGGCTCTCGGTGAGAGCCCAGTCTTTCTGCTGGGAGCGTGCTGTGTGGTGCGGCATGCTCCCAGCACAAAGAAAGATACACATGCACTATATTGTCAAAAGTATTGGGACGTCTGAACTTAGTCTATAGGGTTCAATATTGGGTTGGCCCACCCTTTGCAGCTATAACAGCTTCAACTCTTCTGGGTCCATAAAGACATGAATGCGCGAGTTTGGGGTGGAGGAACTTGACTGGCCTGCACAGAGTCCTGACCCCAACCCGATAGAACACCTTTGTGATGAATTAGAGCGGAGACTATGAGCCAGGCCCTCTCATCCAACATCAGTGCCTGACCTCACAAATGCGCTTCTGGAAGAATGGTCAAACATTCCCATACACCCACTTCCGCGGGGCTTCATAAATACGTATGGTAGGCAGGAAGGAGTTAAACGTTCTCTATAACTTTACCATGTGAAGCAATGAATCCCGTGTACTGCAGAGGGTAAAATATTCCCGTTTCACAAATTCACCACGAGAAATCAAAAAATGCTTTGTTGCGTCACAATTTTCCAAACGACCTTCAGCCCAGTGGCGTATCCTTCAAGTGTGCAAAGACTTCACTGCACATGGGCCTCCGAGGGGAGGGGGGCCCACTGTCACCCACCCTGCACACATGGATGATTGTCCCTTTTTTCACAGCTGGGGAGGATCGGTGTGGCGGGAGGGACAGCTGTAAGCACCGGTTTCCCTGCATGGCAGCCGATTCTCCTCCTCTCCCTCCCGCGGCTATCAGTGCTTACAGCTGTCCCTCCTGCCGCACCGATCCTCCCAGGCTCTTCTCCATGTCCTCCCCCGCTCCCTGTGTTCTCTCCCAGCCCGCTGTGTCCTCCTTCTCCGCTCCCCCGTTCTCCTCCTCCGCCCCCCCATCTCCTTCTCCTCCGGCCCGCTGTGTCCTTCTCCACCCTCCGTTCTCCTCTGGCCTGCTGTGTCCTCCTCCACCCTCAGTTCTCCTCTGGCCTGCTGTGTCCTCCTCCACCCTCAGTTCTCCTCCGGCCCGCTGTGTCCTCCTCCACCCTCCGTTCTCCTCTGGCCTGCTGTGTCCTCCTCCACCCTCAGTTCTCCTCTGGCCTGCTGTGTCCTCCTCCACCCTCAGTTCTCCTCTGGCCCGCTGTGTCCTCCTCCTCCGCCCCCCTTGCCCCCCGCAGCCGTCTCCCTCCTCTCCTCTCCCTGGGGGGGATGTGTCAGGATGGAGAACGGATGAAGGGGCCCAGTAAATATGTCATTTGCTGGCCCCTTCCTTTTCTGAATTGGACACAGAGAGCGATCGTTACTGAACGCTCTCCATGTCCTGTAATAACTGAGCAGAGTAAGCTGTTTATGAATGGATGGCAGCCTCTGTCTCCTGTCCATTCATCTTCAATGCTGAGAAAGTGACTGGGGAATCTGTGTCTCTGTGTCCCTTTCTCTGTATCAGAGAAAGGGATTAGACCCCTGATATCCCTCCAAAGACCACCGACAAGGCTGATTAAATAAATATATATATATTGCAAAAAGTATCGAAAAATAAAATTGTAAAAAAATTATAAAAAATATAATTGTAAAGAAAAAAATTACTGACAACCCCTGCCCTGCCTACACTGACCCCCCCCCCCAAAAAAAATAAAATTAAAATTAAAATTAAATTGTAAATGTAACGGGGTGTTCAATTTAAGGGGAGTGTCTGAGTGGTAATTAGGCTCAGACACACTGATTGTAAGGGTTAATGGACCATTTCTGTTCATGGGAGATAGTATTTGTGTACAGTTCCCTGTGGTCTACAGGTGGCGCTGTCGCAATGGGCCAGGGTTGAACCACCAATAGAGGGCTGTGCCTTTTGTGTCCCTTCTCGGCAGTAGTACGGCAGGGCGGGGAACCTGATGTGCCTGTCGGGAGAGGGTATAAAAGGGGCGGACATCTTCAGTTCGAGGTCCACGCCCAGGCACCTTCGGCCTGGGGGGGAGTGAGGGTCGTCTCCGGGTGCCTTAGACCCGGAGGTGGAGTTCCTGTTCCATCCCAGACACCTTCAGTCTGGGGTGAGGTACTATTTTGAAGGCCCGGGGCCCAGCAACCTTCGGCTGGGGTCCGCTAGGGATCGAGGACTCCCAGGGTGCCGCCTTGCGAGGGGACCCATATCTGGGACGAGGAGGCCAGGGAGGTAACCCTTTCCGAAGACCCAGCGCAGAGTCGTGGTGACGGTGGGGGCCTCTGGTAACTCTCCGGAGGGAGGTTTTCTCCTTGACATGTGCCAGATACTTCAAGAAGGAAGTTCATGTTCAGGTCAGTGGCAGTGACCCTACTCTTCAGGTCAGTGGCAGTGACCCTACTCTTCAGGTCAGTGGCAGCGACTTCATAGGGCAAGGCCCTATTCACCCCGTCAGTGGCAGTGACCCTACTCTCCAAGTCAGTGGCAGTGACTTTATTCACCCGGTCTGTGGCAGAGACCAACTTCACGGTCTGTGGCAGAGATCGTGCGCCAAAGCTGTTTGAGAAACCTAAACAGTCTAAAGAGTTAAGCTACGTTTGTGCCTGGACCTTCCCCACACCTAAGCTGTCCTGTATCTTCGCTCCAACCTGTCTGCTCTCAAAGAGACTGTTTATTATCCAGTGTGAAATAAATGTTGAGTTGGACTTTCAGCTAGTGTGGACATTCACATTCCTGGGGAAAACGAGGACTTGCATCTATCTAAGGTAGAGGTGAGATCATTCTTGGGAGGACTTTGACTCTGGCCGCAGACAAGGCCCAAAACTAACACCGCTAAACCTCTTTACTCAGAAGGGTACGGGCTTGTGGTGCGGTGTGCCTCTCTCTGCCTGCGAGGAGCCTAATTTAATGCAGGCTGGGGAGAGGTGGGTGCGCTACATAAAAAAAAAAAATACATAAAAATAAATGCTCTACTGACACCAACCTCTGCCCCACCCCCTTCCCCAGAAGCACTATGGAAAAAATAAAAAATAAAGACAACAAAATTGTAAAAAATAATAGGTAATAAGATAATATAAACAAAAAAACTACTTAAACCGTCCACTGCCCTACTGACACTGTCCAATTTGCCCCCCCAAATCATTGTGAAAAAAAATAATACAAAAATAAATTGTAAGAAGTAATTTAAAAAATAAAATTGTATAAAATAATAAAAATAAAATAAATCCTTACACTGTCCATTGCTCTACTGTCACTGTCTACTGCCCTAGTGACACCACCCACTGGCCGGCAAAAAGCATTTTGAAAAAACGAAAAAATAAATAAAAAATTTGTAAACAAATTATAAAAAAATAAAAAACTACTGACAACGGCCGCTGCCCTACTAACACAATCCTGAACATAATACCCACCACTGTACACTCCGCACTCCTCACCTGCGCATCCTATCCACCTCCATACACTCCATACTACCCACTGCTGTACACTCCACACTCTTCTCCTGCACATACTACCCACCTCCGTACACTCCACACTCCTCACCTGCACATAATACCCACCACCATACACTGCTGTACACTTCACACTCCTCTCTTTCACATACTACCCACCACCAAACACACCCTACTCCTCTCCTGCACATACTACCCACCACCAAACACTCCCTACTCCTCTCCTGCACATACTACCCACCACCAAACACACCCCACTCCTCACCTGCACATACTACCCACCACCAAACACTCCCTACTCCTCTCCTGCACATACTACCCACCACCAAACACACCCCACTCCTCTCCTGCACATACTACCCACCACCAAACACACCCCACTCCTCTCCTGCACATACTACCCACCACCAAACACACCCCACTCCTCTCCTGCACATACTACCCACCACCAAACACTCCCTACTCCTCTCCTGCACATACTACCCACCACCAAACACACCCCACTCCTCTCCTGCACATACTACCCACCACCAAACACTTCCTACTCCTCTCCTGCACATACTACCCACCACCAAACACTCCCTACTCCTCTCCTGCACATACTACCCACCACCAAACACTCCCTACTCCTCTCCTGCACATACTACTCACCACCAAACACACGCCGCTCCTCTCCTGCACATACTACCCACCACCAAACACTCCCTACTCCTCTCCTGCACATACTACCCACCACCAAACACTCCCTACTCCTCTCCTGCACATACTACCCACCACCAAACACTCCCTACTCCTCTCCTGCACATACTACCCACCACCAAACACTCCCTACTCCTCTCCTGCACATACTACCCACCACCAAACACACCCCGCTCCTCTCCTGCACATACTACCCACCACCAAACACTTCCTACTCCTCTCCTGCACATACTACCCACCACCAAACACACCCCGCTCCTCTCCTGCACATACTACCCACCACCAAACACACCCCGCTCCTCTCCTGCACATACTACCCACCACCAAACACACCCCACTCCTCTCCTGCACATACTACCCACCACCAAACACACCCCACTCCTCTCCTGCACATACTACCCACCACCAAACACACCCCACTCCTCTCCTGCACATACTACCCACCACCAAACACACCCCGCTCCTCTCCTGCACATACTACCCACCACCAAACACTCCCTACTCCTCTCCTGCACATACTACCCACCACCAAACACTCCCTACTCCTCTCCTGCACATACTACCCACCACCAAACACTCCCTACTCCTCTCATGCACGTACTACCCACCACAAAACACTCCCTACTCCTCTCCTGCAAATACTACCCACCACCAAACACTCCCTACTCCTCTCCTGCACATAATACCCACCACCAAACACACCCCACTCCTCTCCTGCACATACTACCCACCACCAAACACACCCCACTCCTGCACATACTACCCACCACCAAACACACCCCACTCCTCTCCTGCACATACTACCCACCACCATACACTCTGCACTGTACACCCTCTATTTAACATTACTGCATTCTGCACTCTGTACGTCATCTCAGACTCTATTAAACCACAACCCATTTAGCCACGTCCAACATTTAGCTACGCACACCTCATTTTTTCTTCTGTGCCTAGGACCCACTTTTTATCTTGCACACACGGATTTCATGATACGCCCTTGCTTCAGCCGCAGAAAATACAGATCCTGTTCCAGTCAATCGCACAGCCAGATATATTTTTGTCTTATTTTTCACTCTCACAGATGAGTTAGTGAAAGTCCTGTGAACTCTTCTACTTAATGCGGCTTATCTTTTGGCTGACGTCCTGAGCATTACCAAGGCCAAGTCAGCTCTGATGGGCAAAGTTTAATGTGTTCTCTGTAAATAGTGCATGAGAAGGTACGATTACATACCTCTCTATTGATCAGCTTATATAAAAAAAAAAACAAGGATAGTACTGATTAGCAAAGGCGTCACTAGGGGGGTGCGGGGGGTGCGGCCCGCACCCGGGTGACACCCATCAGAGGGGTGACACCATCCCAAGTGTAGTCCTGGCCTCCTTTTTATATATTTTTTCCCCCGAACACTTCCAGCGCACCTGGCCGCCTGTTATTTCCTCCTCCTCTCGCACTATCCGTTCTCCACCCGGGCGGCGCGGCTGCCGCTGCACATTGCGTCCTCTCCAGCTGCCGCGTAGAGTACCAGAGACTCAGAGCCGCTCTGAGATGGTGCGGTAATGAGGGGGGGTGTCGGATTGTGTCCACCGCCATCGGAGGTGCTGTTGTGCACAGAGCAGCTCAGCCTGCTGGGGGGGGTAGTGCCGCCGCTGCTGCTGCTGCTGGACACAGCTATACATATATGTGGTAGTAGCTGAGCTGCCCACCCCGAGGGGGGGGGGCTGTAGGTGTACTGCTGGACACAGTTTTTGTTATATATATTAGTAGCTGAGATGGTCTGATTACTGCAGGGGGGGGGGTAGGCTGCATTGGTGTGCATTGGTCAGGCTGCATTGGTGGACACGAGCAGGCTACATTGGTGGACACGGGCAGGCTACATTGGTGGACACGGGCAGGCTACATTGGTGGACACGGGCAGGCTACATTGGTGTACGCGGGCAGGCTACATTGGTGGACGCGGGCAGGCTACATTGGTGGACGCGGGCAGGCTGCATTGGTGGACACAGGCAGGCTGCATTGGTGTGCATTGGTCAGGCTGCATTGGTGTGCATTGGTCAGGCTGCATTGGTGGACACGAGCAGGCTGCATTGGTGTGCATTGGTCAGGCTGCATTGGTGTGCATTGGTCAGGCTGCATTGATGTGCATTGGTCAGGCTGCATTGGTGTGCATTGGTCAGGCTGCATTGGTGTGCATTGGTCAGGCTGCATTGGTGAATATGGGTAGGCTGCATTATGGATACGGGTGAGGCTGCATTGGTGTGCATTGGTCAGGCTGCATTGATGTGCATTGGTCAGGCTGCATTTTTGGACACGGGCAGGCTGCATTGGTGGACACGGGCAGGCTGCATTGGTGGACACGGGAAGGCTGCATTGATGAGCGTGCATAAAGTTGCTTAATTCTGCATAAAACATTTAAGTATCATTTCATGAGATAGTTTATGAGGGTGTGTTTAGGAGCGTAATTATGGGCGGGGCAGGGTAGGGGTTGGGTGGGGCAACTGGTGGCGAGTAACCCTTGAGGTCTGGCTAGTAGCTCAGGACTTGAAATTTTGAGCCCTGATGTATGTGTGTGTATATATATATATATTGTGAGGGGGTTAGCTCGGCAGCGGGTGTGTGTGACCCCCGGGATGGGCTCCCCACACAAAAACAGGCCCAGCAAACGGAGGTTGTGGTTTTCAAAATCAAAAAGGTGCGGTTTATTTTCTATTTACAGTGACAAAACACAGCAAAGCAAAAGAAACATAAACAAAATAAATCCTGGTCAACTTGACCTCTGACTAAACATACAGGTTTCCTAACTAGCAACTGGGATCAGCCTAGTGCTGTCCTAGTCCCTAAGTCCCTGGTTTTAAATGTCCAAGCAAATAGCCACACAGGCTTTGTCTCACAGCACAGGGGTTCACTCTCCCTAGACAGTCCACACAGGTCTGGGTCCAGGCATGAGCTAACACCTAATGAATCTGGGAGTTCTTATAGAGGCCTTAAACGAGCTGACAAGCTTCAGCTGGTCTCATCAACTCCCTGTCTGCACGACACCCCACACTCTCCCTAGAGGTATGAGTCATCCATGAGCCCACTAGCCCCAGCTGGGCTTATACAACTCTCCACCTAGTTGTATAAGTCGGCGTAAAGCCTGAATCTGGGCGAAATATATCTACCCCCCTGGATGCAACCAGGTGACTTTACCTTCCTGCTGTCACATACCCCCCCCCCCCCCTCTTGTTTTAACCTCGGGGTTGGAACACCAGCAATCAGGCATTCATGTACTCGAGACAAAGCATCCACATTCCCCATTTGAACGCCAGGGCGATGCTTTACTGTGAAGTTGAATTCCTGGAGGGCCAGGAACCACCTATTCACTCTTCTATTTGTTTCCTTGTTTTGAGCCATCCACTTTAACGGAGCGTGATCCGTAACCAAGTCAATTGCCTACCTAGCAGGTAGTACCGAAGGGAATCTAGAGCCCACTTCACCGCTAAACACTCCTTTTCAACGGTGGCGTAATTTACCTCATGGGACTTCAACTTCCTGCTGAGGTAAATGACTGGGTGCTCTTCCCCGTTCCAGACCTGGGACAATACTGCTCCTAACCCCACATCTGACGCATCACTTTGTACGACAAAGTCTTTAGAGAAGTCGGGTGAGTACAACACTGGCTGGCTACATAAGGCTTGTTTCAAGAATTGGAATGCTGCCTCAGCCTCGGGGGTCCATTTAATCATGACCGACCCTTTCCCCTTCGTCAGGTTGGTTAGGGGCACAGCCTTAGAAGCAAAGTGGGGAATGAATCGCCGATAATACCCAGCGATTCCCAGAAAGGCTCGTACCTGCTTCTTGCTGTTGGGACGTGGCCAACTCTGGATGGCCTCGACTTTGTTGAGTTGGGGTTTTATTACTCCCCTCCCAATGGTGTACCCAAGATATTTGGCCTCTTCCTGCCCAATGGTACACTTCTTGGGGTTAGCCGTAAACCCCGCTTCCCGAACAGAGTCCAGGACTGCTTGCACTTTTGGCAGATGTGAGGCCCAATCTGTGCTATGGACAATTACGTCATCCAGGTAAGCCGCAGCATACTTCCGATGGGGCCTCAGCATCTGGTCCATTTTCCGCTGGAATGTGGCCGGCGCATTCTGTAACCCGAACGGCATTCTTTTATATTGGAACGCCCCGTCTGGGGTTACAAATGCGGTTTTCTCTTTGGCCGACTTGGCCAGGGGAATTTGCCAATACCCTTTTGTGAGGTCAAGAGTCGTCATGTATCGGGCTGTTCCCAGCCGGTCGATCAACTCATCTATACGTGGCATGGGGTAGGTGTCAAATTTTGTAACTTTGTTCAACTGACGAAAATCGTTACAAAATCGCCAGCTCCCATCCGGTTTAGGCACCAACACAATGGGACTAGACCAATCACTTTGGGACTCCTCTATCACCCCTAAGTTCAGCATTTTCTGTACTTCCTCCCGTATTGCCTCCCGTCGGGCCTCTGGGATCCGATAGGGTTTTAACTTCACCCTTTCACCGGGCGGGGTAATGATGTCATGCTCTACCCCAGATGTTTGTCCCGGCAGCTCAGAGAATACCTCCTTGTTGCGAAGCACAAACTCCTTAACCTCCTGTTGTTGGGGTTGTGACAAGGTGGCTGCTATTCCAACCTCAGGAATCACGCAACCAGTTTGAGCTGGTGACCAAGTGTCTGCGACTAGGGACTCTCTATCCCTCCAGGCTTTCAACAGATTAACGTGATAGATCTGTTCGGGCTTTCGCCTTCCTGGTTGTCTGACCTTGTAATTCACTTCGCTCACTTTTTCCATTATCTCGTAGGGGCCTTGCCATTTGGCAAGGAATTTACTTTCAACCGTAGGGACAAGTACCAGTATCCTATCCCCCGGGGAAAAGGTACGGGTCTTGGCTCCACGGTTGTACACTCTCTGCTGTGCTAACTGCGCTTGGGCCAAATGTTCCTTCACGATGGGCATTACCTGTGCAATTCGGTCTTGCATCAGGGCGACATGCTCAATCACACTCCTGTGGGGAGAACTCTCACTTTCCCAAGTTTCCTTGGCAATATCCAACAGCCCTCTTGGGTGTCTCCCATACAGTAACTCAAAGGGGGAGAATCCCGTAGAGGATTGGGGCACCTCCCTAATAGCAAACATCAGATAAGGAAGTAGACAGTCCCAATCCTTTCCATCTCTATCCACCACTTTCTTCAACATTTGTTTTAGGGTTTTGTTGAATCTTTCAACCAGCCCATCGGTTTGGGGGTGATACACAGATGTACGTAATTGCGTCACTTTGAACAATTTACACAGCTCCTTCATAACCCGGGACATAAAGGGTGTACCTTGGTCCGTAAGCAGTTCTTTACAAATACCCACCCGGCTAAACACAAGAGATAGCTCTTTGGCTATGGTTTTGGCCGAGGTATTTCGGAGAGGGATCTCAATGATGGGTAGAGGGACCAGCGGGCTACGGAAATGTGGCATCGGGGCCGACCTCTGACACACAGGGCAGGAGGAACAATAATTTTCTATGTCCTTCATCACCCCCGGCCAATAGAATCTCTGTAATACCCTCTCTCGGGTTTTCTCTGTCCCCAGATGACCTCCAAGAATGTGCCCATGGGCCAACTCCAACACCAACTTCCTGTACGGTTTGGGCACCACAAGCTGCTCAACGGTTTCTTCTGCCCTTTTTGCCACCCGATACAGTAGGTCCTTCTCTACGCTGAAGTATGGGTAAGTGCAGGTATTATCTGGGTTCACTAACTCGCCATCTATTTTCACTACGTTTTCCCGTGCCTTTATTAGGGCGGGGTCTTTCAACTGTTCTGTGGCAAAGTTTTCCCTGTGAACCTCAAGATCAGAAAACTCCACAGACGGTAGGTTTTCGTCTGAGGAGGTGGGCTCCTCTCCAGTTTCTTGAGTCTCCCCTGCCAATACTGACAAGGGAAATTCCGGAGAGTCCTCACCACTCTCAGGGGAGTTCTGGCTATCACATTCCTGGTACATAGGGGCACCAGTGGGGGGCTCAGGATCATCCCACAGTTCCCAGAACTTCGGAAAATCCCTTCCCACAGTGGCGTCATGCGGTAACTGAGATACTAAGCCCACTGGATGAGAGAGGGTACCTTTGGGGGTCTCGAAACACACTGTAGTCACTGGATACTCTCGGGTGTCCCCATGCACACAAATAACAGCTACCTTGCTATTCCCAGAGACCTCTGTTTTAACTAACTCAGCCTTTATCAGGGTCACAAGGCTACCTGAATCCAGCAATACCACAACATTTCTACCATTAACACACATTTTGCATAAATGTTTCTCAGTTCCTCGAATGGCAGTGCATGCGACTGTCGCACACAGCGACTGACGTCTGCCCGTCAGAAAGTCACACTGCATGGGTTCCTCCACAACCGGGCAATTTGCTGCAATATGTCCCGCTTGCCGGCAGCGGTAGCAAACGATCCTTCTTGCCGCCTCTTGAGCCGCTGATTTCCCAGGCTGTTCTCGCCAAACTTGGGGTAGAGCTCCCACCCTCTCACTCTCTCCACCCTTACCCCTTGGAATCATCTTATCCGCCCCTGGGGATGGTCTGGTCTTAGGGTGGAAAGTCTGAGTGTCTCTGGAAGAGACCGTCAGGTTCTCTGTAGCCAAGTATTTCTCCACACGATCCACAAGACCATCGGCCGTCTCTGGGTCTCCATGGCTTACCCACTTTTGGATGGCAGTAGGAAGAGCTCTCAAAAACCGATCCATTACAACACGTTCCACAATCTTTGGTGCGGACAAAGTCTCTGGCTGTAGCCACTTTCTGCTCAGGTGAATGAGATCATACATTTGAGACCTGGGGGGTTTTCCAAGCTGGAAAGTCCAGTTATGCACACGCTGAGCCCGGACAGCCAGGGTGACACCCAGCCTTGCCAATATTTCAGCTTTTAGCATCACATAGTCTTTTGCTTGGTTAGGCTCTAGGTCATAGTAAGCTTTCTGCGATTCACCAGTTAACAGAGGAGCCACCAGTCCAACCCACTGCTCCTCAGGCCACTTTTCTCTTTCAGCGGTCCTTTCAAATGTGGTCAAAAATACCTCTGGATCATCCTCTCCAGTCATTTTTGTCAATAAACGACTCACCCCAAAGGACGCGGTATTAGTGGGACGGCTTTCCTCACTGGTCTGCGGACGTTGCTGCATTACTGCTTCCATCTGTTGTTGTAGTCTCTGCTCTTGCTTCTGCAACAGGTCTATGAAGCGGGCCTCAGATTGCTGCTGGGCTTGTTGCTGAGCCTCCAGACTCTGTTGCAAAGTTGCGTTTGTCTGCTGCTGGGCTGCAAGGCTCTGTTGATGAGCTTGCTGCTGGGCTGCAAGGCTCTGTTGATGAGCTTGCTGCTGGGCTGCGAAGTTCTGTTGTTGAGCTGCAAGGCTCTGTTGATGAGCTGCAAGGCTCTTTTGCAAACCTGCATTTGTCTGCTGTTGATTGGCATTTGCTAGAGCCAGCTGTTTCAGTATCTCCTCCATGCTGGCTTAAAAAAAAACTGCCACTGGTTCTCCACCAACTGTGAGGGGGTTAGCTCGGCAGCGGGTGTGTGTGACCCCCGGGATGGGCTCCCCACACAAAAACAGGCCCAGCAAACGGAGGTTGTGGTTTTCAAAATCAAAAAGGTGCGGTTTATTTTCTATTTACAGTGACAAAACACAGCAAAGCAAAAGAAACATAAACAAAATAAATCCTGGTCAACTTGACCTCTGACTAAACATACAGGTTTCCTAACTAACAACTGGGATCAGCCTAGTGCTGTCCTAGTCCCTAAGTCCCTGGTTTTAAATGTCCAAGCAAATAGCCACACAGGCTTTGTCTCGCCGCACAGGGGTTCACTCTCCCTAGACAGTCCACACAGGTCTGGGTCCAGGCATGAGCTAACACCTAATGAATCTGGGAGTTCTTATAGAGGCCTTAAACGAGCTGACAAGCTTCAGCTGGTCTCATCAACTCCCTGTCTGCACGACGCCCCACACTCTCCCTAGAGGTATGAGTCATCCATGAGCCCACTAGCCCCAGCTGGGCTTATACAACTCTCCACCTAGTTGTATAAGTCGGCGTAAAGCCTGAATCTGGGCGAAATATATCTACCCCCCTGGATGCAACCAGGTGACTTTACCTTCCTGCTGTCACAATATATATATATATATTGTGACAGCAGGAAGGTAAAGTCACCTGGTTGCATCCAGGGGGGTAGGTATATTTCTCCCAGATTCAGGCTTTATGCCGACTTATACAACTAGGGAGAGAGTTGATGAAGCCCAGCTGAGGCTAGTGGGCTCATGGATGATTCATACCTCTAGGGAGAGTTCTGGGCGTCGTGCAGGCAGGGAGTTGATGAGACCAGCTGAAGCTTGTCAGCTCGTTTAAGGCCTCTATAAAAACTCCCAGCTTCATTAGGTGTTTGCTCATGCCTGGAACCAGACCTGTGTGGACTGTCTAGGGAGAGTGAACCCCTGTGCGGTGAGACAAAGCCTGTGTGGCTATTTGTTTGGACATTTACTAAACCAGGGACTTAGGGACTAGGACAGCACCAGGCTGATCCCAGTTGTTAGTTAGGAAACCTGCATGTTTAGTCAGAGGTCAAGCTGACCAGGGTTTATTTTGTTTATGTTTCTTTTTGCTTTGCTGTGTTTTTTGTCACTGTAAATAGAGAAATAAACCGCACCTTTTTGATCTTGAAAACCACAACCTCCGTCTGCTGGGCCTGTTTTTGTGTGGGGAGCCCATCCAGGGGATCACACACACCCGCTGCCGAGCTAACCCCCTCACAATATATATATATATATATATACATACATACACACATACATACATACACATACACACACACACTATATATAGTAGCTGAGTCGCCCACCCTAAGCTGGTCTAATAACGGTGTGGGGGGTGACACCAAGTTTTACTGCACCGGGTGACACAACCCTAGTGACGCCACTGCTGATTAGCATTGTTTATATCATAAATGAAAGTATAAAATAAGCCCAGGAGCATTCAGGAAAAACCACAGCTCCTTAGCATTAGGTTACACCCAGACTTTGGGCCCAGCTGACTATTCAGCATTGCGGTAATGCGTGTACTTAAAAAGGGTCATGTGCGCACATTTGAGTATGTAGGTCATGTAGCCACATTGCAGTGCATTAGCAGCACATTCATTTTATCCGCTTGCCGACCGTATACTGTATATATATATATATATATGATGGCAAAGCGGCTCCTTGCAGAATCACGTACCTGTACATGTTCCTGCACTTCCGGGTCTGGGGTGCGCCGCCTGCGACCCGCACCCGTTGTGATTGGACACAGCAGGAGAAAATCAGCGGGAACCAATCAGCAAGAGCCAATGTCCACCGGGACCTGCCGATTGTTCCCTAGAGAAGCAAAATGTTGGTCTGCCTACTGTATGTTAACGAGTCAGATCGCTGTTCTGTGAGAAGGGGAAGTAATGATCCTGTGTTTCTGCTAAGCAGGAACACGGATCTCTGCCTTCCCACAGTACAGGCACCTCCCCCACACAGCTAGTAAGCACTCCCTAGCCACTTAAGGACCAAGACTCTTTTTCAGATGTGTTGTTTACAAGTTAAAAACAAATAAAGTTAGCCCAATTTTTTTTTATATTGTGAAAGATAATGTTACGTTGAGTAATGGCGTGGAATGCGGACAAACTTTTACCCTTAAAAATCTCCATAGGCGATGTTTAAAAAATTCTACAGGTTGCATGTTTTGAGTTACAGAGGAGGTCTAGGGCTAGAATTGCTCTCGCTCTAACGATTGCGGTGATACCTCACATGTGTGGTTTGAACACATTTTCATATACGTATGCGTTCCCTTCTGCATGCGAGTTTGTCGGGACGGGGCGCTTTAAAATATATATTTTTTTCTTATTTATATTACTTTATTTTATTTATTTTTACACTGTTTTTAAAATAAATAAATATTTGGGTCACTTTTATTCCTATTATAAGGAAGGTAAACATCCCTTGTAATAGAAAAAAGCATGACAGGTCCTCTTAAATATGAGATCTGGGGTCAAAAAGACCTCAGATGTCATATTTAGACTAAAATGCAATAAAAAAAATTTGTCATTTGAAAAAATGACAAAAAAATGGCCCTTTAAGAGCTATGGGCGGATGTGACGTTTTGACGTTGCTTCCGCCCTGCTATGGTATGGAGACGGGTGGGGGGTCATCTTTCCCTCACTCGTATCCATACCAAGCAACGAGAAGGACCTGATTGCCTCTGCCTCCGAGGGGGGGGCCCCTCCCGCCGCCGATAACAGTGATCTTGTGGTGATTCCGCTGCAGAGACCACCATTATCGTAAACCGGACCGCCGCTTGAAGAGATGGATACCTGGGTTATGGCAGCAGCTGATGCCGTTACCGAGATATTCCTCTTCAAAGTACAGATGTATATAGTCGTGTGGCGGTCCAGAAGTGGCTAGGCACACATTTAACCCTTTGATCGCCCCTGATGTTTACCCCTTCCCTGCCAGTGTCATTAGTACAGTGAAAGTGCATATTTTTAGCACTGATCACTGTATTAGTGTCACAAGTCCAAATAAGTGTCACTTAGACCCAATACACACTAGATTAGATTGTCTGCAGATTTTTGTCTTCAGATTTACCAAAACCATATAATATGAGGTCAGACCTTAAGGCTGCTTTCACACTGAGGCGCTTTGCAGGCGCTTATGCGCTAAAAATAGCGCCTGCAATGCTCCCTGAAAGAGCCGCTACTTTGTATCCAGTGTGAAAGCCCAAGGGCTTTCACACTGGAGCGGTGCGCTGGGCTGGCAGGAGGGTAAAAAAACTCCTGCCAGCCGCATCTTTGAGGCGCGGTAGGAGTGGTAAAAATACCGCTCCTATAGCGCCCCTACCCATTGAAATCAATGGGGTAGCGCCTCCAACCCGCACGCAAAACGCCGCAAATCTGCGTTTTTGCGGGCGGGTTTAACCCTTTTTTGAGCGCGCTAGCTGGGGTTAAAATCACGACAGTAAAACGCCGCTAAAATAGCAGCATTTTACCACCAGCGCACCCAGTGCTTCAATGTGAAGGTAGCCTAAGACCCCTTTCACACTGAGGAGTTATTCAGGCGGTTTAGCTCTAAAAATAGCGCCTAAATAGCGCCTGAAAACTCCTGCCCCTGCAGTCTCAATGTGAAAGCCCGAGGGCTTTCACACTGAGGCGGTGCGCTAGCAGGACCGCTCCAAAAGTCCTGCTAGCAGCATCTTTGGAGCGGTGAGAAGAGCGGTGTGTTTACCGCTCCTTCACCGCTCCTTCCCATTGAATGCAGAGGCACATTGCGGGAGGCATTAACCCTTTTTCGGCCGCTAGCGGGGGGGTTAATACCGCACCGATAGCGGCCGAATACCGCCGCATTTCCGATGGTATAGCGCCGCACCCATCGCCCCAGTGTGAAAGGGGCCTAAGAGTTTCAATTTGTATGCAATCAGGCAGGCCCTTGCACTACATTCCTTTATATTGGCTTTCGAAACAGCAATTTAGAATTTGGATGAAAGGTTTAGCACTAGGAAATACTTTTTGAAAGAAACAATTGTGTGTTTTATATACAACTATATAGATCATCAAAATGAGGGACAAATGAGGAGGAAAGAGGGGCAGAGGGACTTTGTTCCAAATCAGGGAGTTGGGAGCTATGTGCAATGTTTACTACACTGGCTTTTTCCTCTTCCAGCTTCTGCTGGCATCCAGGCTGCTAGAATGGTCCCGGGTGAGGTGCCAGGGCTGCCATCAGGGGGGTACCGTACAGCTGTTACAACCGCTCGGGCCAGAAGAAGGCAGGACGGGTGAAGGCGAGCCGTGTTGTGCACTATAGAAACGATCTTGCAGCTTCTGCTGCTCTCTGTGTCATTGAGCTCAGATATCGAGCTCTTTACTGCCACCGCTGGCTACTATGTGCATGTGCACCCCTCGTCTGAGCTACCTGTACTGTGCTCCTCTGTGTCAGCAACATGTCAGCTTTGTGAAAATGAGCTGGGACTAGGTAGGAAGATTTCCTTTACAAGTAGGAGCTGTGAAGGAAAGGGAGGGGGCTGTTTGTGTACAGGAAGGGGCCAGAGGCTTGTGTGTTTACAGATTTATGTATGTGTGGGGCTGACATATATATATATACACAAGTGTAAGGGGGCTGACATATAAACAAGTGGAAGGGGGGGGGCTGACATATATACAGGTGTGAGGGGGGCTGGCATATATACAGGATTTAGGGGGGCTGAGTGCATACAGGTGAGGTGGCCGGTGTGTGGATTCAGTGAAATGGCCCATGGGCAAGCCCTGGGGAATGTTGGTGGTCAGGCTCGGTGGGAGGGGCCCAGGCCTAAAGCTATGTAAGGGGCCCAAAAATTTCTGTGAGGTGCTCTTGGTATCACTACGCCTGGGACAGGATCCGGCGGTACAAAGGAACCATCAGCTTATATGGCTCTTGCTCCCTCCGCGGCCACCCTCTTCCCCTGCTGCAGGCTCGATGCACTCTGATGCTCTGGGATGACGGGTCGGCAACCCATTGAACGTGAACTGGGCTTGCCAACCCGCCATCCCAGAGCATGGGCATGCACTTCCTGGTTTGAGGTTGCGGCACTTTATGGTCTACCTAGGCTGAAACAAAAGAAGACATTCCCAATGCACACGTTCCTGAAGGTGGCTGTAAATGTAAGTCGGTGCGGCAGCGACCATGGCTGAAAGCCAAAGACATTCAAAAGAAGAAGTATGTGACCAGCACATCAACGATCTCCAGAACGGGCCCAAAGCTTTATTCAGCAATCCCATCATAGTTACATAAACAATGTTTTGTAGTCGCGCAGGACCCCTTTATTGGTCACATGTCTGATTAAGGGGTCCTTTGAGGCCCTGAAAAGTTGCTTTTGTAACCACTCCCTGGGGGCACATCGCCGGAAGCTCCTTGAACCTCCTGACCTCAGGCTAGAAGGACACAGGGGGGAATCAGATGTGGATGGCACAGGGATGGGGGAAATCAGTGTGGTGGGATGTGAGGACAATTACAGAATGAACATTGCACTGTGTCTGTGTCTCTCCCTCCTGCAGCTAAAAGCATTTGAGAGGGGGAGGGGGAGAAACCAGCTTTCAGCTGCTGGAGGGAGAGATACAGACACAGTGCATTGTTCTGTAATTGTCCTCACTTTCAGCCACACCAATTCACCTCCCTGTGCTGCCCACAACTGCTTCTTCCCTTTGCGCCCCCCCCCCATCCCCTCACAGCACTGCCGACTTTCCTCCCCCACCAGCTGCTGGAGAGTGGCGGAAAGGGCTGGTAAATATGTAATTTACCAGCCCCTTCTTTTTTGAATTGGACACAGTGAGCCATTGGTATGGATCACTCCTGTTTCTATCATAACTGAGTCCTGCCCTGCTGTCCGGGCCCACCTGTGTGGCCGGGCCCCCTACAAGAGGCCCGGTGATATTCCCTATCGGCGACCCAGTGAACAAGCCTGGGAATCCAGGCTGGAAGTAACCCCAGAAAAGAGGATCCCTCCCACCTTATTACATTGGAAATTATTAACTGGCGCTCCCAACTGGAAAGGGAAACTGGTGTTCTGTTTTTGAAAAGTGATAAGAACAGATGCTACACTTCATCTCAGTCATAAATAGGGTTGGCACCTGTCCGGGATTCACCCGGACAGTTTGAGTTTTGAATCATGTATCTGGGTTTCAGTCCGCCAGACACAATATTCAGAGAGGAATGTGGCTCAGAAAAAGGCCTAATAGGGGGGCGAGGGGGCGCTATGCACGCCACGTTACTATTCTCTTTGGAGCGCCCAAAGGTGTCCCAGGTCTGTTACAATATAGACATGTGCACTGCCGAAAAATAGTTTTTGTTTCATTTGTTTTTGCTTTTTTTTCGGGTCATTCGTTATGAATGAAATTCGTTATTTCGAATAAATTCATGACTTCAGAAAATGTTGAATTAATTATGTTCCATTTGTTTAGATGCAGTATTTGTAAATTCGAAAAATCGCAAATTTGGAAAACTTGAAAATTCGGAAAATTTGAAAATTCGGAAATAAAAAAATCCGAAAATTTCAAAATTAAAAATAATAGTTAACTAATAATAACTAACTATTAAATTATAGGTATTGGAATTTCCTTTCAAATTTGGCTGTCTATGAATGTAACTAATACAAATTTATCCGAAGTTACGAATTATCCGAACTAACGAATGCTGCATCTAAATGAATGGAACGTAACAAATTAATAATAAACAGTAATAAAAATAAAACGTTTTTATTATTATTTATTATTATTAATTTGTTACATTCCATTTGTTTATATGCAGCCTTCGTTAGTTCGGATAATTCGTAACTTCAGATAAATTCGTATTCATTACGTTCACTAACAGCCAAATTTGAAAGGAGATTCCAATACCTATAATTTAATAGTTAGTAATAGTTATTATTATTATTATTAGTTAGTTATTATTTTGTGATTTTCATTCTTTTGAATTTTCAGAGTTTCATTGTTATTTTCAGATATTCGAATTTTCGGATTTTTCGAATTTACAAATTTTCATTTTCAGAAAAATGTATTAAATGGGTTTTCGTTAATTCAAACATTTCGAATTTGTTGAATTTCGTCGAAAAAAGGATTCGGAACGAAACAAATTTCACATGTCTAGTCCTATAGTGTATAGTGTGCCGCTAAAGTGTTCGGGTTTGGCTTGAAGAAAAAGTGGCGACCCTAGTCATAAAGCGAGAGAGTAGCTTGTACTTGTTTATTCATTTCAGGTATATTTTCCTTCCATATCCCCCAGGACCTCAGAAATTCTCTGTCTAGCTGCCCCTGTTTCGTCACATATGGCGACCCATCACATTTGGCTACCCGCTGGAGTGCGCATGCGCGACGCCGCCATATGCGTTCCAACACTTTTACAAATGTGATGGGTAGCCGAATGTGACGAAGAATATAGCTAGAGAATTTAGCTGAAAGGAATTTGTGAACGTTTTAGTAATTGCTTTTCGATGAGAATTTAGCATTTGTAAAAGTGTTGGAACGCATATGGCGGCGTCGCGCATGCGCACTCCGGCGGGAAGCCAAATGTGATGGGTCGCCATATGTGACGAAACACCCCTGACTAGAATTGCCCTTGTGGAGACACTTTCACACAACTATCACTTTTTTACTTCTCAAGTGCAGAGCTCTGATTTACTGAGCATGAGCAGTAAGCTCCTACTACACATGGCCGCCATCTTTACTGTGGGCAAATTGACAGAAAGTGACCGAGCCGAACGCCCTGCTATCACCTGAGATTCAGGTGACACGGGGCTGGTAAATCCGGGACAGCACAAAGCGGTGAACTGCAGAAAATTGTATTTACAGAAAGGAGGACACATGAACGGACACATAATAGAATCTCTAACTACACTGAGCAGGAAGTGTGAGTCGGTGCGGCTCCCGTAGTCGGCGCATAGCCTGGTCACCATGGTAACGGGGCGCCGCTTGTGTTGACAACCAAAGTGAGACTCCCGGGAGAGCGGAGATCCTTCATCACCATGCCGGCGGCACAGGAGGTGGCTGCGGCCCCGGTACTGGGGACCCTCCGGCCGGATAATGGCAGGAAGAGCCTCGGGCGGCCTGTGGTGAGGCTGGTGGTGACCGACACCGAGCTGGGGGAGCGGGAGGTAATGACACCGACTACCGTATATACTGGATGTGAGGGGCAGGTTCTCCTAACCCTGGAACTACAAGTCCCAGCAGAATAATGCAAGTGTGTGATGGGGACATGTCCTTCTAGCCAAATTTTTATATATATATATATATATATATATATATATATATATATATAAAAAAATGCAGAAAAATTATATATATATATATATATATATATATATATATATAATAATGCAAACATCTTTTTATATATATATATATATATAAAAAAAATGCAGAAAAATTATATATATATATATATATATATATATATATATATATATATATATAGAATAATAATAATGCAAACATCTTTTTATATATATATATATATATATAAAAAGATGTTTGCATTATTATTATTCTATATATATATATATATATATATATATATATAGAATAATAATAATGCAAACATCTTTATATATATATATTAATATATATAATTTTTGTTGCATTAATTATTTTTATATATATCTAGCGCACCCACTCCAGACTTTACCTGCTTTTTCTTTACTTGGCTCCTCCGCAGGAAAGACTGAGGCACACCGCACTACATGCCCGTACCCTCCTGGATGGGGAGGTTGAGCGGTGTTAGTTTTCTCGGGTCTGCCTGCGGCTGGTGTTTGAATCCTCCCGAGCTGATCTCGCTTCTGCCTTGGCCAGAAACAAGTCCTTAATTCTCCCCAGTAAAGTAACTGTCCACACCAACTGAAAGTCCAACTTTTGTATTTATTTCACCACGGATAACAAATAGTCTCTATGAGAGCAGACAGGTTGATACGAGACACAGGTCAGATAAGGTGGGAGGAGGTCCAGGCACAAACTTGATTTGGTTTCTGGCCACAGGGAACAGCACACCAATACTATCTCCCAGGGACAGAAATGGTCCAAGAAACCTGACAATTAGTGTATCTGAGCCTAATTACCACTCAGATACTCCCCCTAAATATAGCACCCCGCTACACATCCCCCTCACTTAATGGACACTGGTCCCCAGTGTCTGGAACCAACCTATGCCTTTCAGGCCTGAGTCAGCATAAGCCCGATCCAGAGACAGACTACAAAAAAAAAAATGGCAATTTTAAAAAACTGTTTGTTTGTGCCGTAACCTAACACAGAAAAGGAAAGGGAAACACAAAAGGGAAAAGAGAAATACACATGTGCATAGGGAAAAAAACATTTTGAGGTCACATAAAATTTTCAATAAAATTTACATTTCCCTCCCACTCCATACTCAGCAGTCTTGCTTGGCGTTCACCTGTAGGGGAAAGAAAAACACACCTAAAACAACATTAGTTGGAATGAAAAGATCCTCCCCGAGAGAAGAATCCCTTCCTTCCAAAGAGTAAGCTGCATAATACCGATTGTCCTTTCAACCATTGCACAACACCGCCACCTAGTGGTAGTGCCGCAATGAAATCACTGATGATGGCAAAAATCCTCTTCTTCTTGAACTGTGACCCTACTCTGTCTACAACCCCAAAGTTCTTGTTACCTTTGCGGTGGGGAGAGAGAGGAGAACAAAAAAAAAACCGCAACAGCTCCCACTCCTCCAATGAGTAGAATCCCCTTTAATTAGGGCAAAGAGTTCCTGGGCTTTGAAAAGAGAGTGTACTCAAGAAAAAAAACAAAAGAGTCTTGTCTCTCACAAGTAATAATGTGGGTCAGGCAACACCAGCGGCTTCCAATGTTTGTCAAACGTGTCTATATGGTACTCAACATTGTCCTTGTCCTTCCTACAAATGAGTACCTTGTCTGCATAGATGTGCCGACCCAACATCCAGGCAGCTTTACAGTCCTTAAACCTCTGAGTGGCCGCGGGTGAACATGAGAAGTATCTCCTGGCCTGGGGTACTTTGATATTTGTCCACACAAAGTCCTCGTACCACCGGTGTCTACAGGCCTCCACCTCAAACAAAAGTTCCTTTGGTAGGTACGGGTATTCCCACCCATACTCGCTGGCAACTTTTTGATTAAAAATTCTCTGTAAATGGGACAGTGGTGGCATGGTAGCACGGTCTCCCGCACCAGGCAAGATGACGGCATCAGGGCGCCGAGGCACTCCAACTACCTCCGGACCAGTTGCAGGGGCCCGCAGTGACACCCGACTCATCTCGGCTATTGAAGCAGGTGCCTCCAATGATGGAGGAGCAGGCAGGGGGACAGATCCCTCCTAAGGCTCGGAAGCCACCACCCGGGGTGTACTTTCCCCAGTAGACATGGGTGGGTCCCTGGACCTACGGGACAAGGACAGGGACATCTTATCCCATCTCTTTCTCTCGAACAGTTCATCTATGGCAGTGTCATCACCCGCATCAGAGATAGACTTCAGATCGGAGGTGTCATATTCCTCCGCAGGAAGGCAACTCCTGGGGAAGGACAAGTCACCCCCTCTAGCTAATTCACGGACATGTGAATCCCCAGGGCTAGGGGCCTTTAACAGAGTCTCTTCCCCCGGGTTACCTCGGCTTGAAAAAGAACCAGGACATCTGGGACTTTTCCCTTCGGATGCATCCGTTCCGAGTAAGCGCTGGGGCGTTGCTCCACCACGGCCGCGGGAAGCTGTCACGAACCCGATCTTCCTCTTGGGCGGTGGGAGAAAGGACTCTGTGGTAACCGAAGCAGCATCCTCCGGTCTCTCACTCGCTATAACTAGCTCCTCTGTGTCTTCCTCTGAAGTCCCGTCCGTGCGCGCAGGGGTGGCTGTGTAAGCTCTGATTCCTCCTTCTGGAGTGGTGGCACCCGTAAGGCAATTGAGTTGGAAGGCCCGAGGCTTTTCCATAGGTTGCTCGACCTCAAATAGGAACTCCTTACAGTTCTTGCATCGCCCAATTGGCTTCAGATGAACCACCAGTCCCGAGCAGCCGAGACAAATCACTCCGAGGGCCTCCACATCTTTACACACGTAGAGGGTAAATTGTCCCAGGGGCTTTAGCCCAATCCCCGTATCCGTTAAAGAAGCAGCGAATTAAGTCATCTTCATGGTAGTAGTAGCCGGAACCCATGAGGCATGAGACGCCATGTTGTCCATCCGCTGCTCCATTGCGCACTGACCTTTTCGCGCCAAAGTCCCCACGTGCAACTCCACACATGGCCAGACTCCTCCCAACTCCTGCACCGTTTGCGGGCTTTCTGAATAGGCACGCCCACGAACTACGCAGTCAGGGTTCTCCTCGTGGCGCAGTTCTCAATATGGCCGACCTCCACGGAACTTCACTGGGGAATAAAGTTCAACTTCTGGGGGGGTTTTCACACTTTGCAACCGCAGACACATCCTGGACTCGAGCCCCCACGTCTAGTGCACCCACCACAGACTTTACCTGCTTTTTCTTTACTTGGCTTCTCAGCAGGAAAGAATGGGGCGCACCGCACTATAAGCCCGTACCCTCCTGGATGGGGGGGTTGAGCAGTGTTAGTTTTTGGGCCTGCCTGCTGCTGGTGTTAGAATCCTCCCGAGCTGATCTCGCTTCTGCATTAGCCAGAAACAAGTCTTCAATTCTCCCCAGTAAAGTAACTGTCCACACCAACTGAAAGTCCAACTTTTGTATTTATTTCACCACGGATAACAAATAGTCTCTATGAGAGCAGACAGGTTGATATGAGACACAGGTCAGATAAGGTGGGAGGAGGTCCAGGCACAAACTTGATTTAGTTTCTCTTACTTTTCCGATTTCACAAACAGGTTTGTCACTGCCACTGACCTGGTGAATAGGGCCTTGCCCTATTTGGTCACTGCCACTGACCTGGTGTGCGTAGAGTCACTGCCACTATGACCTACAGAACATGCACTTCCTTCTTGAAGAAACTTGGCCCATGTTAAGGAGAAGAACCTGCCTCCGGAGAGTTACCAGAGTCCCCAGTGTCACCACGACTCTGCGCTGGGTCTTCAGAAGGGGTCACCACCCTGGCCTCCTCGATCCTGGATACGGGTCCCCTCGCAAGGCGGCACCCTGGGAGCCCTCAATCCCCGGCGGAACCCAGCCGAAGGCACTGGGCTCCGGGCCTCCAAAATAGTACCTCACCCCAGACTGAAGGTGTCTGGGATGGATCAGGAACTCGGTCTCCGGGCCTAGGGCACCCGGAGACGACACACACCACCCAGGCTGAAGGTGCCTGGGCGCGACCCCTCTGGAAGATGGCCGCCCCTTTTTATACCCTCTCCCGACAGGCACAGCAGGTTCCCCGCCCCGCCGTCACTACTGCCGAGAGGGGACAAAAAAAACACAGCCTTGTATCAGTGGTTCAACCCTGGCCTACGGCAACAGCGCCACCTGTAGGCCACAGGGAACAGCACACCAATACTATCTCCCAGGGACAGAAATGGTCCAAGAAACCTGACAATTAGTTTATCTGAGCCTAATTACCACTCAGATACTCCCCCTAAATATAGCACCCCGCTACATATACAATTTATAAATACATTTTTTTGCATTTATATATATATATATATATATATATATATATATATATATATATATATTACATTATTATTTACTTTTATATATATATTTTTTTTGCATTATTATTATTTAACATGAAAGAAGTTTGTTTGAAATCTTTGCAAATTTATTAATAATAAAAAAGGAAAAAAACACATGTACATAAGTATTGACAGCCTTTGCCATGACTAAGGATGAGCTCCGGCGTGTTCGCATAGTACACGTGCAGAGCCCGCCAGGAAATCGGCACCGCGCTGCGCTAATCACAGCCAGGGAGCCATTTCCCGATCTCTGCAGCCGAGCATCGGGAAATGTCTCCCTGCCTGTCATTAGCGCAGCACGGTGCCGACTTCCTGGCGGGCTCTGCACGTGTACTATGCGAACACGCCAGAGCTCATCCTTTGCCATGACACTCAGAATTGAGTGAAGGTGCATCCTGTTTCCACTGATCATCCTTGAGATGTTTCTACAACTTGATTGGAGTCGTCCTGTGGTAAATTCAGCTGATTGGACATGATTTGGAAAGGCTGTCTATATAAGGTCCC
Organism: Rana muscosa; assembly: GCA_029206835.1. Lineage (NCBI taxonomy): Eukaryota > Metazoa > Chordata > Amphibia > Anura > Ranidae > Rana > Rana muscosa. Next base: position 268,161,765 of record CM055122.1, read on the forward strand.
ACAGTTAACAGTGCATGTCAGAGCACAAACCAAGCCATGAAGTCCAAGAAATTGTCTGTAGACCCCAGAAACAGGATTGTATGGAGGCACAGATCTGGGGAAGGGTACAGAATAATTTCTGCAGCATTGAAGGTCCCAATGAGCACAGTGGCCTCCATCATCCATAAATGGAAGAAGTTTGGAACCACCAGGATTCTTTCTAGAGCGGGCCGCACAGCCAAACTGAGGGATCGGGGGAGAAAGGCCTTAGCCAGGGAGGTGACCAAGAACCTGATGGTCACTCTGACAGAGCTCCTGCATTCATCTGTGGAGAGAGGAGAACCTTCCAGAAGAACAACCATCTCTGCAGTACTCCACCAATTAGGCCTGTATGGTAGAGTGGCCAGACGAAAGCCACTCCTCAGTGAAAGGCACATGACAGCCCACCTGGAGTTTGCCAAAAGGCACCTGAAGGACTCTCAGACCATGAGAATCAAAATTCTCTGGTCTGATGAAGCAAAGATTGAACTCTTTGGCCTGAATGGCAAGCGTCACGTCTGGAGGAAACCAGGCACTGCACATCACCTGGCCAATAACATCGCTACAGTGAAGCATGGTGGTGGGAGCATCGTACTGTGGGAAGGTTTTTCAGCGGCAAGAACTGGAAGACTAGTCAGGACCGAGGGAAAGATAAATACAGCAATGTACAGAGATATCCTTGATGAAAACCTGCTCCAGAGCGCTCTGGACCTCAGACTGGGGCAAAGGTTTGTCTTCCAACAGGACAACGACCCTAAGCACACAGGCAAGATAACAAAGGAGTGGCTACAGGACAACTCTGTAAATGTCCCTGAGTGTCCCAGCCAGACCCCAGACTTGAACCCGATTGGACATCTCTGGAGAGATCTGAAAATGGCTGTGCATCGACGCTCCTCATCCAACCTGATAGAGCTTGAGAGGTCCTGCAAAGAAGAATGGGAGAAACTGCCCAAAAATAGGTGTGCCAAGCTTGTAGCATCATACTCAAAGACTTGAGGCTGTAATTGGTGCCAAAGGTGCTTCAACAAAGTATCGAGCAAAGGCTGTGAATACTTATGTACATGGGAATTTTTTTTTTCCTTTCTTTATTTTTAATAAATTTCCAAAGATTTGAAACAAACTTCTTTCACATTGTGATTATGGGGTATTGTTTGTAGAATTTTGAGGAAAATAATGAATTTAATTCATTTTGGAATAAGGCTGTAACATAAAATTTGGAAAAAGTGAAGCGCCGTGAATAGTTTCCGGATGCAATTTTATATATAATATAAATGTACAACGTATATACACTGCTCAAAAAAAAAGAGCACTTTTTAATCAGAGTATAGCATCAAGTCAATGAAACTCCTGGGATATTGATCTGATCAGTTAAGTAGCAGGGGGTTGTAAATCAGTTTCAGCTGCTTTGGTGTTAATCAAATTAAAAAAAGGTGCACTAGATGGACAACAATCAGAAGACCTCCAAAACAGGAATGGTTTTACAGGTGGAGGCTACAGACTTTTTTTTTCCCTACTCATCTTTTCTGACTGTTTTTCACTAGTTTTGCATTTGGCTGGGGTCAGTTTCACTACTGGTAGCACAAGGCAGTACCTGGACCCTATAGAGGTTGCACAGGCAGTCTAACTCCCCCAGGATGGCACATCAATACGTGTCATTGCCAGAAGGTTTCTTCCAGCACAGTCTCAAGAGCATGGAGGAGATTCCAGGAGACAGGCAGTTACTGTAGGAGAGCTGGACAGAGCCGTAGAAGGTCCTTAACCCATCAGCAGGACCGGTATCTGCTCCTTTGTGCAAGGAGGAACAGGATGAGCACTGCCAGAGCCCTACAAAATAACCTCCAGTAGACCACTGGTGTAAATGTCTCTGACCAAACAATCAGAAACGGACTTCATGAGGGTGGCCTGAGGGCCCGATCTCGTGTAGTGGGCCCTGTGCTCACTGCCCGGCAGGGCCGCTGTTAGAAATCACGGGACCCGCACAGCCTACCTGTGCAAAACTTTCAAAACTAAAATCGCCCCTCCTAGCACAAATCTCCCTCGCTCCAAAAATTATCCGCCTAGCACATATCCTATTTGGTCTCAAACTTTCTATCCTAGAACTTTCTCCCCCAAATCCCCCCCCCCCAATCTCTTCTATTAGCCCAACTTCCTCCTGGCACAAAATCCCCATCTCCCCTCCCAGCACAAATCTTCTTTCTTCAATCCCCCTCTAAATTACCCTTGCCAGCACAAATTCTTCCTACCCAATTGAGAACAACACTGAAAACAACATTCGCCACAATGTTGATTTGTGGCTGAACCCCTGGGGACCACCAACATTTTCTCGTGGACCACTGGTTGGCGACCACTGCTCTATAGTGTGTAATTGTCTCAATTAATTGTCATTTCTGTCCGCTGCTTCATTCCCCTGCTATCAGCATGAATCACTTCCAGTGCCAGGACAAGGTCATCCAGTGCCAAGGGAAAAGATGCCAAACTGTGCCCCCCCATTATATGTGAGCTTAGGGGATTCTACCCCCAGCAGTCATATAGATGGATTTTATATAAGAGTGGAGTCGTCGCAAAAACTATAGCTGTGCATGGTGGGATCCTGGCTTTCTACTGCTCTCTTCACTGTTCCCAGTGCTTGGTTGACAGGAGTAGTGATGCTGCTTTCACTACTCCTGTCAGGCCATATAGTCAGAATTTCAAAGAACAATGGGGTAGCCCCCAGAAGTTGCACATCTAGATGATCTGAAGTGATGGATAGAGTGGCAACCCCAGCCTGGACTCCAACCAGGCCACACCCCCAATGCATTTCACACTGCCCACCTGGAGCTTAGTCATGACTAACCTCTTGCCGACCAGCCGCCGCAGTTATACTGTGGCAGGTTGGTTCGGCTGCGCAAATCGCCGTAGGTGTATATCGGTTCGTGCATGAGGTTCTGTGGGCGTGCATGCGCCCATTTGCCAGCGGGGGAAGCCAAACTCGATGTCCCCCGGCCGCCCGTGATCGTTCCCCACAGTGACAGAACAGGGATCTGCCATAGTAAACAAAGCAGATCTCAGTTCTGGTAGGGGAAGACACAGAGATCTGTCTGTTGTCCTAGGCAGCCCATCCCCCCACACAGTTAGAAACACACTGAGAGAACACATTTAACCCCCTTGATTTATAATAAAATTAGTTTTTCTTTTTTATTTATTGAGTATGTTCTATAGCAGAAAGTAAAAAATATAGTTTTTTTTTTCAATATTGTCAGTCTTTTTTTGTTTATAGAGAAAAAAAAAAGTGCAGTGGTGATCAAATACCACCAAAAGAAAGCTCTATTTGTGGGAAAAGAAGGACATAAATTTTATTTGGGTACATCGTCGCACAACCGCGCAATTGTCAGTTAAAGTAACGCAGTGCCGTATCACAAAAAATGGCCTGGTCAGGAAGTGAGTAAATCCTTCCGGGGCTGAAGTGGCTAAGTGCTGGAGGCCGAGTGAAACGCGTTGGGGGTGTGGTCTGGTTGGAGTCCAGGCTGAGGTTGCCACTCTATCCATCACTTCAGGACATCTAAATGTGCTGGAGTGGGCTTCCTCATTGTTCTTTGAAACTCTGTAGGAACAGGATGAGTTCCATCCCGTCAGCACTCTAGCAGCAGCTGCAGAAGCATTGACTACATACCCCCTCACCCCCAAGCCCGAGCGGCACACACATATTTCCTAGGTCACATATGGTCAGAATGGCAGCGCCCTAATCCCTGCAGTATACAACTGCGCCCAGGGCAGCCATCCCTCCTGCCCATCCCTTGTCCCGGCCTTAATCACTTTGGAACATTTTTCCTGACACCAAGAAAAAAAAGGTGACAGGGGAGGGATCTCATGCTGATTGACAGCCTCAGCTCTGTTCGTGGTGAAGTGGAGGGGGGGTGGGGGTGTCTCTTCCCTCCAATCAGCTCTCGGAACTCTCCTCACTTAGCTCTGCAGTGTGTAACTTCAGCTCTCCGCCCACTTTTTTTCTGAATTTAGACAAGTTTATATAGTCAGCACTTTGAACGGATTTAGAGGGGTAAAAATACAGGTAAACAGGTACAACTTATGTATGAGGATTTGTTTTATTCTCTGTGTATCACCTAAGGCCAATCACTTCACTGGGTATATGGAAGGGTTTAAAACCACCTTAAGGTAAAGGCACAGTTATCCTTTATTTGTTCTAGGAATAATTTACTATAAAAGATCAATGCTTTTTATTTTGAACTCAGGCAGGGCAGCTTTTCATATCCCTGTCTATCTGTCTCTGCTTTCATCCCTGGCTACTGGAATCTGATAACTTTTTTTTTTTATAAAAAATGTAGACGCTTTTTACTTCTTCAGGATTTTTAACATAAGTCCAATTTTCTCTTTGGAGGAACAACAAAGGTGTAGGTGTCTTTGATCTCCTGCAGATGGATTAGGCAGTATAAAGCTAAGTAGTGCCCGTCTCTTCACATCACTTAGCGCTTATTTAACCTCCGCATTTCATGGCCTGATCCTAATGAGCTCTAATTCTCAGATTGCAGCGTGGGAGTGTTTAAAGAATATTCCTTTTTATAGTCTTTTCATAAATGCTGAATGAAAGATCTAAGCAGTCCCAGAAAATGTAATCCTGCCTAGAACAAAGCAGATGATTGGTCTGTTAGGAAGGGTCTGTTTCATCTTGACTTAGAAGCAGAAAAACTATTTTATCCCGATTTTATTACCACTTCAATACTGGGCACTTCCCCCCCCCCCCCCCCTTTTCCTGCCCAGGACAATTTTCAGCTTTATAGCGCTGTCGCATTTTGAATGACAATTGCGCGGTCATGCAACGCTGTACCCAAACTAAATTTTTATCATATTCTTCCCACAAATAGAGCTTTCTTTTGGTGGTATTTCATAACCACTGGGGTTTTTATGTTTTGCTAAACAAACTAAAAAATACATTTTTGAAAACAAAAAAAGTTTTTATTCGTTTCTGTTATAAAACACTGATGGGCACTGATAAGGTGGCACTGATATGTAAAATTGATATGTAGCACTGATGGGGACTGACAGGCAGCACTGATGGAAACTAATGGGCACTGATAGGCAGGGCCGCCATCAGGGGGGTACAGGCAGTACACCTGTAAGGGACCCGGATGCCCCCCCCCCTTTTTATTTTTTATTTTATTTATTTATTTATTTTTATTTTTTTGTAAGGGGCCCAGAGTTCCCCAGGGCCCTGAATGTCAACCCCCCTTTTTTTTTATTTATTTTTTATAGTTAATTTTTTAAAATGTATTTATTTATTTTAAGGGGCCCAGAGGTCCCCGGAGGTCCCCAGGGCCCCGGATGGCAACCTCCCTTTTTTTTTTCTAAAAATTATTATTATTTTTTTTAACTTTTTTTTTATAAGGGGCCCAGGGGTTCCCAGGGCCCCAGATGGCAACCTCCCTTTTTATTTTTTATAAAAATTATTATTATTTTTATTTTTATAATTTTTTTTAAATTATTTTTTGTAAGGGGCCCAGAGGTCCCCAGGGCCCCTGATGGCAACCCCCCCTTTTTTTTGTTCTATTTTTGTTCTCTTCTCAATTCGTGGCACCCCCCCGCTCCTCAATTTGCGGCAGCCCCCCCGCATCTCAATTCGCGGTGGCAGCACCCCCCCCCCCGGTTCTCCTCTGCTCCAGGGGGGCCCATGCCTGAAGCTGTGTAAGGGGCCCCAAAATTCCTGATGGCGGCCCTGCTGATAGGCACTGACAGGTGGCACTGATGGGCACTAATAGATGATGAGGTAGTGACATGTATTACTGATGGGCACTGTTACGGGGACGGATTGGCGCTGTTATTCGCACTAGCAGGCGTTTTTGATAGGCACTGACTAGCAGCTGATGGGCACTGATTGGCATTGCGGTGGAACCTCTCATGGAGGCTACACTGATAATCAACGTGCTGATCATCCACCGCAGACCCCCCTCTGACAGGGAGAGCTGCTGTCTGGCTCTCTCTGTCAGCGCGAACCGAGAAAAGCTATTTACCGGCACTTCCTGGTTCACGCTGTGATTAGCTGTGATTGGTCACAGCTGATCACGTGGTAAGGAGCCTCCGTCAGAGCTGCCGTCATTCTGCTATAGGACAAGCGGGAAGTGGTTAAAATGATTGTAAACCTCAGACATGAAATATGGACAAAACATATCCCTCTATAGTGTGTGCTTGTCTCAATCCAGAGCACTAATACACACGGTCGTAATTTCCTACAACAAATGTTCGATGTGAGCTTGTTGTCGGAAATTCCGACTGTGTGACATCGGACATTTGCTGTCGGAATTTCCGACAACAAATGTTTGAGAGCTGGTTCTCAATTTTTCCGACAACAAAACTTGTTGTCGGAAATTCCGATCATGTGTAGCCAATTCCGACGCACAAAAATTCTATGCATGCTCGGAATCAATTCGAGCATGCTCGGAATCATTGAACTTAATTTTTCTCGGCTCGTCGTAGTGTTGTATGTCACCGCGTTCTTGACAATCGGAATTTCTTAGCAACATTTGTGTGACCGTGTGTATGCAAGACAAGTTTGAGCAAACATCCGTCGGAAAAAAATCCACATTTTTTTTGTCGTAAATTCCGATCGTATGTACGCGGCATTAGTGTAATTTCTGTCTGCTGCTTCATTCCTCTGCTATCAGCATGAATCACTTCTGACAAGTTTTCCTGACACCATGAGAAAAAAGGTGACAGGGGAGGGATCTCCAGCTGATTGATAGAGTATATAGAAAAATAAAAAAGCAAAAAAGATTTCGGACTGTACAGGCCACACAAGGAGCAAACAATTTTACTGTAAAATCATACAATTTATTGAGTACCAAATATTAAAAAGATCATACAGCACTCATCTGGGAGAAAACAATAACATTTACAATGTATTTATTCATTTACATAGTGTTCATATAAATCCAACATCTACTATAGTCATATATTCACCAATCACCGCGTGAGACCCACGTCCGCACAAAATGACACCCGCACAACCGTTCCCTGGGTGGGCGCTGGAGCATCAAGGGAAACCCTTACCGGAAAAGAGTCAACCACGAAAGATCACTGGATATTGAGAAAGATTAGACATGACATCCCTCATATCAATGTCCATGTGGGATATCATAGAAATTAATATAAAATAAATCTGGTGAAAATGATATTGTAAAAATTAAACAAAAATGTATTTATAAGCACAATCATCACTTCATTGACTTTGGCAAAAAGTTTGCTGCATCTACAAATATAACAAACAAATATATTGTTTTTTAGGCAGTTCCCTTAAAACCTATTGATATGAACCGAGTTCTGAAATTGTTTGAAGATCCATTTTCAGTAAGTATCTTTCTTCTTTTATGTACTTAAATCTACAAAACTGAAATTGATCGTTCTAAAGATTACTAGGTGGATGACTGGTGTGTAAATTGTGTCTGCAAGGTACTACTCTTCTGTTAGGTAGGAAGATACAGTATTATCAGACACTGAACAATCCATCTGTTTGGCTAATAGATGCGTGGTTGGGGGGTGGAAAAAATGTGCAGTTAAACCCCGTTTTTAGCACCCTCTCTTAAAGTAGATGTAAACCCGATTCATGAAATTTGAGCTAAGCACATATCCCTACAGTGTTTTCTTACCTCTCTCCAAAGCCCTAAGTCCCGTGGCTTTCTCCTGCTCCGTTTTTCTGTTATCAGCATGATAACTTCTGACAAGTTCTCCGTCAACTGTGATAAAACCAGCCTGAAATTTGTGTCAGTGGGTGCTATAAATAGATTAGAAGAGAGATGGTCTATTCACAGCACAGCTCTGCGTGTGTCTTCCTTTTTCTGCCTATGTGGAGGGGTGCCTTTCCTCCAATCAGCTGTCTCACAGTGTATGGCAAGAATTCACACCCACAGGTGACTAAGGAAGAGAAAATTCTAACAGAATGTGCCCTTTCTAAACAGTGTATCTAAAGCTGTAGACAGCAGATATAGATGTAAAACTTATGTAGGAGGATTTGTTTCATCTCTGTGTATCATCTGAGGCTGTTTTCTCCACTGAATATGAGAGCTGCACGATTAATCGTTAAAGAATCAATATCGCAATTCTACCCCCTCCCGATCTTAAAACAGCATTTCCCTGATTCTATGTAACAAGTCAAGAGAGTTCTCTGCTCACTTCTGACAGCTGAAAAAAAAAAACAATCCAGACAGCCTGCCAAGTTTATCTCAACATCGGAGATAACTATAAACAAAGTAACATTTTGCTCTTACATCAAAGGGATGAACGTCAGTCTTTAAATGAGGTCAGTTTAACCACTTTTAGGCCTCATGCGCACACTGGACGTTTTTGGATGTTTTTACAGCTGCTGTTTTTGGCTTCAGTCGGTTTTTTTTCTACAGTCAAACTCCCCAGCATATTATCCTGTGTCCATGCACACATAGTCTGTTATCAACTGCTTTTGGCTATAACCCCCCCCCCCCCCCCCCCAAACTGCTGGGTTCTGAGAGGAGCTTGTCAGCTGTAAAAACGATCTAACGTGAAAAAACGCAGATAAACGCTCAAAAACGCGACTCACCAGCGTTTTTTACCGTTTTTGATCACATTGAAAAAAAAACGCTATTGTAAAAACACAGAAAACTGCAAAGCTTCTCGTGTTTTTATAACGTTCAGTGTGCATGAGGCCTTAAGAGGAACTGCAGTCTGCTCACATAATTTGTAATAAAAACATCTTTGCCATTCTGAAGCTTCCCTCCACCCACTTTGCATATTATTTTATATATACTGTGATTCTGTACTTGCCAAATATGCTGCAGAAATCTCCCTCCACTGAGTCTGGCTGCAGCCATTTTAACTGTGGGCAGCTGACTTCCTGGATTTACAGAGACCCCAGAGAATAAAATGGCGATGGTTGCAATATTTTATGTCACACTGTATTTGCGCAGCGGTCTTTCAAAAGCAATTTTTTGGGAAAACATACACTTTAATTAATTTAAAAAAAAAAACTAAACCGTAAAGTTAGCCCAATTTTTTTTTGTATAATGTGAAAGATGATGTTACGCCGAGAATCGTGATCTTTAACCACTTAAGCCCCGGACCATTTGGTAGCTAGAGGACCAGAGGTGAATTCAGAATTTTGCACTGCGCTGCTTTAACTGCAAATTTTGCGGACATGCAATGTTGTACCCAAACGAAATTTGCGTCCTTTTCTTCCCACAAATAGAGCTTTCTTTTAATGGTATTTGATTGCCTCTGCGATTTTTATTTTTTGCGATATAAACGGAAAAAGACCGAAAATTTTGAAAAAAAATGATATTTTCTACTTTTTGTTATAAGAAAAATCGAATAAACTCAATTGTAGTCATACATTTAGGCCAAAATGTATTCAGCCACATGTTTTTAGTAAAAAAAATGTCAATAAGCGTATATTTATTGGTTTGCGCAAAAGTTATAGAGTTTACAAACTAGGGTACATTTTCTGGAATTTACACAGCTTTAAATTTATGACTGCCTATCTCATTTCTTGAGGTGCTAAAATGACAGGGCAGTACAAAACCCCCGCAAATGACCCCATTTTGGAAAGTAGACACCCCAAGGAAATTGCTGAGAGGCATGTTGAGCCCATTGAATTTTTTATTTTTTTTGTCCCAAGTGATTGAATAATGACTAAAAAAAAAAAAAAAATTTCAAAAAGTTGTCACTAAATGATATATTGCTCACACATGCCATGGTTATATGTGGAATTTCACCCCAAAATACATTTTGCTGCTTCTCCTGAGTACGGGGATACCACATGTGTGGGACTTTTTGGGAGCCTAGCCGCGTACGGGACCCCGGAAACCAAGCACCGCCTTCAGGATTTCTAAGGGCGCAAATTTTTGATTTCACTCCTCACTACCTATCACAGTTTCGAAGGCCATAAAATGCCAAAATAGCACAAAACCCCCCCAAATGACCCCATTTTAGAAAGTAGACACCCCAAGGAAATTGCTGAGAGGCCTGTTGAGCCCATTGAATATATTTTTTTTGTCCCAAGTGATTGAATAATGACAAAAAAAAAATAAAATAAAAAAAAATTACAAAAAGTTGTCACTAAATGATATATTGCTCACACATGCCATGGTTATATGTGGAATTTCACCCCAAAATACATTTTGATTTCACTCCTCACTACCTATCACAGTTTCGAAGGCCATAAAATGCCAAAATCGCACAAAACCCCCCCAAATGACCCCATTTTGGAAAGTAGACACCCCAAGCTATTTGCTGAGAGGAATGGCGAGTATTTTACAGCTCTCATTTGTTTTTGAAAATGAAGAAAGAAAATATATATATATTTTTTTTTTTTCAATTTTCAAAACTTTGTGACAAAAAGCGAGATCTGCAAAATACTCACAATACCTCTCAGCAAATAGCTTGGGGTGTCTACTTTCCAAAATGGGGTCATTTGGGGGGGTTTTGTGCCATCTGGGCATTCCATGGCCTCCGAAACTGTGATAGGCAGTGAGAAGTGAAATCAAAAATTTACACCCTTAGAAAGCCTGAAGGCGGTGATTGGTTTTTGGGGTCCCGTACGTGGCTAGGCTCCCAAAAAGTCTCACACATGTGGTATCCCCGTACTCAGGAGAAGCAACAGAATGTATTTTGGGGTGTAATTCCACATATGCCCATGGCATGTTTGAGCAATATATCATTTAGTGACAACTTTGTGCAAAAAAAAAAAAAAAATTGTCGTTTTTTCCGCAACTTGTGTCAACATATAAAATATTCCATGGACTCGACATGCCTCTCAGTATATAGCTTGGGGTGTCTACTTTCCAAAATGGGGTCATTTGGGGGGGTTTTGAACTGTTCTGGCATTTTATACACAACATTAGGAAGCTTACATCCACTCTTCTAACCACTTGAAGACAAAGCCCTTTTTGACACTTTTTGTTTACATGAAAACATTTTTTTTTTTGCAAGAAAATTATGTTGAACCCCCAAACATTATATATATTTTTAAAGCAAAGGCCCTACAGATTAAAATGGTGGGTGTTGCATTTTTTTTTCTACACAGTATTTGCGCAGCGATTTTTCAAACGCATTTTTTGGGTTAAAAAATACACTTTTTTTAATTTTAATGCACTAAAACACACTATATTGCCCAAATGTTTGATGAAATAAAAAAGATGATCTTAGGCCGAGTACATAGATACCAAACACGACATGCTTTAAAATTTCGCACAAACGCGCATTGGCGACAAACTGCATACATTTTTAAAAGCCTTTAAAAGCCTTTACAGGTTACCCCAGTAGATTTACAGAGGAGGTCTACTGCTAAAATGATTGCCCTCGATCTGACCTTCGCGGTGATACCTCACATGCATGGTGCAATTGCTGTTTACATATGACGCCAGACCGACGCTTGCGTTCGCCATTGGGCAAGAGCAGGGCAGGACAGGGGTGCTTTTTTTTTTTTTCTTTTTTTTTCTTATTAATTTTGCTGTTTTATTTTATTTTTTAATTGTTCCTTCCAAGTATTTTTTTTTTTTTTAGCATTTTTATTGTTATCTCAGGGAATGTAAATATCCCCTATGATAGCAATAGGTAGTGACAGGTACTCTTTTTTTGAAAAAACTGGGGTCTTCTAGACCCTAGATTTTTCCTCTGCCCTCAAAGCATCTGACCACACCAAGATCGGTGTGATAAAATGCTTTCCCAATTTCCCAATGGCGCTTTTTATATCCGGGGGGGGGCATTCCCTCCCACTGCTTGTAAAAGCAGTCCAGAGGCTAATTAGCCGCTAGGATTGCTTTTACATGAAAGCCAGCCGCAGGCTGAAAAGAATGATACCAAGATGATACCTAAACCCGCAGGCATCATTCTGGTATAAACATTCAAAGTCCAGCAACATACCAGTACGTTGCTGGTCCTTGTTGGACATGTATTGTAATCTTTTTATTTCATGCAGCCAGTTGGCTGAACGAAAAAAGAGATTGATCGGTGGGTATGCCCACCATTAGAATACCGCCCTTCATCCACCCACTTCCAATGATGGGCATACACGCACCATTTATATATGCCGAAGCATGGGGGCATCCTCCCGCAAAAAAGTTATGCCGCACACACATGGTCGGACTTTTCCACGGGCAAGCCTCCGTCGGAATTTCGACCGTATGTACGCGGCATTAGGAGCAAAATCGCTCCTCCGCCCCTGCTGCCCCAATGCTTCGGCATATTTGCTTTTTTTTTTTAACTGTGGTGGTGAAATCACCTCCTACAGCACTGGAGTCGCAGGGATCAGGCCTGTCTCTGCGAACGCTGCAGTTATGTGTGTTTTTGTTTTGTAAGTGACAGCGATCGATCGATACTGCACTTGGGTGGCCTGGGCTGGACGGAGGGGCAAAACGCAGGTGCCAGCAGGTATCTGGGCTGATCCCGCTAACACTGCGTTTTTGGGAACCCTAAACTGCTGGGGACGCTAGTATAGATCTGATCAGATCAGATATTGATCTGTTCAGATACTATACCACTAAGGGGGGTGTATGCTTCACGCGTGGGTGTTAGCGTTACTGGCACTAACCTGACGCTGCCTGGGGTGTGACTCAGACCCTCTCTGACGCTAAAACCTAATTGATATCACCCGCCGGGCGATCAGGGGGTTAAACCTTTATTGGGTTATATACACGGCGGGTGCCCTGACACTATAAAAAGCAAACTAACTAACCAGCGTCACCCGTAACACTTATATGGTGATCACTGGTGAAAGGGTTAACTAGGGGCAATCAGGGGGTTAAAACCTTTATTAGATAATATATGGGGGTACCTGACGCTATAAAAACCTGCGGCGAACCTAAAAAAAATTACCGGCTACCGATCTGCATCACAGACACTAAGACAGCGTTTAGAAAAACAATTGCTTAGTGACAGTGGTGATAGGGGGTGAAAGGGTTACCTGGGGGGCGATCAAGGGGGTTAAACCTTTATTAGATAATATATTGGGGTACCTGACGCTATAAAAACATGCGGCGAACCTAAAAAAAATTACTGGCTACGATCTGCATCACCGACACTAAGACAGCGTTTAGAAAAACAATTGCTTAGCGACAGTGGTGATAGGGGGTGAAAGGGTTACCTGGGGGGCGATCAAGGGGGTTAAACCTTTATTAGATAATATATTGGGGTACCTGACGCTATAAAAACCTGCGGCGAACCTAAAAAAAATTACCGGCTACCGATCTGCATCACAGACACTAAGACAGCGTTTAGAAAAACGATCGCTTAGTGACAGTGGTGATAGGGGGTGAAAGGGTTACCTGGGGGGCGATCAAGGGGGTTAAACCTTTATTAGATAATATATTGGGGTACCTGACGCTATAAAAACCTGCGGCGAACCTAAAAAAAATTACTGGCTGCCGATCGGCATCACTGACGCTAAGACAGCGATCAGAAAAATGATCGCTAAGCGACAGTGGTGATAGGCGGTGAAAGGGTTATCTGGGGGGTGATCAGGGGGTTAAACCTTTATTAGGGGGGGTTAGGGGGCTACACTGGACCTAAGACTAAACTTTGGTGACACTTTTACAGTCACAAATGTCACTGATTGCAGTGATCACTAAATAAATGGTCACTGCAATCAGTGACACTGTGACTGGGGGCTGGGGGGTGATCTGGGGGGTGATCTGGGGTGTCTGGGGGGGCCTGGGGGGGGCGATTTATGTCCCTATGTGTCCTGGTGTCAGTGTAGTGTTGTGTGCACTGACCTGATGTCTTCTCTTGTACGGCGCTCGGTATATGTGAGCGCCGCACCAGAGATGACATCACTTCCTCCTGCTCCCTCTGTCTGACACAGACAGAGGGGGCATTTCCATTCGCCGGGAGCGATCGCGAGGGGGTGGTCAGAAACGAATGGCTGCCCCCTCATCCCGGAACGCTCCCGGACACTTAGCCACCGCTCACTGTACAGAAGGTACAGATTGGACCCCCCAACTATACAAAGGCAATCACGTACACTCTACGTGATTGTGCCTGTCGGTGCCATTCTGCCGACGTATATATACAGTGAGCGGTCGTTAAGTGGTTAATTATGTCTTAGGGGGTTTAGTACACGCCCCACACTATATAAGGCCGCCTGCGTGGCGGCCTTGTGTAGTGTGTTGCGGCAAGGGTCAAAGATAGACAGAGAGAGAGAGAGAGACAGTGTCATTTCATTTGAGTTAGATAGAGCAGGCAGACGAGTCAGTTAGCTGCAGTTACAGTGTGTAAAACAAATGTTACAGGGGTGATAACCCTTCCGTATGTTTTTCAAAAAGCTGGAGCTACACTTTAAAAATGTACCAGTTACAAACAGATTCTACTACAGTCCCTGTCTTGTTTGCACCGCCTGTATACTGCTGTTCAGAGTATATAGGGCCTGAGGGCCCCACGCCTTTCCTTTTTTTAATTTGGGTGCAGGGTTCCCCTTAATATCCATACAAGACCCAAATGGGCTGGGGGGGGGGGGGGTAGCCATGCCGATTTTCTCAATGATTTTCATCCATATTGCCGGGACCAGACATTACATTAAAGCCGCAAGCAGTTTTAAATGACTTTTTTTTTCTTTTAGAAATGTCATTTTGTGCAGGGACAGTTCTAAACATGGGAAACACGTGTCACTTCACAGGCACACTATAGACACCCCCCAGGTACGATATTTAAAGAAATATTTCAAATTTTTCACTTTAAGCATCATTAAAATTACTGCTCCCGAAAAAACTTCAGTTTTTAAAACTTCTTTTTGCATTGATACATGTCCCCTGGGGCAGGACCCGGGTCCCCAAACCCTTTTTAGGACAATAACTTGCATATTAGAATGTAAAAACAAGGAAACCCTCGCGCTAGCTGAATAGTGAAAATACGTGTAGGGTGGTACAAGGAAATTGGGAAGGGAATGGAATACTGCAGCAATCACCGGGAGGTCTGGTCCAAGTCAACAGTGAAACAATAAATATTGTGATGGTGACTGCGCTGTGGTGACTAAATAATGTAAATAAAATAAAATTATCAAAAAAGTGGGAGTGTAATGGGAAAGGGAAGGGAAAAGAAGAGGGGATAGGTGAATCATGGGCTACAATGTAGCTAAATAGCAATGTTGTGCAATGTGCACAGTGACACGAATGAACTTACAAGTGTAATGTGTAAAAAAACCTAATAAACAAATGAAGACATATAAACAGATTCTCAACTCTCCAATATTGCAAACATGATGGAGATTCAGAAAAAATTCCTAAGGTATACTGATAATAAACAACCAATAACTATGAATCAAAAAACACACAAAGTGCATCTGCGACCTTAAACCAATAAGAAACAAAAAATGTCAAAAAAGCCTAACAAAAAAAACTCCCGGATAGGTATGATAAATATACATGAAGTCATATATAAAAATAGAAAAAATATAGTCCCATCACCAAAGGTGTGCTTGAAAGTTTTCCTGTAATGTCCACCCAGTGATCAGTAAGTCACAAAACGCTTACCTCCCTCCTAGGAGGGGGAGCAGTATATGATGGATCTAAATGATGAAGGGTGATGGAGCGTCCTTGTAATGCAGTCTTTATTTCACAATTTCTTTATAGCTCATTGGGATGCATATGAAAAGATATAAAGCAGAGAGACATCAATAGCGCAACTTTGTGGGTGCGGCAAAGTGAATCGCTGAAGAATATATATTCACACACTCACTTGAATAGTAGTGAGCGTGGACCTCAATCCAAACGAGCACCGCGCTCGTACCAATGGAACAGTGGATTGGCGTCTTAATGCAAACAATGCAGTGCGATCCTCAGGTGTCCGCAGCAGCAATCACAAAGTTGTGGTGATAGAAAAAAAGGGAAAAATAGTGTGGGTCTGTAAACCCCTAGGGGTATTTATTCATACATAAATAAAAAAAACTCACATTTAAAAGTTGGATAACGGATCTGGTATCCTTACGAGCGGCGAGCTCGTCTCCTCTCGGTTCTGCTGGCGGTGTGTCTGTGCTACGTCCTGACGCGTGTCGTCATGTCACATGACTTCATCAGAGGCTACTTGCATATTAGCCTTTAAAATTAGCACTTTTGATTCTGAACGTTCAAGTCCCATAAACTTTAACGGGGTTCGATAGTTTGCGCAGACTTTCGGTCCGTTCGCAGGTTCTGGTGCGAACCGAACCGGGGAGTGTTTGGCTCATCCCTACTCATTACTAATCGCTAGTATTAGCGATATGTGGCAGCCATTTATATCTTATATAAATTGCCCATGTGGTTTGTCTAATGCTTTGTTTGCTCTGTTTTACCTAATGTATTTTTTTTATTTATTTTTTCTTTCAGAGAGATTTAGTAGAGAGACATGTCAGAGTTTTAAAGAAAGTTGCCAGAACATATTGCAACGGTATTGTATCCTTTTGCATCTTTGTTTATTATTTATTTTAATACTCTAATCGGTATTCTTTCTACCACTGCAGCATATCTAGCAAGCTACATAGAGAGCAAACCGCAATATATTATCTTGAGAATCAATTCCGTATGATAGTGTGAATCGCTCTTCAAAGTGTGTGAATCACTTTTTAGAGTCTTAACAAATGTCAATACACAATTGAAGGTACAAAGTAAAGTTGTGTGAATCGCTCTTAAAAGTGAATAAATCGATTTTCAGAATCTTCTCCGTGTGACAGTGACTCACAGATACGACAATCCCTCACCACAGAGATTTTAGGCTTACCAAAAAGAAAGCTGGATAGTTCATGCGGCTAATAACCCAGCCTGGGCCTTTGATCACCAATCAGATTCAGACAGCAACTCCCATCCAGAGACCACCTACGAAGGAGCCGGACAGGTGATGTTGAACTTAAAGGCAGGTTCCAGGGAAATCAATCTCAGTCAGAGATGGAATTTGAAATGACCCAAGGAGAAAACGGACTCACCATAGCGTAAAACCAAATGACCAATTTATTAAATAAAAGTAATACACATACTCAAGGAGCTTTAAAAACAGCATATGGATTAAAGCCGGCCGGCTATAGTAAAACGCCTGTCCCTGCGGGTTCATGGCAATGTGGTGACGTCCGCACGTCCCTCCTCTTATGCGTGTTGTCACAATATGACGTCGTCCTGGGGCCTGCTCCTGCCCTCATTGACATGCTGTAAGAACTGAAGGACTGCCTCACAGTAACCAATCAGATTCAAGCCATTGTGGTTGATTTACTAAAACTGGTGAGTGCAAAATCTGGTGCAATTCTGCATAAGAACCAATCAGCTTGCAAGTGTTATTGTTAAAGCTTAATTGAACACGCTGAATTTAGATGCTGATTGGCTACCATTAACAGCTGCACCAGATTTTGCACTCTCCAGTTTTATTAAGTCTCCCCCCATTGCGTTTCTGCTGGTCTTTTAAGCTAAACAGCCCATAGATGACTTCATTTACTTTCCTTTCTTCACAGGCGGAAGTAAAGAAAATTGCTGACATGTTGATGGGGAAATGTCTCCCGCAGCGTTATTGTGTTCTGCCAGCGGCATGAGTCTCCTAGGCCGGCAGAACACAATAGTTACTGCTAGTGGCTTTAGCCACTGTCAGTAATTGACTGTAAAAAATCACACAGGCTGATTGTACCCAAGTCGATTGATGGTTGGGTGGGTACAATTAGTTTGGCCATACATGGATCAAATCTTGGCTGGTCTCTACTGAACCGGCCGAATTTTGATCCATGTATGGCCAGGTTAAAGCATTGAATCTGTTTAGTTGCTCCTCTGTCTGTTCTTAATACAGAAAGTTTGATAAATGAGGACCATTGGTAACAATAGGGAGATAAAAAATATGAAAATCTAGCTCTTATTCTGGCCATACACATTGCAATCTGATTGTACAACCTCTATACTAATTCTTTGAGAATTACCAAAATGCAGTGTGCAGGTCTGCTTATATGCTGCATTCAGTGTATATCCAATCAGGCAGGCCTTGGCGAAACTTCCCCGGACTTCCTTTCCCAGGGACATGACTGGTAGTGGGTGCTGGTGTAGTTGACTTTTGTTGATGTACCCCATACTCATTCACATAGGGTGGGGGGGCCGGGATCCGGGGGCTCCCTTATTGAAGGGGGCTCCCGGATTCCGATAAGCCCCCCGCCCGCAGACCCCGACAACCAACGGCCAGGGTTTTCGGGAAGAGGCCCTGTCCTCATCAACATGGGGGCAGGGTGCTCTGGGGTGGGGGGGGCCGCAGGTCGCCCCCCTGCCCCAGAGCACCAAACCCCCCATGTTGAGGGCATGCGGCCTGGTACGGTTCAGGAGGGAGGGGGGGCCGCTCTCTCGTCCCCCCCTCTTCCCCTGCGGCCGGCCAGGTTGTGTGCTCGGATAAGGGTCTGGTTTGGATTTTGGGGGGATCCCCCACGCCGTTTTTTCGGCGTAGGGGTGCCCCTGCAAATCCAGACCAGACCCAAGGGCCTGGTATGCTCCTGGAGGGGGAACCTACGCCGGTTTTTTATTTAAAATTTGGCCTGGAGTTCCCCCTCAAGAGCAGCACAGCACAAGTCACATGCCAAAGTCGGACCATGCAAGACTGCGGTCCGACTTTGATCCGACTTCAATGATAGTCAATGGGCTGAAGTCGGATCAAAGTCGGACCAAAGTAGTACAGGGAGCATTCTCAAAGTCGGACCGACATGTGTCGGACCAGTTAAGACGGCTCCCATAGGGAAACATTGATTTTCACACGTCATGTGACATGAGCTCCCAATGTCGGAGCGTTTGTCGCCCCAGTGTGAACCAGGCCTAAGCGCCGTGGGGTTGATTTACTAAAACTGTAGAGTACAAAATCTGGTGCAGCTGTGCATGGTAGCCAATCAGCTTCTAACTTAGGCCTGTTCAATTAAGCTTTAACAATAAAACCTGGAAGCTGATTGGTTTCTATGCAGAGCTGCACCAGATTTTGCACTCTCCAGTTTTAGTAAATCAACCCCCATGGCTGCTTTCCTTATACCGGTTTTACTACATGTTGAGTCACTGACCTGGAACAAGCATTCACCCAGCTCCCTCCAAATGTAATATTTCAGTCCTGTGATCAATTTTGACTTTTATTGGGAAAACAAATTCCTTCCTGACCCCACAGAGCATTTGGATTCGATTAGATTTCCCTGGACCCAGGTATTTCCATCCTATCCATAGTATATGGTATTGTCCCATGTTGGTTATGTGTTTTCCTTAATGTAAACATTTAATAAAGTTCTTGAAGGATCTTCCACAGATAATGAAAATTTTAAACATCTGTGCAGCAAGGGCAGGAGACCATGCAGTATACATAGATCCCATGTGTGACATTGTGAAGCTGTGCGGGTAAGTAGATGTCTTTAGGTGAATACATAAACAAAAATTAAAGTTGTTGTAAACCCAGAGAAGAGACTGGCCTCAGGTGATATGCAGAAACAGAAAAAATCCTCCTACATAGGTTGTACCTGCTTATCTGCAGCCCTCTCCTTTACAGCCTCAAAAAGCACACATTTTACACAGCATTCCTTAAAGGGTAAGTTCACCTTTTTTTTTTTTCTAAATTCCAGCTCCCCTATGCACCAATATAGCATTCATGTACCTTTTTTTTTTTTTGCAAAAATGTCAAAGCTTTCCATAAAATCTACAGACAACTTACTGTCGTCCATCCATGATTCAAAATGTATCTATTGCTTCTGTCTTATGTCCTTACAGACTTTGGGTCATGACACATGAAGAAGTTGATCAGCTGACCTCATTAGCACACACCCTGCATCATCTACCCTCCCACTCCCAGCTGCACGTTTTTTAAATGAAATGAAATGCAATCAATCAGTGATCACCCTTCTCGCTAAATATACAATCAGATTGCATAGTGTATGGCCATCTTTATACAAGTACATAGAAGGGAGTGGACAGAAACACTCAGCTGTCAAGCCCCATTCACATCTCGGCATGCGTTTTTTTTTTTACTTTTAGCGAGGTGGGGAGCCGTTTTGGAGCATTTTTACTTATCACGCATAGGGCAGTCCATCCACCTGAATGGGCTGCCCTACACGCAGCAATCGCCCCAAAGAAGCTTCAGAACTTTTGTTAGAGCAGAGCTTGGTGCATTTTTTACCGTAATTTTTGGTGCAGTGCATTTCTGATATGCAAGGAAATGCACAGGAAGTTTCACTTTCAGGCCCCATTCACATCTAGCACATTTTGTGTCAGGTTTTTTTCTGTGACACACATAGGGCAGCCTGTTGATTTAAATGGGCTGTGCTATATGTGGCTTATAGGACATGTTGGCGTTTTGTGGGTTGCATGTTTTTTACTGTGCGTTTTGCAGCATTTGCCATTCGTTTTTTCACATGGTAAAATGTGTTTGCTTCTGTGTTTGGTGTGCCGTTACCATTAATGGCACTAAAAGCGCAACTAGTAATTTTCGGTGTATTAAGGTGGCCATACACTATACAATCTGATTGTACAATCTCCTTTAGATTTGCCATCAGTTATGTAGTGCAAGGTCCTGCCTGATTGGATACAGAGTGATTGGCTAGATAGGTGTTTCCTATTATATAAATTTAGTACATTTGCACAAAGCAAGGTCCATAAAGACATGGATGAGCCAGTTTGGGGTGGAGGAACTTGACTGGCCTGCACAGAGTACTGACCTCAACCCAATAGAACACCTTTGGGATGAATTAGAGTGGAGACTACAAACCAGGCCTTCTTGTCTGGAAGAATGGTCAAACATTCCCATAGACACACTCCTAATCCTTGTGGACAGCCTTCCCAGAAGAGTTGAAGCTGTTATAGCTTCAAAGGGGGGGCCAACTCAATATTGAACCCTAAAGACTAAGACTGGGATGCCATTAAAGTTCATGTGCGTGTAAAGGCAGGCGTACCAATACTTTTGTCAATATAGTGTATATGACTCTTATTTAAAGCCGATCTACAACTGCATGTCTATATAAGATGCCCTAGTCCACAGGAAGTCAAAGCAGAACAAACTGCGTTGTCACTCCATTACAGGAAGTTAAAAAATAATAGATCACCTGCAGAAGTAAAAAGTAATAAAACGATGTTACAGGGGGGCCTTAGAAAAATTGCTGTGGTAATGCGGGCGACAGACTGCATCATATGTCTTTTGTTTATTTATTTTGCTTACAGCTCTACACCGAGGACATCATATGACGTCCTCGACTTTGTGCGGTGATATCTGAATGATGGGTGCAGCTACAGGCATCATTCAGATATCATTCTTTTCTGCCAGTGATTCTGTTCACGATAAGAATGATCATAGCGGCAGTTCCGCCGCTTGATCGTTCTTATAGGTGACGGGAGGGGACCTCCCCCCCCCCTCCCGCCGCCATCCAATGCTTCTCCGGGCTCTCCCGTGCCATTGGGGACCCGGAGAACGAATCCGCCGGCTTACGACCATAGAGATTTCCGGTGACCAGATGGTCATCTCTATGACCGTCGGAGGCCCGGGCTCGACGTTGTGACGTCACGCCCAGGTACCCGGAAGTAAACAAAGCCGCAATCGCGGCTGTCGGCATGAGATCGGTGAATTATTTTTCCCGATCTCATGCTGACAGCCTGGAGGAGAGATGTGGGGTCTTATTGACCCCGCATCTCTCCATAAAGAGGACCTGTCACACACCATTCCTATTACAAGGGATGTTTACATTCCTTGTAATAGGAATAAAAGTGATAAAAAAAAAAAGTGTAAAGATAAAAAGAATTAAGTAAAATAACATTTTTTTTTTTTTTTTTAAACGCCCCTGTCCCCTAGAAGCAACCATGCATGTAAGTCCCGCCCACATATGTAAACGCTGTTCAAACCCCACATGTGAGGTATCGCCATGTGCGTTAGAGCGTGTGCAACAATTCTAGCACTAGACCTCCTCTTTAACTCGAAAATAGTAACCTGTAAAAATTTTTAAAGCGTCGCCTATGGAGATTTTTAAGTACCGAACTTTGGCGCCATTCCATGAGTGTGCGCAATTTTAAAGCGTTGACATGTTAGGTATCTATTTACTCGGCGTAACATCATCTTTCACATTATACAAAAAAATTGGGCTAACTTTACTGTTTTGTTATTTTTTAATTCATGAAACCGTTTTTTTCCCCAAAAGAGGCGTTTGAAAAATTATTGCGCAAATACCGTGCTAGATAAAAAGTTGCAATGCCCGCCATTTTATTCCATAGGGTGTCTGCTAATAAAAATATATATATATAATGTTTGGGGGTTCTGACTAATTTTCTAGCAAAAAAATGTTGATTTTTACATGAAGGAGAGAAGTGCCAGAATAGACCCGGTGCTGAAGTGGTTAAGGGGTAACTCCACCCAAATATTTTGCATAGTGCAGTTATAATGGAGCACTGATATAGAATGATTTTGAATATAACTTGATCACAAATTGGGTCCTTTCATTTAACTATATTACATAAGAATATAAATGTTTAATATTTTTATGTTTGCGCAAAAAAAATTTACATTCAAAAAAAGGGAAGTCAATACAAACCTTTGATGACTGCATCCCCAAAAGTGAACAGACACCGTGAGAAAATATATATTATGATGAACCAGGCAGAAAACCCAAGTGAATACAGATAACCATATATGTATAGATTTATTTGTTTAGCTTGCAGGCTAATCAAGAGAAATCTAATGGATTCCCATGTCCACACTAAGCGGTGTGGATGGAGACATCTCTGCTGGCTACTGTATTCTGACGGCCAGCACCCGCGGCTGTCAGAATATCTGAATAGTGTTTGCATCTGATTGGTTGCAGTCACTGTTCAGCTGACAATTTTCTGACCATTTCACCTGCTTCAAGTAGATTTCATATTCTCATAGACTTGTATGAGAGTGCCAAACCCACAAAAGTCCATCCACACAGATCCTAAAGGCTGTTGCTGACCGCTCCAATTTTGGCTGATTCTTGCTGAATTGGTCGAAATTTGAGCCTTGGGTGGCCCCATTTGGCACCAGCTGACTGAATAAAAGTCAATTTTTCAATCAAGTTGTCTGTAATGTGACATAGAAACTATTATGAAAGAAAATCCCACCAAGGTGTTCACCTTTCTTTTTTTTCTTTTTTTTCCCCCCATATGTCAGTTGTTTTGTATGTCAGTGTACAACTTAGGCATGAACTATTGAATTTGTGTAAATAACACAATATCACATCCAACCAGCAGGAGGCAGCAGTGTAGAGCTTTCATTTTTAGTATTTTATATGATCAGGATATGTTCAGTTCATATGCTGTGATGGAGAATGTAGAACAAGGTGATGACCACACACTACAATTCTAATAATGACGCCACAAATAAAGGAGCACCAGACACAACAGGCAGAGCATTACTTGCTACTATTATTGTTTTTAGAATGTAGTTCTAGGGAGAATCACCTTCAGGTTTTATACTGACCAGCTGACAGCTGCCAACTATTGTCTCCGGGAGAAATCAGAGCTCAGTGACCCACAGGAACACACCACCAGCTACCTGTTTACAATAAGGGCTCATTTACACTTGTTTCAAAATGTGGCATTGAACACGCCTTTTTTGAAGCACTCTGATTGCCAGTCAAAGCACCTCTCACTAAAAATGATTAGCTTACCGTCCTGTTTACACGTTGTGTTTTTGTCTTGCTTTGCCTTGCTTCAAAAATGATACCCCATGTCGCTTTCTTAGTGCTTCAAAGTGTCTTCAAAGCCTCCATAGAAGTCTATGACAAAGTTTGCCTAAACCACCTGCAGATTTGAGGGGCCTTTGTTCAGCTTTAGCTTCGCTTTGTTTTGGAGGTATTGCAAGTATGAGATATCTTAGGATGTACTGGGAAACCAACAAGCGAACCAGAAAGGCAGAATCAGCAGTCACTTCCAGTTCATGTGTATATATCCCGGGAGGGTCTGGTGCAGACGTCACATCTGGTGTGCAGCGTAGAGTAGCAGGAAGGTAAGCGAGGTCTGGATTGGAGTGGAGCAACTAGCAGACGGCACAGGTGGTGTGCAACATGGGAACGCTATAGCAGAAGGTGAACCGGGACTGAAGAAAAAGGACCAAGCAGCAAATAATCAGCAGAGCTAGGGGACCAGAGCAGGAGAAACTAGCAATGTCACATGTGGTGTGCAGCATGGGAGCAGTATAGCTGGAGATGTGTGGAGACCCGCAAGAAAGGAGGATTAGAAAACCAGAGGATCAGCTGAGCTGGGGGTTACCACTGAGTGGGGGATCAGCTGAGCTGGGGGTTACCACTGAGTGGGGGATCAGCTGAGCTGGGGGTTACCACTGAGTGGGGGATCAGCTGAGCTGGGGGTTACCACTGAGTGGGGGATCAGCTGAGCTGGGGGTTGCCACTGAGTGGGGGATCAGCTGAGCTGGGGGTTGCTACTGAGTGGGGGATCAGCTGAGCTGGGGGTTGCTACTGAGTGGGGGATCAGCTGAGCTGGGGGTTGCTACTGAGTGGGGGATCAGCTGAGCTGGGGGTTGCTACTGAGTGGGGGATCAGCTGAGCTGGGGGTTGCTACTGAGTGGGGGATCAGCTGAGCTGGGGGTTGCTACTGAGTGGGGGATCAGCTGAGCTGGGGGTTGCTACTGAGTGGGGGATCAGCTGAGCTGGGGGTTGCTACTGAGTGGGGGATCAGCTGAGCTGGGGGTTGCTACTGAGCGGGGGATCAGCTGAGCTGGGGGTTGCTACTGAGCGGGGGATCAGCTGAGCTGGGGGTTGCTACTGAGAGGGGGATCAGCTGAGCTGGGGGTTGCTACTGAGTTGGGCATCAGCAGAGCTGGGGGTACTACTGAGAAGTGATGTAAGTAACTGAGTTAGAATAAACTGAGTTACTTAACGCAGTTACTTTAGAGGGTAACGAGTAATCTAACTGATTACTCTTCCCCCTCAGGGTAACGCAGTTACCATTACTTGGGTGGCGTTACCCCAATTACATTTACCGCCACTAGATGGCAGTAGTGTAATTCCTCCTCTTCTCTATGACCGGGTCTCTCTCATGTCACGGCACTGACGGCAGTCACGCTGCTCCCCACAGCCCCTCCTCTCTTCTCGTCTATCCCCATTTGCTTGTGACATCACCTGGGATGGACGAGAAGAGAGGAGGGGCCGCCGGGGTGTAGCGTGACTGGCGTCAGTGCCGTGACATGAGAGAGAACTTATTACACACGCTTCCTGCGCTACTCTGCATGGCTGGTAAACAATGTGCTATGTGCCCCGCCCTGATGTGCTATGTGCCCCGCCCTGATGTGCCCTCATGTGCCATGTGCCCCATGCCCTGATGTGCTATGTGCCCCATGTCTTGATGTGCCCTCATGTCCTCTGTGCCCTGTGCCCCATGCCCTGATGTGCTTTGTGCCCTGATGTGCTATGTGCCACATGTCCTGATGTGCCCTCATGTGCTATGTGCCATGTGCCCCATGCCTTGATGTGCTATGTGCCCCATGTCTTGATGTGCCCTGATGTGCCCTGTGCCCCATGCCCTGATGTGCTATGTGCCCTGATGTGCTATGTGCCCCATGCCCTGATGTGCTATGTGCCCCATGTCTTGATGTGCCCTCATGTCCTCTGTGCCCCATGCCCTGATGTGCTTTGTGCCCTGATGTGCTATGTGCCACATGTCCTGATGTGCCCTCATGTGCTATGTGCCATGTGCCCCATGCCTTGATGTGCTATGTGCCCCATGTCTTGATGTGCCCTGATGTGCCCTGTGCCCCATGCCCTGATGTGCTATGTGCCCTGATGTGCTATGTGCCCCATGCCCTGATGTGCTATGTGCCCTGATGTGCTATGTGCCACATGTCCTGATGTGCCCTCATGTGCCATGTGCCCCATGCCCTGATGTGCTATGTGCCCCATGCCCTGATGTGCTGTGTGCCCTCAAAAAAAAAAGTCAGTTACTTTGCTGAGTAACTAATTACTTTTTCAATGTAGTAACTGAGTTACTAACGCAATTACTTTTTGGGAGAAGTAATTTGTAACTGTAACTACCGTATTTATCGGCGTATAACACGCACCCTAACTTTAAGAGGGAAGTTTCAGGAAAAAAACTTTCCACAGCCCCCTGCGTATAACACGCAGGCACAGTTTACCCTCTATTTTCAGGGTAAAAAAGTGAGTGTTATACACCAATAAATACAGTAATTACTTTTTTAAAGTAAGATGACCAACACTGCTACTGAGCAGGGGATTTGGAAAGATACAGCTGTGATGATCCAAATGTTATGAGGGTGTCCCCCAGAAAAACTAGTAAAACCTGTGAAGTGCCTGTTAATGTGGGCCAGCAATCTTGGACTGGAAGCGTAATAGTTGCTATAGTACTATTCACTGTTGTACTGCACAATGCTAAAATAAGCATTTTTAATGCTGGCCATACACAGCTTGAATTTCAGAGGGTTTCTGATAAACCGTCCATAATTTGCTCAGTAACTGGCCCATCGGCCACCTTCCACCCAGCCTCCCTTGAAAATTGGAAAAGTGGTGGTTGGCCGAATAGCGTCTGCAACCAATCAAATGCAGCCACTGTTTGGGTATTTTGATGGCTGGTGGCACCAGCTGTCAAAATGCAATCGCTGCAGCAAGGAGATTCAATCATCCATGCTGAGTAGCCCTGCAGGAGGGCTCTATCTGACTTGTTGCAGCTTCTAATTGACATTGCCCATTGAGACATTGAGAAGCTCGCAGTGTGCAGTGAAATCCAAAGTCAGTGATTTCAGTCCGGGAGAAGAGCTGGTAGAACTGTGCAAGACTGAAGGTGAATTGGTTTAGGTGATGTTGGTGAATCGGTCGTTTTACAATTTGGTCTCCTTGTTTGTTGTATTTTTAGCCTTCCATTTCTGAAAGAGAGGATGTCAGATGAAGCCATGTATGCACAGGATGTTGCAGATTCTTTTTCTCAGTTGGGTAAGTGGTTTTAGCAGGCATCATACAAATCATGGAGCTCAAGCAGTAACAATAAAATCCTAAAATAGCACATTTATATCTATTGTGTATTGTTTTTATTTTCATTGACAGTATGATGGCTTTTTAATTCTGTTCTAGGGTTACAAGATTTATTAATTCATATCATTGTACCTTCCTATATATAGATTATTATATATTTTTTTAAGTAAAGTTTTTTCTTTAAAGGGATTGTAAAGGTTTTGTTTTTTTGTTTTTTAAAGACCACTTAGACCTACAGGTAAACCTAGATTAAGGCTTACCTGTAGGTGCAAGAAATATCTCCTAGGGCTGGGGAAAAAATCGATTTAAATCTTGAATCAAGTTGAGGGGTCAAATCGATTCAAATTTTCAGCAAATCGATTTTTTTTTTCACCAGGACCGGCGCCGACACTGCGCCGGTCCTGAGGAGCTGCGGGCAGGAGTTTTTAGGCGAGGCCGTAGATTCAGCCTAGTCCGCAAAGCCGGACGCCACGGACTAGGCCGAATCCGCGGCCTCGCCTAAAAACTCCTGCCCGCAGCTCCTCAGGACCGGCGCGGTGTCCATCAAAAAAAAAAAACTTGATTCGAATCGTGAATCTAGTTTTTTGTCTTAAAAATCGCAGTTTTTTTGTTTTTTTTTTGAGAAAATCGCCCAGCTCTAATATCTCCTAAACCTACACAGTTTAGGAGATATTTCCAAAAGACATGCACCGATGTCTACGGCGCAGACATCGGCGCGCAGGCGCACTGAGCGTGCCATTACTAACGGCGATCATGCTGTTAGTGGCAGCACCCACGCGCATGCGCGGGAGTGACGTCATCGCGGCTACGGCCAGTCACAGCGCCGGAGCCGCGATATGAGGAAGACACTCGGGGAAAGATGGCGGCGATGGAGGAGAGGAACGAGCACCGCTGCGGGGGCTTTGATCTCAGGTAAGTAATACATAATGAGCTAGTATGCTATGCATACTAGCTCATTATGCCTTTTTCTTGCAGGGGTTTTTTTTCTGATTTTTTTTAAGAGGGTTTACTTCCTCTTTAATAACACACGTTACATTTGCCTACTCTGTCCAATGGTTCTGCACAGAGCAGACCTGATAATCCTGTTGGGTCCCCTGCCAGCAGTCCTGGCTCCTCCCCCCGCAGAGTGCCCTCATACCCAAATAGCAAGCAACAGTGCAAGTTTGAAAATGACTTGCTAGACTTGCCAGGCTTCACAAGTTTGTTGCACAATTGCACCAAGTCTGTATTGCATGACTCCAGATCAACTTTCTTTGCAAACATTTTGCAAGTCTGCTGCAAGTTCTGGTTCAGTTATGATGTACAATAGTCATCCTACCACAGGGGTCACTGTGGCTGAATTTTCATGCTGTAGACTTGCAGAGCTCTTGCTTTAGACTCACCACTACAACTTTGCTCTTGTTAGAGACTTGCCATGCAAATTTGCTACTAGAACTTGTGCTTCAAGTGCTCTGCAAGTGTACAACTTGCCAGTGAAAATGTGCAGCAAGTTAACAAGACGTACAATTCAACACTGCCACAAATTTGTGACAAGTTATACTTGCTATCTGGGTAGCAACCATCAGTGCTTCTGGCTCCTTCTGTCTTCAGAGTGCCCCTATAGCAAGCCACAAAGTATAGTATAGAGTTCCCCTAAAGTAACCCAGGTAGCAAGGATAACTTGCCCCAAAATTGTGGCAGTTTTGAATTGTAGACCCTCGTACACACGACCGAGTTTCTCGGCAAGAACCAGCAAGAAACTTGCTGGCAGAGCTTTCTTGCCGAGTAAATCGGTCGTGTGTACGAGGCTTTCAGTTTTCTCATCAAGAAAACTGGCAAGAATCTCGACGAGAAAAATAGAGAACCTGCTCTCTATTTTCTCGTCGAGATTCTCGTCAGCATGTTTCTCGATGTGTGTGTGTGTACACTTACCTGTCGCCGTGGAAACCCGCGCATGCTCAAAATGACTTTGACGCATGCGCGGTAGCTTCCTAGGCATAGGTAGGATGTAGCAAGATGGCGGCGACGGCATCGAATATGATAAGCGCACCCTCGTCGTAGTCGATGACGTCACCGCGTTCGCTCCATTCAAAGAACCGCGGGTTCTTTGAATCGAGCGTGTGTACACTCGGCCGGGACAAGTTTCTTGTCCAAGAATCTCGTCAAGAAAAACTACGAGTTTTTTCCTGACGAGATTCTCGGCCGTGTGTACGAGGCCTTAAGCCCTGTACACACGATCGGATAACCTTTGGATTTTCGTCCGATGGATTTGTCCATCGGAAATCCGATGAAACTGTTTTTCATCAGTCTTGGCCACACACCATCAGTCAAAAATCCGACCGTTCCAAACGCGGTGACGTAAAACACTCCGATGAGCCGAGAAAAATGAAGTTTAATGCTTCGGAGCATGCTTCGACTTGATTCTAAGCATGCAACCGATGGACTTGCCCATAGACGATCGGAAATTCCCATCGGTTTTTTATCCATCGGAAAATTTTAAAACAAGTTCTATTTTTTCAAACCGATGGAAAAAAGACCGATGGGTACCATACACGATCGGTTGGTCTGATGAAAACCATCCATCGGACGGTTTTCATCAGTCAAACCGATCGTGTGTACGGGGCTTTAGACTTGTTATCTTGCTGCACATTTTCACATTTTCACTGGCAAATTATACACTTGCAGAGCACTTGAAGCACAAGTTCTAGTTGACACTTTTCCAATTTATAGCAAATTTGCGTGACAAGTCTCTAGCAAGAGCAAAGTTGCAGTGGTGAGTCTACAGCATGAAAATTCAGCCACAGTGACCCCTGTGGTGAGAGGACTATTACACAACATATCAGAACTTGCAATGTGGAACAAACTTGTGAAGCCTGACAATAAGCAATAAGTCATTTTCAAACTTGCAGCACAATTGCTTGCTATCTGGGAAGGTAAAAACACTTCTGTCTTTAGGATCACTCCCTTCCTTCCCCTGTCCAGCACTACATGCCCCATGGGGCAATGCACCTCACACATTCACAAGTTCTCAGGCACCTAGATTTTTTTCTTTCTAAGGCTACTTTCACACTTTGCAGGCCCTCAAAGAGCTGCTCCTTTCACTCCAGTGTGAAAGCCCGAGAGCTTTCACACTGGAGCGGTGCGCTGGCAGGACGGTAAAAAAAAGTCCTGCTAGCCGCATCTTTGAGGCGCTGTTAGAGCAGTGTATACACTGCTCATAAAGCGCCCCTGCCCATTGAATTCAATGGGCAGCGCCGCCGAACCAGCGGCAAAGCGTCACTTTGCGGTCGGTTTTAACCCTTTTTCGTCCACTAGCGGGGGTTAAAAGCGCCCAGCTAGCGGCCGAATAGTGCCGCAAAAACTGTTAAAGTGCTGCTAAAAATACGACGCACCCACCGCCCTAGTGTGAAAGTAGCCTAAATATAATACACAATGATTGTGCTTTTCTGAACACTTGGAAGTGTGGTATAAGACCCCTTTCACACTGAAGGCGTTATTCAGGCATTTTAGCTCTAAAAATAGCGCCTGAAAAACGCCTCCCTAGTGTGAAAGCCCAAGTGCTTCCACACTGGGGTGGTGCACTTGCGGGACGTTAGAAAAAGTCCTGCAAGCAACATCTTTGGGGCAGTTTGGGAGTGTTGTATACACCGCTCCCAAAACGCCCTCCCATGGAAATGAATGGGCAGCGCTGCAGAAGCGCCTGCAAAGCGATTCGGCAGCGTCACAACACAGGCACTTTTAACCCTTTATTTGGCCACTAGCGGGGGTTAAAAGCGCCGGGCTATCGGCCGAAAAGCGCCGGTAAAGTGCCGCTAAAACTAGCAGCGCTTTACCGATAACGCATCCACGGCCGAGTGTGAAAGGGGTCTAAAGGTCCATTTAAAAATAAATGGGCACTGGTCTTATATTTGTGCCCTCGTAGGTTCGTTTTAATTAGTAATAACTGTGCTAAAATAGTTTGTTTCTGTCTTGTAGGCTGCCTGATGAGGGTGCCAAGTTCTCAACTCAGGATACAGATCTGCAAGTCCATTGCCAACTTTTATAATGCAGAGATGACAAAACAGCAGACTGACGGTACAGAAGCTGTAATGTACAACACACTTTATGGAATAACCAGATCTGGTCGAGCTTTTCAATGAGATGCCCACTAAAAGCTCAAACGTACCGCTCATTGGACCAAATTCACACTTGAGAGTTTTGTAGCTCCAAGATGCACAGCAGGCGAAATCCTATTAATTTCAATGGCCTCTGTTCGCATATGAGTGTTTTGTCACCTGTAGAAAAATGCCTGTCACTCAAAAAATACATGTGCTTCTTTTCAGGCAGACAGTAGTGTTTGTTGGCCCCATAGATTTCAATGGAGATGCCTGAAAACGTGTATCATGAGTAGGGTGACCACGTGTCCCGGATTGCCCGGGACAGTCCCGCATTTTGCAGGTCTGTCCCAGGTCCCGGGCACCTTCATTCCAGGACAATTCAGTGTCCTGGAATGAAGCTGACACAGCCACCCCCCCTCCCCTCTATTCTGTTGCCCCCAAAACAGGCCACCACATCGCCACTTTACTCACTGAGAGCACTTGTCCTGGCCGGGAATGTCTGGAGAGGCACAATCCCCGCCCCCGGCTTGTGATTGGAGAAATCATAAATCCCACCTCTTGTGTCTAATCACAGCAGGGCAGTGAAAGGCCAGCATTGGAACAAGGTAAAACGGGTCTCGGCCAGTCAGGATAAGTGCTGTCAGTCAGTAAAGTGGCCACTCTTGGGGGCATGATCAGTTCTTCTGGGTAGAGCGCGCATTCACTGCCCCAGCTGTGCTGTGATTCATTACAGCACACGCTGATTTTTGGGAAGGGGGTCTCTGAATGGCCATTTGGAAATGTGGTCACCCTAATCATGAGTGTTTAATGAGCATTTTGTCACGCGTTTTTTGGCCAAACAGCAGCCCTTCACCCCTAATCTCCTCCCCCTAGTGCTTTATGTTGGCTAAAACAAAAACACATGAAGCTTGAATACGCTTGTAAACACTTTAAAAACTCTGAAATTAAAATTCCTATAATTCTCTGCTCAGGTGTGAATGCAGCCTAATGCCTGGTACACACGGGCCGAATATCGGCCAGTTCAACAGAAATTGTCCGATATTCAGCCTTTGTGCACATCAGCCTGTCCTAAAGGAAGCCAGCCGATTGGCCGGCTTCTGTCGAATGGGCATGCTGGAAAACCAATATCCAATCGGCGTCCTATCGCCGCTGACAGCCAATGGCTGCCCCCCTGTCAGAACACAATAGATCAGCGGAGGAGATCACTGTACTAACATCAGATAGTTAGTACATTGGCTCCTTCAGAGCTCCTCAGTTTTTTCTCGTTCAGCCTGCTGGGTTGAACAAAAAATAGCTGATGGTGTGTACCAGGCTTAACCACTTCAGCCCCCGGAAGAATTGGCTGCCCAATGACCGGGCCATTTTTTGCGATTCGGCACTGCGTCGCTTTAACTGACAATTGCGCGGTCGTGCGACACTGTACCCAAACAAAATTGATGTCCTTTTTTTTCACAAATAGAGCTTTCTTTTGGTGGTATTTGATCACCTCTGCGGTTTTTATTTTTTGCGCTATAAACAAAAGAAAAGCAACAATTTTGAAAAAATAACACTATTTTGTACTTTTTGCTATAATAAATATCCCAATTTAAAAAAAAAATAAAAATTTTCCCTCAGTAGGCTGTATTCTTCTACATATTTTTGGTAAAAAAAAATTGATTGGTTTGCGCAAAAGTTATAGCGTCTACAAAATAGGGGATAGTTTTATGGCATTTTTATTATTATTTTTTTTTTTTTACTAGTAAGTGGGCCGATCTGCGATTTTTATCGGGACTGCGACATTCGGACACTTTTGACACATTTTTGGGTCCATTGTCATTTATACAGCGATCAGTGCTATAAAAATGCACTGATTACTGTATAAATGTGACTGGCAGGAAAGGGGTTAACACTAGGGGCGATCAAGGGGTTAAATGTGTTCCCTAATGTGTGTTCTAACTGAAGGGGGGATGGGACTGACTATGGGAAGAGACAGATCGGTGTTGTTCATATATAGTATGAGCACACGATCAGTCTCCTCGCCCTTGAGAGAACCGGATGTGTTATTACATCCCCGTTCTCGTTCTGTAACGAGCAATCGCGGGTGCCCGGCGACCGCAGTTAAAGAGGAAGTAAACTGGCAGGACTCATTTATAAAAAAAAAAATCCTGACCTGCAAATTAAAGCCATAATGCATCGCATGCTAGCACATTACGTGAAACTTACCTGTAAACAAAGCCCTCCACCGATGCGGTGTCACCACTGGGGGCTGCATCCATCTTCCCCCGTCTTCCTTCCAGGTCCGTGGACTCTGGCTGTGTGACTGGCTAGAGCCGCATGATGTCACTCTCACGGGTGCGTGGGGGAGCCGCCCTTCACAACACAGGAATCTGAAGGAACGGCACGGGTGGGAGTGGTTTTATACTTGTCAATCAGCGACTGCACCTGCATGGCTCTAATGAGGAAAGTGGCAGGGTCTGCATCCCTTCATACATGATTTCCCACCACAAAAAACAACATTTTTGTTGCAGGGGATACCAAAAATCTGACGTATCTTAGTGCAGACTTCTGGGAAAAACATTGAGCCAATCACACAAGCAGGAAATTACATTTCTGGGGGGGTTTCCTGTACACTATCTGGGACAGAACGCCTTCAGTTTGCCATTTGCATTGCATTTTATAGAAAATTACACAGCTGCATCTTTGAAAAGGAAAGGTAATTTTTAATAATATTCAATTACAATATGACTTGTGTCGCAAGTATATATGATATAATATTTTTTTTCTAGCTGTTAGTGGTGTTAGCCTTTAACCATACCCACACCAAACAATATGCCTTGCTTTACAGATAAAAAGTCAATGTGATAAAAACTGAGAATAAGTAAGTAGTTAATTGTGTATTTTAAACTTAAAATGTATGTAAATGGACACCACAAAAAAAAACATTGGCCCCCAGTAACTGCTCGCCATAATCTACTAGTGTGCACAGAAAATATAGTGAGCCTTAAATAATAAAACAAATGCAGCCACCATGTTTAAGGACTGGTAACCTGCAATATATTTTAGTTTTTGGTTTAGATTTTCTTTAAGAAGAGCAGCTGTTGGTGCTGACTTATGAATTTTCTAATGGCATATTAATCTTATTGATGATTTGTACAAATAATCAACATTTATTTGCTGTGTGCCCAAATTTTTCTACACAGGTTTTCAACCAACCAGCATAGCTTACAAGATACAGATGGCTGAAGTGGGGGGTATGGCGGAGACCCTTGTTTTGTCTCTGACGTTGCTTGAGAATCACCTGCAGGAGAAGATAGCACTGCTGAAAGTACTGCAGCTTTTCTCAAACTCCATTGGTATGTATGATCGCTCTGACATTATATAAGCTCATTGACTCATGTGATGGTCCCACTTTTACATATAGTCGCTTACATTTCTTTTTTTTTGTGATTGTTTGTTACAGTGATGATCACTGTAACAGCAATAGTTTTAACTGTCATTACTGGCTTTCATTCATGACAGCTTGCTTACTATTGTAATTGCTGTGATTGGTTACAGCAATCACCTGGTACAAGGTGGCAGTGAATGGCCCTGTGCTATGTGATTACTGTGATCAATCACAGAGATCGCAATAGTAAACAAGCGGTCATGAATGCCAGTTGGGGGCGAGGAGTGGTTTAAGCGGAAGTTCCAATTTTGGGTGGAACTCCGCTTTAAAATGGTACATTTTCTTAGTTTAAACATTTGATATGTTATCTATTTTCTGTTGTGAATAAAATATGGATTTATGAGATTTGGAAATCTTTGCATTCTGTTTTTTATGGTGAATTTACACAGTATCCCAACTTTTTTGGAATTGGGGTTATATTTAAAGTGGAATTGAACTTGAAAAATCAAAGATTTGCAGTAAGGTAAAATCACCCTAATGAGAGATTCATCCCATACCCAATTTGTCCTAAAATAAATAAAGTTTTGACAGGTGTTCCACATGCTGCTTACATTGGTGCAGTGGTATATATGCAGAAACAAGAATAAGGAGGCATTACACTTTGGATTCATTGGACTGGTGGCCTGGCCTAATACCATTTTACATTATTTAATACCTTGGAGATATTAACTTTTGTTTCTTCAACCTGCTAAATTTCAGTATGTATATCTTCCATATATACTAATGTAGTGTCTGCTACTAGAGATATGCACAATGGAAATATTGTTTCATTTCAGATTCATTCATTAACCACTTCAAGCCCCGGAAGAATTGGCTGCCCAATGACCGGGCCATTTTTTGCGATTCGGCACTGCGTCGCTTTAAACTGACAATTGCGCGGTCGTGCGACGCTGTACCCAAACAAAACAAAATTGGCCCCATAGATTTCAATAGAAATGCCTGAAAACGTGTATCATGAGTGTTTAATGAGCATTTTGTCACGCGTTTTTTGGCCAAACAGCAGCCCTTCACCCCTAATCTCCTCCCCCTAGTGCTTTCTGTTGGCTAAAACAAAAATAGTAGGATTTTTAAAACAGCTTACCTGTAAAATCCTTTTCTTGGAGTACATCACGGGACACAGAGCAGCATAGTCATTACTATGTGGGTTATATAGAATTACCTTCAGGTGCTGGCACTGGCAACTTCCAAAACAGGAAGTACCCTCCCCTATATAAGCCCCTCCCATCCGGGAGCACCTCAGTTTTGTAGCAAAGCAATACGTGTCCCCAAAAGAGGGGTGGGAGCTCTGTGTCCCGTGATGTACTCCAAGAAAAGGATTTTACAGGTAAGCTGTTTTAAAAATCCTACTTTCTTGTTCATACATCACGGGACACAGAGCAGCATAGTCATTACTATGTGGGACGTCCCAAAGCAATGCCACATGAGGGGGGGGATACACCATACATAAGCTGGGCACCATCAGGCATGAGGATCTTTTGCAGCCTGCAACACACTGCGCCCAAAGGCGACTTCCTCCTGACTTCTCACGTCCACCTGGTAGAACCTAGTAAACGTGTGTACTGAAGACCATGTTGCGGCCTTACAAATTTGCGCCAGGGAGGCCTGGTGATGCACTGCCCATGAAGTTCCAACTGCTCTCGTGGAGTGCGCCCTAACTTTGAACGGAGGCGGTCTACTTCTCAAGCCATAGGCTTGTATTATGACCTGTCGAATCCACTTGGCTAAAGTAGATTTTGATGCTGCCTGACCCTTTCTGGGGCCTTCCGGCAGAACAAACAGAGAATCCGTTCTACGAATCTGAGCAGTGGCTTTTAGATAAGCTTTAACTGCTCTTACTACATCCAAAGAATGCAATAACTTTTCCTCTACCGAGCTTGGTTTGGGGAAAAAAGAAGGAAGAACCACATCCTGGTTCAAGTGAAACCTCGATACCACCTTAGGAAGAAAGGCTGGGTGAGGACGTAATACTACTCTGTCCTTATGGATAACCAGATATGGCTCCTTACAGGACATGGCGGCTAATTCCGACACTCTTCTAGCCGAGCATATGGCTACTAAAAATATCAATTTCCTGGTGAGTAGAACCAAGGAAATGTGCCGCAAAGGTTCAAATGGCTGCTTCTGCAGAACCGACAGAACCAAATTTAGATCCCATGGGCATATGGGAGCCTTAATCGGTGGAATAATACGAGTCACACCTTGCATAAAGGATTTGACAAGTGAATGCATAGCCAGGGGCCTTTGAAATAGTATTGACAAGGCCGAAACCTGGCCCTTGATAGTACTTAAGGCAAACTTCCTGTCTACAGCCCACTGCAGGAAGTCCAGAATTCTGCCTATAACGTACTTACGTGGATGCCATTTTCTGGCCTCGCACCAAGTGATGTACGCCTTCCAAACTCTATAGTAGATCTGCCTGGATACAGGCTTCCTGGCATTGATTATAGTTGATACCACAGAGTTAGAGAGACCTCTCTTCTTTAGGATGTGGGACTCAATAGCCAGGCCGTTAAACTTAGAGTTAGTAAGGAAGGGTGGTATATCGGTCCTTGCGAAAGCAGGTCCGGACGACGTGGAAGGGTCCAAGGACTCCCCACAGACATTTTGATGATCTCCGCGTACCAGGCCCTTCGGGGCCACGCTGGAGCCACCAGGATCACCGGCTTCTTCTCCAACCTGACTCTGCGAAGGAGTCGAGGCAACAATTGTAGCGGAGGGAATGCATATATCAGTCTGAACTGATCCCAAGGGAACACTAGAGCATCCGAGCCGCAAGCGAGGGGATCCCTTGTCCGGGAGACAAACCTGTCCACCTTTGCGTTGAATCTGGATGCTAGCAGATCTACATCCGGTGTTCCCCACCGCTGACATATTGCTCGGAAGACCTCGGGATGAAGGGACCATTCCCCTGGGCATAACTGTTGGCGACTCAGAAAGTCCGCCTTCCAATTCTCCACCCCTGGAATGAAGACAGCTGATATACATGGGACATGCTTTTCTGCCCATTCCAGGATGTGACTTACTTCCCTCTGGGCTGCACGACTCCTGGTGCCTCCCTGATGATTGATATATGCCACTGCTGTGGCATTGTCTGATTGAATTCTGACAGGGGACCCTTGGAGTCTGGATGTCCAGGCTACTAGGGCGTACCGGGCTGCTCGTATCTCTAAGAGATTGATGGGCAGGGTTTTTACTACATTTGACCATCTGCCCTGGAGAGACCATTGCTCCAGTACTGCCCCCCAGCCTGTAAGGCTGGCATCTGTAGTGACCACCTTCCAAGATATCGGGCTGAAGGGTTTTCCCTTCTGGAGATTCTGGGGGATCAACCACCAGCAGAGACTCTTCCGAACGGAAGGGGACAAAGCCATCGGGAAGTCTAGAGCCTGAACTTTTCCGTTTCAGGCTGACAATATGGCCCTTTGTAAATTCCTTGAGTGGAATTGGGCGTATGGCACAGCTTCGAATGATGCTACCATCTTTCCTAGCAGCCTCATGCACAGGCGTATGGACGGCTGTCTTTTTGCACAAAGCAGACGGACCAAGCCCCTCAAAGAGGATACCTTGTCTAGAGGTAAGAAAATCTTCCTCTGGTCTGAATCCAGCCGTAGCCCTAGATATACCAGGTTTCTTTATCGTACACCACGGGACACAGAGCCAGTCATTACATAATGGGTTAAGGGTCACCAGCGGTGATTGGACACTGGCACAACCAATGGAAGACAGTTCCCCTCCATATAACCCCTCCCATCAGGGAAGTACCTCAGTTTTTTCGCCAGTGTCGAAAGGTGTTGGACGCGTTAGGAGGTGCTAAAGGCTGGGGGTAAAAGGGCTATGCTTTCGGATCCATCCAAGACGCCTACAAATGAGCTGAATCTGGATGGGATCCGGGCCTCATCCATGAGGCGTCGCCTGTAATGTCTCTCTTCGGAGGACTGGGCTTTAAGATCCAGCACTTTCGCTATTTCGCTATAAAGTCCTGGTAAGAGTCTTGTACAAGGCCCAGGGGAGAGGTATCCTTTAAATAGGAACCCATATCCCTGAAGGTTGGCACACATAGCCCACCGTGAAGGGTGAAGTTTGGTATCTGTCTGAAAACTTTCAGCAGAAAAACCTGCGACGTGGAAAGGTAAGATTAGAAGGTCCATAAAAAAAAAAAAAAAAAAAAAAAAAAAAAGTTGGGACCTTTTTTTCAAGAAGTGGATGTCTTCTTTTTTTCCACCACTGGGGGGAGTAAAGAGCTGAATATACTCACCTCACTCTGTTCAGTGTCGGCTTCGGCGAAGTACACTGCTCGTCACCTCCGCTGCTGAGCTTGCTTGAGCACCCCGCTCCTCCTTTCGGTGGCCGATACAGACACCTGCAGATGCAGGTAAGTGGGGACAGGGGCTGATGAGAGTCCTCTCTCACTATGGCCACCACCATAGCGCTAAAGGCCGCGTGCGCGGGAGCGCGCTTTATCGGAGGGGGGGGGCCGAAGGCGTGCGCGGGCACGTGGCGCGCGCAGGCACAGAAACGGCGCCAAATTTAAAAGACTGTCAGTGTAAAAAGCACTGCAGCAGCAAGCAAGCTCGTTAGTTCTCTTGTTCCTGGCAGAGAAACACAGCAGCTATACAGGGATGTAAGACTCCATGTGGTTGGATTGGGTACTTCCTAGAAGACATCCATGTTATGCATAGTTATGTGTTAAAAGTTGCATACTTAATGTATTTGCTAAACTGAACACGGTAGTATATGCATTTAGGTACCTTGTATTTTGTCTAAACAGTAAGTCTTCCAGGGGAAGTAATGCGGACAAAAAGAGATAAAAGAGCACCGCCGCCTGAGACAGGGGGCTCTAGCTGTGCTGACTCGGTACCTTCCTCTCCTGTGTTGCCAAAAGCACCTGTACAGGATGAGCCATTACCTCTGTCAGGTATGGCGGCTTCCCCAGTGAAGCCTGGGCCTGCATATGTCACTGAGGACACTTTATCAGCTGCCCTAAATAATCTGGAGGAGAAAATTGCTACTTTAATCGCTAAATCCTCTAAAAAGGACAATAAGCGAAGCAGATCTCCTCCAGTATTGGACCTCCCTTCAGAAGTACCTGAGGAGGAGGAGGATGAGGAGGAGGCTACATCAGCAGAGGATGAGGAGTCAGACGGATCAGGGATATCGGATGAGCCTTTTTCGGTATCCCAGATTTTAAAGTCACAGGTGCAATGCTATGCAGGAGCCGTGCGAGCTGCATTTAGGTTACCCTCTTTGGAGGTAACAGAATCACCTGTCTCCTCCCTAGGATCATTAAGATCCCTGCAAGGTGCATGCTCCTTCCCGGTTCATCCGTTACTAGAGGATCTATTGTACGCAGACTGGCAACATCCAGATAAGCGTTTTTCACCTCCAAAAAAGTTTAACATTCTTTATCCTATGGAGGAAAATTTTTTAAAGAAATGGAGCCTGCCTACGGTAGATGCGGCTATTTCTTGTGTAAATAAAAACCTGACATGTCCAGTGGATAATGTACAAGTGTTTAAAGATCCTTCTGAGAAGAAGTTGGAATCCTTACTGAAATCCTCCTTCCTTTTGGCCGGCTCAATTATCCAACCTGCAGTAGCAGCAGTCGGTATGTGTCAGGTCGTCAGCCAACAGGTAAAGCAGGGGCTGAAGGAGCTGCCTTCAGAGCAGGCTAAAAATTGGGAGAATTTACCTAAAGCCTTATGCTTCACAGTGGATGCCATGAGAGATTCTATCATACAGGCATCACGCCTTACACTCCAGCTGGTACAGATGCGCAGAGTACTTTGGCTTAAGCATTGGTCAGCGGAAGCCCCATGCAAAAAGTTGTTGGCAAGTTTCCCGTTCCATGGCGAACGCCTTTTTGGGGAAGATTTAGAAAGATATATCCAAAAGATATCAAGTGGTAAAACGACACTTTTACCTGAGAGAAAGAAAAACAAGAGACCTTGTTTTAAACACACTCTCTCCCCAGCTCCCGGGAAATCTGACTCCAGCCAGTGGCGACGGCCTTTTCAGCCGCCCAAAAAAGCCAAAGAACAGGCTCAGAAGAACAAGAAGCCGTGGGGTTCAAGAGCTAATAAGCAAGCCCCCAAAACCTCTCATTGAAGGGGCGCCCCCGCTCGGCCGAGTGGGGGGAAGGCTTCGTCAGTTCTCAGCGACTTGGCGGACAGAAACCCAGGACAAATGGGTGGTATCCACAATATCCTCAGGGTACAGACTGGAATTTCGAGAGATCCCATCTTCTCAATTCCGAAGTTCAAGACTCTCCAAGGATCCACAAAAAAGAGGATCCTTCTTCAAAGGTTTGAATCACTTAATAGCTCAAGGTGTGGTTACAGAGGTACCCCAAAAGGAGCAAGGTTCAGGTTTTTACTCAAACCTCTTTGTGATTCCAAAACCGAACGGAGAAGTCAGACCCATCCTGGATCTAAAAAATCTAAACCAGTTTCTGAACGTTCGCCATTTTCGAATGGAAACGATTCGATCCGTGGTCGCTACTTTAAAAGGCGGAGAATTCATTGCGTCCATAAATATCAAAGACGCATATCTACACATACCAATCCTCCCCGCTCACCAAAGATTCCTAAGGTATGCGGTACAAGATCGCCACTTTCAATTTGTGGCCCTGCCATTTGGTGTAGCCACCGCGCCCAGAGTATTCACAAAGGTGCTAGCTCCTATGTTAGCAAACCTGAGAACACGGGGCATTGCGGTAACAGCCTATCTAGACGATCTACTATTAATAGATCAGTCAAAGGAGGGATTGGATCACGCTGTAGACACTACAGTAGGATACCTGGAGCATTTAGGATGGATTATAAACTTACAAAAATCCTCTCTCCAGGCCCAAAGAAGGATAGTGTACCTGGGCATGATCATAGATACAGCCCAAAACAGGGTATACCTGCCAGAGCCAAAGATACAGTCTCTGAAAGACCTGATCCACAAGGTCAAAGCAAACAAGAGGCCGTCTATTCGCCTTTGCATGAGACTATTGGGAAAGATGGTAGCCTCCTTCGAGGCGGTCCCTTACGCCCAGTTTCATTCGAGACTACTTCAAGGCAATATTTTAGCCTCCTGGAACAGAAAGAGCCAAGCTCTGGATATACCCATGCGCCTGTCCTCACAAGTACGCCACAGCTTCAATTGGTGGCTAGAAGCCAAGAATTTACGGAAGGGAAAGTGCTTCCTCCCAGCAGCCTGGAAGGTGGTGTCTACGGATGCCAGCCTATCGGGCTGGGGTGCAGTATTCGAGGAGGCTTCTACCCAGGGAACCTGGGCCAAGACTCAGGGGATCCTGCCCATCAACGTGCTAGAGATCCGTGCAGTATATCTAGCCCTCAAAACCTGGACATACAGGTTACAGGGCTACCCAGTTCGGGTTCAATCCGACAATGCTACGGCAGTAGCTTACATCAATCACCAAGGAGGCACCCACAGTCGGGCAGCCCAAAGAGAGGTGAACCGGATCTTGGCATGGGCAGAAGAGCATGTACCTTGCATCTCTGCAATCTTCATTCCAGGGATAGAAAACTGGCAAGCAGACTACCTGAGTCGTCAGCAGCTGCTACCAGGAGAGTGGTCTCTTCACCCAGAGATCTTTCAGGCCATATGTCTGAGATGGGGAAACCCAGATGTAGACCTGCTAGCTTCCAGGTTCAACAAGAAATTGGACAACTTTGTGTCCAGAACGAGAGATCCTCTAGCCTACGGGACAGACGCTCTAATAACTCCATGGAATCAGTTCTCACTGATCTATGCATTCCCTCCGATCCCTCTTCTACAAAGACTGCTTCGCAGGATCAAGGAGGAGGGAATACCAGTAATCCTAGTGGCCCCAAACTGGCCCAGGAGGCCTTGGTACGCCGAGATCGTAAAAATGGCGATAGGAAGGCCCTGGAAGCTTCCACTTCGACACGACCTGTTGTCACAGGGTCCAGTATTCCACCCTTCCTTACAAAGGCTAAATTTGACGGCCTGGCTGCTGAGACCCACATTTTGAAAAAGAGAGGGGTCTCTGGCCTGGCTCTTTCTACGCTCATTAATGCTAGAAAGCCAGCCTCCAGACTCATCTATCATAGAGTCTGGAAAGCATACGTTTCCTGGTGTGAATCCAGAAGTTGGAATCCTCTGAAATATGAAATAAGTAGGATTCTTGCTTTTTGCCAGTTAGGAGTGGATATGAAATTAGCCCTTAGCACCATCAAAGGGCAAATATCGGCTCTATCAGTCTTCTTTCAGAGACCATTGGCATCTCACTCCCTAGTTCGGACATTCATTCAGGGGGTACTGAGGATAAATCCTCCAGTCAGGTCTCCCTTGTGTCCATGGGATTTGAATTTGGTATTGTCAGTGTTGCAAAAGCAACCTTTTGAACCTATTCGCCATATTCCTTTAATTATATTAAGTAGGAAATTGGTCTTTCTGATTGCTATAGCTTCTGCTAGGAGAGTATCAGAGCTAGCAGCTCTTTCTTGTAAAGAGCCTTATCTAATTTGTCACAAGGACAAGATCGTACTACGACCCCATCCGGCTTTTCTGCCTAAGGTGGTGTCGGCTTTTCACTTGAATCAAGACATTGTTCTGCCTTCCTTTTTTCCAAACCCGCGGACGGCGGGGGAAAAATTATTACACTCTCTAGATCTAGTGAGAGCGGTAAGGGTGTATCTGCAAGCAACCGCTCAGATACGTAAAACAGATGTTTTGTTTATTTTACCAGATGGTCCCAAGAAGGGCCAAGCGGTATCAAAATCCACCATTTCCAGGTGGATTAGACAAGTAATTGTTCAAGCTTATGGTTTAAAGAACAGGACTCCTCCTTTTCCTGTTAAGGCGCACTCTACCAGGGCGATAAGTGCTTCATGGGCAGTGCACCACCAGGCTTCGATGGCTCAGATCTGTAAGGCTGCAACTTGGTCCTCAGTCCATACATTTTCCAAATTCTATCAAATAGATGTGAAAGGACATGAGGATTCCGCCTTCGGGCGAAGTGTGCTGCAGGCAGCAGTATAGGGCTTCTGGTCCGCAAGCGGTCGGTTTGATCTGTGTCTCCCCCCCTTCATATGAGCATTGCTCTGGGACGTCCCATTATGTAATGACTGGCTCTGTGTCCCGTGGTGTACGATAAAGAAAATAGGATTTTTATAACAGCTTACCTGTAAAATCCTTTTCTTGGAGTACACCACGGGACACAGAGGTCCCACCCTTCTTATGGGAACCTTACTGCTTTGCTACAAAACTGAGGTACTTCCCTGATGGGAGGGGTTATATGGAGGGGAACTGTCTTCCATTGGTTGTGCCAGTGTCCAATCACCGCTGGTGACCCTTAACCCATTATGTAATGACTGGCTCTGTGTCCCGTGGTGTACTCCAAGAAAAGGATTTTACAGGTAAGCTGTTATAAAAATCCTATTTTTTCACTGGCTGTAGGGCTGACTTGTCCAGGTTGATGACCCAACCGTGAGATTCTAGATACTTGATTGTATCGATAATTACCACTTCTAGCTTGGCAACTGAGTGGTCCATCAACAACAGGTCGTCTAGGTATGCCATTATCGTTACACCTCGTGTTCTTAGATCGGCCAACAGTGGGGCCAGAATTTTTGTGAACACTCGTGGTGCTGTGGCCAGACCGAATGGTAAGGCTCTGAACTGAAAATGGCGCCCTTCTACTGCAAAGCGTAGGAATTTTTGATGACCTGGAAAGATGGGAACATGCAAGTAAGCATCTTTGATGTCGATCGAGGCTAACCATTCCTCCCCTTGTAGGGCAGCGGTGACCGATCGGATCGACTCCATCCGGAAAGACCGGACGTTTAGAAATTTGTTTAGACTCTTTAGGTCCAATATGGGTCTTATGTCCCCGTTTGGCTTCGGGACTGTGAAAAGGTTTGAGTAGAAACCCAACCCCCACTCTTCCATAGGAACCTCCATAATTACTCCTTGGAGCAATAGTTGTTCTAACGCCAATAGGAGAGACCGTCTTTTCAGAGGGTCTCTTGGCATGCCTGACCACATAAAATGGGACGGAGGAGACTCTTTTAACTCCAACTTGTATCCCAGAGTTACTGCGGAGAGCACCCATCTGTCTTTGATCGTCTCCCGCCAGGTCTCTGCGAACAACTGAAGTCTTCCCCCCACCCGTTTGAGTGGGGGCAGCCCTTCATAG
This sequence comes from Rana muscosa, assembly GCA_029206835.1. Taxonomy (NCBI): domain Eukaryota; kingdom Metazoa; phylum Chordata; class Amphibia; order Anura; family Ranidae; genus Rana; species Rana muscosa. The sequence continues at coordinate 268,206,344 of CM055122.1, forward strand.
GCATGACTTGGAGGCTGGTTTAGTACCTCTTCGGATCCAGGGCTTTTTATTACCCTGTGGCTGTCCCTGATTTTTACCTCCTGAGTTTGACCGAGGAGGCCGTCGGAACTGCTTAGTAGCAGACGTCGCAGGGATAGGAGAGGTAGTCCTCTTAAAAGATGGACCCCTAGACCTCTTCTTACTCGGTAAGAGAGTACTTTTACCACTGGAAATCTTCTGGATATACTTATCCAGGTCTTCGCCAAAAAGGCGTTCCCCATGAAATGGGAAGCTAACTAAGAGCTTCTTACAGGGAGCTTCAGCAGACCAGTTTTTAAGCCACAGAAGCCTACGCATATGTACCAAAGACAGCGTGAGGCGGGAGGCCTGATGGATAGAATCCTTGATGGCGTCAACCGCAAAGCATAATGCTCTAGGCAGATCAGCCAGAGCCTGGGCCTGTTGGTCTGGCAAATCCCTCAGGACCATTTTCATTTGATCCTTTAAAGCTTGGCAGACCCCAATAGCTGCCACTGCTGGCTGTGTAACAGCCCCTGCTGTGGAAAAAGCAGATTTTAATAAAGATTCCAATTTTTTATCCACTGGATCTTTGAACGTTTGAACATTATCTACTGGACATGTCAGTGATTTGTTCACAGAAGAGATGGCTGCATCCACCGTAGGAACATTCCATCTCTGGGTGAACTTTTCCTCCATGGGATAGATCACCGGAAACCTTTTAGGCGGAACAAATAGTTTATCAGGATGTTCCCAGTCCTGGTATATAAGTCCTTCCAATAATGGATGTATTGGAAAGGAGCAATTAACCTGGGGAGCTTTTAGCGACCCCAATGAGGAGACAGCAGTAGTTGATGGTTCAACAAGAGGCATTTTAAATGCAGATCGAACCATGTCAGTTAGGGTCTGGACCCACAATCTTTCAGTCTGTGATGCTGAAAATGGTTCATCTACTGTCGATTCCTCAAAAACAGAGCTAACCTCCTCCTGATCCCCTTCAGGTAGGCCGGTCCCTTCCTGGGACTTGTTGCTCTGCCAACAGGCACTCTAATGGAGGTGATGGAGATCTGGCGCGCTTTCTTTCCTGTAGAGAAGAAGCGATCAATGCAGCCAATCTCTGCTCCAATCCCTCCAGAGTTGAGGAAAAAACCTCCTCTGTTATATATGCAGGAGCAGGTGGACTGAGGACAGCCGCAGTACCTGGCACTCCCGGGGGTTCCTTATGGGTATTAACCTCTGATTTCTCAGGGGAGGAGGGTGCAGATGACTGCTCCAGATCCTCAGAGCCCGATGGAGACCCCCTACACTTCCTGAGAGGTATATCTCTGAGTTTTTTAGGCGGCATATTCCTTAGTTCAAAGCTGAGGTATTCCAGCCGCAATACACCCCTTACTGAAATAGTCTAATGCAATTTGCTGCTATGTACATCAGTGGGTGTCTACTAATGCGTCTTTCTGGGGATGCCTGTATCAACCGCCCGCTGTAAGCCCCTATACCATGCTACCAGCTCCTTTTCATGCTCTGTGTCCATAGCAAGCAGCGTGGACTGAGTCCTTTTATCTTGCTGGGACGCCCGCGCAAGCGCAGAAGCGCTGGGCGCACAGAGCGCGTCATCCGCCAGGCTCCGCCCCCTTTTTTGAAGCTAAACCTTATAAAAAGAAAGCATGTGTGCGCGCGCGCGTGCACGTGTGCGCTCTTGGCGCCATGTAGGGAGAGGAGCCAGGGTCCCTGTTTTACCCGGACTCGGGGATGGAAGGAAACTACTTGGCAGCATGACAGAGGAATGCAGCTTCCCTGATAGAGAGCTCACTCATCTGCCTGGACTTTCACCATGGAAGGAATAGTCCCAAGAAAAAAGACGTTCCACAGCGGCCTCTAGTGGACAAACACAGGTACCGCACTTTTGTCTTTTTTTTTTTTTTTTAAAACCTCCTTTATGAAAAACATTTCCAGGTTTACAGTTTTTTTAAAACTTCCCTTATGAAAAAACATTTCTAGGATTTCTTAGGCATATACAGCTATTAGCGGGAATACCCTTTAGGTAACAGGCAGAAAGACATATTAGGCTTGGGGGTCCCCTCAATAGAACCAAGTTCCTGAGGGGCCCCCACTTACCTTTTCCCCGCCGCAGGACTTTGTTTGGTCCACAGAAGCCCAAACTTCACCTCTCACGGCAGGCATTGTACTAGACCTTCAGGGACCGGGTTCCCAAGGATTCCACTCCCCTGGACCTGTATAGCACCCTGCACAGATAGCCTCTTGGTTTAGGGTATGACCAGAGCTCTGGATCCCAGGGTCCAGCCCTCCTAAGAGAGGCATTACAGGCAAAACCCTGCTCTTCTCTGCAAGGCCCGGGTACCGACCGTTTAGCTATGAAGCTTTTTTGGTCAGATCCGGAATAGCTTGCTAAGGCCCAGAGAACCTGTACACAAGCCCAGATGAATACATGTTAACCTTGGCCAACACCTTAGACACTGGCAAAAAACTGAGGTGCTCCCGGATGGGAGGGGCTTATATAGGGGAGGGTACTTCCTGTTTTGGAAGTTGCCAGTGCCAGCACCTGAAGGTAATTCTATATAACCCACATAGTAATGACTATGCTGCTCTGTGTCCCGTGATGTATGAACAAGAAACATGAAGCTTGAATACGCTTGTAAACACTTTAAAAGCTCTGAAATTAAAATTCCTATAATTCTCTGCTCAGGTGTGAATGCAGCCTAATGCCTGGTACACACGGGCCGAATATCGGCCAGTTCAACAGAAATTGTCCGATATTCAGCCTTTGTGCACATCAGCCTGTCCTAAAGGAAGCCAGCCGATTGGCCGGCTTCTGTCGAATGGGCATGCTGGAAAACCAATATCCTATCGCTGCTGACAGCCAATGGCTGCCCCCCTGTCAGAACACAATAGATCAGCGGAGGAGATCACTGTACTAACATCAGATAGTTAGTACATTGGCTCCTCCAGAGCTCCTTAGTTTTTTCTCGTTCAGCCTGCTGGGTTGAACAAAAAATAGCTGATGGTGTGTACCAGGCTTAACCACTTCACCCCCCGGAAGAATTGGCTGCCTAATGACCGGGCCATTTTTTGCGATTCCGCACTGCGTCACTTTAACTGACAGTTGCGCGGTCGTGCGACACTGTACCCAAACAAAATTGATGGTCCTTTTTTTCCCACAAATAGAGCTTTCTTTTGGTGATATTTGATTATCTCTGCGATTTAAATTTTTTGCGCTATAAACAAAAATTTTTTGAAAAAAACACAATATTTTGCACTTTTTGCTATAATAAATATCCCCAACTTTTAAAAAAAAAACTAATTTTTTCTTAGTTTAGGCCGAAATGTATTCTACATATTTTTGGTAATAAAAATCACAATAAGCATATATTGATTGGTTTGCGCAAAAGTTATAGCGTCTACAATTTTTTTTACTAGTAATGGCGGCAATCTGCAATTTTTATCGGGATTGCGAGATTATGGCGGACACATCGGACACTTTTGACACATTTTTGGGACCATTGGCATTTATACAGCGATTAGTGCTGTAAAAATGTCACTGGCAGGGAAGGGGTTAACACTAGGGGGCGATCAAGGGGTTAAATGTGTTCCCTAATTTGTGTTCTAACTGAAGGGGGATGGGCCTGACCTGGAGGAAATTACAGATCTTGGTTCCTAGCTATTAGGAACTCACGATCTGCATTTCCTCACAGAACAGGGATTTGTGTGTTTACACACACGTCCCTGTTCTGCCTCTCGTGCCTAGAGATCGCTCGCGGACGGCGGACATCGTGACCACCGGTCACGAGCATCGGCACCCCCGCGATGCAACGGGCACGCGCGCGCCTGCTAGCCCGCTTAAAGCGATCGACGTACAGCTACGACGGTTCGCGCAGTGGAGCCAGCCTGCCGCAGTATAACTACGGCGGCTGGTCCGTAAGCGGTTAACGTGATCATTTTGTTTCATCATATTCGCTATGTTGGAATGATTCGTTTTCAGAATTAGTTTTGTATATTTGGATTTCTTTCGTATGTTCGTTGTTCCAAATCGATTTGTATTTCAGAGCAATGGCTATATTCGTTTTAACCTGTTAATTCATTATCAGGAGATTACTTTTGCACTCTGTTTGGGTTGGATGGAGATTGATCCATCAGAATCTCTGAATCCTAACATAATGAATGGAACAAAATGAATTGTGGATTCATTCCTTATGTTATGATTTGGAGATTCTGATGGATCCACCTCCATCCAGCACAATCACATAAAGTAGCAATCATCACCCTTTTTTACTTTTATATCTTACTGTATTTATTGCAATATTTTTCCATTTCATATGTAATGCAAAATTTTGGATCAATGCTTCAAATATTAAAAGGGTTGTAAACCCTCAAGGTTTTTTACCTTCATGCATTAAGGTGAAAAACCTAATTTACCGCAGTAGCCCCCCAGAGCCCCCCTTTTACTTACCTGAGCCCGATCTTTCCTGCGATGGGGACGAGCACACCAGCTCCAGCCGGTGTCTTGGGTCCTCATTGGATAGACTGATGGCAGCAGGAGCCATTGGCTCCTGCTGCTGTCAATTAAATCCCAATGACGCGGGAGTCGGAGGGTGGGGCCAAGTTCTGCTGTCTGTGTCAATGGACGCAGCAGCAGGACATGGGAGCGCGCCCGCACGAGTGCCCCCAGGGAAAGCGCGTCTCCGTAGGGGCACTTGATGCAGGGAGGAGCCAGGAGTGCCTCTGGGGGACCCCAGAAGAGGAGGATCGGGGCCACTCTGTGCAAACCAACTGCACAGAGGATGTAAGTATAACATGTTTGTTGTTTTAAAAAAAATTAAATAAACAAGACTTTACAACCCCTTTAACAAAAGGCCCAATTTATCGCATCATGCCATCCGAATTAAACAAATGATTTTGTTTCATTATCATTTATTTTGGATTTTTTCAAATTCGTTATTGTCATTCAGAGATTTGTATACATGTGAATAATGAAAATGTTGTATGATTATGAAACAAATCGCACATCTGCTACATACGTGAGCTGACTAATTACCGCAACATCACACAGCAGTGGCTACAATTTTGTACGCAGTCATGTTGCGTGGTCGTGTAACCTTTCAGTTCACTATTAGAACATAATAGCCATTTTGAATGCTGGTAAAGTGATTAGGAGAACAAAGACCTCATGGAAGCACAAGCAATTTTATTTGCTTGTGTTTGATGTCTACATCAATAAAAAAAAAATCATAACAATACTAAGACAAGGCAGGCAAGACAACAAAAATACTATTTCAGGTATCTAACATCTTAAAGTGGACCTGTCACACTGGAAACCTATATGAACCACTTACAATACTTTTCTCTTCCTTCTATGTAGAGAACTGTAAGCTTATGGCCAAAGCGCAAGCTGCCTGCCGAATCTGCTCCAGACTCAATGACACCGACCCCTCTGGACAGGTTCTCTTTCGCTCCTCTGAGATTCTCTGGAATCTACTGGAAAAGGGACCTAAAGAAGAAATCATTAATCAGCTCAGTAACATAGAATGTATCTAGTAAGGACATTTCTCATTTTATCATTACAACTCTGTCAGTCCCTTATTTATGTTGAAAGTTTTAAATCTTTTCGGTCAGATGTAGGTACAGATTACAACTGTGCGGTGTGAGAGTCTGCCTGACTGGATGGAATGGATTGTTTGGGTAACCCCTTGTAGACTACATGGCAGTTAAGCAAGCCATAGATTCTACAATTTTCTTTCCTTCAACGGGTTAAAGGAAAGAAAATAGCTTGATTCCCCCATCAATACAGTGAAGCCCTGTACACACGATCAGTTTGACTGATGAAAACCGTCCGATGGATTGTTTTCATCAGACAAACCGATCGTGTATGGGACCCATCAGTCTTTTTTCCATCGGTTTTAAAAAATAGAACATGTTTTAAAATTATCTGATGGATAAAAAACCGATGGCAATTTCCGATCGTCTGTGGGGAAATCCATCAGATAAAAAACCCAAGCATGCTCAGAATCAAGTCGACACATGCTCAGTAGCATTGAATTTCATTTTTCTCAGCTCATCGGAGTGTTTTACGTCACCACGTTTGGAACGGTCGGTTTTTTGACTGATGGTGTGTAGGCAAGACTGATGGAAAACAGTTTCATCAGATTTCTGATGGACAAATCCATCAGACGAAAATCCATAGGATATCTGATCGTGTGTACAGGGCTTCAGTGTTGATGGAGGAATCCCTCCTGAAGCTCTATTGTGCTCTGAACAGGGAACCTTGCCCACCAGCAGGATACAATGATTACTGCTGGCGGCTATAGCTGCTGGCAGTGATCGGGTGGAAAAAAAAATGACAGGCTAGTTGTACTGAAGTTAATTGATGAATCAACGTCAGTACAACCAACTTGCTCATAAACATAATGAAATTCTACAGATCAGTCCTTTCCTCGAAGAAGCTTACAATCTAATATCACTTACAGTCATACAAGCACGTACATGTACATTTTATGCTAGCCATACACCAGTCGAAAAGTCATTTGAACGCGTTTTCGAAAAATTAACATATGGGCGTGAGAGCAAACAATATTGCCGTTATGTAATGACCACTTTTTGAGCAATAAATAGTTTTTATTATTGCATTATTTTGGTCTCTATTTTTCTTAAAGTAATTTTTTCACAGAGCATTCAGAGAAAAAAAAATGGGTTTATAAAAAACTTAATGATTGTATGTTTCTTGTATGTACTATTGCTATGCTCTTTATTTTAGACATGACCGTTTGTAGACACGAACGTTTATCTTCGGGGTTATGTGCAGTACCAACGGTTCGGTTTTTTTTAACAGACGAGAAACACATTATTCTTTCAATTTATTGTTTGGCAGAAGTTTTACAAACGTTTCCTTCGATTTTTTTATTTATTTTTTGGTTTAAAAATCTCACAACTGATTAATTAGTGGCCATTAAGGGAACGAAAATAGAACGAACTGTCTAAATGACAGATTTTCAAAAGATTTTTCATCTAGTGTATGGGCACCATTAGTTTGTCTACTGGAAAGGTATTTAAGTCGTGGAAGGAAAAAAACTCCACTCAGATAAATGTCTTGGGAGGGCATTGAAGCCAGGAGACCAGCACTGAAGGACTGTAGGAGTACTAACTACTTACATCTGCAAAGCCACACACTGACAAAAACAGCAAATAGTAATAACTACGAGTAGATATTTAAAAGTTATTAATACAAAATGTAAAATGTTTGCGCACTGCCTGATCAAACCAAGCTTATCCATCATAGTATGTGAGAGAAAAACTTCTGTTGTTGCTCATCGTAACCAGTCTGATTCTCTCTTCCCCATAGTGCAGTATAGGTAGATAAAAGGAAGGATCTGATTGGCTGGTATGGACAATTAGTACAATTCTTGTTATTCATAAATGAGGCCTATTGTGTCTGTTTTCAGCGCACTCAAGGACTCCTTTGTACGTCTACTCACCAATGGCTATAGACATTACGACCGACAGCTGCGAAATGATCTTTTGGTGATCGCTACATTGATCGCAGAGAACAATTGCTCTCCACTGGTTGTAAGTAAAATGTAAACATAGTACACAGTATTAAAACCTGGTGCCTCCCCCTCCCCTATTTTCTTTTCCCGTCTTGTCTTTCTTTCCTTGTCTACTGTGAAACATATGAACGCTGAGTATCTACATTTAGGCCCCTTTCACACTGCCGCGTCTTAAAAGTTGTGCGATTTTGCGCAATTTCAGGGAATGCCTGTGTAAACTTGAGGTCTATGGACCTCAACTCACATGAAAGTCAGACCAAAGTAGTACAGGGACTACTTTGAAGTCAGCACAAATATGAATGGTTATCATTGGAAATCATGGGGAACGACTTATCACGCGACTTTGCAGTCCCGAGTCGCAGGACAAGTCGCACAAGTGTGAAAGGGGCCTTAGACCCATTTAGTATCTTGACCCTACATTTAGGATCTACATTTAAACCGAGATACTGGTTGGAGACATTTACATTTTCCTAATTCTTTCTTTACATGCACATATACCTGTCTGTACCTTATCTGTCTTTCTGTACTGCCATGATCTTTCAGGAAGTTCACGCTTCCAGCTGTTACTTACCAGAAATCCCTCCTCTGTGTGCCCTCCCTGTTTCACTCTCTTACTAATAGCCAGTATTTTCAACTATACAGGGCTCAGCCCCTTCCTTTGGGGCTGATCTCCAGTCAAATCGCTCCTGGTCCACTGGGATTGGATGAGTGACCAATAAAGGACACTATTATTGTTCGAGAAATCATGGTTGGGTGGCCAGCTTTAATATGCTTCTCTAAGAGAAATATTTGTCTGCCATTGCTGACCACTATAGTTGCCTATCAGTTATGCTGACCCTGTGGCTCTAATACCTTTTTGAGTGGTTGCCCTAGAAAAAGTATGTAGATCAGGAAAGTCAAAGAATGACCTAAAGTCCTTATCTGCATATCTTTTCTAGGTTATTGACTTTAAAAATTGAATCAAGAGGATAAGCATGAGAGCTAATCTACTAGCATGCGGAATGAGAAGTAAGCAATGGAAGCCACCATATTTCTCCTAAAGTGGAACTTAAGCGCTTCTGGAGTGGGTGGGATCTTACTGTAATGCTGGGCAAGTATTTACAGCATATTTGCACATTGACACATAAACCTCCAAAGGTTCTTTCCTTCAGCGATGTTGTCTGTACTTTCCCTTCATCTTTCCCAGCCATCTTCTTCAAGGTATGATGTCCACTTATGGTGCAACGTCTGCATATTAGTCAGGAGTTCTTCACTTCACTGTGCATGCACCGCAGGCAGCTTAGACAAAATAGGAACCTGCATGGGAAAGAAGTTTATTAGCAGTACAGATTTTGGCGTTGATTTACTAAAACCGGAGAGAGTATGATCTGGTGCAGCTGTGCATGGTAGCCAAAAGGCTTTTAACTTCAGCTTGTTCAATTAAGCTTTAAAAAAAAATGGAAGCTGATTGGTTTCTATGCATAGCTGCACCAAATTTTGCACCCTTCAGTTTTGGTAAATCAACCCCTTTGTCTGTCTTTTTTGCCAAACAAAACCCGGCCTATACCCTTGTAACAGCTTTTTATTGTTTTAAGTTTTATTCCGCTAAAGGAATGGTTTTCATTAATGTGCAGATTCCTATATATATATTAAAATCTGTTTTTACTGGTCTCTCTTAAATTTAAAAAAATATCTAGAATCAGTGTTGCCAACTGTCAGTAATTTTACTGGCAGCCAGTAAAAAACGGGCACTTTTCTCCTGCCAATAAATGCCAATGACAAGAAAAGTTTGCCAGTAAAAAAATATGTCTGTGACGCTCAACTTGGAACTGTGCATGCGCAGTTCTGGTCCGGAGCCAGCTGAGATCATCCAAGTGCCTGCTACAGTGTGTTCGGCTGGCGCTGGTGGCTCTGGCAGCAGTGCCTAAATGTGCCATACGCTGTCATGGTGCAAGGGAGCCGATCGTAGCATCCGGAGCCTCATATGTGGGTCTGCGGGACGGGACCAAGGCAAGCTGGGAGCAGGACTGTCAGTGTTGTTTGGACTGGAGTTGAATAAAGGGACCACCTGGCATGGAGAGGGACTGTCACTGTCACTCAGGAGGGTACGTATCATGTCGGTGAGGTGTCATCATTATCTGTACTGCTGCACACTGCTGTCAGTGTCGCTATGAGAGTCATTTCATGTGTGTGTGCCGCCCAGGGCAGCCATCAGGGGGGTACAGGCAGTACACCTGTAAGGGGCCCGGATGGCAACCCCTCCTTTTTTTTTTTTTTTTTTTTTTGTAAGGGGCCTAGAGGTCCCCAGGCCCCCGGATGGTAACCTCCCTTTTTTATGTATTTTTTATAAAATAATAATAATATATATTTTCTTTATTTATTTATTTTTTTATCTATTCTTATTTGATTTTTGTAAGGGACCCAGAGGTCCCCAGAGGTCCGGAGGTGACCAGGGCCCCGGATGGCAACCCCCCTTTTTTTTTTTTTTCTTTTTTTTTTTTTATAAAAATATTTTTTTTTCTTTATTATTTTATAAAAAAATAAAAAATAAATTGTAAGGGGCCCAGAGGTCACCAGAGGCCCGGAGGTCCCCGGGGCCCCGGATCGTAACCCCCTTTTTTATGTATTTTGTATAAAAACAAAATATTTTTTTATTTTTTATTTATTTATATATTTTTCTTGTAAGGGGCCCAGAGGCCCGGAGGTCCCCAGGGCCCCGGATGGCAACCCCCTTCTTTTTTTTTAAATAAAAACCTTTTTTTTTATAAATTATTTTTTATGTTTTGTAAGGGGCCCAGAGGTCCCCAGGGCCCCGGATGGCAACCCCCCCCCCCTTTTTTTTTTTTTGTTCTTTCTTTGTTCGTCAGCACCCAAAGCCCCCCCCCCCTGACCTCAACAATTCGTGGTGGCAGCACCCAACCCCCCCCCCCCCGCCTTCTTAATTCGTGGCAACCCCTGCTTCTCAATTCTGTGTAAGGGGCCCCAAAATTCCTGATGGCGGCCCTGGTGCCGCCCATTCTAATTTCTTGCCCTCCTGAGTCCTGTCCCTGAGCTACTAAGAAATATATGTTTTTTGCCTTAATATATACCTTAAATCACATTGCTAATTGCATATTTTACTTGTTTGCAGCCTAAATACTGAAACTTGCACCTAAAACTGTAATTTTGTAACTTTTGTAAAGCCAGTAGAAACTTGGCTGTGTCAGTAAATTTCAATCTGGTAGGTTGGCAACACTGTCTAGGATGGGAAATAACAGGAAATATTTTCAGTTTTACATGGGTTATTGTAACCGGGTGTCATATTTAAATGTTTTAAATTGTGTAGAAAGGAATGGTGCAGTCCAAACAGTTCCAGCTGAGAGATTCAAGTGCTGTAGTGATAACCGCAGATGGTGAACTCGTCGGGTATCTAGAATATCAAACCCTACCAGCACATCATAGGCTATAGATCGAGCCATGTGTTGTCCCAGTGCAAGGGACTATTCGGAGAACTAAGCACCATCATCTGGCAAACAGTGACACTAGCAACCAGGAGCCATGTTTAGTTTGTTTGGAACGTGCTATATCTATTACTAGTTCCAGCTGTAGTTCCATCACTTCCAGGTAGGCGATGGCTATACAGGGTATTTATTATGGCAACCATACACTATCTGCTATCAGATGTTTGTTGCAAATTGAGTTCTATAAAGTTTTAGAAGGTCGTTTTGCCATTATCAACATTTTCTGCATGACTGTTGGACCCCCTTGCCTACACTGATCACTTTGAGAGACTGAGCGTACAGTGATCACATTCTGGGTGAGTTCATTGTTTGTGTTGTGTGAGGGTGGTCTCTGGGTATTGTGGGAGGGATTCTCTCTGATCGGGTCTTTGTGTATACCGAACTCTGATCTGTGCTGAATTTGTCAAAACATCCTGATGAAGGTGCTTAGTGCTCTGAAATGTTGCCTAAACTGTAAACAATAAATAGCTGTGTCTATGAGCTTATGTTGTGCTGGCCAGGCTCAATCTTCTAGATCAGGGGTCTCCAAACTTTCTAAACAAAGGGCCAGTTTACTGTCCTTCAGACTTTAGGGGGTCGGACTGTGGCCAGCGAGAGTAGATGATGTCCTGGTGTCACTGGAAGTAAACAATGTCCTCTCTTTGGTATTATGGGGAGGAATAGTGCTCCATCATTGGTGTTAGTGGGAGGAATAGTGCCTCATTATTGGTGTCATTGGGGGGAATAGCGCCCCATAGTTGGTGTCAGTGGGAGGAATAGTGCCCCAATGTTGTGTCATTGGGAGGAATATTGCACTATTTTTGGTGTTAGTGGGAGGAATAGTGTCTCGTCGTTGGTGTCAATGGGAGGAATAGTGGCTAGCGAGAGTAGAAAATGTCATGGTGTCACTGGAAGTAAACAATGTCCCTCTTTGATATTATGGGGAGGAATAGTGCCCCATCATTGGTGTCAGTGGGGGGGTAGTGCCCCATCATTGGTGTCAGTGGGAGGAATAGTGCCCCATCATTGGTGTCAGTGGGAGGACTAGTCCCCCCTCGTTGGTGTCAGTGGGAGGACTAGTCCCCCCTCGTTGGTGTCAGTGGGAGAATCAGTGCCCTGTTGTCAGTGTCAATAGCAGGAACTATGCCCCACTGTTGCTGACAGTGGTGGGAATAATGCCCCAAGGGCCAGATAAAAGCAAGAAAAGGGCCACAGTTTGGAGAACACTGTTCTAGATCTTTGAGAGATTATCATATGCTTTTAATCTGTAATGGACGGTTGGCTAATGTAATGACATCATACACCAAAAATTTTAACCCTTTCAGGATTTTTTTCTTTTTTTTTTGTATTTACCAAGGGAAGACTATCATGATCTATATATTCCCTATTTCTTTCTCGTACATCACGGGACACAGAGCGACATAGTCATTACTAATGGGTTATATAGATACCGTCAGGTGCTGGCACTGGCAACTTCCAAAACCGGAAGTACCCTCCCCTATATAAGCCCCTCCCATCCGGGAGCACCTCAGTTTTTTGCCAGTGTCTAAGGTGTTGGCCAAGAAGAAACATGTGTTTTTCACTGAGCTTGCGTACAGGTTCTTTTGGGCCTCAGTAAGCTATTCCGGATCCGACCAAAAAAGCTTCATAGCTAAACGGTCGGTACCCGGGCCTTGCAGAGAAGAGCAAGGTTTTGCCTGTAATGCTTCTCTTAGGAGAGCTGGACCCTGGGATCCAGAGCTCTGGTCATACCCACGACCAAGATGTTTTCTGTGCAGGGTGCTATACAGGTCCAGGGGAGTGGAATCCTTGGGAACCCGGTCCCTGAAGGTTTGATTACAATGCCTGCCGTGATAGGTGAAGTTTGGGCTTTTGTGGACCAAACAAAGTCCTGCGGCGGGGAACAGGTAAGTGGGGGCCCCCAGGAACTTGGTTCTATTGGGGGACCCCCAAGCCTAATTTGTCTTTCTGTCTGTTACCTAATGGTATTCCCGCAAAATTCTGTGCATGCCTGTAACTACTAAAAAAATGTAATAATTTTTAATGGTGGTCAAGAAAAAAAAAAATAATTTTTTTTTTATATATATATATTTAATATATTAGACTGCGGTACCTGTGTTTGTCCACTAGAGGCCGCTGTGGAATGTTTTCTTGTCATGTGGACTAGCTTCTTCTCAGCAGAGCAAAGTCCAGGCAGATGGTGAGTTCTCTTATAGGGAACTGCTTCCTCTGCCATGTTGCAGTGCTCGTCCATCCCCCGGCCTGCGGCAAAGAGGGGCCCTGGCTCCTGTCCCTTGTTACCATATTTGAAATTAGCGCCGAAGGCGCACGTGCCCGCGCGCGTGCGCGTGCACGCGCCTCTATATATAGAGGTGAGCCGGGAAAGGGGGCGGAGCCTGGGGGATGACGCTCTGTGCGCGCCGCAGCGCTTCTGCGCATGTGCGGGCGTCCCAGCAGTTTTAAAAAAACCACAATATGTAGTGAGCTGGCTATGAAGTACAGAGACAGAGCTGGCAACATTTAAAGGCATACAGCAAGCGGTTGATACAGGCATCCCCTAGAAAGGCACATTAGTAGACACCAACTGTGATATAGCAGCAATTGTGCTAGACTATTCTCAGTAAAAGTGGTGTATTACGGCTGGAATACCTCAGCTTTAGGCTTAGGAATATGCCGTCCAGAAGCTCCGGAACTGAATCTTCCAGGAAGCGAAGGGGGTCTCATCGGGCTCGGAGGATCTTGGGCATACTTCTGCTGCACCAGTCTCCCCTGAAGTTCAGAGGTAAGTGACCGTAGAGACCCCGCAGGGGTACTTGGTACTGTGGCTGTCCTCAGTCACCTGCTCCTGTGTATGTAACAGAGGAGGTTTTTTCCTCAGCTCTGGGAGGATTAGAGAGAGATTGTCAAAATTTATCGCTGCCTCCCTGTCAGGAAAAGCACGCCCGATCTCCGTCTCCTCCTTCAGAGTGCCTGTTAGCAGAGCAACAGTCCCATACAGGGATCGACCTGCCTGAAGGGGATCAGGATAAGGTTGATTCTGTTATAGAGGAATCAACAGTGGGGGAACCTTTTCTCAGCATCTCAAGCTGAAAGATTATGGGTTCAGTCTCTGACTAACATGGTCCGATCAGCATTTAAAAATGCACCTTGCGGAACCATCAACCACTACTGTATCCTCGTTGGGGTCGCTAGAAGCCCCCAGACTGTTTGTTCTTTTCCACTTCACCCTTTACTGAAAGGGCTCATTTACCAGGATTGGGAACGTCCTGAGAAAATATTTATTCCCCCAAGAGATTTCCGGTGGTCTATCCCATGGAGGATAAGTTCATCAAAAAAAAAAAAAAAGGAAGGTCCCTACAATGGACGCAGCCATCTCTTGTATGTATAAATCACTGACATGTCCAGTGGATAATGTCCAAATGTTCAAGAACCCAATAGATAAAAGATTGGAGTCCTTATGAAAATCTGCTTGGTGATACAACCAGCAGTAGCAGCTATTGGGGTCTGCTAAGCAGTGAAGGATCAGTTGAAACAGGTCTTGAGGGACTTGACAGATCAGCAGGCTTTGCCCTAGCTGATCTACCTAGAGCCTTAGGCTTTGCGGTTGATGCCATAGAGGATTCAGTCCATCAGGCCTCCCGCCTTACGCTGTCTATAGTATATGCGTAGGCTCCTATGGCTCAAAAACTGGTCTGCTGAAGCTCCCTGTAAAGAATGGCTGGTTAGCGTCCCATTTCATGGTGAACGCTTATTCAGGGAAAACCTGGACAAATATATCCAGAAAATTTCCAGCGGTAAAAATACGCTCTTGCCGGTTAAAAGCAGAGTTAGAGGTCCCTCTTTAAGAGGCCTGCTTCTCCAGTCCCTGGGGCATCGGCTGTGTAACAGTTCCGACGGCCTCCTCGGTCAAATCCCGGGGGTAAAAAACAGGGACAGTAGCAGGGTAATGAGAAACCCTGGGTTAGGGGAGGTACAAAACCTCCCCCAAAGTTAAATTCATGAAGCCCCCACTCAGTCGGGTGGGGGGAGGACTCCAGTTGTTCGCAAGAGACCTGGCGGGACACGATCAAGACAGATAGGTGCTCTCCGCAGTAGGTTTGGGATACAGTTTGGAGTTAAAAGACTCTCCTCCTTCCCATTTTTGAGGTCAAACGTGCCAAGGGATCCCCGGAAGAGAGAGTCCCTCCTGTTGGCACTAGAACAACTATTGCTCCAAGGAGTAATTATGGAGGTTCCCCTGGAAGAATGAGGGTTCGGGTTTTACTCAAACCTCTTTACAGTCCCGAAGCAAACGCGGACGGGAGGCCCATATTAATTCTAAAAGGGCTATACAAATTCCTGTATATCAGGACTTTCCGATGGAGTCGATCCGATCGGTGGCCACTGCCCTACAAGGGGAGGATTGGTTAGCCACGATCGACATCAAAGATGCTTATTTGCACATTCCCATCTTTCCAGTCCACCAAAAATTTCTACGCTTTGCAGTAGAAGGGCGCCATTTTCAGTTCAGAGCCTTACCCTTCGGTTTGGCCACAGCACCACGAGTGTTTACAAAAATTCTGGCCCTTTATTGGCCAATCTAAGAACACAAGGTGTAATGATAATGGCATATCTGGATGACTTGTTGCTGATAGACCACTCAGTGAAAAAACTAGACGTGGTCGTTCACAAGACGATCAAGTATCTGGAATCTCACGGTTGGATTATCAACCGAGACAAGTCAGCCCTAAAAACCAGTCAAAAGTCTGGAATACTTGGGGCTAAGGTTGGATTGAGGCCAGAGAAAAATATTCTTGCCTCGAGGAAAGATGTTGTCTTTGAAAGATTTGATCCACTTAGTGGGTACAAAAAAGACAGCCGTCCATACGCCTGTATATGAGGCTGCTGGGAAAAATGGTGGCATCATTCGAAGCAGTACCCTACGGTCAATTCCATTCAAGGAATTTGCAAGGGGCCATACTGTCAGCCTGGAGCAAAAAAGTTCAGGCCCTAGACTTACAATGTCCTTGTCCCCTTCCGTTCGCAAGAGCCTCCGTTGGTGGTTGGTTCCCCAGAATCTGGAAAAAAGGAAATCCTTCAGTCCGATTTCTTGGAAGGTGGTCACTACAGATGCCAGCCTTATAGGCTGGGGAGCAGTACTGGAGCAATAGTCTCTCCAGGGCAGATGGTCGGATGCAGAAAAGGCCCTGCCCATCAATCTCTTAGAGATACGAGCAGCCCGGTATGCCCTAGTAGCATGGACATCCAAACTCCAAGGGTCCCCTGTCAGAATGCAATCAGACAATGCCACAGCAGTGGCATATATCAATCATCAGGGGGGCACCAGGAGTCGCGCAGCCCAGAGGGAAGTAAATTACATCCTGAAATGGGCAGAAAAATATGTCCCAGCCATATCTGCGGTATTCATTCCAGGAGTGGAGAATTGGAAGGCGGACTTTCTAAGTCGCCAGCAATTAGGCCCAGAGGAAGGGTCCCTTCACCCCGAGGTTTTCTGGACAATATGTCAGCGGTGGGGAACATCGGATGTAGATCTTCTAGCATCCAGATTCAACGCAAAGGGGGACAGGTTTGTCTCTCGGACAAGGGATCCCCTAGCTTGCGGCTCGGATGCCCTAGTGTTCCCTTGGGATCAGTTCAAGCTGATATATGCATTCACACCGCCACAATGGTTACCTCGATTACTCCGCAGAATCAGGGTAGAAAAGAAACCGGTGATTCCGGTGGCTCCAGCGTGGCCCCGAAGAGCGTGGTACGCGGAGATTGTAAAATTTCAGTGGGGAGTCCTTGGACTCTCCCACGTCGTCCGGCTTTCGCAAGGACCGATATACCACCCTTCCTTACCAGCCCTAGGTTTGACGGCCTGGCTATTGAAGCCCACATTCTAAAAAAGAGAGGGCTCTCTAATGCTGTGGTATCTACCATGATCAATGCCAGGAAGCCGGTATCCAGGCAGATCTACTATAGAATCTGGAAGGCGTACATCGCGTGGTGTGAGGCCAAGAAATGGCATCCACATAAGTACGTAATAGGTAGGATTCTGGACTTCCTACAGTGGGCTGTAGATAGGAAGCTTGCCTTGAGTACTATCAAGGGTCAGTTTTCGGCCTTGTCAATAATTTTTCAAAGGCCCTTGGCTTCGCATTCACTAGTCAAAGCCTTTATACAAGGAGTGATGCGTATTAGTCCTCCGGTTAATATTCCCATATGTCCATGGGATCTAAACTTGGTTCTGTCGGTTCTACAGAAACAACCATTTGAACCATTACAGCATATTTCCTTGGTGCTTCTCACCAGGAAAATGATTTTTCTAGTAGCCATTTGTTCGGCTAAAAGAGTATCGGAATTAGCAGCTATGTCCTGTAAGGAGCCATATCTGGTTATCCATAAGGACAGAGTAGTGTTACGTCCTCATCCAGCCTTTCTTCCTAAGGTGGTATCGAGGTTTCATTTGAACCAAGATGTGGTTCTTCCTTCTTTTTTCCCCAAACCTACTTCGGTAGAGGAAAAGTTATTGCATTCTTTGGATGTAGTAAGAGCAGTTAAAGCTTATCTAAAAGCCACTGCTCAGATTCGCAGAACGGATACTTTGTTTATTCTGCCGGAAGGCCCCAGAAAGGGTCAGGCAGCGTCAAAATCTACTTTAGCCAAGTGGATTCGACAGGTCATTATGCAAGCTTATGGCTTGAGAAGGAGACCGCCTCCGTTCAAAGTTAGAGCGCACTCCACGAGAGCAGTTGGAACTTCATGGGCAGTGCATCACCAGGCCTCCCTGGCTCAAATCTGTAAGGCCGCAACGTGGTCTTCAGTTCACACGTTTACTAGGTTCTACCAGGTGGACGTTAGAAGTCAGGAGGATGTCGCCTTTGGGCGCAGTGTGTTGCAGGCCGCAAAAGATCCTCATGTCTGATAGCGCTCAGCTTATATATGGTGTATCCCCCCCCTCATTGGGCATTGCTTTAGGACATCCCATTAGTAATGACTATGTCGCTCTGTGTCCCGTGATGTACGAGAAAGAAAATAGGATTTTTATAACAGCTTACCTGTAAAATCCTTTTCTTAGGAGTACATCACGGGACACAGAGCTCCCGCCCCTCTTTGGGGACACTTATTGCTTTGCTACAAAACTGAGGTGCTCCCGGATGGGAGGGGCTTATATAGGGGAGGGTACTTCCGGTTTTGGAAGTTGCCAGTGCCAGCACCTGACGGTATCTATATAACCCATTAGTAATGACTATGTCGCTCTGTGTCCCGTGATGTACTCCTAAGAAAAGGATTTTACAGGTAAGCTGTTATAAAAATCCTATTTCTTGTACCTAAACCTTTTATACCCGTAACTTATGAAAATAAAGGGTTTCAACAAAAAGCAGTTCAAGCAATGTAAAACTATAACAGTGTGTTTGGGTAGAAAATGTTTCATATCAGTCATGCTTTGCATTTTATACTCAGGAAAGTGGATTTGCCAAGCAACTGATCTTGTTTGCAACTTTCCCTGAAGGTGAGTACACATTTGTTATTAATATATGGGATATATACATAAATGTACTGTGTGGAGATTATATATATATATATATATATATATATATATATATATATATATATATATTTATTTATATTACAGTGGAACCTTGGATTACGAGCATAATCCGTTCCAGGAGAATGCTTGCAATCCAAAGTATGGTACTCGCATATCAAAGCGAGTTTTCCCATAGAAGTCAATGGAAACAAAGATAATTTGTTCCGCATTGACTTCTATGACATGCAATACCGCATGTAGCCAGAGGTGGGTGGGGCGCCCGAAAAGCCTCGGAAATACTCGGGGACAGCTTGGCTAATCTCGGAAAGGTTTGGAAACACTCGGGAACTCCGAATCGTTCCGAGTGTCACCGGCACCCCTGCACCTCTGGTGAAATGCGGTACTGCACAACCAATTAGCTTGAATTCCGCTCATTTTGCAAGACAACACTCGCAAACCGAGTCAGGATTTAAAAAAAAAAGTTGCTCGTTATTCAAAACGCTCATTAACCACGTTACTCATAAACCAAGGTTCCAGTGTGTGTGTGTGTGTGTGTGTATGTATGTATATGTATATATATATATATAAATATAAAATCATTGTCAAAATTGATGCTGTATCTAACAGTGATATGAGTAAAAAATTGTTTACCATGTGACCTCTTCCTTTCTAACTAGTTAAAAGCCACAACCCATTGGTTAAAAGTTTAAAGCTTTTGCACAAGCATGAAGACTTTGAGATGAAGAAGCTGTTGTTGAACATGATGGTGGTGTTAGCCAAGGATCTTTCAACAGTTCAGGTAAGATTTAGGCCCCTTTCACACTGAGGAGTTTTTCAGGCGTTTTAGCACTAAAAATAGCGCCTAAATACCGCCTGAAAAACTCCTGCCCCTGCAGGCTCAATGTGAAAGCCTGAGTCCTTTCACACTACGGCGATGCGCTGGCAGGACTAGAAAAAAAGACCTGCTAGCCGCATCTTTGGGGCGGTGAAAGAGCGGTGTGTATACCGCTCCTTTACTGCTGCTGCCCATTGAAATCAATGGGACAGCGTGGCTATACTGCCCGCAATGTACTGCTGAAGCCTCTTCCAGTCCCTTGTACAGCAGAGCTCAGGCTGGGAAAGGAAGATGCAGCACAAGTATCTGGTCAGTTTTAATGCAGTGTGCATTAGCTAACAAGAAACATGCTGATAGGAGGAGAGTGCAGAGTGACAGAATAAGGGACAAAACCTGTGAATGCTCCTTAAAGCAGAACGAACCCCCCCTATACTTTACAGCCAAAGATGCTGCCATCTTAACTTCTGTTTGATCTACAGTTTCTATGGTGCTGCACATGTAATCCGTTATGATGCCAGTTATTTAATGACTTGACAGTTTAGTTGAGAGCAAAGCAGCTCTGACTACTATCATTCATGGCACGCCTTGAAAGTTACTGTTTTGGGTTACAGTCAGACCAATGGGTTTTGTTCCTTTCTAACTGCAGCAGAGAAAAATGTAATATTGTACCCTGCCAGACAGGGCTGGGCTGCATTATGTGGCAGAGCTGTTTAACCTACCTCAGCCCTGGACCATTTGGCTGCCAAATGACCAGGCCACTTTTTGCGATTCGGCACTGCGCCGCTTTAACTGAGATATGCGCGGTCGTGCGATGCTGTATCCAAACAAAATTGACGCCCTTTTTTTCCCACAAATAGAGCTTTCTTTTAGTTGTATTTTATCATCTCTGCGATTTTTTTATTTGTTGCGCTATAAACAAAAAAAGAGCAACAATTTTGAAAAAAAAACAATATTTTTTTACTTTTTGCTATAATAAATATCCCAATATTTAAAAAAAAACAAATTTTTTCCTCAGTTTATGCCAATATGTATTCTTCTACATATTTTTGGTCCAAAAAATTGCAATAAGCGTATATTGATTGGTCTGCGCAAAGTTATAGCGTCTACAATATAGATGGTAGTTTTATGGCATTTTTATTATTTTTTTTTTTTTTTTACTAGTAATGGCGGCAAAATGCGATTTTTATCGTGACTTTATGCCGGACACATCGGACACTTTTGACACATTTTTGGGACCATTGTCATTTATACAGCGATCAGTGCTATAAAAATGCACTGATTACTCTGTAAATGTGACTGGCAGTGAAGGGGTTAACCACTAGGGGGCGCTGAAGGGGTTAAGTGTGGCCTAAGGAGTGATTCTAACTGTGAGGGGGAGGAGCTACCAGTGACACGTCAGCGATCACTGTTCCCGATCACAGGAAACAGTAGATCTCTGACATGTCACTAGGCAGAACAGGGAAATGCCTTGTTTACAAAGGCATCCCCCTGTTCTGCCTTTGCCGACCGCAATCGTGGGCCGCCCGGGAACATTGAGTTCCCGGGACCCGCGGGCGCACTCACGAAGCACGTGGCGGACGCGAGCGTGTGCCCGTTGGGCGGCAAACTTAAAGGGACGTACAGGTATGCCCATTAGCCTACCTGTGCCATTCTGACAACGTATATCGTTGTGCGGCAGTCAGCAAGTGGTTAAATCTCATGGACTGGATAGACAGTAATACTAATTCTTTAGCAGGTAATCTGCTTCCTTATATGTATTTTTATCTGTATATTTAGCTGTTTGCATACAATAAGACCCCTTTCACACTGCAGCGTTTTGCAGGCGCTATAGCGTTAAAAATATCGCCTGCAAACCGCTGCTAAACTGCTGCCCCATTCACTCCAGTGTGAAAGCCCGAGGGCTTTCACACTGGATTGTTGCGCTAGCAGGAAGGATAAAAAAAGTCCTGCTAGCCGCATCTTTGGAGCGGTGAAGGAGCAGTGTGTTTTCTGCTGCTCCACCACTCCTGCCCATTGAAATCAATAGGGAAGCTATACCGCCGGCAATGCGCTGCTTCTGCAGCACATCGTGGGCGGTTTTAACCCTTTCTCGGCCGCTAGCGGGGGGTAAAACTGCCCCGCTAGCGGCCGAAATGCGCCGCAAATCCGCCCGTAGCCTCGTCGGTAAAAATAGCGGCGTTTTACCGCCGACGCTATGGCGCTCCAGTGTGAAAGAGCTCTTAAGCTTCAAATTATGATAAATACCTATAGCTGTTATTTTTTTTCTTTCATGCTGCGTGAAATTTTTCTGTGATGTGTGTTTAGAAATAATGATTGCCCTAGTGTGATGGAGATAATAAATTGACTATGTTATCTCTCTTTAACCAATCAAATATTGTTATTTGATTTCCTTCTTTATGTTTTGGTATATTGGTTCAGAAGTTTGTTGCAAGTTAAATGATTCTTATTTCAGCTACTTACATAGTTCACAGCCCCATCCTTAGGAATTTTAGAGTAAATAGCCCCCACCCTTGTGAGTGATATATTTGCAAAGAACGATAGATCACTCCTTTGGAAAAAGGCTGATATAGTCAGTTTTGAGGAGCACAAACACACACACACACTAAGATATATTTCTACAATAAGAAACTTATTGATGCTCATATTGGGAACTAGAAAGTATTTTCATGTGTGTGTTTTGGTAATCTTATAATCAGACAGTAGTATTTTCCCTTACATAAAATTATAAACAGATAAACGAGGAACAGATGTCTCTTCCACTCCCCTACTCCTTCAACTCCCTCCTCCCTCCTCCCATCGTCTAAGCTAAAATGGCCCCCATGTCCTGGAATGCTTCGACACGTGGAAGAACAGACTCGAGAGGAAGTGGACCATATACGGAATGAACCAATGATATGCACACATATGTGATGACGATTGCTTATGTCACTTTGTTTATATAAGGGGCTGAGACCATGAATAAAGCCTGTTGGCCCAGAGATGAGGAAGAGCTTGCACTGAACCAGTGTGTCTCAGTGTGTGATTCTTTTGCATGCATGCATTCACATCACTTTGAATTTGGATCAGAGGCAGAACAGGACATACATTCTGGTTTTGGGCCGGAGGCAATCTATTACACTAGTAAGGGTTGTTCACGCTTAGTTAAAACTCTTAGGCTGGGTTCACACCTATGCGAATTGGATTTGGGTTTCCTAGCATCCAATTCGCATGACAGGAAATTGTGACCAGCTCTCTATGGAGCCGGTTCACATATCTCTGCGGAGCGGCTTGCACAGGAGTGCTGTGCGTTTTTGGCTCCGTTTTCGGTCTAAATTTAGGCAAAGTTTAGGCCATGATTCATCCTTGAAACGGAGAAGGGGGACGCACCAGACCCCCTGCTGCAGGCCACATCCGTCGGAGATGTGAACCCAGCCTCAGACAAAGTGGCTCTATGTTCTTGGCTTGTATCCTGCAGATGGTACAGTAAATTACCGTAGTTATGACAATGATGCTGCCACATAATGACTGTCTGTCTGTGTCACTCATTTAGTTGCTCTCTGATGGAAAGGCAGCTTTAGCCCTTTTTAACTACGTCAAAGCAAGCGAAAAGCCTGGAATCCATGATTGGCCTGCTGCCCGTTTTGAAGACTTACAGCTTCATGCCATTGCAACCTTATCAACAGTAGCCCCTCTGCTGGTGGAGGACTACGTAACTTGCCAAGGGAATACGCGCATACTCCTCTTCCTAGAGTGGTGCTCCAGCCAAGGTAATGCCAGCACCTGACTGCCCCTCCTTCTTTAACTGTGCAGTAATTTAAATAGGTACATTCATGTTTTGATATTAAAAAAAAAAGGTAAAAAGCTGTGAAAATAATTATTTTAAAATGAGGCTTGGCTTTGTCCATGTGGGCAAAGAGTCCTCAGCTCTTATTAACCACTTCAGCCCCGGAGGATTTGGCTGCCAAAGGACCAGGCCACTTTTTGCGATTCGCCACTGAGTTGCTTTAACTGACAATTGCGCGGTCGTGCGATGTGGCTTCCGAACAAAATTGACGTCCTTTTTTCCCACAAATAGAGCTTTCTTTTGGTGGTATTTGATCACCTCTACGGTTTTTATTTTTTTGTGCTATAAACAAAAATAGAGCGACAATTTTGAAAAAAAAGCAATATTTTTAACTTTTTTGCTATAATAAATTTCACCAAAAAAAATAAAAAAAATTTCCTCAGTTTAGGCCGATACGTATTCTTCTACATATTTTTGGTAAAAAAAATCGCAATAAGCGTTTATTGATTGGTTTGCGCAAAAGTTATAGCATCTACAAAATAGGGGATAGTTTTATGGCATTTTTTTTATTAGTAATGGCAGTGATCGGCGATTTTTATCGTGACTGCGACATTATGGCGGACACATCGGACGCTATTTTGGGACCATTCACATTTATACAGCGACCAGTGCTATAAAAATGCACAGATTACTGTATAAATGTGTACTGGCAGTGAAGGGGTTAAGTGAGTCCTAGGGAGTGATTCTAACTGTAGGGGGCGGGGCTTACTGTGACACGACACTGATCACTGCTCCCGATGAGAGGGAACAAACGATCATTGTCCTGTCACTAGGCAGAACAGGGAGATGCCTTGTTTACACAGTTCTGCAGCTCCGTGACACGATCGCGGGACACTGGCGGACATCGAGTCCGCGGGTCCCGCGGGCACGGTCACGGAACTTGCGGCGCGCGCGCGTCCACACGGCGGCAAATTTAAAGGGACGTACCTGTACGCCCATTTGTCTGTCCGTGCCATTCTGCCGACGTAAAAGTGTGTGCGCTGGTCGGCAAGTGGTTAATGGAGAAGTAGGACCAAAGCTCTTTTGGCTGTACTTCTCCTGTAGGTCACAGGAGTGCACTTCGTTCTGCATTCCTGTGACCCATATTCAGCCAACAGCGGGCTAAAGTCCACTATCGGCTGACATCACTCAGCTTGTCAAGACTCTGGAGAGATACCGACTTTAATGTCGAGATCCACCCAGATGCTGCCAAACCGGCAGCTGGCTCAGCCTCTCAGCGTGCCGCTCCCATCCCCCTCCACAGCCAGGTGCTTCAGTGAGCGCTGGAGGGACAGAGCTGAGATCCGGTGACTGACAGTCACTGGCTCTTTCTGCTTACTGAAGACCAAAAGATCTGAGCAATCGGTGGTTTTTGATCACTCGGTCTTATAGGTGGCGGAGGACAGATGTAGCATCGGATCAATGTTGCATCCACATAAGTGAGTATGTAGGTTTGTTTTTTCAAACCTTATGCTTTTAAACTCTGCCTGGAACTAGGGAAGCCCTGTCAGAACTTCTTCTTCTCCTCACTCCTAGAGATGGGTGATATGTCAGGGAAGGGAAGAATAACATATTGGCAACATGTTGGCTTAGTGGGTAAAACTTCATGGAGGACACTATCTTCATGGAGTATGCATGTTCTCCCTGTGCATGAGTGGTTTCCCGTGAACTCCGATTTCCTTATCACATACTGGAAGGTTAAATTGCTTTTGTCTAAATTGGCCCTGGTATGTGTATGTGTGTATGTGAGATAGAGGCTTTAGATTGTTTTCTTCTTGAGGGCAGTGACTGATGTGAATGTACAGTATGTAAATTGTCGGTGCTATATATACTACTGTGCAAAAGATTTAGGCAGTGTGGAAAAAAATGCTGTAAATTAAAAATTCTTTCAGTAATAGAAGTGTTAATAGTTTATTTTTATCAATTAACAAAATGGAAAGTAAATTAACAGAAGAGAAATCCAAATCAAATCAATATTTGGTGTGACCACCCTTTGCCTTCAAAACCATCAATTCTTCTAGGGACACTTGTACACCGTTTTTGAAGGAACTCGGCAGGTAGGTCATTCCATACATCTTGGAGAACTAACCATATATCTTCTGTGTATGTAGCCTGCCTCAGTCTCTTGCTGTACTCAGTCTTGCCATGGTGTATGACCTGTTACATGAAACGGTTTTCCACAACCTCACATTAGTAGCAGAGTTTGGCTGTTCCTCGCCCAGTTTTAATCCTCTTACACAGCTGTTTTTGTTTCAGTTAATGACTGTGTTTCAACCTACATATGAAATTGATGATCATTAGCACCTGCTTGGTTTAATTGATTAATCTTACACCTGACTCTAATCCTACAAAATCCCTGACTTTGTGCAAGTGTAAAGCCTCGTACACACGATCAGATTTTCGGATGACCGTTCATCCGATTTTTGTGAACGTGAAGAGGTTACTCACTATACGAAAATTCTCGTACAACAGAATACAACTTTAGAAGTGATGTAATGTGTTGAATAGTTTTGTATGTATTCTTTCGTTTTTGAGAATGCGCAGTCTTGCGCTTACAATTTTTTTTCGAACGAAAATCGTACTAATCAAACTAAAATGAGACATTGAGTTCACGTACGGCAAACATTTTATAGTCTTTTTATAGTCATTTTATCAGGTTTTGTGGGACGAAAAATCGGAATCAGCTGTACCGTACTAACGATCCAAAAATCGTCAGATCATTCGTCGGATAAAATTTTACTTCCAGTTTTCGTATCATGTGTACGGGCCTTAAGAATTGATGCTGGTTTGCCGCCAAAGGGTGGTCACACAAAATATTGATTTGATTTTGATTTCGGGTCACTCACTTTGCATTTTGTAAATTGATAAAAATAAACAATGAAAATATATTTTTTTGAAAGCAATCTTACTTTACAGCATTTCTTCACACCTGCTTAAAACCTTTGCACAGTACTGTAAATACTTATAATAAAAAAATAATACTGCAGAAGCCACTTAAAAATGTAAGTTTTCAGGAGCAAATGAATAACATAAAAAATGAATTTCCCTGTAGATTTACGCCATGACAATTAACAAATTCTAACAACAAAACCCAACCAAATTTAGCTATTAAAAATATATAACTTTAGACTTAAGGGATGCGTAAGCTCTAATAATGAACTTCTCGTATTCTCTTCCCTTTTGGCCTGTTAAATATTCATTTGAAAATGTTAAGTTAAATCTGTTCAAAAGGTGCCAAAAAATATAAAATATATATATAGTTTTTTTTTTTTTTTACAGGGCGCTCTTAGTTTTTTGGTGACAAGGTCACTCCAGGGTTTGTAAAGGGCAGTGCATGGTAAATCTTGTATCTTAGTGAATGTTGACTTTTGTAGACGGTGCATTGAATATATATGTGGACTACGTGGAGGACTATACGCTTACTTGGAATTCTCTTTAGGTCCTGAAAACCTTGCTTCAGTACATGTGACACAGATTTACACTTCTTTTTCAGATGGATTCTCTGGCCAGGGTAATTGTTTCCATGGCACAGGTGGCCGGGGCAACAAGCATGCCCAGATGCGCTACAGCTTGAGACTACTGAGGGCTATGGTGTCCATAGGGGATGAAGGTGTAAATCAGGACCTCTGTGATCAGGGAGCAATTAGCCAGCTCTTAGGTAAATCAAATTCAAAACCTTTCTTAATGCAATATAAATCTGTACTGTACTGCAACTACTTGGTGTATTCAGATGAATTGTACCTTGTTTTTTTCAGGCTTTCATTTGTGGTAAATGCTTATAGAAATCTCCTGATTTTTATTTATTTTTTATTCAAAGGTAAACTGACACAAAATAGTAAAAAAATCTTTTTTTTAAATGTAGTTGTATATTTCTTTCTTTTACCATAACTGACCACCAAAAAACAACCCAAGATAAATTCTCCTGCTCATGATGATCGCATTGATACCACATATGTGTATGTTATTTGCCCTGACCATTGACTCTGACCTTGACCTTTGACCCCAACTCTAGCCATGTCACTAACCTAGATCAACCCCTGATCTAGAATTTTTTTTTCTTACACACACTTCTTTGTTTACATTTTTCTCCTTTAGGACCAGTTCACACCAAAACTCGGGAAACCCACGTTCTGTGCATGTTTCCCGCACCGCGATCAAATAGCACTGTAGTTGCAATCTGCAGTGGATGTCAATGCTAAGTTCATGACACTGCAGATGCAGGTTGCAAATGCAGTGCTTTTGCCTACACCGGATCGCATGGTACAATAGTACTGTGCAATCTGATTGCTGTATGTTTTGTAAAGTAGTGCATGCATTACCTTTTTAGTGCGGTCCAGCGTTCCTGTGCGATTCATGGTGTGAACTGGCCCTTAGCAAGGAAAAAAACATACAATGTATCTTTTTCTCCACTCAAGAGGAGAAAACAACCCAGGGGTGGGCTGTACTGTGACTGATGGCTGTGGTTGCAATCAGAGGCTATCCCAGCGATCAAGTGATTGGGAACTGGCCCTCCTGGTTCCCGGTCATTAGTACCGCGTTTCCCCGAAAATAAGCCCTACCCTGAAATAAGCAGGGAGGGCTGCAATATAAGCCCTACCCTGAAAATAAGCCCTAGTTTAAAGTGGTTGTTAATTCCTAAAATGCACTGTATTACTAAATTATATAAAGTAAACTGTATGTTGCTGTAATCTATGTGTGATGAATACCTTCCATACAGCGCCGCTCGGCGCTCAGCTGATCTCCCGCTGCTCTCCTCCTCCTTTCCCAGCTGTCAGCTGGGGATCTCGGGCACCCCTCCATCTGCAGTGCTCGGAGCAGGGAAGGGAACTCCGGCAGGCCAGGGAAGCACTGATCGGTGCTCAGCTGGTCCCCCACTGCTCCCCTCGTCTCCTCTTCTCCCAGCTATCAGTGGGGGATCTCGGGCCCCCCTCCCTCTGCAGTGCCCGGAGTGGAGAAGGAAGCTCTGACGGGCCAGGGAAGCACCGAGCGGCGCTCAGCTGATCCCCCCCCCCACTGCTCTCCTCTTCTCCCAGCTGTTAGCGGGGGATCTCGGGGGGGCCCCCCTCCCTCTGCAGTGCTCGGAGCAGGGAAGGGAACTTTGGCAGGCCAGGGAAGCACCGAGCGGTGCTCAGCTGATCCCCCACTGCTCCCCTCTTCTCCTCTTCTCCCAGCTGTCAGTGGGGGATCTCGGGCCCCCTCCCTCTGCAGTGCTCAGAGTGGGGAAGGAAGCTCCGGCGGGCCATGGACGCGACAAGCGGCGCTCAGCTGATCCCCCACTGCTCTCCTCTTCTGCCAGCTGTCAGTGGGGGATCTCATGCCCCCCTACCTCTTCAATGTTTGGAGCGTGCCCTGGACTGCACCAGAAAATTAAGGTCAGTGCAGGAAGAGAGAACCAGTGGGTCACGGAAGCTATAACAAGGTATTTATCACAAAAATACACAGTTTACATTATATAATACTGTATTACAGTGCATTTTAGGATTTTACAACCACTTTTACTCTGTTCCACTGGCCACTGGGGATTCCTGACAGGCGGGGAGGAAGATGGGGAGAGAAGACAGCACATGTCAAGCCCTACCCAGAAAATAAGCCCTACTGGGTCTTTTGTTACCAAAATTAATATAAGACCCGGGCTTATTTTCGGAGAAACATAGTAGGAGACCCAGGGTTCCATACTGGGTCTCATACTCTCTCAGCACAAGCACAGTGGCACATATATGCAGCCCCAAGTAAAAAGACCCACTTCTGTAAGCCGTATATGTGTGTAAAGCTATCCGGAAGGGGTTAAAGTTTTACATTCCCCCGCCCTGTAAAAAATAAATAAATAATTGCCAGTCTTCACCCTCTCCATGCTCCAGTTCTGTCTCTCATGTAGGCCAGGCTTACAGTACTGCCGCCAGAAGGAGAAAGGGAAGACTTAGTGCCGTCATTGGACTGTCAAGACTGCAGGAAAGAAGGTTTCCCTCACTTTTTATCCTTGGATAAGAAATGAGGGAAACAAGGTCACAAGGACAGGAAGGCACAGACAACAATAAAAACCTCACAGAGGAAAAACAAAACACTCTAGCGGGGACACAGAAAGCAATGAAATTACTACATCGGTTTTAAACCATGGGTACTCAACCTGTGGCCCTCCAGCTATGATGGAACTACAAGTCCCATCATGTCTCTGCCTTTGGAAGTCATGCTTGGAACTGTCAGCAGTTTGCAATGCCTTGTGGGAATTTTAGTTGCTCCAACAGCTGGAGGGCCACAGGTTGAGCATCCATGTTTTAAACCCATTCTGATTTCATTAGATACAAATAAAACTTTGGGTTAGAGTTGAGCTTTAAAAAATGATTTAATGGGAACAAAAAAGAATTAAAGTGGTTAAAGTGGTTGTAAACCCTTACAGACCACTTAGACCTACAGGCCTTAGACAACGGCGCGCAGGCGCACTGAGCGTACCGTTACTAACGGCGATCATGCCGTTAGTGGTGGCATCCGCGCGGGAGTGATGTCATCGCGGGAGCCGCTAAACGAGGAAAACACTCGGGGAGAGATGACGGCGATGGAGGAGAGGAACGAGCACCGCTGCGGGGGCTTCGATCTCAGGTAAGTAATACATAATGAGCTAGTATGCATACTAGCTCATTATGCCTTTTTCTTGCAGGGTGTATTTTTGTTTTCTTTTTTTTTAAAGAGAGGGTTTACTTCCTCTTTTAAGTCACATTGATAAATCACTTCTATCTTCCTCCAGCTCTATGTCTGTACCGAGATATGGGCTTTCGGTTAGAGAGTTGAAGGGAGTGTTAATGGACGATCACTGCACTTGTGTTCCATTGAGAACTACAAATCCACCTGCTGCAGTGGCAGATGGGACTTGTAGTTTATTCATACAAAGAATGATGTTTTAGGTGGATATTAAGTACAGTATGTCAGTTTTTCTTTTTTTATTATTATAATCCTAAGTACCTTCTTGCACAGCGCCGCTGTGCAGTCACGTGACCTCCCTCCGCTTTTCTTCCCCGATCTAAGGAGAACAGTGGAAGGGGCAGAGACTCCTCTATATGCCAATCAGCAGAGGGAAGTCATGTGACCACACGGTAAGGAAAGGGTACATAGGGGGTTAAGGACTATATGTGAGGTAAAGGTGCGTAAGGTAAAGGACTATATGTGAGGATGACATTTTCTGTTTTTGTCAGGGTTACTGAAGAAAAGTTTGGCCGATTCTAGTGGAAAGGACAACTCCATTTTGCTGGAAATCCAGTCTGACATCCTCTTCATTCTCTCCGCACTTTGTGAGAATGATACACACAGAAAGGTTTGTATTTGATCTGTGAACATCGTAAGTCGCATTATTATTTCTCATGCCCAGTAAGACTGACTGTTTGTATGGGTTATCTGCGTTGTTATTTCTCAAGTCCTTTAACAATGACTATGCAATCATTTATCATCTCTTGTAAGACTGACTGTTTGTAAGAATCTGCTGTGTTATCATTCTCATGCCCTGCAGGTCTGACCATTAATATGAGTAAATAGTGTTATTATATCCCATGTCCTTGCAGGACTTATGCCCTGTACACACGATCGGAATTTCGATGGTCTAAAGTCCGATGGATTTTTTCGTCTGAATTCCGATGATCAAATATTAACTGAACTATTGTTTGAAATTATTTAATAACTCTCTTCCACTGACTGTTCAACTTTTTTCTGTAAAATGTCAAGGTAGAGGGCTGGGCAATAATAATCGCTAAAAGATAACTGCTAATGTTCTAAGCACAAGTGATCATAAGCAACATGCAATCACCCTAAGATGATAGTAGTTGCATAAAATGATTGCAGAATATTTAAGTTTGTTGACTATTTCCACAAGGAACATTTGTTGAACTTGTATCAGCACATGCATTTACAAAGCTTTACTTGGAAGAGGAATATGCTGTCTGGGGTAGTCATCTTATCAAATCTCGCTCTTTCTCAGGAGTTGTTTGGATCAGAAGGAGTGGATGTACTTATACGGCTTCTCAAGATGGACCCCTCCAAGTTTTATAGTGGTCTTGGTCACAACAAACTACTTTTCTGCACACTAGATTCTGCTTGGTAAGTGTTGCTCAAACTCCCTGGCCAAAAGTTTTTAGAATGACACAAATATAAATTTTTACAAAGTTTGCGGCTTCAGTGTTTTTAGATCTTTTTGTCAGATGTTACTTTGTTATACTGAAGTATAATTACATTCATAAGTGCCAAAAGCTTTTATTGACAATTACACAAAGTTTATGCAGAGTCAATATTTGCAGTGTGGACCCTTCTTATTCAAGAGCTCTGAAAATCGCCCTGGCATGCTGTCGCTCAACTTCTAGGCCCCTTCCTGACTGATGGCGGCCCATTATTGCATAATCAATGCTTGGAGTTTGTTAGAATTTGTGGGGTTTTTTGTTCACCCGCCTCTTAAAGGTTTGACCACAAGTTCTCAGTGGAATTAAGGTCTGGGGAGTTTCCTGGCCATTAACCCAAAATTTGGATGTTTTGTTCCCAAAGCCAATTAGTGTTCACTTTTGCCTTATGGCAAGGTGCGCAATCTTGCTGGAAATGGCATTGTTCATCGCCAATCTGTTGTTGGATGGTTGGGAGAAGTTGCTCTCGGAGGATGTTTTTGTGCCGTTCTTTATTCATGGCTGTGTTCTTAGGCAAAATTGTGAGAGAGCCCACTCCATTGTATGAGAAGAAACCCCACACATGAATGGTCTCAGGATGTTTTCCTGTTGGCATGACACAGGACTGATGGTAGCGCTCACCCTTTCTTCTCTGGACAAGGTTTTTTCCCCGGATTCCCCAAACAATCGGAAAGGGGATTCAACAGAGAAAATGACTGTACCCCAGTCCTCAGCAGTCCAATTCCTACACCTTTTGCAGAATATCAGTCTGTCCTAAAGTTTTTCCTGGAGAGAAGTGGCTTCTTTGCTGCCCTTCTTGACACCAGGCCATCCTCCAAAAGTCTTCACCTCACTGTGAATGCAGATGCACTCACACCTGCCTGCTGACATTCCTGAGCAAACTCTGCACTGGTTGTGCCCCTGATCCCGCAGCTGAATCAACTGTAGGAGATGGTCCTGATGCTTGTTGGACTTTCTTGGGTGCCCTGAAGCTTTCTTCACAACAGTTGAACCTCTCTCCTTGAAGTTCTTGATGATCCGATAAATGGTTGATTTAGTTGCAATCTTAGTAGCAGCAATATCCTTGCCTGTGAATCTGTTTTTGTTCAAAGAAAAGATGACTGCACTTGTTTCCTTGCAGGTAGCCATGGTTACAGAAGAAGAACCATGATTTCAAGCACCACCCTCATTTTAAAGCTTCCAGTCTGTTATTCTAAGACCCCTTTCACACCGAGGTGATTTTCAGGCATTTTAGTGCTAGAAATAGCGCCTGTAAAGCGTCTGAATTTCGCCTCCCATTAATTTCAGTGTGACTTTTCAAACTGGGGCGGTGTACTTGCGGCAAATTAGAAAAAGTCCTGCAAGCAGCATCTTTGGGTGGTTTGGGTGCGCTGTATACAGCGCTCCCAAAACGCCCTGCCCGTTGAATTGAATAGGCAGCGCTTCCAAAGCACCTGAAATACACTTCAAAATCGCTGAAACGCGGGCGCTTTTAACCCCTTCTTCTGCCGCAAGGGGGGGATCTAGTGTGAAAGGGGTCTAACTCAATCAGCATTACAGAGTGATTTCCAGCCTTGTACTCGTCAACACTGACACCTGTGTTAACGTGACATGATGTCAGCTGGTCCTTTTTGTGGCTTGGCTGAAATGCAGTGGAAATGTTTTTTTTTTTTTTTGTTTTTTTTTTTTTTTTGGGATTAAAGCGGAGTTCCACCCAAAATTTTAACTTTTGCTTTTCGGAACCTTCCCCCCCTCTGGTGTCACATTTGGCACCTTTCAGGGGGGAGGGGGGTGCAGATACCTGTCTAAGACAGGTATTTGCACCCACTTCCGGGAATAGACTAATGCAGCAGACACACCTCTACCCGCACTCCCCCGCTGTCTCCTGGAAAATACACTGTTCCCAGGAGAGAGCTGGGACCAGTGACGGCACGCTGCGCTACTCGCGCATGCGCAGTAGGGGACCGGGCAGTGAAGCCGCAATGCTTCACTTCCCGATTCCCTCACCGAGGATGGCAGCGGGTACAGCCGAGGGACGAGCGATTGCTCGACCTCGGCTGACAACTTTGCGGGCGCGCTGGACAGGTAAGTGTCCATATTTTAAAAGTCAGCAGCTGCCGTATTTGTAGCTGCTGGCTTTTAAAAAAAAAATGCGGCGGAACCTCGGCTTTAAGTTATTTTCATGGCAAAGAGGGACTTTGCAATTAATTGCAATTCATCTGATTACTCTTCATTACATTCTGGAGTATATGCAAATTGCCATCATAAAAACGGAGGCAGCAAAGTTTGTGAAAATCAATATTTGTGTCATTCTCAAAACTTTTGGCCAGCGCTGTAGAATGTGTGAGCTAACTTTTGTTCAGACTTGATTGTGTTTAGTATCACTTAAAAAAGAGATTTCACATTTATATAAAAAAAAAGGTGCAGTAATGGTGACTAAGTGACTAGCATTCTTATCTACTAATATTTAAAGGGGAACTTTATCACTTTGGTTGGGAGAGCTCTTTCCATAATGAGCAAGTATACACACCATACCTGCGCATTATGACACACTTACAATCTAGCATGCCCTCCTTCAACATCACCACATCTGTGTTCATCTTGTTCCATTGTCCATATTGACATCACCTACTCTTCTTCTGTGTCCAGTATCTTTCATCTCTGCCAATGGGCAGCCACTGACAATGAAGCTTCTGCACTTACATGCTGGAGTTGCATCTTCCTGGCGCCCAGCTCTAGTCATCTTACAGATGCCAGGAATGAGCTTTACCTTCTGTGTTCTGCATAGGATTTCTGCCTTCTTCCCATGTTTATGAAGGATGTCCACACACAGAATTTATGAAAACTCCATCCAGACAGTGTGCTATATAAGAATTGAACCCAGGACAGTGGCACTATGTTTGTAACATGCCTTTGAATAAAAGTCACAGATGTGTGTGTTGTAGACATGTGCAATTTGTTTAGTTCCGAATTAGTTTTTTAACAAATTTTGACAAATTTTTTAATTTCCGAAATTTTTTAATTTCCGAATTTTTGAAATTCCGAATTTTCTAATTTTCTAATTTACGAAATTTCTAATTTTCTAATTTCCCGAATTTCAGAAATTCGAAATTTCAGAAATTCAAAATTTTGAAAATTCGAAATTTCAGAATATTTAAATTTGGAAATTTGAAAATACGAAATCAGGAATTTCAAAATTTGGGAAATTCAGAAATTTGGAAATTCGTAAATTCGTAAATCCGTAAATAAAAATTGAAATCCTAAAGAATGAAAGATCGAAAATCTGAAATAATAACTAACTAATAATAACTTAACTATTACTAACTATTAAATTATAGGTATTGGAATTTCCCTTCAAACTTGGCTGTTAGTGAACGTAACCAATACGAATTTATCCGAAGTTACGATTTATCCAAAATAACGAATGCCGCATCTAAACGAATGGAATGTAACGATTTAATAATAATAAATAATAATATAATAATAATAATAATAATTTTTTATTATTATTTTTTATTATTAATTTGTTCCATTCCATTTGTTTAGATGTAGCATTCGTTATTTCAGATAATTGATAACTTTAGATAAATTTGTATTTGTTACGTTCACTAACAGTCAAATTTGAAAGGAAATTTCAACACCTACCATTTAATAGTTATTATTTCGAATTTTACTGATTTTCTTTCTTTTTTTCAGATTTTCAAATTTTCGGATTTTAGAAAATCAAAAATTCTAAAATTCGGAGATTTGAAAATCGGAAATTCGAACATTCGTACATTCAGAATTCGGAAATTCGAAAATCTGGATTTTTGAATTTCCGAAATTCCGAATGTTCGAAATTCTGAATGTTCGAATTTCCGAATGTTCGAATTTCCGAAATTTTGAATTTTTCGAATTTACAGAATTTCTGAAAAAAGCAAAAAAACAAATGTAACGAAAACAAACAAATTTTAACGTCAGTGCACATGTCTAGTGTGTTGTGTTTTATATTGTCTTATCTGTTTTTTTTATTAGGAGTTGTATTATAGGATCTTTCACATCAGAGGACTACTTTCTTGAAAAAGAGGGCTTATTTATTATTCTGGATTTATTAGCAGTAAGTATGTAAACTGATCTGCTCCAGCCTTTCATGTCTATTTAGGAAGACCTATACTTTCAGATACTGTATAGCCATTGTAATGTTAAAACTGCAGGAGATAAGGAAATGTAGTAAGAAATCTCTATCTTTCTTTGATTTTAACCATGTGGGAATGTAGACTTTTATCAAGTGGAAATGTAAATTGATGAATGTTCGGAATAAGCAAAATAAGTTGTGCAGTATTATGATAAAGCTAGTTTGTTGACTCTTGTAGGAGGCAGCCCAAGACAACTGGCCAACACTGCAAGAGATGTCAATCCTGCCCTGGTTGAAAAGAACATGTACATACACTCACCGGCCACTTTATTAGGTACACCTGTTCAATTGCTTGGTAACACAAATAGCTAATCAACCAATCACATGGCAGCAACTTAATGCATTTTGGCATCTAGACGTGGTGAAGACGACTTGCTGAAGTTTAAACCGAGCATCAGAATAAGTAAGAAAGGGGATTAAAGTGACTTTGAATGTGGCATGGTTGTTGGTACCAGACGGGCTGGTCTGAGTATTTGAAGAACTGCTGATCTACTGGGATTTTCACACACAACCGTCTCTAGGATTTACAGAGAATGGCCCGAAAAAGAGAAAATATCCAGTGAGTGGCGGTTGTGTGTGACTAAAATACCTTGTTGATGTCAGAGGTCCGAGGAGAATGGGCAGACTGGTTTGAGATGATAGAAAGGCAACAGTAACTCAAATGACCACTCGTTACAACCAAGGTAGGCAGAATATGATCTCTGAATGCACAACCCCTCGAACCTTGAAGCAGATGGGCTACAGCAGCAGAAGACCACACCGGATGCCACTCCTGTCAGCTAAGAACAGGAAACTGAGGCTACAATTTGCACAGGATCACCAAAACTGGACAATAGAAGATTGGAAAAACGTTGCCTGGTCTTATGAGTCTTGATTTCAGCTATGACATTCAGATGGTAGGGTCAGAATTTGGCGTAAACATGAAAGCATGGATCCATCCTGCCTTGTATGAACGGGTCAGGCTGGTGGTGGTGTAATGGTGTGGGGGACATGTTCTTGGCACACTTTGGGCACCTTAGTACCAATTTAGCATCGTTTAACCACTTAAGCCCCGGACCAATACGCAGCATAAAGACCAGGCCCCTTTTTGCGATTCGGCACTGCGTCGATTTAACTGACAATTGCGCGGTTGTGCGACGTGGCTCCCAAACAAAATTGACGTCCTTTTTTTCCCCACAAATAGAGCTTACTTTTGGTGGTATTTGATCATCTCTGCGGTTTTTATTTTTTGCGCTATAAACAAAAATAGAGCGACAATTTTGAAAAAAATTCAATATTTTTTACTTTTTGCTATAATAAATATCCCCAAAATATATAAAAACATTTTTTTTCCTCAGTTTAGGCCGATACATATTCTTCTACATATTTTTGGTAAAAAAAAATCGCAATCGGCGTTTATTGATTGGTTTGCGCAAAAGTTATATCGTTTACAAAATAGGGGATAGTTTTATGGCATTTTTATTAATATTTTTTTTTTTACTAGTAATGGCGGCGATCAGCAATTTTTATTGTGACTGCGACATTATGGCGGACACATCGGACACTTTTGACACATTTTTGGGACCATTGTCATTTTTCACAGCGATCAGTGCTATAAAAATGCACTGGTTACTGTGAAAATGACACTGGCAGTGAAAGAGTTAACCTCTAGGTGGCGCTGTAGGGGTTAAATGTTCCCTGCATTGTGATTCTTACTGAGGGGGGGTTGGGCTATGTGTCACATGACACCGATCTCCGATCCGTGTACACGGAGCCGAAATCGGTGTCATTCTCGCTAGGCAGAGCAGGGAAATGCTTGTTTACACAAGCATCTCCTTGCTCCATACCTCCGTGAGACGATCTTGCGGATACCCACGGCGATCGAGTCTGCGGGACCCGCGCTCCGACTGATGGGGAAGGCAGGGGGGTCGCGAGCGTGCCGCCGGTGGCGCACGCGCGACCCCCACGTCAGGCAGTTAAAGGGGACGTACAGGTACGTGATTGTGCCTGTACGAGCCATTCTGCCGACGTATATATACAGTGGGCGGTCGTTAAGGGGTTAAACACCGCGGCCTACCTGAGTATTGTTACTGACCATGTCCATCCCTTTATGACTACAGTGTACCCATCTTCTGATGGCTTCTTCCAGCAGGATAATGCACCATGTCACAAAGCTCATATCATCTCACCACTGGTTTCTTGAACATGACAATGAGGTCTCTGTACTCCAATGACCTCCACAGTCACCAGATCTCATCCAATAGAGCACCTTTGGGATCTGGTGGAACGGGAGATTCGCATCATGGATGTGCAGCCGACAAATGTGCAGCAACTGTGTGATGCTATCATGTCACTATGGACCAAAATCTCTGAGGAATGTTTTCACACCTTGTTGAATCGATTTCATGAAGAATTAAGGCAGTTCTGAAGGCAAAAGGGGGTCCAACCCGATACTAGCAAGGTGTACCTAATAAAGTGGCCGGTGAGTGTATATCTTACTGTAGCACCGCTCACCCCACTTTTTTGTACATTCGGGGAAAAAGTAGACCGCTCTATACTTTATCGGGTTTTATTACTCGGGTCATAATGTGTTGACCTATGGGCAACCTAGAATTAAATGAGATAAGGATTTTTATGAACCAATCGTGTTCCATGTGATTGACACCACTATATGTCTTTATTTTGTCCTGAAGCTTAATCTGAAAAACATGAACAACCTGTTACTTGGGATACTGGTGGAATTCTGTGATAATCCTAAAACCATTCCACATATTTTAACTTGGAGGGGAAAAGATAATGAAACGGTCCCAAAACTCCTTGTCCGATTGTGGAAGCAGGAAGAAGAGGAGCTGGGAGTAAGGAGGGACAGTTATGGACGTATTGCGGGTAAATATTGAAAAGAACTAGGATTGATCAGCTTGGAAGAACTGTCTTTTGTTTATTGCAGGGGTCTCCAAACTTTCGAAACAAAGGGCCAGTTTACGGTCCTTCAGACTTTAGGGGGGCCAGACTAGGGCCATTGGGAGTAGAAAATGTCCAGGTGTCCAGTGGGAGTAAATAATACCATATCTTTGTTGCCACTGGGAGGACTAGTGCCCCATCGTTGGTGTCAATGGAAAGAATTGATGGTGTCAGTTGGAGGAATAGTGCCCCATTGGTGTCAGCAACAAGAATTATGCCCCGTTGGAGTTGAATGGAAAAGTGCTCCAAGGGCCGCATTAAAGCAAGCAAAGGGCCGCATCCGGCCCCAGGGCCGCAGTTTGGAGACCCCTGGTTTATTGTAACCTTTCAGATGTCATTTGACCAGTGACAGTTTAAAAATAAATAATATGTTATGGGAAATAGTTTTCCATTGGCATTTTTATAAAAAAAAACATCCGATGCTTACAAGCCCCCCCAGCCCCCCCCCCCGTTTACTTACCTGAGCCCTTGTAAGTCCCACGTCGTGATCGCGCTGGCTTCTCATCCCAGTCTTCTTGGCTGTTCTCGGCTCTTCATTGGAGATTGATAGCAGCGCAGCCATTGGCTCCCACTACTGTCAATCTAATCAATGATGTGGCGCGCCAGGGGGCGGGGCCGAGTGATACACTTGGCAGCTATGGCTGCCACTGTATCACACGGGAGCGCGCCCACAAGCTAACCCCCTTGGGAGAGAGCTTCCTAGAACGGGGGTTAGCTCTTGCGGGGAGGAGCCGAGACAGCCGCCGAGGGACCCCAGAAGACGTGGATCGGGGCACTCTGTGCAAAACGAGCTGCACAGTGGAGGTAAGTATAACATGTTTGTTATTTAAAAAAAAAAAAAAAAAAGAAGCTTTACAACCCCTTTAAAGTGTTACTAAACCCAGTAACATGAAAATAGTTCATCTGCCCCCCACAGTGCCCACAGCTTATAAATCTTCTTTATACATTAAAATACTGTCACTGTATACCTTTTTGGATGATCTGTATACCACGGTTACATGATTAACTGCACAGTTTCTTCTGTGCTGAGAGTTCAGGTAGGAGGAGATTTCCACTACAGCCTGTATACACGCCCACATGTGTGATGTTAATATCATGTTACCTGGCTAGATCTGAGAACAAGTAAATGTTCTCTCCAGCATAAAAGACACAACTGAGCATGTGCAAGTCGGCTACCCTGACTGTGTTAACTGGCCTTCCTCAGATAGACAGTGCAGGAGGGGGAGGATTTGTGCATACAGGATAAAACAGCCTTTATACACAATGCACAGGATTAACCCCTTAAGTTCCACCGTGAGTATAACAAGCATGCTATGCTGCATATACAGACTGATTTTACTTTTGTGGGTTTAGTAACATTTTAAATGTAATTTGTTTGGTTGTTTCTGCTGTAGGACTTTCGGTGCCTGAAATTTCAGCACACAATTTTTTGCCACCAATAAGTTTTATTGCATGTGTTACCTAAATACAAAAACATTACAGTCACTTAACCATTTCTCTTCGGTGGGCGTCTTATGACGTCCTCGGATTGAAGTGATTATACCAGAACGATGCCTGCAGCTACATGTTGATGCCTATATTCATCCCCTGTGATAGCAATACAGTTGCAGTTACAGGAAAAATGTTAGCGCATTTCATCTTATATTAAATAATTCCTTTGCAATATTACGCTATATGGCTTCTCATTTTCTGTGCTTAACAAATATGGTTACTGGAGACTTGGGTGTGGAGTACGGATCAAGGCGCATATTCTTGTTATAGAGACGCCTTGGCTCTATCTTATGGACGGCGTCACTGCGCTACCCAGATGTTAGCTGGAGAGAGTGTCAGCCATCCTGGAAATATTTAGCGCATTTGATCTTTATAATTTGAGATCTCCCCTGTCTGGTAAGAGGCCATATACTTTTTTTTGAAGAGCACCTTTTCTGCCCTGGAGTACTTTTACATTTTTTTGAGCACTTTGAAGGCACATGGACACTTTATGCTGAATTATGAATTTACCAGTAAAACCTTGGTTTGGAGAGCGTTTTGCAAGACAAGCAAAATGTTTTAATAAATTTTGACTTGATATACAAGCGATGTCTTGATATAAGGGTAGCGTCATGTCACAACTGAGTATAAAAGAGAAGAGAGGCGCCTCTAAGTGTAGCAATATGGTTACATTTAATGAAGGTACAATATTTAGCAACTCACATGGTTGTCGAATAAAAGAGGCACATCTAAGTATGCAGGCATCCGGTTAAAGCTGTCCACAGACCGTCCTCCGCACCGCCATTGACGTTGTTCCTTCCACGCTGCGCTCCACGAGCGGTTTAAGCCTCGCTTTCAGATCGCTCTACTGCAGGGTAGTCTTCCCGGTCACGAACGCAGACTGACACATTGCTATAATCTTTTTATATGGACTATAAACGGAAGGACTTATGAATAAATGGTTGTGTTACGAATCATCTGAGTTTCCATTATTTCCTATGGGGAAATTCGCTTTTATATACAAGTGCTTTGGATTACAAGCATGCTTCTGAACAAGTTATGCTCGCAATCCAAGGTTTTACTGTATTGGATATGGACTTTTTGAATATGTGATTTGTAGATGTATTTTATATGTATATCAATTAGTGATCTGTATGAATTTATTTTGTTTTTTATTGGATCTTTACGTGTATTTTTCTTAATCCTATGCACTGATATGTTTAATTACATGCACTGGTTTGTTAATTGATTTACACTTAAAGGGACAGCAAACTTTTTTATTTACAGTGTTTTGTTGGTTCCTGTATTCAGGATTAAGTTGCAGCAGTCCTAAATAACCACTACTTAGCGCAAGGTTTAATATACATATTACTACCAGAGATTTTTGCCGACAGTCCCAAGTATTGCTTGATATTGTCCAATGTCTATGTCTTCAGATACATGATATGGACTAATTTAATTGGACTATTCTGTATTTACAGATGCAGAGAGACCCCTGGTTGGTCAGTTCCAGGAAGAGCAGCAAGTCGTGCCAATGCCAGCCAACTGCTTTAGTGTTGCCATTATGGAAGTGGCTGAAAATATCAGAGCCAAAATCTATTCAGTCTTTTTCAGGCTAGGTAAGGGCCATCACTTCCATGTAACAGCACACAGTATATTATGTTGTGTAGCCTTTCTTAATCAGGCTTGTGAAACTTTGGGGTTCCACCAGAAAAGGCAAGGTGTGCCTTGAACTATATGAGCAGTGGTGAATTGATTTTCTTCCTGATAGTGCCTGCATATTTCTGGTCCCAACGTCACTTAGCAGGAGGCATTACATTGACCACCAAAGTAACAGGGTATAGTGATCTAAGCCTGCAGAGTCTATTCAGAACTCGGTAATCTAGATGGCGCCCTTTACATATGCAGAAATTGTTTGTCAAAATTGTTATTTTACACTATATAATTTGAAAATCTTATCTCTTTTAGGTTTTGAAAATTTGCCTGGTTTATCTGCACTGGATTATGTCACTCTGAGTGTAATAAGCAGATATCTTGATTTTAAAGTAAGTGGCAGTTTAATAATGTATTTCAAAATTTGTATAAATGGCAAACATTAACTAATAGCCCAGCGCTTCTCACCTTTACCGCAATACAAGCAATAAAAACTTAACTGGGGTTCTAATCATTCACTATAGAAAACTGAAACAAGTGTTGGCTAGAGATACCCATTAATCGGGCACACTTGGGGCATTATTCCTTTATAATTAATACTAGGCATTATTCCTTTTACTGACACCAAAAATGAGGCACCATTCTTTCCATTAACACCAATGGCGGGGCCCTTTTCCTTCCACTGACACCAACGATGGGTCATACTTCCTTCCACTGATATAAACATTGGAACACTATTCGTCCCACTGATACCAACAACAAGGCTCTATTCCTTCCACTGACACCAACGAATGTGCACTATTTCTTCCACTGACACCAATGATGGGGCACTTTTTTTTTCACTAACACCAACAATGGGGCACAATTCTTCCAAAGCCATCAACGATGGGGCACTTTTCCTTCCACTGGCACCAATGATGAGGCACTATTCCTTTCACTGACACCAATTAGGGGGCACTATTCCTTCTCCAATTGACAGAGCACTATGTAATTTTTTTTTTTTTTACCTTTACTGACCACCAAGCCCCAGGGATTTTCTACTCCCGCTGACAACAGTCCAGCCCTCCTATAGTCTGAACTGGCCCTTTGTTTAGAAATTTGGAGACCCCTGCCTTATAATGTACAACTGAGAATAAAATAGGGAGAAGGGAAGGAGGGAAGTAACCGATACTCACTGGGGTATGAAATAAATATTAGTATCCAATCAGGAAAGCTTAACCCCTTTGCACAGACAGTACACATATATGCGGCCTCACTGGGCTGGGCTTTTTTCCATGGGGCCGCATATATGTGTATCTGTCTTCATGCTGGGAGCGTGCAGCACAGTGTGCTCCAAGCACACAGCCTGGGGTATCACTGGGAGTGGGACCTGGAACTCTCTTTGCAGAGAGAAAAATAAACAACTGTGTGTAAAAAAACAACAAAAAAAAACACATAAATAGTAAAAAAAATAAAGGAAAAAATATCTAGATCAAGGTTTGATCTAGGGAAGTGCCAGGGTTAGTGTTAAGTAATGGTCAAAGGTAATGGTCAGTATATTTTGGGCAGGATTTAAAAAATAGTTTTTTTAAATTAGTATCAGTGTCAGTTGGCCAAATGCGTACTATTGTTTCTGAGCTGTACTACGAGTACAAAGAACAAAAAAAACATACACATGAGAATTTATTATTATCAGTTGTTTGGTGGTAGTAAC
Source organism: Rana muscosa (assembly GCA_029206835.1). Classification (NCBI taxonomy): domain Eukaryota; kingdom Metazoa; phylum Chordata; class Amphibia; order Anura; family Ranidae; genus Rana; species Rana muscosa. Next base: position 268,249,567 of record CM055122.1, read on the forward strand.
AATAAATATACAGGTCAATTTTAAAACATTTTTTTTTTTACTAATTTGGGCCAGTTCTTCTTTTGATTAAAAATAAATAAATTAGGAGATATCCATTACCATTTACCATCAAATTAAAGCCTAATTTGTCCTGAAAAAAACAAGGTATAATCCACCTGGATGCACAAAGTAGTTGTGGTGATATGTATGGTTTTTGTGGTGATATGTATGGTTTTTACTAACAAGTTGCAAAATTCTGCTTTGGCAATAACATTTGTTTTACTCTTCCGCGCGAAGGGGTTAAAAGAGAAGTATGGGTTTGTTTATTTGTTTTTAAAAAACAAAATCATACTTACCTAGGTGGATGCAACATCGATGCAATGCTGTATCTGTGCCCCACCATCTCTACGGGTGAGAACTGTGTGATCAGACACTGCTGATCGCTAAGTTCTCCCTGCCGCTCTGAGCAGAGAGCTGGTGACTGTCAGCCACCACTGTCTGCTCTGCCTCCAGCACCCACTGGAGCGCTGGACTGTGAAGGGTGCAAGAGGGGCTTGCTTAAGCTCTTAGCGGCTGGCTGAGAGGCTGAGCCAGGTGCCATGCAGGCTCCTAGGTGTATCCCAACCATATCGTCATGATCTTTCCCCAGCCAGGACCGACTCTGTGACATCAGCCAACAGCAGGCTTCAGCAGGTCACAGGAGTGCAGAAAGAAACTGAGCTTTGGCTGTATATCCACATAGTGAGAAGGATGCGGCCAAAATCTACTGGTAAATAATTTGTGATCCAAAGGTCCCAAATTTTATCTAAAATACCAGTTTTTTCAAATGTCATACATAGGTTAATACGTAATTTAAGTCCTCTGTAGAAATCAGCAACTCCAAATTTTGTTCCTAAAAGTCTATTTAGGAGCTGATGGGAAGCAAGATTAAACGATAAATGGAATAATATTGGAAATGATTGGAGTGATCATTTTACAAATATGCTCAAATGCAGAAAGTCACATAGGAGTATCAGTGTGCTGTAAAAGAAGATGTACAAAACAAAAGATTTCTTTAGGCCGTATAGTATGCAAGTGTTTGACAGAGTCAAAGGACACTAAGCCCTAATGCCGTGTACACACGATTGATTTTCTCGACAGTGAAAACACCGCAGAGAAAATCGACATGAAAAACGAGGACCGGCTTGGTCCCCTACACACGGTCGGTTTTCATGACATTTTTTCCTTTGGTCGTGAAAAACGACCATGTGTAGGCTCCCTGGCAGTGTTTCCCTATGGGAAATCTGCCGCGGGAAAAAAATGCCGTGAATCACAACGAGAAAAATTAGAGCATGTTCTAATTTTTCTCGTTGTGATTCTTGACGTTTTTCTCGTCTGGAAAAATACTGAAAAGCCCACACACGGTCGTTTTTCTCGTCAAAAAGAAAAAATTTCATTTTTCCCGACGAGAAAAATGGTCGTGTGAACGCAGCATAAGAGTGCAACAGTAGGAAACGTTTTGTTTCAGGCTGGGATTTTCCTTGAAATTTTACTTGATGGTCAAGCTCCCATCGGCTTTGTATTTTCTATTGTGCCCTTTGAGCTTGGTGTCCCTTGACTTCATTTTAAGAGAATGGGACGTAACAGGGCTGGGGAGAAGCTTAAGGTAAGAGAGAGGGAGCCATAATGGTGCATGAGTAGAAATGGAAGATGTTAAATAGGCTTCCAAACTCGCCTAAAAGATATGTTCGATTGAGCATGGAAGAGGCCATTTTGGAAATTTGTTCAGCTTGATAGTAGCTGGTGACATAAGGAACTCTAAGATCTCCCTGTGTTGAAAAGCATTTGTCTGGTGATCTTTGGTCTAAATTTAACCCAAACTAAATTGAGCATCTTAGTCTAGCAAGAATGCAGGCATGTAAGGGCACCTGTACTGGGAGCACACAAAAATAATACAGAAGTTAGGCAAAATGGCCATCTTAACTGCTGTAATTCTTGATAACCAAGAAAAGGGGTATCATTCAACTCCAATAGGTCCAAATGTTATGTATCAGGGCTGGGTAGTTGCCCATAAAGTGTCAAAGAAGTTAGTTAGCCAAGGGAATGCCCAAAAAGGGATGTTTACAAGAAGTCTATAGTAAATGAATGTGCTGGCAAATGTAAGGTGGGGGGAGTCTAATGTTGAAGACTTTATTTACATAGAGCCCTGAGATGGAAACAAAATGCTATAGCAGATAATGCAGATTGGCCAAGGATATGACCAGGCTAGTAAGCAACAGAATAACATACACAATTTGTGATGCTAGTCTGCTATTTCTATCCCAGTAATCCACATTTATATTTATTTTATTACCGTTGCCATTGTTCTTTCAGCTTCACTCTTCATTACTATTTGTGTATTTTAAGGTAGGAGAAGTGTGGAGTGAGATCAGAGCTGAACTCAATGCAGAAAACATCAAGCCGGTAACCTCTGATTATGAAGCTCTGGAAGTCATTGAAAAATCTACAGAAAACATCAGTAAACTTGTTGCTACACACCAGACAGAAATGATTGAAAATCACCAACAAATGAATCTCCAGGAAGAACAGCAAAAATTTGCAGAGGTAAAGCTTAAACTGTACGCTGGGCAAGAATTATCAGTTTTTAGTCAATGAATATTTTGACGTATTAGTGTCTTTTTTTGTTTACCAACCCTACACCAGCCATTGTAGTAAATCAACCACTAGTGGTTATTCTGACAGGTTGTTTATAAAGTCTTGTTTGTTTACGTTTGTGCAATGCGCCAAACTGCTCCCTCTGCCATTAGAGCACAGGCAAAAGGCACAGAGCTGTTTGGAGTGGCTCTGTGTCATGTGATGGCCATTCACTGCAATCTCAAATGTAAAAAAAGTACCATTGTTTACATTAGAGAAGCCTCCCCTTTCCCTCACAAAGGAAGAATGGAAAGGGAGAAGATTAAAGTAATATTAAAGCCTTTTTTTTTTTTTTTTTTAATAAATAAATAACAAACATGTTATACTTACCTGCTCTGGTCAATGGTTTTGCACAGAGCAGCCTGGATCCTTCTCCTATTGGATCCCACGCCAGCATTCCTGGCTCCTCCCTTATGCCGGTGCCCCCACAGTAAGCAGCTTGTTCTGGGGTCACCCAAGGCACTCTCCCGTGTGTCCATTCACACACGCAACCGCGGCTCCACCCTGCCCCCTCCGTCTCCTAATTGGCTCACTGGCTGTGATTGACAGCAGTGGGAGCCAATGGCTCTCATTGCTGCCAAAAGCCAGTCAGGAGTGTGAGTACCCAGGGAGGCAAGGCTCTCATGGACCTCACTGGATCGAGAGGGGGCTCAGGAAAGTATTAGGGGGGCTGCTGCTGCACACAGGAGGTGTTTTGCCTTCATGCATAGAATTCATGAAGTTAAGAAACCTTGTGCCTTTACAACCACTTTAAATTCATTCATCCATTAAATCCTCCAAGCTTTAAGAAGGAGCTATTCTGTGTAGGTTGGGAGGTGTTACAAGGGCCACCTGGGGATTGTGGGATTGTTTTAGGGGTGTGGTGGGGGGGGGGGGTTTAAAAGTGCCACTGACCACCAATGTTGTGAGATTGTTTGACATCTAGCTATTGCACACAATGAAGTTCCATTGCAATGCAATTTCATCCTACAGAGGACTTTCTTCTGGTTTTAACACAAGACATGCACTGGATTTATATGGGGCAATGTTTAAGGTTAAGCACATCTTGACCACTTCAGCATGTTTCTTCATTTCCCCAAAAAATTGCAAAATATAGGATCACCTTGGGTTGTCTACTTTCCAAAGAAGGGGTCGTTTTGTGGGTGTTTGTAATGTCCTGTAATTTTTGCTGTAATATGATTTTATAAAAGGAACAGATTTTTTTCAAAACATACAGTATTTTCTTTATATAGTAGAAAAAAAAACTCCCACTGGTTATTAATTACAACCAAAAGAAAACTCTGTCTAAAAATATATATAAAATGCATTTAGGTACAGTGTTTCATGACCAAATATTTGTCAAATTATCACAGCATAAAAACTGAAAAATGGACTGGTAATGAAGGGGGTGTAACGTGCTGGTATCAAGGTAGTTTTTTTATGTGACCCATAGAATAGTGAATAGATTAAATACACTATGTAACCAAATGTTTGTGGACACCTGATCATCACACCTATCAGAGCTTGTTGGACAACCTATTACAAAACCATTGGCATTAATATGGAGTTTCTATATCAGCCTTCACTTTTCTTGGAAGGTTGCATGTCTGTGTCCATCCAGCCTAAAGAGCATTGGCGAGGCCAGGTACTGCTAATAGGTGAGAAAACCTGGCTCACAACTGGCATCCCAATAGGCTGTGCCTTGTCTCACCGGGTGCCACTCCTGTCAGCTAAGAACAGGAAACTGAGGCTACAATTTGCACAGACTCACCAAAATTGGACAATAGAAGATTGGAAAAACGTTGCCTGTTCTTATGAGTCTTGATTTTAGCTGCGACATTCAGATGGAAGGGTCAGAATTCGGAGTAAACATGAAAGCATGGATCCATCCTGCCTTGTATGAACGGTTCAGGCTGGTGGTGTAATGGTGTGGGGGACATGTTCTTGACACACTTTGGGCCCCTTGGTACCAATTGAGCATCATTTAAGCGCCACGGCCTACCTGAGTATTATTGCTGATCATGTCCATCCCTTTATGACTACAGTGTACCCATCTTCTGATGGCTTCTTCCAGGATAATGCACCATGTCATAAAGCTCCAATCATCTCATCACTCAGGTTTTTTTACCCTAATGCAGAGAATGCTTTAAAGGAAGAAAACCTTCAGCCTTTAAAACCACATTAAACAAGTGGATGGATTGACTTGTGCTATAAATTTTATTTCAATGGTATGACTTTAGTCTGTGAATGTAGTTTGAATGTATTGTATTTTTTTTTTAAATCTGCAAGACAAGTGAGTTACTTATATAATGTTATCTACAGTGAAACCTCGGATTGCGAGTAACGCGTTTCCCAATACGAGCATTTTTTTATTTTACTCCTGACTCGGTTTGTGAGTGTTGTCTCGCAAAGCGAGCAGGATTCAAGCTAAAGCGGTGTGCAATACTGCATTGGGCCAGAGGTAGGGGGCGCCAGAGCCGATCGGAGCCATTTGGAAATACTTGGAAATACTCAGTTCCCGAGCCTTGCCGAGGTTTTCTGAATTCAGCCGAGCTGTCCCCGAGCTTTTCTGAGTATTTCAGAGGCTCTCCGGTGCCCCCCCACCTCTGGTCACATGCGATATTGCATGCCATAGAAGTCAACGCGGAAAGAATTTGTTTAGTTTCCATTGACTTGTGTGGGGAAACTCGCTTTGATATGCGAGTGCTTTGGATTACGAGCATTCTCCTGGAACGGATTATGCTCGTAATCCATGGTTCCACTGTATTAGTATGAAGGCATGCATAATTTTTTTATTTTCTGGGTACATGCCTTATTTACTCAGTAGATACTCTCCTTGCTTAGTTCTGCACAATGCTTATGCTTTGTTGCTCCAATTCACAATTCAAGTCTATTGCCTCGTACACACGGCCGAGATTCTCTTCGAAAAAAACATGTCGTTTTTTTCGACGAGATTCTTGGACAAGAAACTTGTCCCGGCCGAGTGTACACACGCTCCTTTCAAAGAACCCGCGGTTCTTTGAATGGAGCGAACGCGGTGACGTCATCGAATACGACGAGCATGCGCTCGTCACATTCGATGCCGTCGCCGCCATCTTTGTTCACCCTACCTATGCCTAGGAAGCTACCGTGCATGCGTCTAAATCATTTCGAGCATGCGCGGGCTTCCCGGCGAAAAGGTAAGTGTACACACACACAATTTTCTCGTCGAGAAACAGGCTGACGAGAATCTCGACGAGAAAATAGAGAGCAGGTTCTCTATTTTCTCGTCGAGATTCTTGACGATTTTCTTGACGAGAAACCATACACACGAACGAATTTCTCGGCAAGAAATCTCTGCCAGCAAGTTTCTTGCTGGTTTTTGCCGAGAAACTCGTTCGTGTGTACGAGGCTTTTGGGTCTGCCAGCACACTGAAATCAATGTACTTTCTACATGGCCGATAACTCGCATCAACAGCTTTTACAGAGTAATGCCTTGTACACACGATAGGAAAGTCTGATGGAATTTTTTCATCAGAAATTCCTATTGTGTGTGGGGCCCATCAGACTTTTTTCCGTAGGATTTTAGAAATAGAACATGTTTTACATTTTTCTGATATAAAAAAATCCTATGGGAAATTCCGATCATCTGTGTGGAACTCCGTCGGAAAAAAAACCCACGCATGCTTAGAATCAAGTTGAGGCATGCTCGGAAGCATTGAACTTCATTTTTCCCGGCTCATCGTAGTGTTTTACGTCACCGCGTTTTGGACGGTCGGAATTTAGTCTGACAGTGTGTATGCAAGACTGATGGAAGACAGCTTGAACGGAATTCTGACAGAAAATTCCATCAGATTTTAGCCCATAGGAAATTCCTATCGTGTGTACGATATTGCTAATTACCTCACCTCTCCCACCTCATCTTCCAGATCGAAATAGCAAATTACATTGCAGACCTGTAATACAGACACAAAGATCTTTAGCTGCCTGGCCAGTCCAGTACTGGTCATTGTTTGCCTCATGTATTGTCCAGGCTTCTTGACTCTTCGGCTGATGTAAATAGGGTCCAAGGGAGAATTGAAGGGTCAATGATTCATCATCACTTCTAATTCATTTTTATGGGGTTTTCTTATTTCAGATAAAAGCCAACCACAAACAAAGTGAAATTGTCATGAAAACATGGGACAAATTCCTGGCCAGGACATCCAATTATGAGGCCTTAAAGGTAATGTTAATTTACTGTCTTCATGCATATACACCATATATCAAATAAACAGGATTGGATAACAAAAATAGTAATGTAGAATGTGTTTTTTTTTTGTGTGGGTTAGCAGGAGCTTAAAGAATATGTGAACCCACTCAGTTTAAAATAGAAACGAAAGGTAAAACGTTTGTGTGCAAAAAAAAAAAAAAATTACAAATACCTCCCCCCCCCTCCCCTTTTTTGTAAGTGATCACATACCCTCTGTTCTCTGCTGCATAAGGAGCTGGGGAAGGAGAGACAGCAGCACACTGAACTTCCCAGTAAATGTCTGTGTGTGTGGGGGGAAGGGGGGGGTGTCAGGGACAGCCCAAGCCCAAGCCTGATCATTGGAGGAGAGCAGGCTGAGTTACCAGCACACCTATAGAACTGACCACACTGTGCTCTCATGCTCAGTGTGGTCAGTTTTTCATAGGAAAGCAGAGGGACTGGCAGGAACACCAGAGATTGTACACAAAGGAAGCAATACAAAGAGTACAGGAGACTTTCTCATACAAGTAAATGGTACAGCAGGCACAGATCAGGAATATGAAATGTTTACATATTCTTTAACCAATTCAATACAGGGCTTTTATACCACCTCAATACTGGGCCTATTTTGGCACTTCTCTCCTACATGTACAAATCATCATTCTTTTGCTAGAAAATTACTCAGAACCCCCAAACAATATATATGTTTTTTTAGCAGACACCCTAGGGAATAAAATGACGGTCATTGCAACATTTTTTCTTGCACGGTATTTGCGCAATAATTTTTCAAACGCCTTTTAAAAAAAAAAAAATGGTTTCATGAATTAAAAAATAACAAAACAGTAAAGTTAGCCCAATTTCTTTGTAAAATATGAAAGATGATGTTACGCCGAGTAAATAGATACCTAACATGTCACGCTTTAAAATTGCGCACACTCATGGAATGGCGCCAAACTTCGGTACTTAAAATTCTCCATAGGCGATGATTTGAAATTTTTTTACAGGTTACCAGTTTAGAGCTACAGAGGAGGTCTAGTGCTAGAATTGTTGCACGCGCTCTAATGCACGCGGCGATACCTCACATGTGTGGTTTGAACTGCGTTTTACATATGTGGGCGGGACTTAATTGTGCGTTCGCTTCTGATCGCAAGCTACCGGGACAGGGGCGTTTTCAAAAAAAAATATATATATATATATATATATATATATATATATATATATATTCTTATTTTTATTTTACTTAATTTTTTTATTTTTACACTTTTTTTTTATTTCTTTTTTTTTATCACTTTTATTCCTATTACAAGGAATTTAAACATCCCTTGTAATAGGAATGGTGTGTGACGGGTCCTCTTTATGGAGAGATGCGGGGTCAATAAGACCCCACATCTCTCCTCCAGGCTGGAAAGCATGAGATCGTGAAAGCATGAGATCGCTTTGTTTACTTCTGAGAACCCGGGCGTGTCGTCATCATATCGCGCCCGGGCCTCCAACGGTCATAGAGATGACTGGTGACCATCTGGTCACCAGTCATCTCTATGCTTCCCATCCGGCGCCGGACGATTCATTCTCTGGGCCCCCAATGGCACGGGAGAGCCCCGAGAAGAACCGGATGGCGGTGGGAGGGGAGGGGGTGTCCGGAACTGCTGCTATGATCGTTCTTATTGTGCACAGAATCGCCGGCAGAAGAGAAGGATATCTGAATGATGCCTCTAGCTGCAGGCATCATTCAGATATCCCCCCACAAAGCCCAGGACGTCATATGATGCCCCCCAGGATGGGAGATCCCATCTGTGGACGTCATATGACTATGGCTGGGTATTGAAGTGGTTAAATACATGTACATCCGAAAGCGTTAAATGAAGGACACACCCCCTTCTCCCTCTGCTCTGCATATATGACCCAGCAGCTAGTACTGGGCTTTTAGATAGCATGGGAAGGGCTAGGACCTCTGTCACGCTTTTATTGCTGTCTCTCTGTTGGGGGAGATTTACCTCTCACCCTATTTTTTTACTGGTTACCATAGTCACAAAGGAATAAAGTAAGGGTAGTCCAACATTATAAAGATGCCACTAGAGCAAGAACTAAGGATAACTTCTAAACCCTGCCATGCATGGTGACAACGCACGCACCACCCCTACACAACAGGCACCATCATGTATCTTAATTTTGAGATTTTCTTCTGATGGGGGCAAATGTTCCGGTAAAAATTGTCTTTATAGGTGTTTTTTCTCAAAAAAAATTGTTGCAAAGGGAAATCTCCTCAAGGGTACACAGATGGCTATGAAATAACCCAACAGGGATTTTAAGCCTTCCCTTCCTTTGTCCAAAAAAATTATTAAATAAAAAAATAAATAAAAATTATTGCTAAAAAAATTGTTTTTACAGACGCGTATTAGTGCCAATATGATTTTCTTTTTGTTTTAGAAAGCAAAACGGCTTCAAGAAAAATCCATTGAATCATCGAGACCGAAAGCCAGACTGCAAAATTCAACCATCCATTCTACGCAAATCGCAAACCTTAATACTACGGTACGTAAGAAAGCGCTGCCTGAAAAGCTTTGTCTAGTTCTAAGGTTCTTGATTGACTGTGCAATCGTCTGTGGGGAGATCAAATCGATCTCTTAAGCCTGATGCAGATGAAAGTGATCTGACTTTAATTAACACCCTCCTGGAACAGGGAACCTGCTGGAAGGGTGGTATTTTACAGGGGTGGTTCATGAATGGGGTTAATGAGTAAAGATCTCTATATACAGCCAGGCTACTAGGCGAAGTAGGTTTTTCTAGACCTACTCCAGTGCTAATCGGTCCATGTGTAGACTACCATAACTTTTAAGACAAGACTTTACGGCTCCAGTATCCAATAACTGAGATGGTAGATGTAATTGTACATTGATTACATCTGCATTACGCTATCATCCACTATTCTATTTATTGTTCCTCCCACTGAATAATCATGCTGCTGTGTATGGCCATTTGATCTAAAGGCTGGACCATCCCAAGTCTGGCCAGGTAGGTTGACCTGTGTGAGTACAAGCAGGGCTGTGGATAAGGGGGGTACCACCAGTCCTCCTGTATGGGGCCCAGTCAGCAGGGTGAATCAGATGTGGGTAGGGAAGATGATTGGGGGCAATTACTGGAACCAATCCCCTGTTTCCTCTGCCTCCTGTTGGCTTTCAGCTGCTGCAGAGAGAGAGCCATACAAAGGACCAGTTTCAGTCCCCCCACCCCCCAGCCACAATGGGGCCCTATGCATCATACATTTCCCCCTGCTGCCCAGGCTCCCCTGTGTGCCCCCCCTCTTCCCCTGCAGTGCTGCTGGCCTACCTCTTCTGCTTCTCACCAGCAGCTGCAAGCACGTATTAGGTTCCTTCAAGATTGAGAGTGGGGGAAGGGTCTGGTAAATATGTCATATTTACCATCCCCTTCCTTTCCTGAATGAACACAATGAGTTATCAGTACCAATCACTCACTGTATTCATTCATAACTGAAGCATTGGCTGTATGGGGCCCTGTGTCACGTTGCCTGTATGGGGCCCTTTGGTTTCTAACAGCAGCCCTGAGTACAGGTGCTTTCATTCCAATATATGTTGTCCCAATTGTTGCCTATTCCTTTGCAGGTTGCTGGTGGCCGTGTTGTGACTGTAGAAAGCACACCATCTAAGCTCACAGGAGGTCCCTTGGCTGATACAGATCTCGCCCTCAAGAGGGTCCCAATCCGAGGAGGAGCTCTACAAAAGACCCAATCTGTCAAACTGCTGAAATAAACTATTCATTGCTTCTAGGATACACTTTGGGTAGAACTGTTACTTTATACACATCATCTAAGAACTCATCGTCATGAAATAGAAGTCGTTTTAACAATACATGAATATATGCAGTGTATTTTTATGTCATAGTTGTAGGTTGAGACAAGAATCTACCAAATTGTATGATCATCCTTCCCTATCATTTATTGCATCTGAACCCAACTTTATTGAGTGATATATTAGGAGTGTATATAAGAGCTATGGTAGTCCTTAAAGTGGTACTGTCATTAAAACTTCAGGAAAGGGTGGAAAAATGGTTGGTGCTTCTGAAAGTGTCCCCACTAGGGGGATTTCCCCTCATTTTCTGTTCTGTTGACAGGTGTCATTGAGAAAGATTGTGACTTATTGCAACTATCACGAGAAAAGGAGGTATGGGGAAATCACCCACTGGGGTGAAATCTGTCAATGGTGGGATTTCCACCTACCCTGCGGAGATTTGCCTTCACTGTCTGTCATGTCTCTGGAACAAGAGTTGAAGGGATATCTTCCCACAGGGAAAACAGACAGCTGTGACAGAGCTTCTGCTATTTTCCAATTGTGAACAAATAAAAGATTTGGCTAGGCCTGTTGGGAAGTTAAACGGTAACTCCACTTTTGTGGAAAAAAAAAATCAAAAAAGAAAAGAAAAAAAAAAAGAATGTAGCAAATACAATTGCTACACAAGCCATATTGTAATTTAAAGAAGAACTGTAGTCTGCTCACATAATTTGTAATAAATACTTCTTTACCATTCTGAAGCTTTCTTCCAACAACTTTGCAATTTTTTTTTTATATACTATGATTCTGTACTTGCCAAATATGCTGCAGAAATTTCCCTTGACTGAGTCTGGCTGCAACCATTTTAACTGTGGGCAGCTGTAGCTGCAGCCTGTTAACCTCCTGGATTTACAAAGGCACACAGAGGCCCACATGCAGCTCTCATTGGCCCTCTTATGACTCATCCCCCTCTCCCTTCCTGGCAAACTCTCACAGAGTTAGAGAGAGAGCTGTGCATGATGTCATAAGCCTAGGCTAATGACCAGACAAGAAACAGGAAGTGGGCTGTATAAGGTATTTACTGGCAGAAAGAAAGGTTTTACTATCCAAAGTTAAAACAACAAGGGCAGAAGATTTAATAGATGGAAAGTTAAAAAGAGGTCCGCTTTAATGTTCTTATAAATGACCTTTCCTTTCAATCTTCAGTGCTGTAAATTTCTGTAAAATATGGCAGCCTAGGGGTTTTCTGTACACAACTTCCACAGAAATGTAAGTTCCTGCTCTTGTAATTGGGTCCCGGAATTTCCCAGAAGTCTGCACCAAGATACATGTCAGACTTTAGGCACCCTCTGCAACAGAAATGTTTTTGGTGAGATGCTCCCTAAGGCTGGTTTCACACAGGTGGTCTGATCAGGTCCACCTGTCAGTTTTCAGGCGTACCTGATCAGACCAGCCATTGCTCTCCATGGAGCCGCAGATGTCAGCGGACAGATACCCGGTGGCATCCAATCCGATCCTGTCCACCAAAAACAAACGATTGGGGGATCCATTCCCCATCCGTCCATCAGATCGGATGACAGTCGGATGGAAATGGACTGCTCTCCTCCAACCGTTTAACGGAGAACAGTGGGGCTGTGTCCGTGTCTGCTCTGCATAGTGGAGCAGACATGGACCTGTTATCTGCCTGCTCAGCGGGGATCAACGGAGAGTTCCCCTGTTGAGCAGGCGGATGCGCTTTACAGAGTCCGCTCTGTGTCAAACCAGCCTTAGGGTTAATCACTTCTAAAGGAATGCTGACGCTGCAACTTTTTTTTTTATATAGGTATAGGGTTGGTGGCGCTGCCCGTCACTCGAAGAGTGATCCTCCACAGTGAATCACTCTTTCTGGGTGAGTGTGCAAGCAGGGATGGTGTTTTTTACTTCCGTCACCTAAAAGGTGAACCACTATTTGGGTCGATTGTCCCAGGTGGACAGTGGGGGTAAGGAGTATTATCCATGTTCTCCTTACCAAAGGATATTTACTTATTAGTTTTTGCTCCTTGTCAGTGATATTTTATTCCTGTGATTACTTTAAGCTATAAAGTTAAATGTGCAAGTACAAGGTTTGTGATATATTTCTTATCTGGTCTACATGTGCCTTCCACTTGAATTGGAAATCTCCCACATGAAGGCCCTGACCATGCGTGACTGATGATTCCTTGTAAACAAAATATGAGGTCAGCTGATCAGCAACCCTCATTGTTCCTCTTCTCCGGATAGCTGTGATTCCTGCACCACATGCCAGCTTAATGTCTACTAACCCCTAACCAGAGGATACCCTATAGCAGGGGTGTCAAACTCAATTTCATCGTGGGCCGCATCAGCATTATGATTGCCCTCAAAAGGGCCGGTTGTATCTGTAAGATTAGATGTCCAGCGCATCCCCTCCCCTTACATTAGATGTCAAGAGCCACCCCACCCCATCAGAAGTTGAGTCCCCCACTCTCCCTTACATCACAGTGTACCCCCCTTTCCTTATACTGCTGCTGGGAAGAAGATGGATGCATTGCTTGAAAGCAGAAAGTAAGGGTCTGGAGGAGGACCAGAGGAGGGCTGGAGCTCTCCTGCAGCTGCAGGAGAGGTGTGCGGGCCACATGAAATGGCCTAGAGGGCCGGATTTGGCCCGCGGGCCTTGTGTTTGACACCTGTGCCCTGTCGGAAGCTGCAGAGGTGTTCATTGCAACGTATCTACTCGAGTTGGAGAACTCCTGGAGGGGCTAAGGTGTCCAGAAACCCCAGCATCTATTGAGCTAAGGAGGAGGTAATCATCCCGTGAACTGCCTGGACACTCACTACACCTTTGTCTACCCCTTGCAGGGGTGCAGGGTTCTGGTAAGTGGGGAACTGAAGGGGAGCACGGTAGTTACTTGTTTTATGGTACATTCTTGGCCAAAATCAGGCACGGACCACTTTGGTTAAAGCACAAAAGTCACTGGAGATTTTGACACTACATGCAATACGTTTTGGACTTTAAAATAGAAATATCAATTTAATTGTACCAGATTCTGTTTTTTAAGAAATTTTTCACTGGACTTTTATCACTCTTTTTTTCATATTATTGTTTATTTTGTCTGCAATCTTTTAAGTTCATCGTTTATCACTTTCTAAGATTGCATTTATATTTTTCACAAGGAATCATCAGTCACGCATGGTCAGGGAAGCCACATGTAGACCAGATAAGAAATGTATCACAATCTTGTACTTGCACATTTAACTTTATAGCGTAAAGTAATCACAAGGAGCCCAAACTAATATGTAAATATCCTTTGGTAAGGAGAACACGGATTATACTCCTTACCCCCACTGTCCACCTGGGACAATCGACCCAAATAGTGGTTCACCTTTTCGGTGACGGAAGTGAAAAACACCTTCCCTGCTTGCACACTCACCCGGAAAGAGTGATTTACTGTGGAGGATCACTCTTCGGGTGACGGGCAGCGCCACCAACCCTATACCTATATAAAAATTATTTTCAAGGGGGTTCCAGTTGGGACCACATCAATGGAGGCAGCAGCCCAGCCCACACCTAAGCGCGGAGTACAATCAAATATACTGCAACTTTTCTCATTTGAACCATGGAAGTGCATCTGCTGATTAAAATGAATTAGTCACTTCCATTCAGAATCCGTATTCAAAAGAAAAAACTGCTTTTTCTTCAGAGCAGAAACGGGTAAGAAACTGCAAAAAAGTTTGTTAAAATCCTTACAATGTACATCGATCACCCAGAGGGGTATGTTTTTTTGTTTTGAGTGTTTTTTCTCAACGAAAGTGGAGTTTCTCTTTAAATAAAAAAAAAAAGTTAGCTGTACATTCTGTAAAAAGCTATAGAAAAATAAAAGGTAACATGAACTATATTTATATTATTAATGGAAATGTCTTTTTGTATAGCTTTAACTAATTCCTTCTTGAAGCTATTATTAATTCACATACACAAGTCCTGCTGCTTACAGGTTGTCATATGAATGCTGTTTGTAAACATCACTAATTATATTGTCTTGCACATACCAGCAATAAATCATTAGCATTATAGATCCACAAGTGACTTTTATAGGTTAACAAGTTTGGGAGGTCCTATCTGAATGTGAATTTGAAGTTAAATAAGATCAGGTGATTTTCTATATTTATTTAGTTATTAATGATTGCAGGTATTTGTAAAGCACTGTCAATGTAAGCAACACATTATATACTATTCATTTACACCAATCCCTGTCCACAAGGAGCTTACAATCTAAGGTCCCTACCTTACACACATACATACATACATACATACATACATACACTAGGGTCAATTTAGACAGAAGCCTACAAGTATGACTGTGGGGTGTGAAAGCAAACCCATGTAAGCACAAAAAGAACATGCAAACTCTATGCAGATAGTGTCCTGGTGGGAATTCAGACTGAGGACCCCAGTGCTGCAAGGGAGATATTCTTACTACTGAGGCACTCTTCTGCCCTCTTATATGTTGTTACTGACCCATAACACTATGCTGAAATTCCAAAGGATGCGCAAATAAGCTTGGTTCAGACTTTTCATTGTACCTACAATAAAGTGACCAGATTTTTTTAATGAAACCTGGGGACATGTTATTTTTACTAGTAATGGCGCCAATCAGCGACTCTCTGCCCGTCGCTGCCCACCTCACAGCCTGTCAAATCTTACTCTCCGGGCCCCGGCTACTACTGGGTGGGGGGCGGAGGAAGATCACTCCACCAGGGAAGGCATGGAGATAAGCAGCCCGGAGGCTGGCCGGGGCTTGAGCCAAGGCAGAAGAACATGCGAGTGGAGCTGAATGGGCATGCGCCCGAAACTGAAGAAATATTCCCTCCGCTCCGACCAGCACATGATCATCAGAAAGGGGCACAGATAATGGAAAAAAAATGCACACCCCCTTAAACTAGGAGGAGCAGCGGAGCGGGGGTGTGCAATTCAGATTTTTTTTTTTATTCTGCACTGACTGTCTTTGAAATTACCCCAACTCCTGTTCAAATCCAATCCGGGGACAAAACTGGGGACAGACTTGGTCCGGGGACAGTGTCCTCAATCCAGGGACTGTCCCCTGAAACCGGGGATGTCTGGTCACCCTAACCTACAAACCCCATCAGCTGCCCTAATGTAGTACATAGGTGAACTGAGCTGTTGAGTGGCAAATATTTGTTATGTTCAGCAAAGAGTGCGCTAATGTCAGAAACATACATATGTGACATTCCAACCAATGAAGCCTTATCGATCCCAGTATGTTCTGAAGCTTTGCCGATATATGTGGTTGACCCATTTAGAGCTGCCACAATAGCAGTATATGAAGTGCACCTTTTCCCTTGTCAACTGCAGGCCTTTCCTCATATGGATGATAACAATATTATGCATTCAAGTGTGTGACATAAAAGACATGACCACAATAGACCTACTACTATAGTTACTTGAATACAAGGTACTTGGCACAGCTAGTTTAGCCTTTCATCTCTACTGCTCTGATGACACAGTTCAGGATATCGATCCAGTTAAAGTGGTGTTCCGGAATTACAGACACTAATACACAGTCTCCACATGATTTAGTGTTATAGTATTTCACTTATTTAATCAGGATCTCTAAATGTCTACTACACATTGTAAATATCTTTAAACCCGTTCTCACAGATTCATATTTGATAATTAGCGCAATTATCTCATCCAGATATTGAATAAAAGAGGTCATTGCACTGACCCCTTTGTCTGTACGTCTGATCATTTGTATGAAGTCATTTCCCACCAGTAAATCTCAAGCCAAGACTGGACGTGTGTGTAAAGGCAACATTTTTTTGTTTTAGATATTGTGCAGAAGGGTTTTATCGCTGTCTGTGTCTCCGCTGAGGAGATTCACACCTCTTTTTGTCCTTCTGATTACTGTCGCCAATACAGAAAGTAAGGGGAAATCCAAAATATACAGTTGTCACCTGACCAAGAGGTGAGACTTAAACTACAACCAAAGGCAAAACTTTTTTCTCAAATGTCTTCCAGGACAGCATGAGATATAAGCACCCCCTCCAACAGGAACAGAAAACGCATCATCAAAGACACTTTAAAAGGATGTCCTTTCTGCTGAACTGGTCAGTTTTTAGTATTTCCTCTGTCCAGAGGGGATGCATCACCTGGAACCTGGGTGAGGGAGGCCTCTGTTTCTTTGTCATCTTTTTGTTCCACCCGCCCTTTACATACCTGGCTGCCCATAAGGTTCTTTGCTAGATTGCCCTCCAGGACCCCTCCTTGGTATGGGAAGAAGATTGCTTAGTCATCCTTTTCCTTTTGTGCCTGGTGAAGGCCATGTCTGTTAGTGGTAAACCCCCTTGACAGGGACTAACACGGCAGCTTAAAGTGATTAGTCCCTGTCAAGGGAGGACAGGGACTAATCACTGTCCCCCCTAAGATAAAGATAAAGCTGATTTATCTTAATGCATAGAATGCATTAAGATAAGCCTTCTGTGTGCAGCAGCCGCCCCAGCACCACCTAATACTTACCTGAGCCCCATCTCTACCCAGGGTTGTCCACGAGTGCCTCGGCAGTCCGGAGCTCTCCTCCTGAGTGGCTGAGACACAGCAGCAGCACCATTGGCTCCCGATGCCGTCAATCAACGTCAATTAGCCAATCAGGAGAGAGAGGGGCAAGGGCTCCGTCTCTCAATGGACACAAGGAGCTGTGGCTCGGCTCGGGTACTTTCTGTGGGGGCACTCGACAGGAGGGCCCGCGAGGGACCAGAGAAGAGGAGGATCAGGGCTGCTCTGTGCAAAACCGCTGCAAAGAGCAGAGGTAAGTATAACATGTTTGCTATTTTTATAGAAAAAAAAACAAGACTTTACAAATCACTTTAATTTCCTAGTCCAAGTGCCTGCACTGTAGGGCAGTATACAATAGACATACTTCTACAGCAGACCCTTCTTATGTGATTATATTCTGCATAGGGTGTGGTTTTATATCCCCATCATAGCTCAGACATCAGTCAATCCATTTGTGTTCTGTTGTGGCGAGTTTCAGCTTGCCCTCAGCGTAATATACAGTTTTCTTTTGGTTATATGCTTTTTTATTTTTTACATTCTACATACAGTAATGAGCAAAAGTATCGGAACTAAATAGATGGCTCATTAAAATCCTTCAATCACCCTGTTACATTGGCCACACATCCTTTAGGGACATTCATATTAGGCTTGTGCAATTCGTTTCGTAACGAATCGAAATTCGTCCGAATTTAGCAACTTTCGGACATTCGGAAGCATTCGAATTTCCGAACAAAGCAATTACGAATAAAACGGAATCCGAAATAAATTATACCGCAAAATAGCGAATGCCCGAATGTCTTCGGCATAATTCGTTATGAAAAAAGTTACGAATGTACGAATCCATACGAAGCACAATAACACTCACTCTGCTCTCTGCTTCTCCCTCACCGTGCTGAACTCCCTTTTCAAAATGGTGTACAGGGGCGGAGGCTATAGCCGCATGTAAAAAACAAAAGTAAAATACGAGATTTATAATCCATTCGAAGCAAAATAACACTCTGCTCTGCTCTCTGCTTCTCCCTCACCGTGCTGAACCCTCTCAAAATGGTGTACAGGGGCGGAGGCTATAGCTGCATGTAAAAAACGAAAGTAAAATAGGAGATTTCGAATCGTTACAAATAACCGCTATGTATTTAGAAAAGTACAAATCCATTCGAAGCACATTAGGCATAATAGGCAGCGTCGTTGTGAGAGAGACACGCAAAATTACGAATCAACGAACCCAAAAAAAGTTACGAAAGTAGGAGTTGTGTCCAGAATCAACGAAAAACAACGTACCCTACCGAAAGTACGAATTATAAATCAACTAAAAATTCAACGAAAAATGACGCTTGCGAAAATACGAATTAGTCCGAACACGAAAAATCCCGTCTAGCAAAATTACGAATGATTACGAATCAACAGGACCGAAAAGAAACGAACCGAAACTAAACAAATTTTTCCGTTGTGCACAAGAAACGAACCGAAACTAAACAAATTTTTCCGTTGTGCACAAGTCTAATTCATATCTCCCAAGTTGACCAATGCCTCACTGGGGTTTGGTTTTTGGCTTTTATAATTGGTATTGATTTTTTTGAATCAAGCCTGTGTAGCTTTGAGCTCTTATTTTCCTGATATAGCTTATACTTTTCCTTGCAGTTTGGTCTCCTGCCTTGTTTTCTCCCTGTTAAAAATGTATTATAAAAGGGTCCATTATATCTGTAATACTTATGCTCAGCCCTGTGTAAGGAGAGGGGTCTCTGTTTTTTTTTGTCCTTCCCTAGTTTGGTACGTTCTTGCTAATCATGTCATATTGTCAGAAACCATGAATCAGCCCGAGACAGAAGTACAGTTAAATCACACTTGTTTAATAATAAAAATTAAAAGGTAAACAGAGTAAGCGTAGTCAAAACATAGCCAGAGTTTAGTAACCGGATCGGGTAGTCGGCCAAGCCAATGTCAGAGAGCCAGCGATAAACGTAGTAGTACAGCTAGCAGGATCTGTAGCCAGAAGGACTGGAAGCCAAGCAAGTCTTCAACAGGAACGCAGGAGACAGTCTCTGTGATCTTGACAAAGGCGAAGGCAGAGAGCAAATGAACAGGAAGGCTTTAAGTAGGCAGAGCTGACGAGCAGGATCATCAACAGGTGGATCACTGTGGAGAGATGGGATCTGGCAATTAGCTGACACTTGAGCTGCCAGCACAGAGAAGGAAGGGCTGAGCCCAGCCCTGACAGAACCCCCTCCTCAACGACCCCTCCCCCTCGTAGGACCACCGGGCTTGAGGGGAAAACGTCTATGGAAATCATGGAGGAGGACAGGGGCATGTACGTCCGAGGATGGGACCCAAGAGCATTCCTCCGGACCTTACCCCTTCCAATGCACCAGGTACTGTATGCGCTAGCCTGTCGCAAAGCCTCCTGGACTTGTACCCACGGAGATGTTCCTCTAACGCAGTAATACTCTGAGGAACAAACGAGTCAGGCAACATGGAAGGTTGGAAACCATAGTTCGCCATAAATGGGGACAAACGGGAAGCAGAATTCAGAGCGCTATTGTGAGCAAACTCCGCTCATGGTAAGAGGACTAACCAGTTGTTGTGATGGTCAGAAATATTACAACGCAGGAATTGCTCCAAGGACTGATTGGCTCGTTCTGCGGCCCCATTAGACTGCGGGTGATACGCAGAGGAGAAAGCAAGCTGAATTCCCAACTGTGCACAAAAGGATCGCCAGAACCGGGACACAAACTGACTTCCCCTGTCTGAGACAATGACCTTGGGTAGGCCATGTAAGCGAAAGATCTCCCGAGCAAAAATGGAAGCCAGTTCCTTAGACGTAGGCAACTTCTTAAGTGAATTACAGTGAGACATTTTTGAGAACCGGTCTACCACCATAAGGATAACTGTGTTGCCCTGGGAGTTGGGTAACTCCACAATGAAATCCATAGACAGGTGGGTCCAGGGCCTCTCTCCATTGGGTATGGGTTGTAGGAGACCCACTGGAAGGTGTCGTGGAGTTTTACTCTGGGCACACACGGAACAGGCAGCTACGAAGGCGGTTACATCAGCACGTAGACTAGGCCACCAGAATTGTTGGGAAATGGCCCAACAGAGTTGATTCTTCCCAGGGTGGCCAGCAGCCTTGGGAGAATGGGAAGTCTGGAGCACGGCAGTACGGAGACTCTCGGGATCAAAGCAGCGGTCACAAGGTTTCTCAGGAGGGGCATTGGCCTGAGCAGCAAGAATTTTGTCTCCCAAAGAAGAAGTGAGACTGGTGCAAACCGTAGCCAGAATACGATCAGGAGGAATCACAGGAACCAGAACTGACTCCATCTTGGAAGTGGAGGAAAATTGTCGTGACAAGGCGTCAGCCCTTACATTCTTAGTACCGGGTAAGAATGAGACAATGTAATTAAAACTCGACAAGAAAAGAGCCCATCGTGCTCTTCTGGGAGAGAGGCGCTTAGCCTCAGACAAGAATGTGAGATTTTTATGGTCAGTAAGAATGAGAACCGGCACAGTGGTACTTTCGAGGAGATGTCTTCATTCTTTCAGGGCTAAAATGATCGCCAACAGCTCTCTGTCACCAATCTCGTAATTGCACTCCGCAGGTGATAATTTCTTGGAAAAGAAGCCACACGGATGCATAGCGCTGTCAGAGCTAGGACGTTGAGACAGAAGGGCGCCAACTCCAGTCTCAGAAGCATCAACTTCAAGGATAAAAGGTAACGTAGGATCGGGATGTGCCAACACAGGAGCAGAAACAAAGGCAGTCTTAAGACTCTCAAAAGCCTTAATGGACTCTGGAGACCAACTCTGTGGGTTACCGTCCTTTCTGGTCATATCAGTCAGGGGCTTGACCAGAGACGAAAAGTTACAAATAAACTTCCGATAATAGTTGGCAAATCCAAGAAAATGCTGCAGAGGACGTAAACCCATGGGTCGAGGCCACTGTAGGACAGCAGAAAGTTTCTCTGGGTCCATCTAAAAACCAGCCGTGGAAATTACATAACCCAGGAATTTGACCTGTTTCTGATGGAATTCACACTTCTCCAGTTTACAATAGAGATTCTTCGCTCTTAGTTTTTGAAGCACTTGACAGACATCTGTGTGGTGGCTCTCCAGGGACTTGGAAAATATGAGGATATCGTTGAGATAGACCACCACACATAACTGCAATAAATCTCGGAGGACATCGTTAATAAACTCTTGGAAAACTGCCGGAGCATTACAGAGGCCAAAAGGCATTACGAGATACTCATAATGACCTGTTCTGGTATTAAAGGCAGTTTTCCACTCGTCGCTCTCCTTAATCCTCACGAGATTGTATGCCCCTCTAAAATCAAGCTTCGTGAAAACCGTTGCTCCCTTGAGGCGGTCAAATAACTCTGTAATCAACGGAATCGGATAGGCATTCTTAAAGTGGTTGTAAACCCACTTTTTAAACAAAGACCTACAGGTAAGCCTAGATTAAGGCTTACCTGTAGGTGCATGAAATATCTCCTTAACCTACACGGTTAAGGAGATATTTGTATGTAAATGCGGCGACGCTGACGTCACCCCATTCACAAATTCGGCTAGGTCGCAACATTCGACGACGTAGCCGAATTCGACAGCTCACGCGCGCATGCGCGGAGTCACGTCTTCGCCGCTCCGGCCAATCACAGCGCCAGAGCGGCGCTGTGATTGGCTGCAGCGGCGATACCCGGAAGTAACATTCCGGCTATCGCCGCAGCGATGGATGCGGCTAGAGGAGGGACACGGACGACTTCGGGGGCCCCGATCAAAGGTAAGTGGTACATAATGAGCTAGTATGCTAGTCATACTAGCTCATTATAGCTTTGTCTTGCAGGTAAGTAAAAAAAAAAAAATTTGTCTACAGGGTTTACAACCACTTTAATGGTGAGACGATTGAGACCCCTATAATCAATGCAAGGTCTCAGTTCACCACTCTTCTTCACAAAAAAAACAGCACCAGCAGGAGACGAGGATTTGCGGATGAAACCTTGAGAGAGTGCGTCTGCAACATACTCCTCCATGGCCTTATCCTCCAAGACCGACAAAGGGTAAACCCGGCCACGAGGGGGTATGGCACCAGGTTGAAGGTCAATTGCGCAATCATACGACCGGCGTGGAGGCAAAGTACCGGCTTGACCCTTCTCAAAGACATCGCTAAAATCGCGATACTCCTCCGGCAAGGGAGGAGAGTGAAGAGGTGCACAGGACCTTGGCTACCTTTTGAAAGCATCTCTTACTGCATTGTGGTGACCAGGACAGAACCTTAGCACAGAGCCAAAGGAAGGGTTGTGCCTCTGTAACCAAGGATAACCAATAACCAGTGGGAACTTAGGTGAGGAAATAACTTGGAATTGGATTATCTCATGGTGAAGAGCCCCTACGGCCATGGACAACGGAACAGTCTCATGAGTCACATGGGCAGGCTGCAGAGGTCTCCTGTCAAGAGCCTCAATGGCAAGTGGAGTGTCACGCAGCTGTAGCGGAATCGAGTGCTTTGATACAAAGGCAGCATCAATGAACAGGCCTGCAGCCCCGGAGTCGATTAGAGCCTGTATCTCGACGGACGACTCAGCCCACGACAGGGTAACCAAAACCAGGGGCTTATCCTTCTGGGAAACTGGAGACAAAACAAGGCTAACTAAGGTCTGTCCATAACAGGATCTCAAGGTTTGGGCGTTCCCTGGACGGGTAGGACAAGACTTCAAAAAGTGACCAGCCTGGCCACAAATTATGGGTAACTCAGGACCACAGGTTTTTGCGCCTCACATAGAGGGTTTGCCCAGGCCAAGGCTCTGTCAGAAAGCAAAGATATCACGAAACACACTTTGCTTCTGTCCGTGGGAAACGCCTGGATCAGCATCTCAAAGTATATCTCAACCTGGTTGAGAAACCCTCTGTACTGAACTGGATCACCCCCAAATCGCTGGGGAAGCGGAGCGGAACCAGACATACCTCTTATAGAGGTAATACTCGAGGCGGGTGCCTGCACAGAGACTACCAGAGCGGCCACAGTGGAAGATTCTAGACGAGCCGTGTGACTCAGGAGCGTCTGTATAGCCATGGCAAACTGATCCATGTGGTGATCCAGGTCATCCAATCTGGAAAAAATATTACCAACAAGTGGATTGGCTGCATCTTCTGAATTCATGGCCTTCGCCTACTGTCAGAAACCATGAATCAGACCGAGATGGAAGTACAGTTAAATCACACTTGTTTAATAATAAAAATAAAAAGGTAAACAGAGTAAGCATAGTCAAAACATAGCCAGAGTTAAATGAAACCGGGGAAAGCTCCGGGTCCTGACGGGTACACGTTACAGTATTATAGAATACTGCTTCCAACACTAGGTCCCCGTCTCCTAAAAGTTTTTAACGAAACTGGGGAAGGGGGTGCATTCGCCAGAGATACCTTGAATGCGCACATTTCGGTGATATGGAAGGACGGGAAAGACCCGGCGATATGTGGGAGTTACAGACCCATATCGCTGCTCAATGTCGACCTTAAACTATTTACGAAAATACTGGCTAACCGACTTGCACTACACCTGCAGCATCTTATACATTTAGATCAGGTGGGCTTTATACCATCGAGGGAAGCTAGAGATAGCACCACTAAAGTGTTAAATCTGCTACATATTGTAAAACACAAACAAATTCCTTGTGTTCTCCTGAACACTGACGCCGAAAAGGCGTTTGACAGAGTCAACTGGCCATACCTGTTTACTGTCCTGAGAGGAGTAGGTCTAGGAGAGAAAATGCTCAACCGCATAGCCAGCATTTACAGTAATCCGACAGCCCAAGTGAAGGTGAACGGAGTATTGTCAGATGCTCTCCCTATAAATAATGGTACGCGACAGGGATGTCCATTATCCCCCTTGTTGTATGCACTTTCAGTGGAACCATTGCTTTCCACAATCAGACTTAATACTGACATTCACGGCATATCGGACGGACGGCGACGACATAAAATATCGGCGTATCCCGACGACATGTTCTTCTCATTGACTGATCCAGGGACATCACTTCCCAATCTACTTAAAGAACTAGACACATTTGGGAAACTGTCCAATCTCAAAATTAACTATAATAAATCTGAGGCCATGGGAATATCAATACCAACACAAGACATCACTACCCTACAAGCGAGCTTTAAGTTCCGTTGGACCTCGTCCATATTGACTTACCTGGGTACGAAGATCCCTTCAGACCTGTCACGAATTTATGAAGCTAACTTCCCCCCCCTACTGACAAAAAATAAAGTCCTATTGGAGAAATGGCACAAAGGGATACACTCCTGGTTCGGGAGGTGCAATTTAATAAAAATGAGTATCCTACCCAAAATTCTATACCTGTTTCAGGCCCTGCCGATTAGAATACCCCCCAGCTACTTTAGGCAAGTGCAGGCGGTGTTCACCAGATTTGTGTGGGCAAACAAAAAACCACGACTACCGCGAGCCTTGCTGACGGCTCCTAAACAACATGGAGGGCTAGCACTCCCAGACGTCAAACGGTACTACCAGGCTATACACCTTGGGAGGGTGGTGGACTGCTCACGACACCAAGAGCTGAAACTGTGGGCTCAGGTAGAACAAAGTCAGACGGTGACACCGTTAGGGACAGCAATTTGGTGTTACGACTCACTGCCCACAGAGATTAAGACACATCCCTTGATCGGGAACACTCTGAGACAATGCAGACAGGCGACCCTTCAGACCGCACAGACAACTAAGAAATCCCCTATGACTCCAATTATTGGGAACCCTAACTTCCCCCCGGGGAACTCCCCCTCGAATTTCCAGGCGCTAAGAGGAGGCGACCAAACACTAGCGGGCGCATTTGTGATTCAGGATAGATGGCCTACCATGGGGGAGTTGACGGACCCGAATGGCAGTTACCAACTGCCATTTTGGAACGCGGCCCAGTTGCACCATTTCCTACACAGCATCTCAGAACCCTACCTCTACGCTAGACAGAGGACTCCGTTTGAGGAATTCCTAACGGGGAGGGAACCTTTGGCGCAGGTCCTGTCAAGCATGTACGCTCTGCTGAACACACCGTCGGGAGCGCCGAATTTGGCGTGCTTTGATGGGTGGGAAGCAGACCTGCAATGTACCTTTTCAACGCCGCAGAAACAGATCATGATAGACCTTGCCCTTAAATCCTCCATCTGCACTAAAATGCAGGAAACAGGCTACAAAATTTTGACTAGGTGGTACTACACGCCCAGTCGGCTACATAAGATCTTTCCCGAATCATCTGAGCTATGCTGGAGGTGTCAGGGGGTAAGGGGGACATTGTTACACATGTTCTGGTCCTGCCCGTTGCTAACAACCTTTTGGGCTGTGGTCCGCACCACGTCCCAAAAGTTTACAGAATTCCAAATCCCGGATGACCCAGCATTCTTCTTACTCCACTTATCTACCCTTTCTCCCAAGAGATGCAGGAAATCCTTACTGAGACACCTGACGAATGCAGCAAAGGCCTGTATCCCACTGTTGTGGAAACAACAATGCCCACCGACCGCAGCACTGTGGTTGCGGAAGGTGGAAGACATAAACAAACTGGAAGACCTTATACTGACCTCACAGGATAAACGTGAAATCTATAAGAAGACCTGGGATTTGTGGAACATTTTCATCCTATCGGATGAAGGGAAAGCCCTTCTAGGGACCTAAATTTCACCATGAATCTGCTCAATCTCACTAGTAAATTGGAGTACGACCCGATACCAATCTGTGGAGACAGGCGGCTACCCACTCCCTCCCCCCCCCCATCTCGACCCTTTCTGACCTGTGCTTATTCCCTTTTCTTTTCTCTTCTCTATATCCTCTTTAAATTACAATCTAGTGGACTATATAGACAGCTTACGGGGTGAGACCGAGGTGGCTAACCTCACCCTGGTCCAGAGACCAATGAAACACAAGAAGTTGAAGCAATAATAGAAGGATAACAGGCTGACATAATGTATTGCTAATGTCTGTAAATCGATCTGGGAGGCTGTGACCTTCACTGAAGTTATATGATTGTAAGCTTGTTGGGGCTTGGGCCTCATTTCCTGTTCTCCTTTTCTTTTTTCTTCTTGAAAAATTTAAATAAAACTTATATTTGAAAAAAAAAAAAAACATAGCCAGAGTTCAGTAACCGGATCGGGTAGTCGGCCAAGCCAATGTCAGAGAGCCAGCGATAAACGTAGTAGTACAGCAAGCAGGATCTGTAGCCAGATGGACCGTAAGCCAAGCAAGTCTTCAACAGGAACGCAGGAGACAGTCTCTGTGATCTTGACAATGGCAAAGGTAGAGTAGAAGTGAGCTGAAAGGCTTTAAGTAGGCAGGGCTGACGAGCAGGATCATCAACAAGTGGATCACTGTGGAGAGATGGGAGCTGGTAATTAGCTGACAGCTGAGCTGCCAGCACAGAGAAGGAAGGGTTGAGCCCAGCCCTGACACATATGCTCTCCTGGAAGACGTTAGGGAAAGCCTGAGTTAAACTTATCGGTAACTCTATTTCCACGAGTCTTCCAGGACAGCAAGATTTCCAACCTTCTTTTTCTGTTTGTATATGTTTTGTTCAGGTTTTGTCCTTTTGGCTCTTGTTTAAACCTGACCAGTTCGGCAGAAGGACTTCCTTTTAAAATGTCTTTGGCGAGAGTTTAGAATCGCTGTCAGGTTTTTATTGCTGCCTGTGTCCTTGGTAGAAAGATTCTCTCTCTTTATTTGTCCCGATCACCAAAGTCACCAGGAATGGAAGTGAGGGTAATTTCAAAATGAGGAGTTGCCAACAAAATAAAAGTAGAGGGAGAAACTTCCAATGGGGACACTTGACACATAACAGGGAATTTCTCTTAAATTGAAAACATATCCTCTCACTTCCTATTGAGAGACATTATGGGAAACAAACGTTCACGTGACAACTGTCTGAGACAGGAAATCTCATCACTTTAGTGATATTTCCTCATTCCAGGTCTCCAGGGTAGGAAGTAAAGAGAAATCTGTATACCAGGACACAGACAGCAAAGAATAACCTTTCCTGCTTTGTTCAAAACCAAATAAAAAAAATTTGGGCTATACTGTACATGCATTATAAGTTGGAAATCTTCTCCCCGCACCTGCTGTCACAATTTGAAAAAAACCTGGCCGTGCGGGTCTCCACATACACGGCAGTGTCCTCTGTGAATGAATGAACTACATGTACCAACAGCCTTTGTGGCTGGCGGCTTGTAGTTCTCAATGAACTACCAGGGCGTTGGTGAGTGCTGTAGTAGTTCATCGATTCTTCCTGTTATTCAGTAACTGCCTGCCTGTAAGAGGTACGGGCAGACAGCTACACAGAGAGTTTGCAGGAACCTGAGATTGCACCTGTGATCTGCTGATAACTGGTACAATGCTTTTAAAGGCTCCTAAAAAATAAAATACATGCACATTTTTTTACCTGCAAAAAATGTGCATTTTTTTTTTAAAGGTGAAGTTATCCTTTAATACTTATCTTTTTCAGAAGTCTTTCGGTTGGTCATGTGACGTGCAGAGTTTTCTTACACTCATCAATTTTTCTCCCATTATGTTCTCCCTCATTCAGTTATAGTCAGCCTGTGTAGAACAAGGGCAATCACGCTTCTTGGTCCGACCATTGGTTTTGATTGACTGTGGCTCCTGTATTCAGTACTGTTGCCAAAGCAGAAGCTGTTGTGTTCCTTTTTAAGACAATGCCCCCAGGCCTTGGAGCTAGGGGGAGGAGACTGAGTAGTCATGTGACCGTTGATAAAATAAGGAGAAGGCATTTTACAGTTTTTTTTTTAAAGAGTTTTTGTACAAAAACAGGAAAGCAGCAAATTACAGATATTGTTATACAGAAAAAAAAAAATCTCTATAAACATTGCTTTTCCAGCACAGAACAATCCGTCCATGTATCTTACATCGATAGTCCTATAAGTACATATAGCTTTTTATTTTAAAAGAACGAGCAAACAAAAAAAAACAATAAAATAAAAAAAACATAAGGGGGTAATTACCTCAGAACCATTGTGGAGTGTGCTATTTACCCGTCTGCTTATTTTATACTACTGTTGGATGTGGTCTTCTGAATACATACACTTAACTAATAGTTAGCTTGCTGCCCCCATCTGTCACTGTATCCATAGAATCTACCCCTTTGGCCCAGGTTTTATTAAATTTTTTTGGACATCCCCTACCATCATAAGTCATTTTGTATAGTGTGACATTGGCATTGACTAGGGCTTTCCGGGCTGATAATGTAAGATACTCATTCCTAATCCAGTGGATTGCAATCAGTTTTCAAACATAGAAAAATAACAGGGTTCTCATATTATTGTCCATAAGCTCGTCTTCAATTATTCCCAAAAGTCCCATCATAGGACTACATATATTTGGAAGGTCAAAAGTGTCTGCAATGAACTGAGTGACCTGAGACCATAGGGGACGAACTCTACTGCATTCCCAAACCATATTTAAAAAGGATCCTTCCATTGTACGATATTTATGACGGTTAGGAGTTTCTCTCCTCCCCATTTTATATCATCTAAGAGGCGTATAGTATATTTGGTGTACATATCTCAATTGTATCATCTTATCCCTGGCTGAAATGACCGTGGTCATATACGAGACAAGCACTCCCTCCCAAAGTTCTTCCGTCAGTTCTGGTATGATAATGTGCCATCTATTCCTAATCCTGTTTTTTTTTTACTTTTAACCTCTATTAAAGTACAATAGTAACTAGAAATCAGTTTGGAGTGTTCAGGACTTAATAAGAGTTTTTCTAAGTTCATATTAGCCAGTGTAATTGGTTCAGTCCCAAACTGAGAGAGTGTGCTGCATGTTGTAGTCTTATATATTAAAACCACCAGGTATCAGGTATACCCAGCTCCATTTGTAGTTGTGCAAAGGATTTGAGTCTACCTATGTCATATAGTTGATGAAGATATTTGATCCCAAACTGAGACCATCTGTACCCAAAAAATTAACTTAGACAAAGTGGACCATTGGGAGATAAATGAAGGGGTTGGTCAGCAATATGTTTTAGGCATATCCCCAATATTCGTTTAGAAGACTTAAGTATATCCTTGCCCTCTAACATAGGTACCTCCCCTCTGTAGAAGAAATTCAATAGGGCCTCATATGTGGAAGCAACTGCTGCCTCCACTGCTACTGACGCATTATGCATTGGCAGAAACATCCGCCAATGAATGAATACTAGTTGAGATGCAAAGTAGTATAGACGAACATCTGGCAACGCTAGTCCTCCCCGATCAACTGGCAGTTGCAAGACATCCAATGAAACCCTTGATGCCTTGGAACCCCATAAAAAAAAGTTTAGCAAAGAGGGGGCGAAACACGTCAAGCGGAGGAGACCTAGTGATGGTTGTTTGCACGCCAAGGCGGCATTTTTTTGTAAGTTTTTATGATTTTGATGCAAGTGTAATGATTTTGGCTTTTTACAAATAAATTAAGCAGTATTATACTATATATCCTTTTCTCTTCATTACCATACTTCTATAATATGGATATCCGATCACTGGGAGAGTTTAGAAAGTGATATTTATATCTGGATATAGGATATACCTGACATCTTTAACTCATCGATGGAAGAAAAGTGATATCCTCACCTATACACAGAATACATCCAGCAGTCCTAGTCATTGGTGGAAGGCGATATTACAACCCTAATACCAGGCGTATTTAAAGATTATTGTTGGTGAGTGGGGACCCAGGAGGGGGGCATGGAGTGTCACAGAGATCTGCACCAACTGCATAAGTTGCACAAGTTCAGCACACTCTATATGATTGCACTTTATATGTTTGCACTATAACTGCACTAAGCACTTTATATTATTAATTAATACCATGATATTGACTAAATCAACGTAGGAACTTTACTATTTATTGTTTGTTGGAGCAGCGCTAAGTATAATATCCACATTTCATTCACTTGAGTTTTTTTTTACCTTGCACTACAGAAGCAGCCCAAAATACACATTTGTATTATTTTTATTCAATTTACTTTAACAATTGTCTCCATAGTGGGGGTATCTCTATTATTATTTATATCTTCCTCATAGGTAGGACAGTCTGCCAAGGAGTATAATAAAAGTCAGAATATTTCCCAGTCATCCTGACTATATGCAAACTTAACTGCTATGAGTTAACAGAAAGTTCTGAGCAGTCTAACAAGGCTCCTGGTCAGCGACATGCAGCAAAGAGGTTGGTTTTTCAGCGGTTAGCAGCTGGGCTAGGGTGCCCCCTAGCATCTAGCCAGCAAGAGACATCTGTGGGAGTAGTGAAAAAATGGACCTTACCTCTATCCACTACTCGCAATTTAGCAGGGTAGAGCATACTGTATACCATCTGTAAATCCCGGTGCCTTCTTTTAACAAAGCCATTTCTCACAAAGCTAGCACGTTGTTTCTGTGTAGCTTCAGAGAAATCAGGATATATAGAGATGCGGTTTCCATTATACTGTAACTCTCACAGTGATCTTGCAGCTTTTAGAATATTTTCACGATTTTAAAGTGTAATATACGTGCATCATCGGTCGTGGTTGGGTTCCTGGTGGCGGGGGTCTCGAAGGAATGCGGTGTACTCGCTCTATGGCAAATAGGCGAGAAAAAGTGGCCTCTTCCATATTATCTTTAAGCCATTATTCAAGAAAATGCTCGGGTTGTTTGCCCTCCACTCCCTAAGTAAACCCCACAAAAATGGATATTATTACGCTTTGGCGGTCTTCCATATCTCCCAACTTGTCAGTGTAGGCAGCTACCTCCTTTTGAATATTTTGTACCGAGCCTTCCAAGGGGTGAGCTGTGTCTTTGAGGTCACTAATTCTCTGCTGCTAAGGCCCTTTCCTTGACATTATGCATGTCTTGCTTGAGAAAGAGAACATTTTAGTTCTAATGCCATCAATGTGTTCTGTCAGAGTAGTTTGGCATGTTTGTATGGCCTCCATAATTTGTTTTAGTGAGAGCTCTATGTCTCCCCCCCCCCCCCATCCCTATGCCTTCCGTGTCTCCCTGGGGCAGCCTGTCTAGGGAAATAACCCTCTTCAGACTACGGTTTCTGCGGGGCAGGGGGCTTAACGCCAGAGATTCGGTGGGCATCAGATCATCTGCATGCCGCTGCTGTGTGCTGCCTTCTCCACATGTCTCCTCACTGCTGCCGCCATCTTAAGATCCCCATGCAAACCGAGCCAGGCGCTCTCTGGCGGATTCCACAGGGGTAGGACCGTATTTCACCATGTGGTTAGTGCCGGACACCCGTTGGTGTGAAGGTTTGGTGTCTCAGACTTCCAGGATCATCACAGGATTAATCGTCCCTGCTGGAGCTCTGGATCTCCGCTGCTCACATACCAGCTGCTATTTATTTTTAACTTTTCCCCTACATGGCATAGTTAGGAAAAAGTTATGCCACTATGTGTTTTGTATTGTGATGGGGAAATTTCATATTTCCTTATTAAAATTGTCTCAAGATATCTTGGTTACCTACCTGACCTCATACCAAAGGGATGTCATTACAAATTGACTGGCACCAAGTCCTTAAAAGGTCATGTTGTCTGCATGGGGGTTTGTCATTTGCTTACATACAAGTCCTGTATATACTAAAGCTAAACCTTTAAACCTTGGATATCAGAATATCAGGCTCATCTCAGAGCTGCTATCATGCCGTGTCTGATTTTTATTCTGTGCCACACCATGAAAGCGGGGGGGGGGGGGGGGGCACTCCGTGGTGGAAAAGGCATCTTTAGTTAAGTATTCTTTTTATATTTTCTAATGTTATTTCATTTGTCATCTGTATCTGTCCTTACTTAATTAAATGTTATACCTATAAGTATTTGTGTGATCTCTCTTTGCACATCTCAAATAAAACCCCACAAAACGTAAACTATCACGTTACCATGATAAAACATATTGCTTGACTTTATAGATACCTCAACAACAGGAGACGTATATGAAAATGCTGGATGCCTGGTCAGTAGGCTGATCAAGTAGCATTTTCAGAATGTGGGTAAGAATGCAATCAGGGTGTTTTATATCAGGTTTGATTTTTTTTTAAAAATGCACTAAGTACACACTTTTTGCAGTTCTTGAATACCAAAAATATTTGTAATCTTTATTTCATTCAGATATATAAATAAGTTACATAATCGTAAAATACTGAATCCGTTTTATGTACCCTTAGAAATGACAGATCTATTCCCAGCAGCCATTATCAAGAATATAGCTGAAACAATTTCAATGCCAACTTTATATAAATTCATGACACGTTTGGTTGGATGTAATTGGGCGATCGGCGGCCTACCTGAGAATAATCTGACATAAAAACATTAGAAAGAAGGCAACCTTGGTTTTACAAAAACATATTTAGAGATCGCCATGAAAGAATCTTCCCAGGTGCAGGATAGCTTCAACTCATTAGGACGTGCAGTTTTTGCATTGCCATGCACTACTTGCCATTTTTTTAAGGTAAGGTTACTTTCACCTCACTAATCTCATAGCCCTCCTGATCTATTCTATAAAACCCCCTCCCCCCCCCCCATTCCATCTGCGTATGTGTTTCAGAAAGACTAGCCTGTCCTGATCAGCGGCTGTGTTTAATTCTCTGGCCTCATTCTAAATCCTCGTACACACGATACGATTGTTGGCAAGGATTGCTGGCAGGAATCGTCTGTTGACAGACTGTTGTCCTAAAATCTTACCGTTAGTACGCTCCTTTTGACAATTGTTGTCCAACTTTCAGCCAACAAATGTTGGATGACAGGCTAGTAAATTTTCAGCAGACAGCGGTCTGTTGTCTGATTTTCGTATGGTCAGTACACAAAATCCGTCACACAAAAGTCAAAAGTACAAACACGCATGCTCGGAATCATTGCTCACCAAACACAAAGTTAGCAGAAGCGGCCCAAAGGGTGGCGCTCAAGAGCTGAAATTCCACGTAGTACGTCACTACGTTTGTGTTTGTGGCACGACAATTGTGTACTGTTAGTATGCAAGACAAGATCCTAGCACACGCCCTATTGACAAAAATCAGACGCTCAGTTGGCCAACAATCGTATCGTGTGTACGAGGCTTAACATTGACCATGCTGGCTCAAAGATGGGAAGATGACCCTACATAAATCTATGAGAGATCACTGTGCAGGTATGGTCAGCATTAAAGAGGACTTTGGCTTAAAGTTTTAAACAAGGCCATTGCTCAGAGTATGGCTGTCCTCCTGATGTAAGCAAGTTCTAATTTAGGGTGGGGGGTTGTGCTATAGAGTAGGTCAAGAAGGTAAATAAATCTTTATCGCATGGATAAGCTAAATTTATCACCACAAGCTATTTTATTGATTTCTGCAGTATAATAATTGTGAAAGTCAAACTATCGAAAGAGTTCCTACTTCTTAAAATACCACTAGCTTCAGACATTGTGTTTTGGAGGTGCTCCCATTCATTTTTAATGGGCACCTAATGCACATGTATGCAACAAACAACCCACCTGATCCCTTAATGTTTCACAATGCATACATGTGCAAAAAGGGGTCAGGTGTGCGTGTGTTTTTTTTTTTTTGGGTGTGTGGATGCTGTTTGAGGACCAATGAGAAAAAAATGGGCACATGAACCACAAGGCACGTCAATGCGTATGATAACGCAGACATAGGTGTAAAGCACTGTTTCATGCAAAAAGAACTGCACACCTTGGCAATAATTATGTATGTGAATTGAACAAATTGTGCATAGTTTTGGAGCTTCTGCTATACAAATTGCCCTCTAAAATTATATTTCAGGAGTTGGCATCCGGCATCAGATCCAGGGGTTAATAAATGTGACTCCTGGGGAACAAAGAAAGAATAATACATATTAAACACAGATTTATAATTCACTAAATACATTATATGGCCCAAAGCAATGCAGATTTTTGTCCATCACACGTATGAGCTTAGTGGACATTCAATTCCAGGATAGTGGGCATTAATATGGCATTGCCCACCCCTCCCTGGTGGCTATAAGAGCCTTAGTTTACGATGTTGGAAGTTCGCAGTCATCTAAAATGTTTTTGGATGCTGTAGCCTTACCATTACCTTTCACTAGAAACACCTGAACTCAATAATCTGGTGAGGTGTCCACATACTTTCAGGCCTGGTTCACACTGGGGCGACAAACGCTCCGACATTGGGAGCTCATGTCGCATGACGTGTGAAAATCAATGTTTCCCTATGGGAGCCGTCTTAACTGGTCCGACACATGTCGGTCCGACTTTGAGAATGCTCCCTGTGCTACTTTGGTCCGACTTTGATCCGACTTCAGCCCATTGACTATCATTGAAGTCGGATCAAAGTCGGACCGCAGTCTTGCATTATCCGACTTTGGCATGCGACTTGTGCTGTGCTGCTCTTGAGGGGGAACTCCAGGCCAAATTTTAAATAAAAAACCGGCATGGGTTCCCCCTCCAGAGGCATACCAGGCCCTTGGGTCTGGTCTGGATTTGAAGGGGCACCCCTACGCCAAAAAAACGGAGTGGGGGTCCCCCCCAAAATCCAAACCAGACCCTTATCCGAGCACGCAACCTGGCCGGCCGCAGGGGAAGAGGGGGGACGAGAGGGCGGCCCCCCTCCCTCCTGAACCGTACCAGGCCGCATGCCCTCAACATGGGGGGGTTTGGTGCTCTGGGGCAGGGGGGAGACCTGCGGCCCCCCACCCCAGAGCACCCATGTTGATGAGGACAGGGCCGACAACCCTGGCCGTTGGTTGTCGGGGTCTGCGGGCGGGGGGCTTATCAGAATCCGGGAGCCCCCTTCAATAAGGGGGCCCCCGGATCCCGGCCCCCCCACCCTATGTGAATGAGTATGGGGTACATCGTACCCCTACCCATTCACCTGGTGGAAAAAAATTGCAATAAAAAAACCACACAGCTTTTTAAAGTATTTTATTGCACAGCTCCGGGGTCTTCTTCCGACTTCGGGGGTCTCCGGTGTCGTCGCCACGCTCTCCGGTTCTTTCTTCTGCCGGGCCTCCGCTAACTTCTTTTTAGCTCTTTTGCTAGCGGGGCCCGGTCTTCTCCGTCGCCTTCTTATTCTCCCGCTCTCCGGTTCTTCTCCGGCTCTCCGGTTCTTTCTTCCGCCGGGCCTCCGCTAACTTCTTTTTAGCTCTTTTGCTAACGGAGGCCCGGTCTTCTCCGTCGTCTCGTCCGGCTCTCCGTTGTCCTTCTGCCGGCCCCTCCACTAACTTCTTTAGCTCTTTTGCTAGTGGAGGAGCCGGTCTTCCCATCGTCGCCGTCGGCGTCTTCTTCCCTCTTCTCCTCCTCGATGTTGACGTGTCGCTTCCTCCCGCTGTAATACTGGCTGTCCGCTCCGCATTAATATAGGCTTCTCATGACGTCACAGTCACATGTTTCGGGGCACATGGCCCCGGAGCATGTGATTGTGACGTCATGGGAACATGTGACTGACGTCATGAGAAGCCTATATTAATGCGGAGCGGAGCGGAGAGCCAGTATTACAGCGGGAGGAAGCGTCGCGTCAACATCGAGGAGAAGAGGGAGGAAGACGCCGACGGCGACGACGGGAAGACCGGCTCCTCCACTAGCAAAAGAGCTAAAGAAGGTAGTGGAGGGGCCGGCAGAAGGACAACGGAGAGCCGGGCGAGACGACGGAGAAGACCGGGCCTCTGTTAGCAAAAGAGCTAAAAAGAAGTTAGCGGAGGCCCAGCGGAAGAAAGAACCGGAGAGCGGGAGAAGAACCGGAGAGCGGGAGAAGAAGAAGGCGACGGAGAAGACCGGGCCCCGCTAGCAAAAGAGCTAAAAAGAAGTTAGCGGAGGCCCGGCAGAAGAAAGAACCGGAGAGCGCGGCGACGACACCGGAGACCCCCGAAATCGGAAGAAGACCCCCGGAGCAGTGCAATAAAATACTTTAAAAAGCTGTGTGGTCTTTTTATTGCAATTTTTTTCCACCAGGTGAATGGGTAGGGGTACGATGTACCCCATACTCATTCACATAGGGTGGGGGGGCCGGGATCCGGGGGCCCCTTTATTAAAGGGGGTTCCCGGATTCCGATAAGCCCCCCGCCCGCAGACCCCGACAACCAACGGCCAGGGTTTTCGGGAAGAGGCCCTGTCCTCATCAACATGGGGGCAGGGTGCTCTGGGGTGGGGGGGCCACAGGTCTCCCCCCTGCCCCAGAGCACCAAACCCCCCATGTTGAGGGCATGTGGCCTGGTACGGTTCAGGAGGGAGGGGGGGCCGCTCTCTCGTCCCCCCCTCTTCCCCTGCGGCCGGGCCAGGTTGTGTGCTCGGATAAGGGTCTGGTTTGGATTTTGGGGGGGACCCCCACGCCGTTTTTTCGGCGTAGGGGTGCCCCTTCAAATCCAGACCAGACCCAAGGGCCTGGTATGCCTCTGGAGGGGGAACCTATGCCGGTTTTTTATTTAAAATTTGGCCTGGAGTTCCCCCTCAAGATTCATACCAAACACAGTGCCTGATATTGGCGGGGATCCAAGTCGGATCCCCGTTCATTGAAAGTCGGACATATGTCGGCTTCATGTCGCAGGGCAAAGTCGGATCCAAAGTAGGACAGATGTCGTGTCGCACTAGTGTGAACCCAGCCTTAGTCCACATAGTTTTAGTTTATGTACTTCCCAACACTCACAAAATGAATGCTTAGTAAAAAAAAATCTGATCACTCACTGTTGAACATATAATAACATTGCTAGTAAAGATTAAAAAAAAAACTGGAGTCTATCAAGGCCAACCAATTTTACCATCACTGTCTACCCACTTAAAGACTGACAGATGTCTCACTAAAAGGAATAGGACATCTGCTAGCCCAGTGGTTCTCAACCTCTCTAGGGCCGTGACCCCTTGATAAAATTTCCCAAATTATGGGGACCCCTAACAGTAAAATTATTTTCGTAGCGTGGGTTGTCAGCACCCAAGGGAAGACAACGCCCCTAATCCACAGACATTAAGCGCTCCCTGAGTCCCTTCCACTCGTACAGTATTAAAACCCCTTATGGTACATTTTAGGATGAGCCACTCTTTCACTTTGTTCTCCTTTCTTTCCCTTTTATCCCTCTCTATCCTAGTTTCTTGTTTTATTCCCCATCACTCTCTCTAGCCACCTTTCTTGTTCTTTCTCTTATTCTTTCTCTCCCTTTTTCTTTGTTCCTCCCCTTTTTCTCTCCCTGCCATGTATTCTCTATTTTTATTCCTTCTCTTACACCTTGATGTGGGGGTGGGGGGAATAGGATGAGTGGCAATGCTGGGGGGAGTTCTGATCAGCCAACTTAGGTGCTCTTGGTGAAGGTCATCTGCTGATCTGAGAACTGTAGTGGGGACTTTTAATGGCAAATATAATCACAGGTAGTGTTACTCACTGAGTCTCCAGCTCTGTGGTGTCTCGTAGCAGTGACATCTAAGCCAAAATCAGGAGATAGGGTCTCCTCCAGCCCCTCCCACTTCACATTCCTCACCAGTCAACTGACCTCTAGTCTCTGCCCCCCAGCCATGCCGTAAACTGAATGGGCGACTGCGAAGAGGCTGAATGGGCGGCCGCGGGCTCCAGGGACAGTCCTGCTGGGTGGCCTCAAATAGGCTGGTAGAGCGGTGTGGGCGTCAGGAACAGCCCAGGATTTGGTGTCCCCTGGCAAATCATCATTCGACCCCCAGGTTGAGAACCACTGTGCTAGCCAAAGAACATGTCTTGCCATGACTTTAATATTTTCTGAGTCACTGACCTGGAACAAGTACACTTAATTGTCAAAAGTATTGGGACGCCTGCCTTTACACGCACATGAACTTTACTGGTATACTAGTCTTCGTCCATAGGGTTTAATATTGAGTTGGCCCACCCTTATATATAATATAACAGCTTCCACTCTTCTGGGAAGGCTGTCCACAAGGTTTAGGAGTGTGTCTATGGGAATGTTTGACCATCCTTCTAGAAAGCATTTGTGAGGTCAGGCACTGATGTTGGATGTGAAGGCCTGGCTCCCAGTCTCTGCTCTAATTCATCCCAAAGGTGTTCTATCAGGTTGAGGTCAGGACTCTGTGCAGGCCAGTCAAGTTCCTCCACCCCAAACTCACTCATCCATGTCTTTATGGACCTTGCTTTGTGCACTGGTCCAAATAATTTGGTGGAGGGGGATTATGGTGTGGCATTGTATTTCTGGGGTTAGGCTTGGCCCCTTAGTTCCAGTGAAGGGAACTCCTAAAGTAATTGTAAAGTCTTGTTTTAAAAAAAATAACAAACATGTTATACTTACCTGCCCTGTGCAGTGGATTTGCACAGAGCAGCCCCGATCCTCCTCTTCTCTTAAAAGGAGAAGTCGAGTCTGAGCTTTTTAAGCTGGGCTTCTCCTCAGGATCACAGGAGTGCAATTCGTTTTGCACTCCTGTGACCCGTTTTTAGCGGAGAACGGTCTGAAGTCCGCTCTCCGTTGACGTCACTGCCATCAGTCGAGGCAGCGCGTAATCCCGACATCCCAAGTCTGGATCCGCCAGCTGCCTTGATTGATGGCAGTCTCAGCATCTCAGGGAGCCGCTGAGACGCCCGCTCCCCTACAGCTCAGCGCTCCAATGAGCGTGGAGAAGCAGACCAGGAGCAATACTGACTGACAGTCAGCATTGCTCTGCTCGGGGAGGAGTGTAACCGAGCCATCTGCGGTGTTCGGTGACTCGGTTCTCAGTGCAGAGACGGGGGACAGCTGCAGCATCGGTCTGATGCTTCATCCACCGAGGTAAGTATGATTAGCAAAAAAATAAACAAACCCATACTTTTCTTTTAAGGTGTCAGCATACCAAGACATTTTGGAAAATTTCATGCTCCCAACTTTGTGGGAACAGTTTGGGGATAAGCGAGTCTGGGGTGGAGGAACTTGAATGGCCTGCACAGAGTCCTGACCTCCACCCGAAATAACACCTGTGGGATGAATTAGAGCGGAGACTGTGAGCCAGGCCTTCTTGCCTAATATCTGTTCCTGACCTGACAAATGTGCTTCTGGAAGAATGGTCAAACATTCCCATAGACAAGAGTTGAAGCTGTTATAGCTGCAAAGGTTGGGCCAACTAAATATTACATTTTTGCAAAACATTACTTAGCCTGAGAAAAAAATAAAACAAATGCATTTACCACATCCTAATAACTAGTAAGCTGCAGTATATTTAATTTTCGATATTGGGTTTGGATAATTTTAAAGTAGTCATGTGATGCTATTGTCAGGATTCAAAGGCATCACATTATTCTTTTGGTTACGTTTTGATACTCCGACACATTTCTTTGGCTAGCCCCATACAGCACAGAAAAGTCTATTCAGGTACAGTATTACCCAAAAAATGTTGAACCCCCAAATTAATTTAAATGTTTCTTATAAAGTCTTTTGCCTTGATAACCGATAAAAATTGTATTTGAGCAATTTGCCTTTCAGTAATCAGCACATAAATACAGATGGTTTGACACTCTGATGGAGTTACCTTTATCTGGTTTGTGTAGGTATAATGATACATTTGGAGATGCCAGTTGTCTTCTGCCCATTCCATGAGACCTGGAGAGTACACAGTCTACATATATGTCCCAGAAGTCCTGTGCTAACCCATCAAACAGAGCATTATGTTTGGGGTTTGCTGATTCCTTCAAATAGACCATGAAGTCCCAAAGGCCCATGATAGTGTCTGCGACCCTAAGCTTCTTCATTTCCACCAGCTTGCGGGATGCTGCCTCCCAGCACTCGTGGTCAATTTCACCAAGGCCTTCTGCGTTTAGATGTCTTTGTGATTCTTTGTTATACATGGATCTAGCATATATTGAAGTCACCATCAGAAGGGAGATAAACTGGAGATACCAATTGCTTGCTGCCAAATCCATTGCCTCTACAAGCAAGAACAGCAATGAACAACAAATTAAAACAAGTTTTCAAGCTGATAATAGCACTTGTTTCTGGTGTCCCAGCAGCCTACACAACAGGTTGAATTTATATTACTTTGAAAATGACAATCACTAAGATGTAGTCATTTTTCAATCTTGTAGTGACACTGTGGATCGAAATCCTGGAGGACAATACAGGAAAGGGTAACAAAATGGGATTTTGAAAAAAGATTTTGGAAAATAATTCAGACCTGAAGACTGAATCTGATTATGTAATTTTTACTAATGCACATGAGGACCCATTAAGTACTACTTTCATAGGCGTGCGCACAGGGTGTGCCAGATGTGCCTGGGCACACCCTAATTACCCTATGTGGTGCAGATACCCCCTGTTTAGACCCTTGATCCCCATACGTAACAGGGCTCCTAAACAAATTGTAATAAAAAAATAAAACAATAAAATAATAAAACAAAAAACTACTGACACTGTCCACTGCCTTGGCGACACCAGTCTCTGCCCTACTGATACTGTCAATATGTATACACTTGCACACACACGCATTTGTTTGAGCTTTGGGATGCACACCCTAATGCAATAGGCTGCACACACCAAAGACTACTTTTACCATGGATTATTACGAATCCTCTGCAGGAGTAGATTCAAATACTTTCAAAGGCCTCCGGAGTTGGCAGGAGTAGTTGGTGCTTGCACTAACCTACATTTCCTTGCCTGAATTCAGTTAAGGACCCTTTGATTTTGTCAGTTCAATGCCAAGTCTATCACTAGTTTCCTTTGAGAAGATTGTCATATACAGGAAATTTTCAGCTCAGGTTCGGCCTTTGGAGAGATGTTTATGCTGTGCTCCTTCCTCTATATCCCTCAATGTAGAATAAGGTAGTTCCAATTTTTCACATGATGATGGTAGGCATTTAATTAAAATGCCCCAATTACTGAATTTTGCTATAAATATGCAAGGCCGGATGAAACCTTACCAGGTTTTCCCAGGAGTTGCCAGGTAATCAAAATGATTATTGAAACTCGAATGGCCCGTACACACGATCCGAATATCGTACGAAAAATGTCGTCAGAGGAAGAATCGTACGATAATCGGATCGTTAGTACAGGGTTTTCGTGAGCCGATCATGACAGTTCATCCGATATTATTTTATCGGACATGCACGAAAACTTTCCTCGTACGATACCTAATGGTACGATTTTCATTTAGTCAGTACAGTTATCGTCCGAAAATACAACACAAATACATTACAACACATGGCATCACTTTTTTTTTTTCTGTCGTACGAGAATTTTCGTGACTTTAGTAACCTATTCAATTTCTGCTTGCGACTAGTAAACTAAAAAAGTCGGACGATCTGTCGTCCGATTTTCAGATCGTGTGTACGTGGCATAACTGCTGGGGGCACTAATCTATACCTGCCTGCTGCAGACAAGAATGACACTCGTCACTCGTATTGGGGACAGCAGGGATAAGGATAACTGCTGGAGGAAAGATTCAATAAGCAGAATGGTATGCAGTTTCATAAGTCTAAATATGTTAAAATCATGGTGTCTGGTTTGCAGCTCAATCTTTGGCATATTTTTTCCAGGTTACAAAAAAACTTTGATAACACACCCATATCATTTCTTTTATTATTAGGGCTTCTTGACAGACTTTTTGTCCATGAAAACTTGCAGAACTCTTTCAATCCTGAAAGTTCAATGTTACTGCACCTCACTATTGTAAACAGAAAAAAACATTCTATGAAGAGAACAGCCTTGTAAGTGTATTGAGGATGTTTACCCGCAAGAATTCAATGTCGACAAGATGACGGAGGAAGAAGAGTTATATTTACTGTCCTTCATGTTTGAAGTGATCACTCAGAGAGACCCAGAATACCATCTGCCAATACTAAATGCTTTGTAACATAAGTACGTTGTCCTATCCTGCCTTTGATTCTTATCGTGATTGACCATTGTAACGACACCCCGTGTATGAAAGGGGTTAAAGTCGTTTAGGATATTCCATTCCCGAACACAAAGGCAGCTACCGACACTCCAAGAAACCCATACGAATACTTCTCCCCCAAATACGAGACGAGGCTCTGTGTGAGGTTCAAGCAGGAATCACAATCTTTATTGAGACCCTACATTCTGCTCATATTACTCTGAAAATACACCTGTGAC
The DNA here is from genome assembly GCA_029206835.1 of Rana muscosa. Lineage (NCBI taxonomy): Eukaryota > Metazoa > Chordata > Amphibia > Anura > Ranidae > Rana > Rana muscosa. Next base: position 268,291,780 of record CM055122.1, read on the forward strand.
CAGACCTAATTAACATGAGCTAATTAACTAATCCCTTTAAGCAGCCAAGATGACTCATATGCATGACCTTTGAGTTTCCTAGCTTGGCTGTCTCCTCTCCCTAACTACAATACACATTAACTCCTTCAAACAATTACGGGGTCAATTAGCACAAGCCACAATGAAAGATCCTTAGAAGTTATCCTGGACTCATTTACATTATAACAGACAGACAGGTGGCTGGAGTTGACATCATCAGCCTCGTTAAGCAATAGACGGTCAGTCTGTTACCTTGAACTTCCTGGAATGCCCATATAAGGAGCTATACTTCCTGGGCATAGCCCTCACAGTGTACAGGGGATAACATCTTCATATTTCTTGAGAGATATTGTTAATGAATATTACTGTCCCATTTGAAGTTATCCAATCCTATTTCCTAATGTCCATTATTTTCTTGCTCACTCTGTGCCCCTAATAGGCACAGGGTGATTTAGACATAAGAGGTGCATGGAGAGCTGAAGCAAGGGTATCCCATACTTTCTAAGGGATTCTGGGTTCCACGGGCCTTCCCGTTACAACCATTGTTCCCCAATTTCCTTGATGTACATTCCATGGTGGATTAACACTAAGTAATACAATTTTCTAGTTTTGCTCTGTAATCAATTATTAAATTGCCACTTTAAAGTTCCTAATAATACACAAAAATATGCATAATGATAGTATGCATAATGATAGAGAGTGGACATAGAGAACATGTCCCTGATACGGAAGGGCAGAAGATATCAGGTCATACTTTTAGGAGTGCCTTCACCTCCATTCTCAGAAAACATTGCATGTGTAAACATTAGCACCTCCAAATGCCTAATTTGGGGGTTCTAGTAGATGACAGGCTCAGCAATGGCATGCAATGCCAAGCTGCTGCAAGCAAAGCAAACAGAATATTGGCATGCATTAAGAAGGGGATTAACTCTCCCACTCTAAAAGACTCTGGTCCGGCCGCACCTGGAGTATGCCGTCCAGTTCTGGGCACCAGTCCTCAGGAAGGATGTGCTGGAACTGGAGAAAGTCCAGAGAAGGGCAACAAAGCGAATAAAGGGACTGAAGGACCTTAGTTATGAGGAAAGGTTACGAGCACTGAACTTGTTCTCTCTGGAGAAGAGACGCTTGACTTCAATGTACAAATATCGTATTGGTGACCCCACAATAGGGATAAAACTTTTCCTCAAAACCGAATTTAAAAAGACAAGCGGTTTAATCTTAAACTGCTCTTTACTGTAAGAGCGGTAAGGATGTGGAATTCTCTTCCACAGGCGCTGGTCTCAGCGGGGGGCATAGATAATTAAAAAAAAATATTAGACAAGCACCTGAACAACCACAACATACAGGGATATACAGGTAATACTGACATAAAAGCACACATACAGGTTGGACTTGTGTATTTTTTCAACCTCACCTACTATGTAACTATGTAATATGTAAGTGTATGTGAAGCCAACTTAAAAAAAAAAAAAAATTGGATAGAATAAGTTATAGTCTGCAACCCCGTTAGGTTAATTGCTCTGTGTCTATGCTGGGGAAATTCACTTTCTCTTTTGTCCTGGTGACCATTGTCACAGTGACTAAAAGTAATGAGAAAACCCAAAATTTGAGTTGTCACTGGAATAGAACTAGAGGAAAAATCATCCAATGGGAACGCCTGTTGAGGTGGCAACTGTCTAAGATCGCAATTCCTTACCTTTGAAGAGACTTACTTCCTGATGTATCTACAGGACATCAAGTGAAGGGAAATATCCCTAATTTAACACAAAAAACTGACAGTAGTTTTAACCTTTCTTACTGTATCCAAAATTATTAAAGTTTGGGCTTCATGTACACTTTAAAGAGACTCTGTGGTTGGGGTGAAAGTAGGAAAAGCTTGCAGGTTTACACCTAGAAATACCTGCAGCAGCCTCCCAAAGGTTTCCTGTCATTGCTGAAGACCGTCCCTACTAACAGGCTCTGACATTTATGGGTGATGTTAGAGCTTGCCCCCAGGCACATTCCTTGTAGCCAATTATTATGATGGGCAGCCTTACGGTCCTATAGGAATGTAGAAAATGTAACAAGGGGTGGCCAAGTGTTGCCTGTCAGAACGGCTTGAAACTTGGTCCTGTCTGAAAGATTTGGGAGGCTATTCTGAAGGTAGGTGCACATCTAAATGCCTACAGCAGTTGCCCACTTCCTTCTAGTGACATGTTCTCATCAATTTCCTCTAGGACAGGGATATGCAATTAGCGGACCTCCAGCTGTTGCAGATCTACAAGTCCCATGAGGCATAGCAAGACTGACAGCCACAAGCATGACACATAGAGGCAGAGGCATGATGGAACTTGTAGTTTTGCAACAGCTGGAGGTCCGCTAATTGCAAATCCCTGCTCTAGGAGGTCTGAAATGCACCAATAATTGGTTCTCAAAGTGAAGACCATTTCTTCTAATGGTAGGTTCATGTATAGCTTACATCACACTGGCAGAGTGGCGATAGTCAAAACAGGTGGTTGATTGAGATTTTTACCACCCTTGACCGCCCACCTTTTAATTTACATGGCAGCTAGAGGGGCGAGTTAACATTGCCATGACTGCAATGCTTTATTTTGCAGTGCAGCAATTTTTAACTTGGAATGTTGCGTATGACAGGTAGCACCTGTAAAACTCACACATTAAAGTCCATGGGACCACAGGCCAAACACGGAAATGGCAGTTCTGACATGGCAGTTCAATGCAAAACCCTATTTGGGATAGAAAAACAATGTTTTTATCCTGTGTGTTATGATTTGGAATTAATGTTTGCTTGCTTTAAAATGCCCTGTTCATCTCTGAAAATGCAGCTGATAATGATTTTGGACCAAACAGGCAGTATGGGGCCCCATAATTTTTAATGGTGGCCCTGGATATGCCCAAGTTTTTTTTTGGGGTTATGAGATTCCGCCACTTATTCTTTATATTTTTCCCCCTTTACATATTATTCTCATAAAACATTTTACTGAGCTTTATGTCTTCTTACTATAATACTGGGTCTAAAATATTACTTAAGAATGGAAATATTGAAGAATGTTTTTTTTGATAATGACTTTGTCACTATGCCTTTCTATGGTTTGCCATATATGTGGCTTGTATTGTCTTTATTACTATATAGGAGTGCTGTACAACAGCCTTTTTATTCAGCATCCATTGGCCTGCGCAACTGCTGTAACAGGAAAGTGGAGGTAAGACAATGACAATAAAGATGTTAGAACAATATCTATCAGACTACATACCTATTTATTTGACTTTGGTTGGCCTGTGTAAATGCATTTACCAGCAATTTCTAATATAACAATATTACACCTCTGTAGCGGGGTGTTCCCCTTTAATCACAAGAGACTACATCTCCCAGTACATCTTGCAGCACCCAGGGTGCATTGCCCCGTGCAAAGACTGCTGGGGCAGACTTTATAAAGGGGAGGTGGAGTTGATTCTTTCTCTTTGGACACCCCCTCTCCTAGCAAGAGGATCCCTGTGCTGAACTGCTGTGTGCACAAGGCCTGAAGCCTGGGCCTTGTGCATTTCTCCAAAGAGCCCTCTGCCAGCCTAGAGGAATCTTAGAGACATCTTCTCATCCTTGCTGTACTACACCAGAAGGACCGGAGACCAGGATGTTGGTGGATTCCTGTTCCTAGACGAATCGGCGGAGGAAACGGACTTGGACTTGTCCGGGTGGTGAGAGAGCACTTGCTCATAGACAGATACTTTATCTTCACTATTCATTTGGATTATAAAAGTTTGCTCAGCAAGTGCACCACCGAAAGATTGCATGCGAAGATTGTTTCCTTGAACTTCCATTTAGATCAGTCAGGCCTGACTGTGTAGGTAGATACTATTGAGAGTTAGTCTACCCACGAGGGGAAGTGATTGAAAAGGGGCAGCGATAGAGCCACATTGCATTTTCTTTTTCGTACATCACGGGACACAGAGCGACTTAGTCATTACTAATGGGTTATATAGTTTACCTTCAGGTGCTGGCACTGGCAACTTCCAAACCGGAAGTACCCTCCCCTATATAAGCCCCTCCCATCCGGAAGCACCTCAGTTTTTTGCCAGTGTCTAAGGTGTTGGCCAAAGAGTAACATGTGTTTTCCTGGGCTTGCGTACAGGTTCTTTTACGGGCCTTAGTAAGCTGTTCCGGATCCCACCAAAAAAGCTTCATAGCTAAACGGTCGGTACCCGGGCCTTGCAACAGAAGAGCAAGGTTTTGCCTGTAATGCCTCTCTTAGGAGGGCTGGACCCTGGGATCCAGAGCTCTGGTCATACCCACGACCAAGATGTTTTCTGTGCAGGGTGCTATACAGGTCCAGGGGAGTGGAATCCTTGGGAACCCGGTCCCTGAAGGTTTAATTACAATGCCTGCCGTGATAGGTGAAGTTTGGGCTTCTGTGGACCAAACAGAGTCCTGCGGCGGGGAACAGGTAAGTGGGGGCCCCCAGGAACTTGGTTCTATTGGGGGACCCCCAAGCCTAATTTGTCTTTCTGTCTGTTACCTAACGGTATTCCCGCTAATATCTGTGTATGCCTGTAACTACTGAAAAATGTAAAATTTTAATAGTAGTCAAGAAAAAAAAAAAAAAAAAAGAGGACCGCGGTACCTGTGTTAAACCACTAGAGGCCGCTGTGGTCCATTTTTTCTTGTCATGTGGATCTTTGGTTTTCTCAAGTCAAAAGATCCAGGCAGTTGGTAAGTTCTCTGTGGGAATCCACTTCCTCTGCCCTGTTGCTGCGCTCATCCACCGCACAGGCCCTCCGGCAAAAAGGGCCCTGGCTCCTAGTCCCTGTTTGGTTTTCGAAAAGGGCGCCAATGGCGCACGGACGCGCGCGCGGGCGCGTGCACGCGCCTCCTATGTAAAAAAAGGGGCGGGGCGGGGCAGGTGGATGACGCTCGATGCGCGCCGCGGCGCTTCTGCGCATGTGCAGGCGTCCCAGCTTGTATAAAAGACACAGTACAAGTGTCAGCTGGATGCAAACAGAGCTAGCAACAAACAGTGGCACACAGAGGCGGTTGATGCAGGCATCCCCATAGAAAGGCACTTTGGTGGACACCAGCTGGTATATAGCAGCAACTGTGTTAGACTATTACCAGCAAAATTGGTGTATGACGACGGGAATACCTCAGCTTTGTGCTTAAAGGATATGTCGTCCAGACGCTCCGGAAATAAGTCTTCCAGGAAGCCAAAGGGGTCTCCATCAGGCTCTGAGGATATTGGGCATGCTTGTACTGCACCAATCTCCCCTGAGAATTCAGAGGTCAGTAGCCGTAGGAACCCCGCAGGAGTGCCTGGTGCTGCGGCTGTCCCCAGTCCACCTGCTCCTGTATATATAACAGAGGAGGTTTTATCCTCAACTCTGGGAGGATTGGAAGAGAGATTAACAGCATTGATCGCTGCTTCCCTGTCACAGGGAAAGCGCGTCCGATCTCCGTCTCCTCCTTCAGAGTGCCTGTTAGTGGAGGAACAGCCCCACACAGAGATCGACCTACCTGAAGGGGATCAGGATGAGGTTGATTCAGTTATGGAGGAATCAACAGTGGAAGAACCTTTCTCAGCATCTCAGGCTGAAAGATTATGGGTTCAGTCTCTGACTAACATGGTCCGATCAGCATTTAAAATGCCTCTGGCGGAACCATCAACCACTACGGTTTCCTCGCTGGGGTCGCTAAAAGCTCCCCAGGCTGTCTGTTCCTTCCCAATCCACCCTTTATTAGAAGGGCTTATTTACCAGGATTGGGAGCATCCTGATAAAATATTTGCTCCCCCCAAGAGATTTCCGGTGATCTATCCCATGGAGGATAAGTTCATAAAAAAATGGAGGGTCCCTACAGTGGACGCAGCCATCTCTTCTGTGAACAAATCACTGACATGTCCAGTAGATAATGTTCCAATGTTCAAAGACCCAATAGATAAAAAATTGGAGTCTTTACTAAAATCTGCTTTCTCTACAGCAAGCATGGTGACACAACCTGTGGTAGCAGCGATTGGAGTCTGCCAAGCGGTGAAAGATCAGTTGAAACAAGTCTTAAGGGACTTACCAGATCAGCAGGCTCTTGCCCTAGCTGACCTGCCTAGAGCCTTGTGTTTTGCGGTGGACGCCATAAAGGATACAATCCAACAGGCCTCCCGCTTTACGCTGTCTGTAGTACATATGCGTAGGCTTCTATGGCTCAAAAACTGGTCTGCTGAAGCTCCCTGTAAGAAATTGCTGGTTAGCTTCCCATTTCATGGAGAACGCTTATTTGGAGAAGATCTGGACAAATATATCCAGAAAATTTCTGCCGGTAAAAGTTCACTCTTACCGGTTAAGAACAAAAGTAGAAGTCCTTCTTTTAAGAGGCCTACTTCTCCAGTCCCTGGCACATCGGCTGTGAAACAGTTCCGACGGCCTCCGCGGTCAAATTCAGGGGGCAGAAATCAGGGACAATCACAGGGTAACAAGAAACCCTGGATCAAGAGAGGTACAAAACCTCCCCCCAAGTCATGAAGCGTTGCCCCCACTCAATCGGGTGGGGGGAAGACTTCAGTTGTTCACAGAGACCTGGCGGGACACCATCAGAGACAGATGGGTGCTCTCCGCAGTAAGTCTGGGATACAAGCTGGAGTTAAAAGACACTCCTCCTGCCCAATTTATGAGGTCAAACGTGCCAAGAGATCCCCAGAAGAGAGGATCCCTCCTTCTGGCACTAGAACAACTATTGCTCCAAGGTGTAATCATGAAGGTTCCCCTGGAAGAAAGCGGATTCGGGTTTTACTCAAACCTTTTCACAGTCCCCAAACCAAATGGGGACGTGAGGCCCATATTAAATCTAAAAGGGCTAAACAAGTTCCTAAATATCAGGACTTTTCGGATGGAGTCGATCCGATCGGTGGCCACCGCCATACAAGGGCAGGAATGGTTAGCCTCGATCGACATAAGGGACGCTTATCTGCATATTCCCATCTTTCCGGCCCACCAGAAATTTCTACGCTTTGCAGTAGAAGGGCGCCATTTTCAGTTCAGAGCCTTACCTTTCGGTCTGGCCACAGCACCACGAGTGTTCACAAAAATTCTGGCCCCACTATTGGCCAATCTAAGAACACAAGGTGTAACGATAATGGCATATCTAGACGACCTGCTACTAATAGACCACTCAGTGGAAAAGCTGGAAGTAGCTATTCACAAGACAATCAAGTATCTGGAATATCACGGTTGGATTATCAACCGGGACAAGTCAGCTCTAAGACCAGTCAAAAGTCTGGAATACTTAGGGCTAAGGCTGGATTCAAATCAGAGAAAGATTTTCTTACCTCCAGAGAAGGTGTCGTCTTTAAAAGATTTGACCCACTTAGTGGGTACAAAAAGAAAACCATCCATACGCCTGTGCATGAGGCTGCTGGGAAAAATGGTGGCTTCATTCGAAGCAGTACCCTACGGTCAATTCCATTCAAGGAATTTGCAAAGGGCCATACTGTCAGCCTGGAACAAAAAAGTTCAGGCTTTAGACTTACCAATGTCCCTGTCCCCTTCCGTTCGCAAGAGCCTCCATTGGTGGTTGGTGCCCCAGAATCTGGAAAAAGGGAAACCCTTCAGTCCGGTTTCTTGGAAGGTGGTCACTACAGATGCCAGCCTCATAGGCTGGGGGGCAGTACTGGAGCAATGGTCTCTCCAGGGCAAGTGGTCAGAAGCAGAGAAGGCCCTGCCCATCAATCTCTTAGAGATACGAGCAGCCCGGTATGCCCTAGTAGCATGGACATCCAAACTCCAAGGGTCCCCTGTCAGAATTCAATCAGACAATGCCACAGCAGTGGCATATATCAATCACCAGGGTGGCACCAGGAGTCGTGCAGCCCAGAGGGAAGCGAATTGCATCCTGGAATGGGCAGAAAGATATGTCCCAGCCATATCCGCGGTTTTCATCCCAGGAGTGGAAAATTGGAAAGCGGACTTTTTAAGTCGCCAGCAATTATGCCCGGGGGAATGGTCTCTTCACCCCGAGGTTTTCCAGGCAATATGCCAGTGGTGGGGAACACCGGATGTAGATCTGCTAGCATCCAGATTCAACGCAAAGGTGGACAGATTTGTGTCTCGCACAAGGGATCCCCTAGCTTGCGGCTCGGATGCCCTAGTGTTCCCTTGGGATCAGTTCAAGCTGATATATGCATTCCCACCGCCACAATTGTTACCGCGATTAATCCGCAGAATCAGGGTAGAAAAGAAACCAGTGATTCTGGTGGCTCCAGCGTGGCCCCGAAGGGCATGGTACGCGGAGATTGTAAAAATGTCAGTGAGGAGTCCTTGGACCCTCCCACATCGTCCGGACCTGCTGTCGCAAGGACCGATATACCACCCTTCCTTACCAGCCCTAGGTTTGACGGCCTGGCTATTGAAGCCCACATTCTGAAAAAGAGAGGGCTCTCTAATCCTGTGGTATCTACCATGATCAATGCCAGGAAGCCGGTATCCAGGCAGATCTATTATAGGATCTGGAAGGCGTACATTACATGGTGTGAGGCCAAGAAATGGCATCCACGTAAGTACGTAATAGGTAGGATTTTGGACTTCCTACAGTGGGCTGTAGATAGGAAGCTGGTCTTGAGTACTATCAAGGGTCAGATTTCGACCTTGTCAATATTTTTTCAAAGGCCCTTGGCTTCGCATTCACTAGTCAAAGCTTTCATACAAGGAGTGATGCGTATTAGCCCTCCGGTTAGTATTCCCATATGTCCATGGGACTTAAACCTGGTTCTGTCGGTTCTACAGAAACAACCGTTTGAACCATTGCAACACATTTCCTTGGTTCTTCTCACCAGGAAATTGATTTTCTTAGTAGCCATTTGTTTGGCTAAAAGAGTATCGGAATTAGCCGCCTTGTCCTGTAAGGAGCCATATCTGGTTGTCCATAAGGACAGAGTAGTATTACGTCCTCATCCAGCCTTTCTTCCTAAGGTGGTATCGAGGTTTCATTTGAACCAAGATGTGGTTCTTCCTTCTTTTTTCCCCAAACCTAGCTCGGTAGAGGAAAAGTTATTGCATGCTTTGGATGTAGTAAGAGCAGTTAAAGCTTATCTAAAAGCCACTGCTCAGATTCGCAGAACGGATACTTTGTTTATTCTGCCGGAAGGCCCCAGAAAGGGTCAGGCAGCATCAAAATCTACTTTAGCCAAGTGGATTCGACAGGTCATAATACAAGCCTATGGCTTGAGAAAGAGACCGCCTCCATTCAAAGTTAGGGCGCACTCCACAAGAGCAGTTGGAACTTCATGGGCAGTGCATCACCAGGCCTCCCTGGCTCAAGTCTGTAAGGCTGCAACATGGTCTTCAGTACACACGTTTACTAGATTCTACCAGGTAGACGTTAGAAGTCAGGAGGATGTCGCCTTTGGGCGCAGTGTGTTGCAGGCCGCAAAAGATCCTCATGCCTGATGGCGCCCAGCTTATGTATCCCTCCCCTCATTTGGCATTGCTTTGGGACGTCCCATTAGTAATGACTAAGTCGCTCTGTGTCCCGTGATGTACGAAAAAGAAAAAGGGATTTTTATAACAGCTTACCTGTAAAATCCTTTTCTTGGAGTACATCACGGGACACAGAGCTCCCACCCCTCTTTTTGGGACACTTATTGCTTTGCTACAAAACTGAGGTGCTCCCGGATGGGAGGGGCTTATATAGGGGAGGGTACTTCCGGTTTGGAAGTTGCCAGTGCCAGCACCTGAAGGTAAACTATATAACCCATTAGTAATGACTAAGTCGCTCTGTGTCCCGTGATGTACTCCAAGAAAAGGATTTTACAGGTAAGCTGTTATAAAAATCCCTTTATTTGAGCTATCTGATTGTTTGTTCATTTAAATACTGTTTATTCTTAAAATCTGCACTTTGTTATACTGTCAGTTTATTACTTGCCCATTTGCAATAGTAAAATATCTGGGTCAAGTAGAGTTGGTGTCAGCTTCCGTTACTTTTATAGGAGTTTAAAAGTATATTGCTGTGCATGCTTGCTATAAGACTGCGTCACCAACAGTTGCGGTCACGCGGTCTTATCCCACTACTACCAGCTGTGCCACGGGAGGTTAGAGCCGATTGCCAGGGGTTGACAGCGGTGCATTACAGGGCCCAAATCAATACCAGCAGCCCTCTTAACTGGGGGAACCGCTACACCTCTAAAAAGGGAACCTCATGCTAATCCTCTAATTTCAGCTATTTACGGATTCAGAACACATTTCCGGGTTGCGAGTTCCAAACTCACTAGCGGCATACTTTTTCCCAGGACAGCAACTCCTAAGTTCTGCATCCAGAGGATCAATATGTAAGACAACAAAATAGCATTCTAGGGGAGGATCGGGAATAACAGCAAATAGTATTTCTCTAAAGATGTCTTCATTTAAAATTTTAGACTGAAAGCTCTTTTACCACAGTTTTAATTAATTTAGCTTCATAAGCCTTATTTAGTTATCAATATGTTCTATATGGTCATAGGAATGTCAGTCGTGAAAAAAATAAAAACATTTTCGGATTTCAGAAAATTATAAATAATTAGCACCTGAGCCAGACAAAAAAAAGGCATGAGCAGGATGTAAATTGGAGGTCCACTTTAGTGGTAGTGTAACCAAAATAAAACTTTTTTTTTTAGTTTTGTATAAAGCAGAGAGGGATTAGAACATCTGTCAGGTTTTTACTGCTGTCTGTGCCCCTTTTAGAGAGCTTCACCCTCTCTATCGGTCCCATTTAACTGTTATCACTGAGAATGAAAGTGAAAGAGAATCCCACATTTTGGGTTGTCACTAAAATCAGGAAGAGAGGAGAAATCCAATGGGGTCACTAGTTCTAGTGGCAGCCATGGATTCCCTATTCTTGGAGGGATTTTAGGGTTGATTTACTAAAGGTAAATAGACTGTGCACTTTGCAAAGTGCAGTTGCATCCTGCAAGAACAGTTGCTCCAGAGCTTAGTAAACGAGCAGAAGCTCTGCTGACTTCCATCATCCAATCATGTGCAAGCAAAAAAAAACTGTATATTTTATTTTCCCTGCATGTGATTGGGTAATCTTTGCAAAGTGAAGTTTTACCTACCGTAATTTACTAAGCTCTGGAGCAACGGGCACTTGCAGAGTACAACTGCAGTTGGCAAAGTGCACAGTCTATTTGCCTTTAGTAAATCAACCCCAGTATCTCATGTCTTGTTTTTTTGAAGTGAAGGCAAATCAATCTTTCTAAAACTGAGCTATATTCCCTCCTTCCCGATCCCTCGTCTCCCCCATGACTTTACCATTAAGATCAACAGCACAACCATTGGTCCCTCCACACATGCCAGGGTGCTGGGTGTAATCCTATTTAACAGAAACGTTTTTTATTAAACAATTCAGCATTACACCATAGTCAACTACAGACATAAATTCCATCTCCATATAACATCACCTACAGAGTAAATCCACAGTCAAATATGATAACCATATTTCACATAGCAGTCAATCCTGCAGGGGAGCGTACCAATTCCGAATCGCTCAAAAAGGTTGGCTATCCAGACCCCTATTCATTAGCTTACCCTCATCACAGCAGTGCCACAGAGAAGGGAGGGTCCCTTAATGCTCAGAGATAAGACAATTACCGTTCGTACCGGGTCACCCATCCATGTTGCTGGGTGTAATCCTTGACTCTGACCTCTCCTTCAGCCCCCACATCCAATCACTGGCTAAATCTTGTCGCCTTAACCTCAGCAACATCTCCAGAATTTGCCCCTTCCAGACTAACGACACCACAAAGCAACTTATTCACACCCTGGTTATTTCCCGCCTCAACTACTGCAACTCTCTCCTTAACGGCCTACCCTCACACAGGCAATCCCCCTTCAAACTATTATGAATGCTGCTGCTAGACTAATACACCTCACTAACTGATCTGTGACTGCTGCTCCTCTCTGCCAATCCCTTCACTGGCTTCCACTACCCCACCATGTAAAATTCAAAATACTAACCACAACATACAAGGCCATCCACAACATCGCCCTATCTACATCACCAACCTCATCTGCAGATATCACCCAAATCATCCCCTCCGCTCCCCCCAGGACCTCCTTCTCGCTAGCTCCCCTGTTACCTCCTCCCATGCTCGCCTTCAGGACTTCTCCAGAGCCCATCCTCTGGAACTCCCTGTCCCGGTATGTCCGATCAGCCCCTACCCTGTCCACCTTTAGGAAATCCCTGAAACCCCACTTTTCGGATTCCTCCCCCCCTCCGGTATCACATTTGGCACCTTTCAGGGGGGAAGGGGGAGCAGATACCTGTCTAATACAGTTATTTTGCTCCCACTTCCGGGTATAGATACCCGAGCCACCCGCGGGTATCTACGCCACTTCCGGCGCCTTCTCCGTCCGCCCCGCTGTCATGCATGCGTAGTAGGGAACCAGGAAGTGAAGTCGCAAGGCTTTACTTCCTGATTCCCTTACCGAAGATGATGGCAGCAGTACCCGAGAGCCGAGGGATAGATCGGCTTCTGATGCCGACATTGCGGGCGCCCTGGACAGGTAAGTGTCCTTATTTTAAAAGTCAGCAGCTGCAGTATTTGTAGCTGCTGACTTTAAAAAAAAAAAAAAAAAAGCGGAACTCCGCTTTAAATCATCCCCCGCAACTATTACCTTTTGTACTACCACCACTCCCTTCCCTTTCGAATGTAAGCTCTACAAGCAGGGCCCTCCTGTCCCTTCTGTATTGAACTGTATCGTATTTGTGCTGTCCCCCCTCTACATTGTAAAGCGCTGCGTAAACTGTTGTCGCTATATAAATTGTGTATAATAATATTAATAATAATAATAATAATAATCCACCTGCGGATTTAGCAACAGGAATACGCTGGAGTCTTGCTGCAGCTCTGATAAAAATCCCATGTCAATGAGGCCTTAGGCCAAGGATCTCCAAACTACGGCCCTCCAGCTGTTGCAGAACTACACGTCCCATGAGGCATTGTAAAACTGACATTCACAGACATGACTAGGCATGATGAGAATTGTAGTTTCTGAATTGTTTGAAGACCCCTGCCTTAGGCAGTTGTCACTTGAATTAGTGTCCCCATTGGAACATTTACCCTCGCCTTGTTCTGGTGACAACTCTACAATTTTGGACTTCCCCTCACTTGCCAAGGGTCTCCAGATCAAATAAAGAGAGGAAATACACCCAACAGACACAGACAGCAATCTCCCACCACTCCATCCAAAACTAAAAAAAAACTAAAAACTAAAATAATATTATGGAAAATGAAAACATTTATAGAGTGGTATACATATACTAGAAATGTATTAACATTAATGATCACCAATAAAGTTGACTTACCTACAGTGTGCGCAGTATGACCTAAAATACAAAAAACATTTGACAAAAGTTAATACAATACGTTTGTAACATCGGGGAGGATTGTGCAGAGAATACTGAAGGAGAGAGATGATAGACTGGCTTGTGCAGACCTTTGCAGTCTTCTGATCGGAGGATGACAGGTGAGGAGTAGAACAGCCTAGACAATTTTTATATTGACGCTCCTCCTACGGTCCTGCGTCACAAGGGGGGCCAGATACTGTCTGTGAGTCAGGAGTATTCCTATCAGTGTGCAGTGCTGAGATCACCGCTGTGAGCAAGAAGAACGCAGACACGGGAACAAGTCACTCAGCACAAACAACACATTGCAACTCCTCTGCCACACTCCATCCCCACATCTAATGGAGCACATACAGTGTAATTGAATGATGATCTGTGTCAAATAGTGATCATATATATGAAAAGTTTAAATATTACTTGTTAAAAAAAAAAAAAAGACAAGAAAAAATACAAAAACAAAAATAACATATTAGTTTCATTTTTTTTCATAGGCGTAGGAAAAATTATTAATGGAAAGACTGTGATATTTCTAATGCAGAAAGTTGAGCTCTGTCCAAAACCTATTTTTTGACATTCATTGAAAAAATAAATCCAAATAAGTGAAGTGTGTCCCATGCGTAGAGGCTGAAGTATTTTTTACATCTCTGACTTTTTCTCACCCCCCATAAAATGCAGTCAGCACTGAACGACTGGCAAAGAGAGTTAAAGTTCCATCTAGAGTACCCAGATCACAGAGTACCCAGATCACAGAGGGTCACTCGTACCCCAGCTCCTCCATTTAGTAAACGTCTTGTATTCTTTTCAATGAAGAAAAAAAGGTGAAAACAGTACAGGGATAATGAAAGAAATTCATTTAAATTAATCAAAGCATAGGTAGGAGGAGGTCGTTGATTCTGGTAAATTAATTATCACTTTGTTAATGATTAATTATCATTTATGATGGAACTTTTTATTGCTTAAGATTTTGCACTGTTTGTGGTGTTTGCAAATGATTTACGCATATTTCTATATTTTATATTAGTTGATTTATAAATTTAAAGGTACAGTGCAACATAATTTTATGTTGTGTTTTTTTTTTTTACACATTTGTATTTGGGTGTGTTTTTGAGAGCTGCTGTACACATACACATATTTAGGGATGCACCGAATGGGTGCCGAAACCGATACCGAAAATAAAAATTTCAGGATCCCGAAAACCAAAACCTATACCGAAACAGCACCGATACCGAAAATGACTGTTTTTAAAAAATATTTTTATACAGGAGATGGTCAGAGACTGGGGACATGGTACAGGAGATTGTCAGAGACTGGGGACATGATACAGGAGATGGTCAGAGACTGCAGACATAGTACAGGAGATGGTCAGAGACTGGGGACATGGTACAGGAGATGGTCAGAGACTGGGGACATGGTACAGGAGATGGTCAAAGACTGGGGACATGGTAGAGGAGATGGTCAGAGACTGGGGACATGGTACAGGAGGTGGTCAGAGACTGGGGAAATGGTACAGGAGCTGGTCAGAGACTGGGAACAATGGTACAGGAGGTGATCAGAGACTGCGGACATGGTAAAGGAGGTGGTCAGAGACTGGGGACATGGTACAAGAGGTGGTCAGAGACTGCGGACTTAGTACAGGAGATGGTCAGAGACTGCAGACATATTGCAGGAGATGGTCAGAGACTGCAGACATAGTACAGGAGATGGTCAGAGACTGGGAACATGGTACAGGAGATGGTCAGAGACTGGGGACATGGTACAGGAGACAGTCAGAGACTGGGGACATGGTACAGGAGTCGGTCAGAGACTGCAGACATGATACAGGAGATGATCAGAGACTGCAGACATAGTACAGGAGATGGTCAGAGACTGCAGACGTGGTACAGGAGATCAATGCAGCCTCACCAGTGCCTATCAATGCAGCCTCACCAGTGCCCATCAATGCAGCCTCACCAGTGCCCATCAACGCAGCTTCACCATAATTGCATTTCCATGTTCTGTGTACTGTGGGAGACCAGATATAGTGAATGCAGGGTCCTGGGTTTAGTAACACTTTAGTGTTTTTATTCTGCACCAAGCGCAGTTTTAATTTGTTTTTAGTACAGTGATTTAGCAAACAGTTTACACCTATTTAATTTGGTGTCCAAACTATAAACGCTACCCAGATCTTGTCTTTCTTATAGTGTAGTTACAAAGACTGCATTCCTGAGACTGATCATTAGCAATGTAGACTTACCAGCAAATTATATAGGACTCATGCTTTATTTGCACGTGCCTTTTATATCGGGTTTTACTAAGGTAAAATCTTTTTTTTTTTTTTGATTTTGCAGCTGCTGCTTGGAATTGAGCCCAGGTTCACACTGAATGCGGGTTAGAAATCGTGCGAGTTCAGCTGAACTCGCACGATTTCTAACCGACAATGCAGTCCGACTTCGGGGGCGATTTGACAGACATCTGTGCGGGTTCATGCACAAATGTCTATAAAAATCGCCCCCGAAGTCACCAGAAGTAGTGCAGGAACTACTTTTGGGAATCGGTGCGGCACTGCACCAATTCGGACGGTGCTATTGCCAGCAATAGCTGCAGATTTGGCATGCGATTTGACGTATAAAAGACACAATTTTGTTCCACTGGGATCATATAAAATTAAATCAAAAGGAAATCATAAATAAATAAAAAATCAGCTAAGACAATATGCAAGGAAAGCACAATAGAAAATGTAAAAAGTGGTGTAGCGCTTTAAAGCGGAGCTCCATCCTAAAGTATCCAGGTATATTTGCACCCACTTATAGAAATCCACACTGCGGGTAGACTGCGGGTAGTGCGTCACTTCCCGGTCATTTTTTATTTTTTTTTACGGCGAAGCTCCGCTTTAAGTAGAAACTGTATCAAAATCATTCATAAACTTTCAATGTGTTTAAACAGCAAAAAAGTCCATAGTGATAAATCTTGTAATATCCACTTGCAAGGACACCGCCGCCATCACCCAAACAAACTGCCTCTTACCCTTAGGTAGATAAAAGCTTACAAGATAATAATTCATTAACAGCTCCTCAGCAGCATGGGGAACGGAAGACTGCAGCTCCTACAAAAAGATATCAGCAAGCCTAGATGACTCCCAAACTCAGATCCACAACCATATGGGAATGATTAAAGCTCACTCGTCTACATCACGCAAAACCCAGTAGAGAGAAAATAAATTTCATAGTGCAGACATCCCAATCATCTTTTTATTAGAGGATTTAAAAGTACCGGTATATACAATTACATTTGCAAAGTTAATAGAAAACAAAACGAAAGAAACGTCCAGCGTTTCCAACCGTATAGATGGCCGCTGCGTCCCAGTAAATAAGTCGCGTCACAGGCTCCTCCCAATTTGACATGTCAAATTTCATGCCAAATCGGCTCAATGTGAATGCGGGCTTAGGAATGATGCTGGGTTAAAGTGGACCTGAAATAAAAATGAAGATATGATATCTTATAGGTTACATCCATAAATGTTAATTGTGCCCTGATACAGTGGGGAAATTTATTACAGTAAAACCTTGGTTTGCGAGCATAATTCGTTCCAGAAACATGCTTGTAATCCAAAGTGTAAGTGTATTACAAGTGTAATATCCACTTGTATATTAAAGCATTTTTTTTTACAGGGTATAAAAGAGAAGAGAGGCACCTCTAAGTGTAGCAATAAGTTGCTAAATGTTGTACCTTCATTAAATGTAACCATATTGTTACACTTATAAAAATGTATACACTATGTTACCAAAAGTATTGGGACACCTGCCTTTACCCACACAGGAACTTTAATGGCATCCCAGTCTTCGTCCGTAGGGTTCAGAATTGAGTTGGGCCACCCTTTGCAGCTATAAGCTTCAACTCTTCTGGGAAGGCTGTCCACAAGGTTTAGGAGTGTGTCTGGACTCTGAGTTGATCCGTAAGTGGAGTCCCCAACAAAGGGTGCCAAGACAAACCGGTTTTTATGATGAATTTTGAAACATTCTTGAATTTTAAATCTCTAGTACTGTATTACGTATCAATTTGTTTTGGATGTATGTTATTCTTTTGCATTTAATTCAATCATTATTCATGTTTACTGTGATTCCCATTCTTATCAATTATGTCTAATGATTACTTGTATCAAATATTGTATGATTATTAACTATTATGTTAATTAATTATTGAATAAACATTATAATCATATAATTATTATTATTATTACTTCTATTATTATCATTAGTAGTATGTTTATCAATATTAGTATTATTATTATCAGTATTAATCAATTTGTTATGTATCCATCCGTGACTTTCACGTGCTTGTGACATCTAAATAAATTTAAGTAGACTATATGTATCCCAATACTGTCTATATATACAGTATATCATCACTCGCATTGCATGCCTCAAGTAAAGTCCCAAAATTTTTCTTCCTTTATCAACATTTACGTATCAGGGATGGGGGCATGCTTTTGCTAGGTGTGCTGGGTCACAATTGTTTTCTAGTTCTCATTCTTAACTGGGGTTCCTCCAAAGGTTGTTAGTGGTTCCTTGAGCTGTGGATAAATGACCTTCAATCTGATGGTGCCCCTATAGTTCCAGGTCTCTTGCCACTTGGCAAAGCCAGAAGCATGACACCAAGGACCTTTCTAACCACTGCTGTAATGCGGCGTACACACAATCATTTTTCATGCCGTTAAAAATGCCATTTTTTAAAATGCCCATTAAAACCGATCGTGTGTATGCTCCAGAGCATTTTTAACGGCGTGAAAAACGGCCATTAAAAATTTCGAACATGCTCTATTTTTTCACGTCGTTTTTCATGTAGTTTTTTTTACGACGTGAAAAACGATAGTGTGTATGCTTTTACGAGGGGAAAAAAACGTGCATGCTCAGAATCAAGTATGAGACGGGAGCGCTCGTTCTGGTAAAACTAGCGTTCGTAATGGAGATAGCACATTCGTCACGCTGTAATGGACTGAAAAGCACGAATCGCCGCTCAACAAAGTTTACTAACATGAAGGGTGGCGCCATTCGAATGGAACTTCCCCTTTATAGTGCCGTCGTACGTGTTGTACGTCACTGCGCTTTGCTCAAGCGTTTTTTTTAATGATCGTGTGGATGCAAGACAGGCTTGAGAGGAAACATGAAAAAAAAACGACGAGAAAAACATTGGTTAAAAAAAATGGCATGAAAAACGATCGTGTGTACGCCGCATAAGAAGCATACTTCCCACTGACTACCAATGTAAGGAACATTCTTCCCACTGACCCCTAATGTAAGGGTCATTCTTCCCACTGACCCCTAATGTAAGGGTCATTCTTCCCACTGACCCCTAATGTAAGGGTCATTCTTCCCACTGACCCCTAATGTAAGGGTCATTCTTCCCACTGACCCCTAATGTAAGGGTCATTCTTCCCACTGACCCCTAATGTAAGGGTCTTTCTTCCCACTGACCAGCAATGTAAGGGATATTTTCCTTATGATCCCTGACTGACCATGCTTGTGTAAAATTGGGGGATTACTGGGCCTTAATTATTGTACATTGCTGGTGGTTTATTATTGTACAAGACTGGGGGGATAACCCCTTCCCACCTTGTACCATGTATACACATATATGCGGCCTCACAGAAGCCACTGTTCTTCTGTGGGGCTGCATATATGCATATATATTAGGGCTGTTACTGATTAAAATTTTCGCGTTCGATTAATCGTTTTTTTTTTAAATCGATTAATCGACTAATTTCGATCAATTATAATGCACATACAGATCCAACTACTTTTAGCTGATCTCCTTTCAGGCCGATTCCCAGTGCAGCTAGCAACCATTGGAAAAATCGATAGCAGGATACAAAAAACACACAAAGGCAGCGCTCAATGGGAATAGCATTAAAACTTTTATAGTCTTCAAGTAGGTAACAAAATAAATTACTCTTTCGTCCATGGACCGACACAGCTTCTCTATTGACAAAGTGGGTATTATCCGTTAATTAGGAGTGACTAGGCAAAAAAACTTGTAAAAAGTGTTGCATCACACCTTCTACAGTACCGCCCAGGGGGCGGACCCTCTGGGTATACCCTCTCAGTCTGCATCTTCACAGATCAGTTTTTTTCTGTCTAGCAAGGAGTAGGACATGGCTCCCTTCGGGCCCATTGGTCCGGGGAAAAAAGATATATATATATATATATATATATTTTTTTTTTTTTTGCTACATTTGTTGTTTCCTGCGATCTTCGATCAACTGCCGACCGGGTGACAGGCTGGATCCTCGATCCTTGTAGTCTCCCCAGTTTCGGCCATCGAGCGTGTGCCGACCCTAGCTACGCGCTGGGTTTTCCACGACATGCCCGTCGCTCCAGGGGTGGCCGGTGAGCTTACGCTCCAGGGCCTGCATCGGACCGCTCAGCTTCGGCTGACCTTACGGCCGAGTCGCAGCAGCCTGGCCGGTGAGCTTACGCTCCAAGGCTTGCATCGGACCGCTCAGCTTCGGCTGACCTTACGGCCGAGTCGCAGCAGCCTGTCCGGTGAGCGTCATGCTCCAGGGCATACATATGATCGTCCCTTCTGGGTCCAATCACAGCATGCCTGGCCAACAGTCACCTTCCGGACGATGATCTGTTTGGAATGTCTTCCAGCAGAATACATGCAGGATAGGTAAGTAAAACTCCCCTGCCTCGGCTGGGTGATTTAGCTGGACATTCCTGGAGAGATCAAGTATGTGGTTGTGGCCCCTTTCTTCCCTCTCTCCCTGCCTTTCCCTCCTCCCTGGGCTTCTAGCTAAAGGGTGCTGGGGGTCACCTAGGGGGTCCCACTGGAGCGGGGCTGGCTGTAACTAACATTTAAAAGAAATGTCATTTTTTCTTACCTGTGTTTGTGTCCTTCCTCCTCCATGCTGTCGGCGGCCATTTTGAGGTGGTCCATGCTAAGTTTGGCCTCTTGTGACTGCCCGGCGGCCATCTTCCTGTGGTTCGGCCACACCCACTGGCCCCTATCAGCTGATCGGCGGCCATGTTTGTCCACCCTATATGCAGATATTGCCGTTCGGCGGCCATCTTTTTGTGGGCTATGGCTGCTTGACCTCTATCGGCCATTTTCTTAGAGCCCACATTATCTTCCATACAGACGTTTTTGGCAACCATTTTTCGAGAGCCTCCGGCCTCTAGGGTGCATTACACTGGCGCAAAAATTCACACAGGAAGTGCTGATAAAAGAAGCAGACTGACACAGCAGCAGGGGGACAGCATCACAGGCGCAGCATAGCAGTACCTATCCAGGGTGGTGAGTCCTCTGGGTGACCCGGCCTCTCTGCAGCACAGGAGGGTGGCCTATTGATATGTTGCCTGGAGCCCTGTGAGTGTCAGCGTGTGGTCAGCATGGCATCTGAGACAGATGTCTTCTCCCCTGAAACACCAGATTTAGCAGCTGGTGCCCCTGAGGTGTCTATGAACGCTATGACTGCAATCCTAGAGGCGTTTGCTGCCAGGGTGGAAGCAGCACACGGGAATACAGGGGGTAGTAAACGCCCCATCCCCTGCAAGCTTCTGGGGATAATTCTGGTGCAGAACCAGGTCCAGCTACGGCTCGGGGCCCAGATTCTGACGCATCAGAGACTGCAGACCGTGACCGGACAGTGAGAATGACTCAAAGTCCAGGTCAGTACGTGAGACGGCTTTGGTATCTGACCTTATCTGACCTTATTACTATGCTAAAATTGGAAAATACTGCAGAAGCAGCAGAGACTCCGGTCCACTTGGGTTTCATAGACCTGCCCGCACTGCTAAGGTGTTCCCTTGTGTGTCTTTTGATAAACTCTTATACAAGGAATGGGAGAACCCACTGAGGGTCTTTACAGCCCCAAAGAGGTTTGCAGTACGGTACCCCTTTTGAGGAGAGTTTTCTGAAGAAATGGACCTCTCCCCCCTATAGTGGACCCTCCGGTGTCCAGACTTAATAGAGCCACCACAATTCCTGTAGAAGGGGCTCCTGTTTTCAAGGACCCTGTGGATAAGAAGGCTGAAGCACTCGCTTGCTACCTATACTCAGTGGTAGGCTCGGCAGTACGCCCGGCATTGGCGGGGGCCCTAGTGTCTCACACACTTACTGAATGGGCAAGATTGCTACTCCAGGGGTTAAGGAGCGAGATGCTCCTCCTGATGAGATAACATTGGCCGACCTGTTGGTCCAGGGCCTTAGGTTTGTCTGCGAGTCAGACATGAATACTATTCCCCTGCTGTCTAAAACTTCGGTTTATGCAGTAGCAATACGCCGCCTGATCTGGCTAAAAGGCTGGTCTGCGGACCAGACTTCCAAGAAAGCCCTGTTGGATCTGCCTTTTAAGGGCGACAGACTTTTTGGGGCTTCTCTGGATGACATCATCAAGGATGCCACAGGAAGTAAAAGCACTTTGCTTCCCCAAATTAGCAAGGATAAGGGGCCACGCCAAGGGCAAGGGCCCTCCTTTACTGCACACAAGTGGTTTTTTCGTCCCCCTAGGGCGACAGGGAAAAGACCCCAGGCCGATAAAGCCCCTGCCCAAGGACAAAAGCGTCCCTGGTCCCGCATACCCAATAAGCCTGCGGACAAATTTGCGTCCGCATGAAGGTCCACCCCCACCCAGCTCTCGGGTGGGGAGACGTCTTCGCAAATCGCGACTCAGTGGACAGCACTAATCTCCGACAGGTGGGTTTGCAAAGTAATCTCCTCAGGCTACAAGATAGAGTTTCTCTCTTGTCCACCGGACAGATTCAACACCTCCAATCTCCAGCTACTACCGACCCGTCGGGAGGCCCTGTATGGGGCGGTCCAGGGTCTACTGGAACGCGGGGTAGTTATTCCAGTTCCAGAACTGGAACGGGGTTTTTACTCAAATCTGTTCATTGTGCCGAAGAAGGAGGGGGTTCGTCCAAGCTTGGATCTCAGAGCCCTCAATTGCTTTGTGAAGGTACAAAGTTTTCGGATGGAGTCGGTTCGATCTGTAGTCACGGCTCTCCATCCGGGGGACTTTCTGGCCTCCTTGGACATCAAGGACGCATACCTGCATGTCCCCATATACTCCAGACACCAGAGGTTTCTGCGATTTGCTATCGGGAAGGACCACTACCAGTTTGTGGCCCTCCCGTTGGGCCTTGCCTCAGCACCCAGGACGTTCACCAAGGTGCTCGCTCCGATTCTGGCACTTCTAAGACAGCGGGGTATCGCTATCACAGGCTACTTATACGACCTTCTGCTGAAGGCCCCTTCAAGCTCAGAATTAGAGGTAAGCGTGTCCATTACCTGTCAGACTCTTCGAGACTGTGGTTGGATACTAAACACGCAAAAGTCAGTATTGGTGCCCACTCAACGCCTAGGGTACCTGGGGTTGATTCTGGATTCTTCAGAGGCAAAGGTATTCCTCCCTGTGGAGGAGTTGCAGACCCTCCGGGCTGCAGTACGGCAGCTGACTTCCAGGAATTGGTCGTCACTCCGTTTTTTGCAGGCGAGTGTTGGGCCTTAGGGTAGCCTCCTTCGAGGCGGTTCCATATGCTCAATACCACACTTGAGTGTTACAGAAGGAAGTTCTGTCCAGATGGAACAGATGTCCATCATCTCTGGATTATCAAATCTGAGTGAGCCACATAGTCAGGAGATCCCTGGCATGGTGGCTGACAGCACCGGCTCTAATGGCCGGGAAGTCATTTCTTCCGGTTTACTGGATAGTGATCACGACGGACGCCAGCCTTACAGGTTGGGGGGGGAGTCTGGGGTGTTCAGTCGGCGCAAGGTCGCTGGACCCCAGAGGAAGCCCTCCTGCCGATCAATGTCCTGGTAATCCGGGCGATCAGGCTGTGCCTCTTCAAATGGTCTCAGAGGCTGCAAGGGTGGCCAGTCAGGATCCAGTTAGACAACGCCACAGCAGTGGCATATGTCAATCATCAAGGAGGAACAAGAAGCTCAGCTGCAACATCGGAGATCGCTCGCATCCTGAAGTGGGCAGAGAGGAGCGTACCGGCACTGTCGGCCGTGTACATTCCGGGTGTGGAAAACTGGCAGGCGGACTACCTGAGCCGCCAGATGCTGGACCAGGGAGAAGGGTCCTTACACCCGGAGGTGTTCCAACTCCTCTGCCAAAGATGGGGCACACCAGACGTAGATCTTCTGGCTTCCCGACTCAATCGGAAGGTATTGAGATTTGTGGCCCGGTCAAGAGACCCATGGGCAGACGCAACGGACGCGTTGGTAGCATCGTGGGGTCAGTATCAGCTAATCTATGCCTTCCCTCCCTTAAGGCTTCTTCCTCTTCTGCTCCGCAGAGTGGAGGCAGAGGGAATTCCAATGATCCTAATCGCTCCAGATTGGCCTCAGCGTCCTTGGTACGCCGATCTAGTACGTCTGGTAGCAGACGTCCCCTGGCGCCTACCACTACGGAAGGACCTGCTATCGCAAGGTCCCATATTCCATCCTGCTTTACAGTCATTGGCTTTAACGGCATGGCTGTTGAGAACCAGGTACTGAGAGACCGGGGCCTGTCAGACTCAGTAATCTCTACTATGAGAAGTGCTCGAAAACCGTCCTCTAGGAAGGTCTATCACCGCACTTGGAGGGCCTACATCTCCATGTGTGAGGAAATGAAATGGCATCCGCGTACCTATTTGGTTTCCAGAATCCTGCTGTTTTTACAGCATGGGGTGGACCAAGGGCTTGCCCTAAGTACGATTTAAGGGACAGATATCTGCCCTGGCTGTCTTTTTTCAGCGACCCCTGGCGACTCACTCTCTCGTGAGTACATTTGTGCAGGGGGTCCGACATGTGGACCCTCCGGTCCCTCCCCCGTTACTTCCGTGGGACTTGAACCTGGTCCTCTCGGTGCTTCAGAAGGCACCGTTTGAGAATATTAGAGATATTCCCCTGTTGACACTTTCTCAGAAAGTGGTCTTTTTGGTGGCTGTTACGTCAGTTAGACGAGTCTCTGAGCTGGCAGCCTTGTCCTGCAAGTCTCCCTATTTGATTTTCCACAAGGATAAGGTGGTGCTGCGGCCGCAGCCTTCCTTTCTTCCGAAAGTCGTTTCGGCTTTTCATCTCAACGAAGACATTGTACTTCCATCCTTGTGTCCTCAGCCGTCGAATCCTAAGGAGTCGGCATTGCATTCCTTGGACGTTGTCCGAGCTTTGAGAGTATACCTATCTGCTACTTCCCTGTTCTGGAAGTCAGACTCACTGTTTGTTTCGGTGGCTGGTCCGAAGAAGGGCCAAGCAGTCTCATCGGCCACCATCTCTAGGTGGATCCGACAGATAGTAATCCAGGCTTACGCCTTAAAGGGTCAGGCGCCCCCCTTTCCTGTCACTGCGCATTCGACCAGGGCAATAGGTGCCTCTTGGGCTTTCCGACATCAAGCGTCTGTTTCCCAATTATGTAAAGCGGCGACTTGGTCGTCCGCTCACACTTTCACAAAATTCTACAAAATTGATGTAGGTGCATCTTCGGATGCCTCTTTTGGCCGCAAGGTTTTGCAAGCGGCTGTTTAGAGTTGCAACTCCTCCGTTGGAGGAGTGCTGTTTTGTGTTTGGGGTGAAGTTTATTTTTATGCTGTTACCACCCCTCGTTTTTTCTCTGACACTGCTTTGGGACGTCCCACTTTGTCAATAGAGAAGCTGTGTCGGTCCATGGACGAAAGAGTAAATAGGATTTTTTACTCACCGTAAAATCCTTTTCTCTGAGTCCATGGACCGACACAGCACCCACCCCTCCTTTTAAGTTTGTACTGCTTTTTGACGAACTGATCTGCGAAGATGCAGACTGAGAGGGTATACCCAGAGGGTCCGCCCCCTGGGCGGTACTGTAGAAGGTGTGATGCAACACTTTTTACAAGTTTTTCTGCCTAGTCACTCCTAATTAACGGATAATACCCACTTTGTCAATAGAGAAGCTGTGTCGGTCCATGGACTCAGAGAAAAGGATTTTACGGTGAGTAAAAAATCCTATTATTGCACTGGAGATGAAATCAATGTAGCTTCATAAACTGTAAAAATGATGCGAGTAATACCAAACGGTAGCAAAAGCAGTCATAAAAACATGTAGCTAATGTGAGGGGGTTAGCTCGGCAGCGGGTGTGGGTGACCCCCGGGATGGGCTCCCCACACAAAAACAGGCCCAGCAAACGGAGGTTGTGGTTTTCAAAATCAAAAAGGTGCGGTTTATTTTCTATTTACAGTGACAAAACACAGCAAAGCAAAAGAAACATAAACAAAATAAATCCTGGTCAACTTGACCTCTAACTAAACATACAGGTTTCCTAACTAACAACTGGGATCAGCCTAGTGCTGTCCTAGTCCCTAAGTCCCTGGTTTTAAATGTCCAAGCAGATAGCCACACAGGCTTTGTCTCACCGCACAGGGGTTCACTCTCCCTAGACAGTCCACACAGGTCTGGTTCCAGGCATGAGCTAACACCTAATGAATCTGGGAGTTTTTATAGAGGCCTAAATGAGCTGACAAGCTTCAGCTGGCCTCATCAACTCCCTGTCTGTACGACGCCCCACACTCTCCCTAGAGGTATGAGTCATCCATGAGCCCACTAGCCCCAGCTGGGCTTATACAACTCTCCGCCTAGTTGTATAAGTCGGTGTAAAGCCTGAATCTGGGCGAAATATATCTACCCCCCTGGATGCAACCAGGTGACTTTACCTTCCTGCTGTCACATACCCCCCCCTCTTGTTTTAACCTCGGGGTTGGAACACCAGCAATCAGGCATTCATGTACTCGAGACAAAGCATCCACATTCCCCATTTGAACGCCAGGGCGATGCTTTACTGTGAAGTTGAATTCCTGGAGGGCCAGGAACCACCTATTCACTCTTCTATTTGTTTCCTTGTTTTGAGCCATCCACTTTAACGGAGCGTGATCCGTAACCAAGTCAAAGTGCCTACCTAGCAGGTAGTACCGAAGGGAATCTAGAGCCCACTTCACCGCTAAACACTCCTTTTCAACGGTGGCGTAATTTACCTCATGGGACTTCAACTTCCTGCTGAGGTAAATGACTGGGTGCTCTTCCCCGTTCCAGACCTGGGACAATACTGCTCCTAACCCCACATCTGACGCATCACTTTGTACGACAAAGTCTTTAGAGAAGTCGGGTGAGTACAACACTGGCTGGCTACATAAGGCTTGTTTCAAGAATTGGAATGCTGCCTCAGCCTCGGGGGTCCATTTAATCATGACCGACCCTTTCCCCTTCGTCAGGTTGGTTAGGGGCACAGCCTTAGAAGCAAAGTGGGGAATGAATCGCCGATAATACCCAGCGATTCCCAGAAAGGCTCGTACCTGCTTCTTGCTGTTGGGACGTGGCCAACTCTGGATGGCCTCGACTTTGTTGAGTTGGGGTTTTATTACTCCCCTCCCAATGGTGTACCCAAGATATTTGGCCTCTTCCTGCCCAATGGTACACTTCTTGGGGTTAGCCGTAAACCCCGCTTCCCGAACAGAGTCCAGGACTGCTTGCACTTTTGGCAGATGTGAGGCCCAATCTGTGCTATGGACAATTACGTCATCCAGGTAAGCCGCAGCATACTTCCGATGGGGCCTCAGCATCTGGTCCATTTTCCGCTGGAATGTGGCCGGCGCATTCTGTAACCCGAACGGCATTCTTTTATATTGGAACGCCCCGTCTGGGGTTACAAATGCGGTTTTCTCTTTGGCCGACTTGGCCAGGGGGATTTGCCAATACCCTTTTGTGAGGTCAAGAGTCGTCATGTATCGGGCTGTTCCCAGCCGGTCGATCAACTCATCTATACGTGGCATGGGGTAGGTGTCAAATTTTGTAACTTTGTTCAACTGACGAAAATCGTTACAAAATCGCCAGCTCCCATCCGGTTTAGGCACCAACACAATGGGACTAGACCAATCACTTTGGGACTCCTCTATCACCCCTAAGTTCAGCATTTTCTGTACTTCCTCCCGTATTGCCTCCCGTCGGGCCTCTGGGATCCGATAGGGTTTTAACTTCACCCTTTCACCGGGCGGGGTAATGATGTCATGCTCTACCCCAGATGTTTGTCCCGGCAGCTCAGAGAATACCTCCTTGTTGCGAAGCACAAACTCCTTAACCTCCTGTTGTTGGGGTTGTGACAAGGTGGCTGCTATTCCAACCTCAGGAATCACGCAACCAGTTTGAGCTGGTGACCAAGTGTCTGCGACTAGGGACTCTCTATCCCTCCAGGCTTTCAACAGATTAACGTGATAGATCTGTTCGGGCTTTCGCCTTCCTGGTTGTCTGACCTTGTAATTCACTTCGCTCACTTTTTCCATTATCTCGTAGGGGCCTTGCCATTTGGCAAGGAATTTACTTTCAACCGTAGGGACAAGTACCAGTATCCTATCCCCCGGGGAAAAGGTACGGGTCTTGGCTCCACGGTTGTACACTCTCTGCTGTGCTAACTGCGCTTGGGCCAAATGTTCCTTCATGATGGGCATTACCTGTGCAATTCGGTCTTGCATCAGGGCGACATGCTCAATCACACTCCTGTGGGGAGAACTCTCACTTTCCCAAGTTTCCTTGGCAATATCCAACAGCCCTCTTGGGTGTCTCCCATACAGTAACTCAAAGGGGGAGAATCCCGTAGAGGATTGGGGCACCTCCCTAATAGCAAACATCAGATAAGGAAGTAGACAGTCCCAATCCTTTCCATCTCTATCCACCACTTTCTTCAACATTTGTTTTAGGGTTTTGTTGAATCTTTCAACCAGCCCATCGGTTTGGGGGTGATACACAGATGTACGTAATTGCGTCACTTTGAACAATTTACACAGCTCCTTCATAACCCGGGACATAAAGGGTGTACCTTGGTCCGTAAGCAGTTCTTTACAAATACCCACCCGGCTAAACACAAGAGATAGCTCTTTGGCTATGGTTTTGGCCGAGGTATTTCGGAGAGGGATCGCTTCTGGATAACGGGTGGCATAGTCCATTATAACTAATATGTACTGGTGCCCCCTAGCGGACTTGATTATAGGACCTACCAAATCCATGGCGATCCTCTCAAACGGGACCTCAATGATGGGTAGAGGGACCAGCGGGCTACGGAAATGTGGCATCGGGGCCGACCTCTGACACACAGGGCAGGAGGAACAATAATTTTCTATGTCCTTCATCACCCCCGGCCAATAGAATCTCTGTAATACCCTCTCTCGGGTTTTCTCTGTCCCCAGATGACCTCCAAGAATGTGCCCATGAGCCAACTCCAACACCAACTTCCTGTAAGGTTTGGGCACCACAAGCTGCTCAACGGTTTCTTCTGCCCTTTTTGCCACCCGATACAGTAGGTCCTTCTCTACGCTGAAGTATGGGTAAGTGCAGGTATTATCTGGGTTCACTAACTCGCCATCTATTTTCACTACGTTTCCCCGTGCCTTTATTAGGGCGGGGTCTTTCAACTGTTCTGTGGCAAAGTTTTCCCTGTGAACCTCAAGATCAGAAAACTCCACAGACGGTAGGTTTTCGTCTGAGGAGGTGGGCTCCTCTCCAGTTTCTTGAGTCTCCCCTGCCAATACTGATAAGGGAAATTCCGGAGAGTCCTCACCACTCTCAGGGGAGTTCTGGCTATCACATTCCTGGTACATAGGGGCACCAGTGGGGGGCTCAGGATCATCCCACAGTTCCCAGAACTTCGGAAAATCCCTTCCCACAATGGCGTCATGCGGTAACTGAGATACTAAGCCCACTGGATTAAAGAGGGTACCTTTGGGGGTCTCGAAACACACTGTAGTCACTGGATACTCTCGGGTGTCCCCATGCACACAAATAACAGCTACCTTGCTATTCCCAGAGACCTCTGTTTTAACTAACTCAGCCTTTATCAGGGTCACAAGGCTACCTGAATCCAGCAATACCACAACATTTCTACCATTAACACACATTTTGCATAAATGTTTCTCAGTTCCTCGAATGGCAGTGCATGCGACTGTCGCACACAGCGACTGACGTCTGCCCGTCAGAAAGTCACACTGCATGGGTTCCTCCACAACCGGGCAATTGGCTGCAATATGTCCCGCTTGCCGGCAGCGGTAGCAAACGATCCTTCTTGCCGCCTCTTGAGCCGCTGATTTCCCAGGCTGTTCTCGCCAAACTTGGGGTAGAGCTCCCACCCTCTCACTCTCTCCACCCTCACCCCTTGGAATCCTCTTATCCGCCCCTGGGGATGGTCTGGTCTTAGGGTGGAAAGTCCGAGTGTCTCTGGAAGAGGCCGTCAGGTTCTCTGTAGCCAAGTATTTCTCCACACGATCCACAAGACCATCGGCCGTCTCTGGGTCTCCATGGCTTACCCACTTTTGGATGGCAGTAGGAAGAGCTCTCAAAAACCGATCCATTACAACACGTTCCACAATCTTTGGTGCGGACAAAGTCTCTGGCTGTAGCCACTTTCTGCTCAGGTGAATGAGATCATACATTTGAGACCTGGGGGGTTTTCCAAGCTGGAAAGTCCAGTTATGCACACGCTGAGCCCGGACAGCCAGGGTGACACCCAGCCTTGCCAATATTTCAGCTTTTAGCATCACATAGTCTTTTGCTTGGTTAGGCTCTAGGTCATAGTAAGCTTTCTGCGATTCACCAGTTAACAGAGGAGCCACCAGTCCAGCCCACTGCTCCTCAGGCCACTTTTCTCTTTCAGCGGTCCTTTCAAATGTGGTCAAAAATACCTCTGGATCATCCTCTCCAGTCATTTTTGTCAATAAACGACTGACCCCAAAGGATGCGGTATTAGTGGGACGGCTTTCCTCACTGGTCTGCGGACGTTGCTGCATTACTGCTTCCATCTGTTGTTGTAGTCTCTGCTCTTGCTTCTGCAACAGGTCTATGAAGCGGGCCTCAGATTGCTGCTGGGCTTGTTGCTGAGCCTCCAGACTCTGTTGCAAAGTTGCGTTTGTCTGCTGCTGGGCTGCAAGGCTCTGTTGATGAGCTTGCTGCTGGGCTGCAAGGCTCTGTTGATGAGCTTGCTGCTGGGCTGCAAGGCTCTGTTGATGAGCTGCAAGGCTCTGTTGATGAGCTGCAAGGCTCTTTTGCAAACCTGCATTTGTCTGCTGTTGATTGGCATTTGCTAGAGCCAGCTGTTTCAGTATCTCCTCCATGCTGGCTTAAAAAAAAACTGCCACTGGTTCTCCACCAACTGTGAGGGGGTTAGCTCGGCAGCGGGTGTGGGTGACCCCCGGGATGGGCTCCCCACACAAAAACAGGCCCAGCAAACGGAGGTTGTGGTTTTCAAAATCAAAAAGGTGCGGTTTATTTTCTATTTACAGTGACAAAACACAGCAAAGCAAAAGAAACATAAACAAAATAAATCCTGGTCAACTTGACCTCTAACTAAACATACAGGTTTCCTAACTAACAACTGGGATCAGCCTAGTGCTGTCCTAGTCCCTAAGTCCCTGGTTTTAAATGTCCAAGCAAATAGCCACACAGGCTTTGTCTCACCGCACAGGGGTTCACTCTCCCTAGACAGTCCACACAGGTCTGGTTCCAGGCATGAGCTAACACCTAATGAATCTGGGAGTTTTTATAGAGGCCTAAATGAGCTGACAAGCTTCAGCTGGCCTCATCAACTCCCTGTCTGTACGACGCCCCACACTCTCCCTAGAGGTATGAGTCATCCATGAGCCCACTAGCCCCAGCTGGGCTTATACAACTCTCCGCCTAGTTGTATAAGTCGGCGTAAAGCCTGAATCTGGGCGAAATATATCTACCCCCCCTGGATGCAACCAGGTGACTTTACCTTCCTGCTGTCACACTAAGTATGATACTGGTATAAAAATGTGTACAATGATACCACTGCTGAATCCAGATGAGGAGGGGTTAACATCAGTCCGTCGGCATATAAATGTCCCGTGAAGGGAACTATCACAACTCCCAGTGGATGGCTGTAGAATCCCAGGTTGATAGAGGGAAGTGATAGAGGGAAGTGTAACAGCCCTTGCGTGTGGCAGATAGTAAGGTCCCGCTGGCATGCAGATATGAAGGCACAGCAAAGGAGCCCTTCAGATGGACACGGCAAGCCCCGCCGGTGTCCGTGACGTCACCGGATCTCCGACAGAACTCCCTGAAGACCCGGAAGCCGGCGGAGAGGTGAGTATCAATCAAAAGAATTTTGATCGATCAAAAAAATTAATCGATTATTCGAGGATTAATAGTTAATTTCCACAGCCCTAATATATATATATATATAAAGCATACATGTGTTTACGCCAGGAGCATGCTTCACAGTCTGCTCCCAGCACAGGGACCAAGTTCACACTGAGATCCACGGGTCCCATGCTAACGATCAGTAACCAATCAGCCTGGTTCCTGATCACTTGATCTCTGTACTAGCCTCTGATAGCCCACCCTGTGTTTTTTTCTCCTCTAGAATTGAGGAAAATATATTGTATCTTTTTCTCCTGCTAGAGGAGAAAAATGTAAACAAAAACAAATGTGTAAGAAAAAAAAAAAGTAGCTCAGGGTTTGATCTAGGTAAATGTCATTGTTAGGGTCAGAGTCCGGATCAAATGTCAAGGTCAGTGTACTTTTGACAAACAGAAAAAAGAAAGGCGCACCAGCCTCGTGCATTATCCTTGGGTGGATTTATTAAAAAAATGATAAAAGAAACCTACTTACAAACATACGTGAAAGACACACGTTAAAAGAGTCCAAAAATCACAGCAATGCGTCCGAACCGAGCCCACTACAAAAAGTCACAGAGGGATTGACAGGGGTCACTGCCGGCTTACGCGTTTCGGAGACAAGTCTTCTTCCTCAGAGCTCAGCCTTTTTTTAATAAATCCACCCAAGGATAATGCACGAGGCTGAAGCGCCTTTCTTTTTTCTTTTTGTCATTTACCGCTAGGATACCCCTATCCGTGAAGACATTTATCATTCCACTTACAGACTGTCTGGTATTCCACTTGTGTGCAGGATTTTTGTTTTCTGTTATTCATTGTACTTTTGGTAGGATTAAAACATTTTTTATTTTTTTTAATGTATATCAGTGTCAGTATGTCTTAGGTGGGATAAAAAAAAAAAATCATTGAATTTTACTAATAAATAGCTGCACTTAGATGGTAGTGCCCTCTCTATTCTGTTTATTGTATGCGCACTAGACTTTTCTGAAGACTCAGGTTAATAGTAGCTGCAGCTATCATCCAATGGCTGAACTGTTTTTTCTCTGCTCTATTAGAACTTTTAGGACTCTTTCACCCCCCCCCCCCCCCCCAAGGATTTTGTTTCTGATCATATTCATTCACACTCAGTCCTTGCACCATGGTTAATACTTTGTCCATAAAATGCGCACTATTGCTTCTAGTTCCAACTACGAGTGCAAACAACAACAATAGCATACTGTACATAGATGTGATATTGCTGTGATTGTCAGGAGCAGGAGAATTTATTTGGGGTTGTTCTTTGGTGGAGGGTAATAGCAAACAATATTTTTTTTTTTACTATTTTGTCCCAGTTTTTCTTTGATAATAAAAAAAATCTGGAGATATTTTTCCTGGAAAAAAAAGCTATAATCAACTTGGATACGCTAAGTAGTGCCGTAGTTGATAATACAGTTTTACTAACACATGTCGAAGTTGCAATTGTGTTCAGGCATTGAGCTCTGCTGGGGGTTTATTATTGTGCTATGCTGGGGGTTTATTACTGTGCTATGCTGGGGGTTTATTACTGTGCTATGCTGGGGGTTTATTACTGTGCTATGCTGGGGGTTTATTATTGTGTTATGCTGGGGGTTTATTACTGTGCTGTGCTGGAGGTAATTGTTGTGACATCAAAGAGTTATTTAAATATTTCGGGTTAATTATTGTGCAATTGTGGGGGAAATTGTTGTGCTGTGCTAGGGGTTAAAGTAAAATCAATGGCATTTTTTTTTATTATTATTATTACAATAAACAGATTCAACTACTAATAGGTTGGGAGGTGACCTTTACACAAGTACAGTAAGACAGACCTAGCTATCTGGCACTGTGAATGTTAAGCCCCATACACACGGTCGGACTTCCATCTGACTTTTTCGTGGATTTTTGTCTGAACGGAGTTGGCCGGGCACACCCATAGCATACACACCACAGGACTTTTCTGCAAACTTTCCCAAAACTTTTTGCAACATCACGTGGTTTTTCAGCTCTTTTCTGCTCTTTACCGCCACCCTTTGGTCAGCTTCTGCTATTGTTGGTTGATTTTAACATTAGTTGTTTTGTCCATCGGACAAAAGTCCGATGGATTTCTGTACACACGGTCGGACTTTGCTCCATCGGACTTTTGTTGGCCAAAAGTTTGTCCGTTTGCAGACCCAACTTTTGTCCGATAAAAACAAAAACAAACAAAAAAAAAAAAAAGTTTGTCTGATGGAGCGTACACACGGTCGGATTGTTGGTCCAACTTGCTCAAAATGAAGTTTGTTGGCCAAAAGTCCGACCGTGTGTACGGGGCTTTAGATAATAAAAATAGGACAGATGTGGGATATTAACAATAATACAGAGATGCTTCTGTCACCAGTCTTTAGAGATATACAGTATCTCCAACCAAAAACGTAAATGTATTTTATTGGGATTTTATGTGATAGACCAACACAAAGTGGCACATAATTGTAAAGTGGAAGGAAAATGATAAATGGTTTTCAAAATGTTTTAAAAATATGTGAAAAGTGTGGTGTGCATTTGTATTCAGCCCCCATTTACTCTGATACCCATAACTAAAATCTAATGGAACCAATTGCCTTCAGAAGTCACCTAATTAGTAAATAGTGTCCACTTGTGTGTAATTTAATCTCATTATAAATTAGAGCTGCACGATTAATAGTGAAGAATTGAAACTGCGATCTTTTTCCCTTCCCAATCTTCAAAACAGCATGTCACGATCTTTCTAACAAGTGCAGAGAGTTCTCACAGCTGGAAAAACAAAATCCAGGCAGCCTGCCAAGTTTTAATACAATACTGCTAATAAATGGAAACAAAGTATCTTTTAGTTTTTTATCTAAGGCTTCTTTCACACAGGACGGATCAGTCATGATCCGCCCGGTGAACCTCCGCTTGCTCAGCGGGGATCGCTCCGTTGATCCCCGCTGAGCCGGCTGATGACTGGGCGGTCCCCGCACACTGTGCAGGGACCGCCCTGTCAGATCTCCGCTCTCCCCTATGGGGGATCGGATGAACACGGACCGTCTGTCCGTGTTCATCCGATCCGCTCCGCAGACGGATAGAAAAATAGAAATTTTTCTATCCTGAAAAACGGAGCGTAGCGGACACGGGTGAGATCGGGTGTCAGCGGATGTTCATCCGCTGACATCCGCTGTCCCATAGGGATACATGTATGTCCGTTTTTCATCCGAAAACGGATGGGTGAAAAACGGACATACGGTCCGCCCGTGTGAAAGGGGCCTAAGGAAAGAACTCCGGCGTAGATAAAGGAAGTTTAACCATTTAACCACTTGCCTACAGGGCACTTTCACCCTCTTCCTGCCAAAGCCATTTTTCAGCTTTCAGTGCTGTCGCACTTTGAATGACAATTGCACGGTCATACACCCAAATTAAATTTTTATAATTTTTTCCCCACAAATAGAGCTTTCTTTTGGTGGTATTTGATCACCTCTGCGGTTTTTATCTTTTGCGCTATAAACAAAAATATAGGGACAATTTTTAAAAAAATTCAATATTTTTTACTTTTTGCTATATCCCCAAAAAATCTATAAAAAAACAACATTTTTTCACAGTTTAGGCCGATATGTATTCTTCTACATATTTTTGGTAAAAAAAAAAATCAGGGTTAGGTTATAAAAAAATATCACAAGCTTTGAACATCTCATGGAGCACTGTTCAATTCCTCATCCGAAAATGGAAAGATTATGGCACAAACCTACCCAGACATGGCCGTCCACCTAAACTGACAGGCCGGGCGAGGAGAGTATTAATCAAAGAAGCAGCCAAGAGGCCCATGGTAACTCTGGAGGAGCTGCAGAGATCCTGCAGCTCCACAAATCTGGCCTTTATGGAAGAGTGGCAAGAAGAAAGCCATTGTTGAGAGAAAGTCATAAGAAGTCCCGTTTGCAGTTTGTGAGAAGCCATGTGGGGGACACAGCAAACATGTGGAAGAAATTGCTCTGGTCGGATGAGACCAAAATTGAACTTTTTGGCCTAAAAGCAAAACGTTATGTGTGGCAGAAAACTAACACTGCATATCACCCTGAACACACCATCCCCACCGTAACACATGGTGGCAGCATCATATTGTGGGGATGCTTTTCTTCAGCAGGGACAGGGAAGCTGGTCAGAGTTGATGGGAAGATGGATGAAGCCAAATACAAAGAAAACCTGTTAGAGTCTGCAAAAGACTTGAGACTGGGGCGGAGGTTCACCTTCCAGCAGGACAATGACCCTAAACATACAGCCAGAGCTACAATGGAATGGGTTATATCAAAGGATATTCATGTGTTAGAATGGCCCAATCAAAGTCCAGACCTAAGTCCAATTGAGAATCTGTGGCAAAACCTGAAAATTGCTGCTGACAAACGCTCTCCATTCAATCTGAAAGAGCTTGGAGCTATTTTGCAAAGAAGAATGGGCAAAAATTTCACTCTAGATGTGCAAAGCTGGTAGAGACAGGGCCGGTCCTAGATGGGGTGTGAGGGGTGCAGTTCACCCAGGCGCCACAGAGGTGGGGGCGCTCAAGCACCAGAGTGTTCCCCTCCCTCCTCCTCCTCCTTATTGGTATACAGAGCGAGGCCGCTCTCAGCCTCCGCCGCTCACTGCCGCCGATCATAGCCGCTGTGGCGCTGCTGTTTCCTGCTCCCCCCTGCTCCCCCCTCCATCCTCCAGGCAGAGGAGATCAGAGATTGGAGCGGCTGGGAGAGAGACCTGCAGTGACGTGGTGGGGGGCGGGGCGGTCCGGTCCGTGCGGTGCAGTGCAATGAATGCAGTGCATCAGCGTGACATTTGTTCTAACTGTCACGATCCTCTCCACCTGGGCGGCGCGGCTGCACACTGTCCTCTCCAGCTGCCGCCCGGGTGGGGTTTGCATTTGTCCAGAGGGGGGTCTGTAGACTGTACTAATGAAGGGGGGATAATTTGTGGGGGGTCTGTACTTATGGAGGGGGTCTGGTGTGTGGGGGCCAGGGGGGGTCTGTACTAATGGAAGGGGGTGGTTTGTGGGCGCCAGGGGGGTTTGTACTAATGGAGGGGGGGTGGTGTGTGGGGGCCAGGGGGGGTTTGTACTAATGGAGGGGGGATGGTTTGTGGGGGCCAGGGGGGTCTGGTGTGTGGGGGCCAGGGGGGGTCTGTACTAATGGAGGGGGGATGGTTTGTGGGGGCCAGGGGGGTCTGTACTAATGAAGGGGGGATGGTTTGTGGGGGTCTGTACTAATGGAAGGGGGTGGTTTGTGGGGGCCAGGGGGGTCTGTACTAATGGAG
Organism: Rana muscosa; assembly: GCA_029206835.1. Taxonomy (NCBI): domain Eukaryota; kingdom Metazoa; phylum Chordata; class Amphibia; order Anura; family Ranidae; genus Rana; species Rana muscosa. The sequence goes on from CM055122.1 coordinate 268,328,546, forward strand.
GGGGGATTGTTTGTGGGGGCCAGGGGGATCTGTACTAATGGAGGGGGGATGGTTTGTGGGGGCCAGGGGGATCTGTACTAATGGAGGGGGGATGGTTTGTGAGGGCCAGGGGGGATCTGTACTAATGAAGGGGGGATGGTTTGTGGGGGGTCTGTACTAATGGAAGGGGGTGGTTTGTGGGGGCCAGGGGGGTCTGTACTAATGGAGGGGGGCTGGTTTGTGGGGTTTCTGTACTAATGGAGGGGGGATGGTTTGTGGGGGGTCTGTACTAATGAAGGGGGGATGGTTTGTGGGGGCCAGGAGGGGGTCTGTACTAATGGATGGGGGGCTGGTTTGTGGGGGTCTGTACTAATGGAGGGGGGCTGGTTTGTGGGGGGTCTGTACTAATGGGCGGGTGGTTTGTGGGGGGTCTCTACTAATGGAGGGGGGTGGTCTGTACTAATGGGGGGTGGTTGGTGGGGGGGTTTGTACTAATGGGGGGTCTGTACTAATTGAGGGGGGTGGTTTGTGGGGGTCTCTACTAATAGAGGGGGTGTTCTGTACTAATGGGGGGGTTTGTGGGGGGTCTCTACTAATGGAGGGGTCTCTACTAATCGAGGGGGGTGGTCTGTCCTAATGGGGGGTGGTTTGTGGGGGGGTCTGTACTAATGGCGGGTGGTTTGTGTGGGGGTCTCTACTAATGGAGGGGGGTGGTCTGTACTTATGGGGGGGTGGTTTGTGGGGGAGTCTGTACTAATGGGGGGGTGCTTTGTCCCGAGGGGGGGTCTGTACTAATTGAGGGTGGGGGTGGTTTGTGGGGGTCTCTACTAATAGAAGGGGGTGTTCTGTACTAATGGGAGGTGGTCTGTACTAATGGGGGGGTTTGTGGGGGGATGTCTACTAATGGAGGGGGGTGGTCTATCCTAATGGGGGGGTTTGTGGGAGGGTCTGTACTAATGGGGGGTGGTTTGTGGGGGGGGTCTGTACTAATGGAGGGGGGTGGTTTGTCCTGAGGGGGGTCTGTACTAATGGAGGGAGGATGGTTTGTGGGGTGGTCTTTACTAATGGAGGGGGTGGTTTGTGGGGGGTCTGTACTAATGGGGGGGTGGTTTGTGGGGGGTCTCTACTAATGGAGGGGGGGTGGTCTGTACTAATGGGGGGGTGGTTTGTGGGGGGGTCTGTACTAATGGAGGGGGTGGTTTGTCCTGGGGGGTCTGTACTAATGATGGGGGGGTTTGTCTTGGGGGGGTCTGTACAAATGGAGGGGGGTCTGTATTGAGGGAGGGGTTTATACTTAGTAGGGAGTCTATAGGGGAGTAGGGAGTCTATACTTAATACAGATCTGGACTCGGTGGAGTCACTACGGGCAATTCAGAGTGAGCTGACTCCTGATCAGAGGAACCGTTGTTGCTGTATCGCTGGGTCAGGTGAGAGCCATTATCTCCTATATTATGTCTGCAGTCTCTGACCATCTCCTGTATTATATCTGCAGTCTCTGACCGTCTCCTGTAATATGTCTGCACTCTCTGATCATCTCCTGTATTATGTCTGCAGTCTCTGATAATTTCCTGTTTTATATCTGCAGTCTCTGATCATCTCCTGTACTATGTCTGCACTCTCTGTCTCCTGTACTATGTCTGCACTCTCTGACCATCTCCTGTAATATGTCTGCAGTCTCTGACAGTCTCTTGTGTCATGTCTGCACTCTCTGACGGTCACCTGTAATATGTCTGCACTCTCTGACCATCTCTTGTACTATGTCTGGGGGCTCTTCCTAACAGACTCTCTAACAGAAGCCCTCTCTGTGTGCATCAGAGAGACTCCTCTCCAGGTCTCATTAGTGTACGCTCTTCCTGTATTTTCTTTATTGTTAAAGGATCATGGGAGGATCCTAGAGTAACGACGACTTCTTAGGGGAGCATCTCTGTGTTTGAATTGTTGCCATAGAAACATGTGTAAAGGGGAGGAGTTTGTAGGATGACCACGTCCACGTGGGGGCGCCAGAAATATTTCTGCACCCAGGCGTCTGTGACCCTAGGATCGGCCCTGGGTAGAGACATCCCCAAAAAGACTTTCAGCTGTAATTGCAGCGAAAGGTGATTCTACAAAGTATTGACTCAGGGGGGCTGAATACAATATGTGCACGCCACACTTTTTCACATATTTATTTGTAAAATAATTGAAAAGCCATTTATAATTTTCCTTACATATTTACAAAGCAGTGAATGGTTGCTGTGCTGATCAGTTGCCACTTATCCCCACAGAGACCCCCATATGATCACTTGCGCCTAAAATCCTGGTTTTCCGTTTGGCCTCTGCCAAAAGATTTTGTAAAGATAATCTTTTAAGAGTTTCTACACGATTGGGCGTGACTTCCGCTGACACGACCGGATGTGAGTAGCGGGAGCTCCGAGGTCAGCCTGAGTCTCCGACAGTGTCCTGTGTAGCATCTACTACCGAGACCCATAAACCAGAAAACGAACGATCCCGGCGGCGAGATGAGCACCAAACAGTTGGTAGCAGACCGTTTCAGAGAATATGCAAGGACGGACAAACTGGACGGCGTGCGTAGCCCCCCACAGACACGGAGAGGCGGAACATCGGCTTTGGAAGCCCATAAGTCCAGCGCACCTCAGCAGCAGCAGTCTGAGAAGCCGGAGAAACCACCTAAGCTGACATTGGAGCAGATGTGTGCGCAACTAATGGCGGCCATCCATGCAAGCAGCGCGGGCCTGACAGGTAAAATGGATGAGATGAAAATGTATATAGGACTGATCAGACAGGATATGCAAAGCATTAGAGACAGGATGGCAGAAGCCGAAAATAGGATTTTCCTATTGGAGGAAACAGTAAACCAGATGCCCAAAAAGGATATTAACAGCAGAAAATCAGATTGTTACATGGCAGCAGAAAAGAGACGATTTCGAAAATCGCATGCGCCGCAACAATTTAAGAATAGTAGGCCTATCGGAGAAAGTGGAGGGGTTTAACCCAGGGGACTTTGTTGAGAAATGGCTGAAAAATACATTTCCAGATATGGAGGTATCAACAGCATTTGCAGTAGAACGGGCACACAGGGTTCCTGCAGTAGTACCAAAACCCGGGTTTCCCCCTAGACCATTGTTGGCGCGACTTTTGAATTGCAGAGACAAAGACAGAGACACGGTTCTGCGGAAAGCAAGACAAAAGGGAGAGATTCATTATGAGAACAGTAAAGTGTCAATATTCCCGGACTTTTCTTTAGAGCTGCAAAAGCAGCGGGTAACTTTTTATGAGATAAAAAGGAAACTGAGAGAAGCAGGAATAGAGTACTCTATGGCATATCCAGCCCGGCTGAGAGTGGAGGAATTAGGAAAGACTATGTACTTTAATACACCGGAGCAGGCCAGGGAATGGATTCGGACAGTTAAACCTGCACCTAAATAATGGGAAATAGGGAGCTGTGAAATATGTGAAATATCCTAGGATAAAGACGCTATCGGGACACTATCAGGACAACGTACTGAAAAATAAGAAGGGGAGGAGGGAGTAATATATTTTGTCATTTAAAAGGAAGGAAAAGGGAAAGAAATGTAATTATTTATTTTTTTGCGTGCATGGGAATAGGCTCCCCCCTATGTCCCCTGCCTGATGTTTATTGTGGGGGGTATGCGGAAGACCTTAAATTTTTTCCCTTTTTACATATTTTTTTATTTTTTTGTGTTTTCTCTGATATTTGTTGCCCCTTTAGGGGGATGCTGGGTAGACTGGGTACAGCGGGTATAGCGGTTGAGTGTTTAAACCGTGTTTTATTTTTAATTTTTTTTTTGAGGGGTTAAGAGGGAATGGATGACGTATCACGAATCACAAATGGTAGGTATATGCTTATATGACAGAAATAAGGGATAAACACACAGGGAGGTAAAATAATATAGAAACACAAGCATCAAGGATAGAAGGGGAGGGGAGGGAAGGGGGGAGAGAGTATTGAGAAGAGGGAAGGGTGGAAAACACTTGGAGGGAGTAATAGAAGAGGGAGTTTTTGAATAATGGAGAAAGGAAAACACAGTAACAAAAAAAAAACAAGGGGGAGGAGGTTAAGTACTACAAACACATAAACACAGGGATTTTTTTCTCTTTTTTCCTTTATCTTCCTGGTTGATATTCGTTCGTCTTCCTTTGTTTTTACCCTCTCCGGAGATGGCTGGGGGAGGGTAGAGGAGTAGCAAGGCTGAAACTATACGAATTACCTATATAAGAGCAGATGCGATATGTTGGTAATGCCCTAAATTAACGGATAAGGAAGAAGGATGAGTGAATGAGCGGAGGGAAACAGAGTATGGTCACTAAAAAAAAGAAAGAAGATATAGGAAGCAGGCTTCTTGGTTAAAGGATGGGTAAAAATGGGTAAACATGGATAGCCAGTGCACCTTTTTGTCATGGAACGTGAGGGGTATGGGCACGCAATTAAACCGTGCACAGGTATTCACAGAAATTAGAAAACTACAGGCTAAAATAATATGTATCCAAGAAACACATATGGTTAATCGGTTGTATAGTCAAATTTTTTACTTTTACCTACAGGTAAGCCTATAAAAAGGCTTACCTGTAGGTAAAGAGAATATCTCCTAAACCTGTATGGTTTAGGATATTCCCCTTGCAATGCGCCGCTGACTGCAGCGGCGCATGCGCATCGGGGATTCTCGGCTGAAAGCCGGAGCCGCGATACCCAGAAGACACGCCGAGGCAACACGTCATCTCCCTTGGCATGGACCAGCTAAGTTACCGACGCCTCGTTCTAAGGTAAGTATTTCATAATGAGCTAGTATGCGGTGCATACTAGCTCATTATGCCTTTTGCCTTACAGGTAGCCAAAAAAAAACTGTCAGCCGGTATACCTCCGCTTTAAAGAAAGACTTGACTATTTAAAAAAGCCCTGGATACAATGGTCATACCACTCATGTCATACAACCTTTTCAAGAGGGGTCTCCCTTATGGTGCATAGAGCGGTGGCGTGGGAGTGCATCAGGGTAAAGAGGGACCCAGATGGGCGATATGTTTTTGTCTTTGCCCTGGTGCACTCACTACCATTTGTCATTATGGGAATATATAATCCTCCCCCAGCTACAATGGGAGTACTGAAGGAAGCAACGCTATTTATGTCAGAATACCCAGATGCACACATTATATGTATGGGGGACTTTAATATGTGGTTAAATCCAAAGATGGATAGATTTGGAAAAAAAACTCAAAAGGGAGGAGAGGGGTCTAAGGTACTGGAAAATTTCTTAAAGGAGGTAGGATGGGCTGATCTATGGAGGATTAGAAACCCAAGAGCCAGGGTCTACTCGTGGCATGCATCAGGTAGAGGGTGCATGTCTAGAATGGTGCATGTCTAGAATAGACTTGGCCTTGGGGAATGAGAAGACACTCCCAATGGTGCAATCGGTTATATATATGCTCAGTTGGGTGTCTGACCACTCTGGGCTGATCTTTGACTTCAAGATAGGTCCTTGAGGAAGACGTCCGGGATATAGGATTCAACCCTATTAGTTAACCCAGATTGGATCAAACGATCGAATACCGGAGCAAATGGAAATGTTTCTGGAAGCTCATGGGGATAGAGGAACTGGCAGAGCTATGTGTGCAGGCGGAAGCAGAGTTTATAAAAAAAAACTCAAACATAAACCAGATAAGATGGGCAGGAACGGCGCGTCAATATAAGAACCAATTGATAGTTAAAGCTAAACATAAGCGGTTCCAGTTAAAGCAAAAAAACTATGAGCAAGGATACCAAGCCAATAAGATAGTAAACTACCTGATAAAACAACAAGCATCAATATTAGCCATTCCAGAGGTGAGAAATGAGAAAGGGGAGATAGTTAACACAGTGGAGGATATTCTTACAAGTTTCCATAGATACTATGATAAAATGTATACATCGACCCGGACATGCACAAGTGAAGAGATAGAGAAATGTTTAGAGGAGGTAGAATTCTTAATGTTAACAGAGGAACAAAAAGCGGAGTTGGAGAAAGATATTGGGGTGGAGGAGGTAAGAGAAGCTATTAACTCTATGGGAAAGGGCAAATCGCCTGGACCGGATGGCATACCGTTGGAAATGTACCAGCGGTATGTGGAAATTATGTCCCCGACCCTGACCGAGATGTATAGGAAGACATTCCTCCAGGGAGAAATGCCCCCCTCTATGTACGAGGCAACAGTAATATTGATACCAAAACCAGATAAAGATAGAACTGACTGTGCGTCATACAAAATACTGGCAAAGGTAATGGTGAAGAGGCTTAATGGGGTAATTCTATCCATTGTATCAGATGACCAAACAGGATTTATGCCGGAGAAATCCACCACAAAAAATATCAGGAGAACCCAGTTTATGGTACAGCTGAGGGAGTGTTTCCCAGAGTCGAGTGCCTTGGCCTCGTTTGATACGGCCAAGGCATTTGACTCCATAGAATGGGAGTTTCTGCAGATAGTGTTGAAAAAAAGCGGATTCGGGGAAGGATTCAGAAAATGGGTTGGAATATTGTATAAACAACCATGCTCCAATCTATTAATAAATGGAATGTTGTCCCCTATAATAAAACTACAAAGGGGAACTAGACAGGGGTGCCCATTGTCCCCCCAATTATTCTCCTTGGCAGGAGAAGTACTGGCCAATAGATTTAGACAATCTAAAATGTATAAGGGGATTAAGGTGGGGGAAAAAACTGAACATATAGGCTTATATGCCGATGATATTATACTATACTGTATATGGAAGATGTGCATAGCTCACCGAGGGAGGCAATGAAAATAATAGAATATTTTCTGGGCTTAAAATAAACTGGTAGAAATCTGCATTGATGCTGCTAGGGCCAGGTAAGGAAAAGGAACCTCAGACCCCATTAAAAATAGTTGAAATATTTAAATATCTAGGAATAAATATTACGCTGGACTCAGAGGAAGCCCTAAAAGCAAATATAGACCCCTTGGTAGAATACGTAAAGAACAATTTGGGAATATGGAAAAAATTACCGTTGTCAATAGCAGGGAGAATACAGCTGATTAAATCCATTATACTGCCAAAGTATCTATATGTGATGGCGCACTCTGCGGTAAAGATACCAAAACACATATTTAAAAAATTAAACTCCCAATTGACCAGATTTATCTGGGCAAATGGGAGATGTAAATTAAAATTCACAACGCTACAAAGACCTAAAACTGCAGCAGGGTTGGCAATACCAGATTTATATTTATACTACCTGGCAGGGCAATTAAAAAATTTAAGAACCTGGGTAATGCAGGAGCAAGAAAAAAGGGTGGAGGAATACTTACTAAACAAAATGCAGGTAGGAAACCTATTGGTAGGACTAGAAACAACGGACTTGAGGAGTGTCGGAGTAAAAATTCCCCTTCTAAAACTGGCCAGGTCAGTCTGGAAGGAGGCAAAAAAACTGACGGGATTTGAGGATATGCCACCAGAAACTGCCTTATGGAATAATCCAATACTCGAGCAATTAGAAGCGTTTGAAGACAGTAAATTCTGGAAACAGAAAAAAGTAACAATTAATGGACAGATGTATAATAATAATATAATAGTGTCATATGAGAATCTGTGTAAACAATATAACCTCCAGAGTAAACAATTCTATAGGTATTTGAAACTTAGACACTTACTACAAGTACAGTTTGGAAGAAAAGAACTAAAAATTTCTAAATATCCACTTATAGGAATTCTGAAATCGCAAGGACCAAAGGGATTGATATCCAAATTATATTCACACCTATTACAGAGTAAAATCAGTGGCGAACCGGTGGGAGCAAGGGATACATGGCAGGTAGCCATCCTAGATATGAGTGATGAGGATTGGGATGAAATTTGCTCTTCTCATCTGAAAGTATCCCCAGCAATGAATAACAGGTGTGAGGGGGTTAGCTCGGCAGCGGGTGTGTGTGACCCCCGGGATGGGCTCCCCACACAAAACAGGCCCAGCAAACGGAGGTTGTGGTTTTCAAAATCAAAAAAAGGTGCGGTTTATTTTCTATTTACAGTGACAAAACACAGCAAACCAAAAGAAACATAACCAAAATAAATCCTGGTCAAGTTGACCTCTGACTAAACATACAGGTTTCCTAACTAACAACTGGGATCAGCCTAGTGCTGTCCTAGTCCCTAAGTCCCTGGTTTAGTAAAAGTCCAAACAAATAGCCACACAGGCTTTGCCTCACCGCACAGGGGTTCACTCTCCCTAGACAGTCCACACAGGTCTGGTTCCAGGCATGAGCTAACATCTAATGAAGCTGGGAGTTCTTATAGAGGCCTAAATGAGCTGACAAGCTTCAGCTGGCCTCATCAACTCCCTGTCTGTACGACGCCCAGCCCTCTCCCTAGAGGTATGAGTCATCCATGAGCCCACTAGCCTTATACAACTCTCCACCTAGTTGTATAAGTCGGCGTAAAGCCTGAATCTGGGCGAAATATATCTACCCCCCTGGATGCAACCAGGTGACTTTACCTTCCTGCTGTCACACAGGATAATTCAATTAAATATAATACATCAGACATATCTGGCCCCGAATAGACTGTACAGGATGAGGAGGATGCCCGCGCCAAACTGCACAAGATGCGGGCAGGGGGGTGCGGACTTCCTCCACTTGATGTGGTATTGTGGGAGTATAGGGAGATACTGGCAACAGGTGGTCAGGAAACAAGGAATAGTTATAAATAAACCTATTAAAGCCACAGTGGAAGTATGTTTATTGGGGGTATTAAAAGAAGAAAGAGGGTATAGATATACTAGGATATTTTTGCAAGAAGTACTATTCCTGGCACGAAAACAAATAGTGTAAAAATGGATCCAGCCGAACCCACCAACAATTAGTCAATGGGTGAGACCAGTAAACCAAGTCGTACCACATGAGAGAATATTGTATGAACAAAGGATAAATGTGCAGAAATATGAAAAGATATGGGCAAAATGGAATAGATCATACCTAACAACGGATACAGGAAGACCTGGGAATATAGTATAAAGTGAATAGAAAATAGTGACTATAGGATGGATGAGTAGGAATGAGTAGTAAGAGTAAATGGATATGAAAATAGGAATATATGTTAAGATATTGGAATTAATCAAATGTAAAAATATGTGAATTAACTTGTAAGAAAAATGTGTAATAAAGAGTTTAGAAAAAAAAGAGTTTCTACACTTGTAAGATGTTTTGGGAATTCAATTACTATTGTTATCATCTGTTTTTAGTCTTTGCTGCCTAATTTGCCCAATTGCATTTATAATTAGCACCCTTCATTCTTAGAAATTTTGAAAAAAATAAAAAGTGACCTTTCTTTTATGACTATTAACCACATGCCGACCGGGCCATAGCCGAAAGGCTACAGCACGGTCGGCTTATCCCCTTATTCTGGGAGGGCGTCCATGGAATCTTGCTTCCGCAAGACCCGGCGCATCACGGTAAATGGCCACTCATAGCGGCCGTTTACCATGTGATCGCTCCGTCAAATGACGGAGTGATCACTTGTAAACAAACCGGCGTCATCACATGATGCCGGTTCCTCTCTCCCCTCTCTGTACCGATCGGTACAGTGTGAGAGGAGAGGGGGAGATATCATTTGCAGCAGCGCTGTGGGCTGGATCTATAGTGCCCACAGCGCTGCTCAGTGCCAATTCCAGCCATGCCCATATCCATACTCTGCAAATACCCTGCAATACCCTGCAATACCCTGCCAATACCCTGAAAATACTCTGCAAAACTCTTCAATACTCTGACAATACTCATCGTCCATCCATACTCTGCAATACCCAGCTATACTCAGCCATACTCAGCGATCCCATCCATCCACATCAGTTCGCATCATGCCACTACAGTGCCCCAAAGTGTAATTAGATAGTCAAATTAGACTTGAAATTTATGCCCCTAGAACGCCTGCTGGAGTTCCCTGCTTGTTGGGCCTCTGTATGTGGCCACACTGTGTAAAAGTCTCGCACATGTGGTATCGCCATACTCAGGAGGAATAGCAGAATGTATTTTGGGGTGTAATTTGTGGTATGCATATGCTGTGTGTGAGAAATAACCTGATAATGACAATTTTGTGAAAAAAGAAAAAAAAAATCTTGACTTTGCAAAGAATTGTGGGAAAAAATTACAACTTCAAAAACCTCACCGTGCCTCTTTCTAAATACCTTGGAATGTCTACTTTCCAAAAAGGGGTCATTTGGGGGGTATTTGTACTTCCCTGGCATGTTAGGGTCTCAAGAAATGAGATAGGCCACCAGTACATTAGGTGTGATCAATTTTCAGATATTGGCACCATAACTTGTGGACTCTATAACTTTCACAAAGACCAAATAATATACACTGATTTTGATTATTTTTACCAAAGTAAAAATTTTGGCCAAAATTTATGAAGAAAAATTACTAATTTGCTCAATTTTAAACAGAAACTAAAACAATTTATTTTTATTTTTTTACCGAATTTTCAGTATTTTTTGATTTATAGCGCAAAAAATAAAAAACCCAGCAGTGATTAAATACCACCAAAAAAAAAAGCTCTATTTGTGTGAAAAAAGGGACAAAAATTTCATATGGGTACAGTGTTGTATGACTGAGTAATTCAAAATGTGAGAGCACCGAAAGCTGAAAATTGGTCTGGTTATTAAGGGGGTTTAAGTGCCCAGTGGTTAATTATAACCACCATCATCGTCGTGTACAATAGATGGTGTTTTATCGTTTTCACTTCTAACACTCAATTGCTGTACAGTAAACAAGCAAACAAAATACTGTACAATGTATTCACAACATTATATAATAAACTGCCTATTGGTTTTAGTTGTCAAAAGATGAAATAATATGAACTTTACAGCTAGACATAAAAACTTTACAGCTAGACATAAAAAATAAACAAAAGAAAGTAAGAAATAACAGATAGTCTTGCAGCACAGCCTAATTCAGCCAAGAGTCAAAGCTCTGCCCGGAACTGATGTGTGGGATCTACGGGACCCGCCAGACAGGTTTGTCGGTGCACAGTGTCAGCAGGAAGAGGAAGCAGCGTGCTGCCTGTGTACTGATCAGAGGTGACAGAAGGCTGAGTGTGGGAGCAGTATGGTGCAGTGTAGTAAGGTGCTACTGAGGAAGGTAACCGTGCAATGTCTGTACTACATGTCTGATCTCTGTATACTGATACTAGGAGTACCTACATTCTGCATGTACTACCTCCATGTGTCATACATACTGACATTCATATAGAATAGCTTGCTGCCCTGCAGTTTACACACCTCACCTATTGTATATTACAGGTGTGTGTGTGTATAAAACCTCTATATAAACTGTCTGAGAATATATATATATTTAGACTTTTTTCCCCAGACTGCCTCCTATATAATGATCATCTGTACTGACTATATATTTTATATGGGGTGTGTGTGTGTCTATATATATATATATATATATATATATATATATATATATATATATTGCATTCACCTCGTCCCTGTTCTCAAAGAGCGTATAATCCTAAGGTCCCTAACTCACATTCATTCATTCATACTTACACATACTAGGACCAATTTGGACTAGCATGCCTTTGGAATGTGTGAGGAAACTGCAGTACTCGTGTTATATATATATTCTCTCAATCTCTCTATATCTCCGTGTGTATTTGTATAAAATATACAGTCAGTATGTATAACAGATGTTGTTATATATGTGTATGATATACTACAGCACACATAATGTGGGTGTGGGTGTGTGTGTGTATATATATATATATATATATATATATATATATACACATATACATACACACACACACACACACACACACACACACACACACACACACACACACACCCCCGTTGATCGATAGATATGGGTTTTTCTCTGGCCGATATTTAGAAATCGGGGTTGGCCGATATATGATGCTGATTTTTATTTTTGTTTTCCTTCGTCTCATAAACTCACCCACTCCCCCCTGCTTGCTCCTGTTGCTTTACCACACACTTGATGTCCTCAGTACAGATTGCACTGATTGGCTCTGGCAGGTGGCACTGGCAAGTGGCACTAGTTAGCACTGATTGGCCCTCGCAGGTGACACTGATTGGCACTGATTGTCAGGTGGCACTGGCAGGTTTCACACTGAGCCAATAGTGTAACTGTGTGAAACTGACATTTAACTGAATGCACAGAGAGAAGAGCTGTGAAAATGTGGTGCGGTTCTGCCGCCCAAAAGAAGCTCCTGATCCTTTTTTGGGCAACAAGCTTCACGCGATGCGATTGCAGCACGATTTATCACGGTTCACGGCTCACGGCTGGACCACACCATGTTTTTAGATGCCATTAAAATGAATGGCATCTGAAATTCGCATTGGGCAATCTGTCATATTAGCAAAGCATTTTGAAATGGTGGGCAGAACAGATATGAATGCAGCCTTAGGCCCATGTCACTGTAGCCATTTTGTTAGCGGTAACATCTCACTGGTGACAGAATACATTTTTGGCATTAATTTACTAAAACTGAAGATTAGAGCTGCACAATTCTGGCTAAGATGAGAATCACGATTTTTTTTGCTTAGAAGATAGATCACGATTCTCTTGGTGTTAACATCATCTTTCACATTAAAACAAAAAAAATTGGGCTAACTTTACTGTTTTTTTTTTGTATTCATTGACGTGTATTTTTAGCCCAAAAATTGCATTTGAAAGACCGCTGGGCAAATACAGTGTGACATAAAATGTTGCAGCAATTGCCATTTTTTTGCCTAGGGTCTCTGCTAAAATATATATAATGTTTGTAATTTTCTAAGAAGGAAGTGTTAGTTACAATGTTTCCTGTTAAAAACTTGGCAGACTGCCCTGATATTTTCTTTTGACAGCTGATAAGTCTCTCCACTTGTTATATGAATGAATCTGCAAACTCTGCATTGGAGATCGTCAGGGGGGTTGAATCGAGATCACAATTTTTTAACGATTAATTGCGCAGCTCTGCTGGAGAATGCAAAATCTGGCTCAGCCTTGCGTAGAAACGAATCGGCTTCCAGGTTTTTATTTTTTATTTTATTTTTTGTCAAAGCTTAATTGAACAAGCTGAAGTTAGAAGCTGACTGGCTACCACGCATAGTAGCACCAGATTGTGCACTCTCCAGTTTTAGTAAATCAACCCCTTTAATTCTCAGTCACCTTCATTTGGGTGGTCTTTCCTTCTCTGGCTCAAACACACCTGAGCGAGCCCACCAGGAAGCTGCCATTTGTGCTGGCCAATCATTTGCGGCCTGGGCATTCCCTGCTCCACAGCCACACATATGCAAAGGGCATGTATATACAGCTATGATTGGCTCAGTATGATTGGATGGCTTCCAGGTGGGTTTGGACCAGGATCTGAGCTCATCCCTACTCTGCAGCATGGCAGCCTGTGGGTAACAGCACCCACTTTGAGCGATATCCTTTTGAAATCCATAAATTAAGTTTTAATATAACTCCCATAGCATTCCTTTTTTGTAGCACTGATGATTGTCTAATGTTTTGATCTGTTCTCCGCAGTATGGAAACTTCATAGACAATCTGAGGGTCATGGTGAAAGGTGGAGCTGGAGGAATGGGACTACCACGGTTAGGTGGAGAAGGAGGAAAAGGTGGTGATGTGTTGATGGTAGCAAAGCACGGTGTCACCATGAAAAATGTCAAAGAGAAGTATGCACACAAACGATTCGTTGGGGATGATGGAGCCAACAGTAGGTGAGTGTCTCGGACAGAAAGTAGAAGCACATGTCTGATAAGACACTTTTATAATTGTGTGTGCAGGAAACCTCCATGTGGGTGTGGGTGCGTGTCCCTGAGATCACCCAGGGTGCGTTCAGGGCTATGCATCCATATGGATGTCATATCAGGACACAGCGACTGTGTCCATGCAGCCACGTATCCCAATAGACATCTGTGGGACTGCTGAAAAGGGTACACACAGAACATCTTTGCATCCCCTTGCCAGCAAAACATGGCCCTGCACAAGGCACACAAGTAATCGCCCCGTGTGAATGGAACCTTAATGGCTGGCACTGCAGCACTTCACAGTAACTGCTTATCTGGGCGATTACAAGCCAATAGTCTCCCTTTGACCGTGGACGCAAAAAATGTTCTTCCAGAGTCACTATTTCTCAACTCTAGTCCTCAAGGCACTCCAACAGATGATGTTTTCAGGCTTTCCATTATTTTGCACAGGTGATTTGACCAGTTTCACTGCCTTTAGTAATTACCGCAGCCGTTTCATCTGAGGGAAGTCCTGAATAAATAACCTGTTGGGGTGCCTTGAGGACTGGAGTTAAGAAACACTGGCACAGAGTGCAGCCACCTCTGAACTCAGTAACTTATCTGCCCCGATTGCTCATGTGAATGTAGCCTAATGCAACAACATTTAGAGATTGATTTGCTAAAACTGAATAGTGCAAAAGCTGGTGCAGCTCTGCATAGAATCCAATCAGCTTTCAGGCTTAATTTTTTTGTTTTGTCAAAGCTTAATTGAACAAGCTGTCATAAAATTTACATGCAGGCCAAGTTGTCCGGCAGACGTGGCAGGCTGGTACAAACTCTAACACTGCCAAAGATCCATGACCAGTTGTAGCAACATTCTTATTTAAGATCTCTGAGGACCCCACATCACGTTGTGGCGTACAGGGAGTAAAGCTGGTATTGCATGATGCTCATGTCCCAGGGATTGGGAGGGGCTCTGTGCCAGAGGCAGGCTTCCATTGGGAAGGGGCTCTGTGCCAGAGGCAGGCTTCCATTGGGAAGGGGCTCTGTGCCAGAGGCAGGCTTCCATTGGGAAGGGGCTCTGTGCCAGAGGCAGGCTTCCATTGGGAAGGGGCTCTGTGCCAGAGGCAGGCTTCCATTGGGAAGGGGCTCTGTGCCAGAGGCAGGCTTCCATTGGGAAGGGGCTCTGTGCCAGAGGCAGGCTTCCATTGGGAAGGGGCTCTGTGCCAGAGGCAGGCTTCCATTGGGAAGGGGCTCTGTGCCAGAGGCAGGCTTCCATTGGGAAGGGGCTCTGTGCCAGAGGCAGGCTTCCATTGGGAAGGGGCTCTGTGCCAGAGGCAGGCTTCCATTGGGAAGGGGCTCTGTGCCAGAGGCAGGCTTCCATTGGGAAGGGGCTCTGTGCCAGAGGCAGGCTTCCATTGGGAAGGGGCTCTGTGCCAGAGGCAGGCTTCCATTGGGAAGGGGCTCTGTGCCAGAGGCAGGCTTCCATTGGGAAGGGGCTCTGTGCCAGAGGCAGGCTTCCATTGGGAAGGGGCTCTGTGCCAGAGGCAGGCTTCCATTGGGAAGGGGCTCTGTGCCAGAGGCAGGCTTCCATTGGGAAGGGGCTCTGTGCCAGAGGCAGGCTTCCATTGGGAAGGGGCTCTGTGCCAGAGGCAGGCTTCCATTGGGAGGGGGCTCTGTGCCAGAGGCAGGCTTCCATTGGGAGGGGGCTCTGTGCCAGAGGCAGGCTTCCATTGGGAGGGGGCTCTGTGCCAGAGGCAGGCTTCCATTGGGAGGGGGCTCTGTGCCAGAGGCAGGCTTCCATTGGGAGGGGGCTCTGTGCCAGAGGCAGGCTTCCATTGGGAGGGGGCTCTGTGCCAGAGGCAGGCTTCCATTGGGAGGGGGCTCTGTGCCAGAGGCAGGCTTCCATTGGGAGGGGGCTCTGTGCCAGAGGCAGGCTTCCATTGGGAGGGGGCTCTGTGCCAGAGGCAGGCTTCCATTGGGAGGGGGCTCTGTGCCAGAGGCAGGCTTCCATTGGGAGGGGGCTCTGTGCCAGAGGCAGGCTTCCATTGGGAGGGGGCTCTGTGCCAGAGGCAGGCTTCCATTGGGAGGGGGCTCTGTGCCAGAGGCAGGCTTCCATTGGGAGGGGGCTCTGTGCCAGAGGCAGGCTTCCATTGGGAGGGGGCTCTGTGCCAGAGGCAGGCTTCCATTGGGAGGGGGCTCTGTGCCAGAGGCAGGCTTCCATTGGGAGGGGGCTCTGTGCCAGAGGCAGGCTTCCATTGGGAGGGGGCTCTGTGCCAGAGGCAGGCTTCCATTGGGAGGGGGCTCTGTGCCAGAGGCAGGCTTCCATTGGGAGGGGGCTCTGTGCCAGAGGCAGGCTTCCATTGGGAGGGGGCTCTGTGCCAGAGGCAGGCTTCCATTGGGAGGGGGCTCTGTGCCAGAGGCAGGCTTCCATTGGGAGGGGGCTCTGTGCCAGAGGCAGGCTTCCATTGGGAGGGGGCTCTGTGCCAGAGGCATGCCTTGTACACACGGCCGGTTTTTCTGTTGGATAAAAAAACGATGGTTTTCCCGACAGAATTCCACTCAAGCCTGCCTTGCATGCACACGCTCAGACAAAAGTCAGGTGAACTTTTGACTACCAAGAACGCAATGACGTAAAAGACTACGACGAGCCGACAAAATGAAGTTCTTTGCTTCCTAGCATGCGTCGAATTGTTTCCGAGCATGTGCGGTTTTTTTATCCTGGGAAAAGCATACAGACGAACGGTTTTCCCCGCCAGGATTTTTTCCCGATGGGGAAAAAAGAGATCCTGCTCTCTTTTATTTGTCCGGCAGTTATCCTGTTGGAAAAACTGCGATGGAGCATACACACGGCCGGGATTCCCAGCCAAAAGCTCTCATAGCAGTTTTCCTGTCGGAAAAAACGGTCGTGTGTACGAGGCAGCAGGCTGCCATTGGGTGGGGGCTCTGTGCCAGAGGCAGGCTGCCATTGGGAGGGGGGGGCATGGTGGCTGAACACACTACTCAATGTTTATTAGACCGAAAAGACTTTGGGACCCATAAGAGCTGTACTGCATCTCCAATGCTCTCACGGCTGGCAAAATGAACACACAAACCATGTGTGAAGCCTCGTACACACGACAAGAAAACTGCCGAGAGAGCTTTCTTGCCGAGAAATTCGTTCATGTGTATGGTTTCTCGTCGAGAAAACCGATAAGAATCTCGACGAGAAATATAGAGAACCAGCTCTCTATTTTCTCGTCGAGATTCTCGTCAGCCTGTTTCTCTACGAGAAAATTGTGTGTGTGTGTGTGTGTGTACACTTACCTGTCCGCCGGGAAGCCCGCGCATGTTCGAAATGACTTTGACGCATGCGCAGTAGCTTCCTAGGCATAGATAGGGTGTAGTAAGATGGCGGCGACGGCATTGAATGTGTCGATGACGTCACCGCGTTCGCTCCATTCAAAGAACCGCGGGTTCTTTGAATCGAGTGTGTGTACACTCGGCCGGGACAAGTTTATTGTCCAAGAATCTCGTCAAGAAAAACAACGTGTTTTTTCTTGACGAGATTTTCGGCCGTGTGTACGAGGCTTAACTCTATATATTCTTGTTCTTCCAGTGTGCGTTCACTTAAAGGCTCATCCGGTCCAGACTGTCCTGTTAATGTTCCTGTGGGAATAACTATCACCACTGATGATGGGCGTAAGATGGGTAAGAAGCAATTCCTAATTCAAGTTTATGTCATGTTTGATTGCCTACAATACCATGTTAATTAGCCCCTTACCACCTGCAGCCTGTATATTAATTTTCCCTGTGAGCTCTGATATAGTAATGCTATGCAGGAGGAATGCTCTATTGATAAAAATGAAAGTCTTCAGCCTGCAGATGGACCCAGTTGTCTTTCTGTAATGTGCATTTGCCTGGGATTCCCCACTCCTTAATTACTGCCATTAGACAGGCTTTAAAAGTTCAGCTTTCAGATACTGCACGTATGCACTATTAAAAAAGTAACATCATTAGAAAAAGTGTTTTCCTTATCTCAGATATGGCGGTATTTGCTCATGGAGATATTTCATAATGAATCTGTTGCAGCAGTAGCAACATATTGGCAAAGCGTCACAAATAAGAAGTTTATGAATCTACCGTGTGCCTGTGAATGGCTATGGAATTGCCACATATCTTATATGAATCTGCTGCAAAGTTCCTTGTAGCGCTCCAATGCCACAATTATATTGCAAAGCATTTATTGAATCATCCAATGTGTGCCTGTTTACACATTTTTTATATTTATCTAAAGTTCCACTTTAAGTACTTTTTGTTGCCTTAACCGCTTCCCGACCGCTCCTATAACTGAAAGACGGCTACAGCGTGAAGGACATCCTAACACATGCGCATGCACGTCCCCTGCTCCTTTGGACACAGATGATGACAGATTGTGGTAAAGGGCCAATCACAGCAGCCCTTTACCATGTAATCAGCTGTGTCCAATCACAGCTGATCACATGTAAACAGACTTGTCGGATATCATCATTTCTTTCCTCACGCTGTCTCTGTGTGAGGAAAGGAGAGCTGATAACCAGCAAGTCTGACAGGGCACAGAGAGTATACGATGATGCCCTAATTATCGGTTCAGCCCCTATCGGCGCACATCAGTGAAATTTTTTTTTTTTTATGAAACTAAGACCCCTTTCACACTGGGGCGGTTTGCAGGCGCTATTGCGCTAAAAATAGCGCCTGCAAACCGACCCTAAACAGCGGCTGCTGTTTTTCCCGTGGGCTTTCACACTGGAGTGGTGCGCTAGCAGGAAGGGGGAAAAAAAGTCCTGCTAGCCGCATCTTTGGTGCGGTGAAGGAGCGGTGTGTTTGCCCATTGAAAGCAATGGGACACCGCGGATATACCACCGGCAATGCGCCACTGCAGGGGCGCTTTGTGGTAGTTTTTAACCCTTTTTCGGGCCGCTAGCAGGGGGTAAAACTGCACCGCTAGCGGCCGAATACCGCCGCAAATCCGACGGTAAAGCGCCGCTAAAAATAGCGGCGCTTTACCGCCACCGCACCTCCCGCCCCAGTGTGAAAGGGGCCTAAGAAAAACGGTTTTGTTTTGTTTCCACAATTTTTGGTCTTTTTCCGTTTAGAAAAAAAATAAAAACCCAAGTGGTGATTAAATACCACCAAATGAAAGCTCCATCTGTCTGAAAAAAAATGATAAAAATGTCATATATATAGGTACAGTTTTGCATGACAGCGCAATTGTCATTTAAAGTGCGACAGTGCTGAAATGTGAAAATTGGCCTGGGCAGGAAGGGGGTAAAAGTGCCCAGTATTGAATAGGTTAAAATATCTTACCATAGAAATATGTTAGGCCTGAACAGATAAAACACAGTAAAATCTGAAGCTACAAAATAGTTATTTATTGATTTAAAGGAGCTTCCTCCTTTAAATCAAGCTATGAATGACCTCATTCTATCTTCTATCATATCAGGTTCAGATGAATCCCCATTTGCCCTCATTGCTATATCTGCTGCTAAATACTGGACTGTCTTTGACCTAAATGATTTGTTTGCATTTGCTCCACTGACTGCAGAATGCTAATTCAGTGGAAAGAATTTGGGAGCCCCCACGTCCATCTACAGGTGTGACTTATCGAATTGTATTCTTCTGTTATAGGTGAGCTGGATAAAGAGGGAGACCAGCTCCGGGTCGCAAGAGGGGGTCAAGGCGGTGGATTCCGAACAAACTTCCATCCATCCAAGGGACAGAAAAGGGTAATTCGATTGGACATGAAGCTAATCGCAGATGTGGGATTGGTTGGGTGAGTAGTTCAGTGGACAAAACTGATAACTAATAACTGCTGAGTCCATCTCTTCCAAATCATTCATTAGAAATAGAATATTTCCACATATACGAGGCAACTGATATAAATTGCCACAATTTATTACATCAAATCCCATCACATCTGAATTTTTTTTTTTTTTTTTCAGAATTTAATTTTTTGGATGTTTTCATTTTGTAAGGTGGGGGTAGGATGCTTAGGTGAGGAGTTATATGTGGATACAGAGGGAACAGATGCAGAAGGGGAGGAAAGGTAACTGTAGAGAAAGGCAGAGAAAGATTTGGCTTCATTGTGCAGGGGGAACGTGGATTGGTGTTGCTGTAGCGTGATCAGGGTAAGGATTGGCAATTGGGGTTGGGAAGAGATGTGGACATGAGGCTGTGAGGAAGATACAGTAGTTATGGTACTGGGTGGGGGGAAAGTCATATATTTAAAAAAAATTAAAAATTCTGAAATAAAAGGTGTGTTTCTATTTAACTGCACACCCCAACACACATTCTGGCCTTGCCAAATACATTTTTGGTTTTGGGTGTTGGTATGCTTTTATTCTTGTTTTTTTTATTTATTTATTTTGACCTGCAGTGGTGAACATACACTTTTTAATATGGGTGTTGCTTTAATCTGGTTTTTATAAGTTGAACCCAATGACTGCATATATATATATAGAAATATAATATAAAATCATAGGTGTGCACAGCCTATTGCATTAGAGTGTGCACCCCAAAGCTCAAACACAGAGCAACAAAGGCAGTAGCTAGGCAGTGGGGAGTGCAAAGCCCATGTGAATGTATAAGCCGGACGAATGGCTGCAGGGAAATCCTCAAAATATATTCTGGGGCTTGCGGAGTAGGTAACCAGGCTCTAACGATGGGGAGAGAAGAAGAAAGGACTGATAGTGAAGTACTGTAAGATTGTATAAAATCACGCTTCTCAGGCGTCGCTTACACACGGAGTAGTAAAAAACAGGCTTCAGTACAACCAGGAAACGCCGCTGATCGGCGTGCGTTCCACGGAGGGCGGAAATGGCGTCAATGGTTAGACGAAACCGGACGCCCACTTGGATTGTTACTGTAATTTCATGAATTTTGTTTGTACTTCTCTGGTCTGTTGGGTTTTCTGCCTGTACAACAAAGCTGGTAGTAGGTATGATGCATTCAAAAAAAGGAATCCTCGAGATCCCAACCTACAAAATCGTACATATGTTTGGAGGAGTCAACAGTGTTGTGTATATATAACCCTAGAACCTGGTTTGAGACTCCTCTGAATTATCAATATATATTTAGGGATCCCATATTGAACTGTCCACCAACACCGTGTGCGTGCGTCGGTGGCGTCATCACGCATACGCACCATGGCATGCGTGTGACATGATGTAGATGAAGTCATCAAGCATGATGCCCACTCCTGAGTCCATGGCGGCCATTTTAAAGAGCATATAACCACATTCTTGACTACAGGTAAGTTTAGCCTCTGCAGCCCGTTCTTACCGGTGAAGCCAGTCAGGCTTTATTTCTTTGAGCTTGCCCTTTCCTCCCCTGGACATGGATTAACCAGACCGGGACTTTTACGTATATATTGACCTATTTTGGATGCTGGTGATCTTATGCTCCCTTGTGTGTGTGGTCTGGCCTTGGTTGCTACTGAGCATTTGGATGTACTTAAGAGTTGCTCTACTTTTGTTGAGAAAAGAACATTCCCCTCTGGGTGATCTGTGTACATTGCAGGGATTGCAACAAACTTTGTTGTAGATTCCTATCTTATGTTGTTCTGAAGAAATAGCTGTTTGTGTCCATGTGCTAAGTGAATCTGTATGGGGGGGGGGGGGGTTTATAATTATCAATCAGCTTCTGCGGGTCTATATTGAGGATAGTGGCAGGATCAGGGTCTGGTCTGTGGTCCACTTTGATGTCAACTCCCACAGCATTTATTGTATTCGGAATATAAAGATTTACAGTATTTAGATATATTTTTTTTTTTTTTTACACTACATGAGTAGTGCTGCTGGACAGTTTAGATATGGTATATCCAGCCCTCAAAATTTTCACTCGCCTGCTTGGAAAAAACTTGAGGGCGAGTGTGGGGCTGCCTAAAAGGTGGGAGGGGGGGCGTTTGCCGCCGGTAGGCGGGGTTGAATGGGAGTCGCTCTCCTCTCAGTGATCAGCTAGGAAACTAGGGAAGAGAGAGGAGAGGAAAATAAGAGCTGGCCGGATCACACAGCGGGGATCTCCCTCTGTGACACAGGTTGGATTTGAATTGCCAGGCGGTCGCTGCCTATCATAGGAGGCGGGGCTTTGTTTGGCAGCAGCCGCCGGGCAATTCAAATCCAAGCTGTGTCGCAGCGAGAGATCCCCGCTCTGTGTGAGCTGGCTGGCTAGAAAGACAAAAATCTCCTGCGCTCTCGGTGTATCGTCAAAACACGGGTAGTGTGGTTCCGTCTAAAGGCAAAGTCTAAAGTCTTGCAGCCCTCCTCAGAACAATGGGTGTTCATGTGGCTAGAAAAAAGAAAGAAAAAAAGGAGGGTGCACTGACCTAGTGCATTACCACTTAAACGTTTTATTTAAAATATATAAAAAAGCAGCAGTAATCCTACTCACAGACGGAGCTTAGATAGAAGCTTATCAGACAAATCAGCTGGAAATTCTTTGACACCTGCCGACTGGACTCGATGACAGAGAGGGTCGGACAATACCTCAAACAACTGGATAGCTGACGCGTTTTCTGGGGCGCACCCCTTTCCTCAGAGCCTAGATGGTCCATGATAGCTCTCCCCCACAGAACCCTCCGTTATATGTGTTGTGCACATGTGCAGAGGCCTCAGCTCAGGTGACCACCAATTAGCAAACCCCGCCTCCCACTCCTAACTGACCCCACCCATGTGGGTGGGCCTTCCACTAGCCCCCCTCCCACACAAATAGAAGGCACCCTAGTGGATGTTCAAAAATAACTAGGGGTGGGGGATGGGTTTGAGGAGAATAAAAGAAAAGAGTGGGTACCATATCACTACCCTCTAGAAATGCTGGCTATTATTAGACCATTATGTCCTCTAGTGATGCAGACCACCAGTACAGCAATGTATGTCCTCCATAAGCATGGCCTATTGCAATGTAATCGCCCCATAAACGGGGGGTGTGTGTAAGGCGGGGTATTAACATAGACAGATATCAGCATACATAGTAAAGGGCGGTAGGAACCGAAAGGTCTTACCCCAAAACAGAAGCAAAGGCAGTTCGTCCTGACGCGGCATAAGCTGTAGCTGTATTTGTCACAGCAAACGTCCCCGCAAATCAGTTGGGACGCACACTGTCTAGCAACCAGGAAGTGCGGGTGCCTCCTGCGTTCCAACCCGCACTTCCGGTTGTGCCGAGACGTCAGTTCCGCTTCCCCTATACACAACACACCTCTAACCAAGGTACCAGGAAGTGCGGGTATGTTTGCATTCCACCCGCCACTTCCGGTCCGTCTAGGAGCCTCCCACCGCTACTCTTTGAGCCTATACCCAATCCAGTGGTACGACAAGCTAAACGGCATCGCTCCCTCTAGTGGCCAAGAATGAACATGGCACGAACCTCTATACTGGAGCTAAATGCAAAAAGGGGGGGCACAAACCAGAGCTGGCTGATTGATCCTCAGAACATGGCCACACACACAAGAACGAAAGCTGTAGGTACACACAGTGGGTGAGCTGGCTGGCTCTCATCCCTGTGATCCCTGTGCACTGGCGCGAGGCTGCATTGATGGGCACTGGTGAAGCTGCTCTGGTTAGGCTGCACTGATAAAGAAGAAAAAAAAATAATTTAATAGATACTTGGGAATTGAGTCTCAAACCAGGTTTTTATGGCAACATTTGGTGTTTTAGCTGGTAGTATTTGGCCACATTCAACTGAACTTGTTCTGTAATGAAGACATTTGACCCCTCATCCAACGGCTTCCTGGGCTCTAATTGTAGTACGATACCACATGGCTCCAAGGCCTTGAGTTATATACAGCTATTGGCATTTGGTCCGTGTTTCCTGCCTTTCTCATCCCTTGATTTGATTACTGGTTGTCTTTAATGTGGCTGGGTGAAGAGCTCCTTATCTTCAAACATGAATCTTTTACTGACCTACCCTTAAAACCTGCCTGCTTGATTCATAGAAAAGCAGCAATGAGTGTTCTCTTACCTTTGCACTAATAGCAGCTCCGTCATTTGATCTCTAATTGTTTTCTTATTGTATGTTCGTCTTTTAGTGGATTCCCTTTGATGGGGATATTATTGTGGAAACTAACAATACCTTCTTAAGAGATGATCTTTTTTCATACGTAATAAAATTCTGTAGTTAGATGTAATGGTTTATTAAGGGGAAGATAATCATTATTGTCATTTTTAATTGAGAGCTCCAATATCAGTGGTCGTTGTCTTTGCATTATTTAGCAGTCATTATATTTTGTTTTTATGCGATTCGTGATGGAATAATGCTTTTCACAGCATGTACCCACTAAATACAATGCACTGTTGAGTCTGTCTTTTAAGTCGTAAAATAATAAACATACACTATATGGCCAAAGATTTGTGGACAGCTGACCTTCACCAATATATGAGCTAGCCAAGGACTGATGGATCTATATTGGGCGCATTTTAATTTTTTTTTTTTTTTTTTTTTTTTTTTTTTTTTTTTTTTTTTTTAAAAAGCACGTAAAGACAGTCAAAAACTGTCCTACTTTTTTTGGTTTACTAGTCTTTTTTTTTTTTGTGAATGAGTAGGGGTACTGTATACCTAGAGCTGCACGATTCTGGGAAAAATGAGAATCACAATTCTTTTGCATAGAATGAAGATCATGATTCTCAAAAAAATATATATTTTACAGATTTACAACCTCTGAACATGAGATTATATATATATATATATATATATATATATATATATATATATATATATATATATATATATATATATAAAATATCTGTGCGCAGTCTCGTAAGGGACAGTGGTTGGTATTTTAAGTCCTCCTTTAATAGCCTGTCTGGGTAGCTGACTCAGACTGTGCTGTGGTAAATATTCATAATATATTATAAGGGACAGTGGTTGCCGGTATTTTAAGTCCACTTCTCACATGCCCCCCTTTAATAGCATGTCTGACTGTCATCTGCAAGGTCTGGACTCCTGAGAAGTGGACTTAAAATACCGGCAACCACTGTCCCTTATAATATATTATGAATATTACCACAATCTGAGTCCGCTACCTATATTATGAATATTACCACACTCAGCTACCCCAGAGTTTGGGGTAGCTGACTGTGGTAATAATCATAATATGGGTAGCTGACTCAGACTGTGGTAATATTCATAATATTTTATAAGGGACAGTGGCAGTGGTTGCCGGTACTCACGTGTGTGTTGGAATTATCGGATCAATGCTGGTGCACACACAGACTCAGTGTGCAATGCGCACTCACTGTGGTGTTTCGTTTCCCGGCCGAAAAAACGTAGTGGTCACGCCCAGGCTTCATCCAGCGGCGCATCACGCTCTCTGCTGACTGCTAACATCAGTTCCGATAGGCGCCATTTGCGTTCCATGCTGGTTTCGGCGCGGAAATCCGAAAATACAAAAATCAAGCTAATCCAGCCTGGAGATCGTGGGGGTGAATCGAAATTGCGATCTTAGAACAATTAATCGTGCAGCTCTATGTATACCCTTACTCATTCACACGGCTGGACCAGGATCTGAGGGGGCCCCATTGTGGAAAGGGGCCTCCAGATTCCGATAAGGTGCCCTCACACTCCCACAAACACCAGGCCAGGGTTGTGGGGGTGGAGGTCCCCTTCGTGTTGCGGACATATGGCCTGGTGTGGAGGAGGGGGGGGGTGCTTGTTGCTTGGATAAGGGTCTGGTATATTATGGACTGCGGGGGGGTGTGCACACCGTGTTTTTCTTTATTTTTTTTTCTTTTATAGTCATGCATGGAAAGTCATGAATGGCCCTTCCCTAAACTGTTACCACAAGGTGTCAACCGCACCATTGAAATACCTTTGCATGCCTGCTAGAATATTAACAATACCCTTCACAGGAAACAATGGTAAAAAGAAATAAATGCGCTACCCCAAAAAACACATAAATAATAACAACTCTATGAAAGGAGGTGAAGCAGCTGCACTGGAATATGACAAATTCAAACAAAATAGAAGGTAATAGTGCAGCGCTACATGTAGGCCAGTGAGAGCTGGAATGTAACTCAAATGTGACCATAAATAGAAACACACAAAAAAAAGAAGGGAAGGGCAGGCTGAACGCCCCACCCAATGTGCAAAGTGTCCACAGCACTAAACAAAGTGATAAGTGTCCAAAACCGTGAATAAATAACATGGAATGGATGTACAAATTCTGGCACAATTCTTCACGTGGATGATGACATACATGTGCGCTTACCAGAAACGTTGGACCCGAATGTCATACGACAGCGGATCAATCGAGCTTGAGAGTATCTCCAACGGCTGCTCCACAGGAACGTCACCGGATCTCTGATGGGTGATGAGGTATACTGGCTGGACGATCAGATGTCCTCAATCCTGGATGGAACTAATGGATCCAATACTTCTTGGGTCTCCAATACCCTCAAGGCTGGAGGTCTTACCAGAAGGTTGGTATTCTGGATCCTGGTATTCAACCGGACGGTGGGATACAATCGAGCTTAGATGAAAAATACCCCGACAAGGGTATTGTAAAGAGACCAACTGGAGAAAACTGAAAAAAACTTTTCTCCTCTGCCACCAGATCCAGCAACGTGTCTCCTCACTATGTCTTATGGCAACAGGAAACGCCTGAAGGCAATAATTTGGAGTGGTGTTCAAAAACATTTGGCCATATAGTTTTTATTATAAATAAAATATTTTTTTATTCTATTGCTCTGATTTTTCTTTGCTCTCATTACTGATTTGAGGCCAGAGACAAAGTTCAGTTAAGGATTTAGCCATCTAGGGCTACCCTTGGGGCTGATGAGCATTTACAGCAATCACAAGCCTTTGATTATAACTTACATTTGGTGAGCCATCACTGCCTGTCAGATCATTCCTCCTTTCTCAGAGAAGGGAAGGAAACTACTGACTGCATGTGTGCTGCCTCTAAATGCTCAAACAGAAATCTTGCATATGAAAATTGTATATATACCAGCTGCTGCCAAAAGGCTAAGCTCAAATTGGAGTTCAGCAGGTATAGGCCAAATGTCCATGTATTTAGGGCTGTGCCTGTTCGTCAGAAGTCGATCGTTAGATCTGCTTCTATCCAATGGCTTGTTGAAACATTTTCTCGATTTAAGTGTCTGCAGCCACTGATCAGTGTGTTTTGATAGTGGAGGATTCCCACTGCCAGAATACACTGCCCCTGCAGGGAGGATGCCTCCATCCACCTTGCTTGTGTGAATGGAGGAATCTGTTTTTTTTTTTTTTTTTTGTCTGCTTTTTTTTTTTTTTTTTTTTTTCTGATCAGCCTGCTGGCTGATCAAAAAAATAAATAAAAATCAGCTATGGCCATCTTAAATCTAGATAGCAGCTGATGTCTCAGCAGTTGTTGTGCTAAAAGGAACACAGGAGGAGTAGGATGAGGGATTCATGGACCCTCCAATATTCTAGCAGAGATGGCACCAGATTTTCCACCCTCCACCCTTTTATAATGTCTGTGCCCCCTTCCTTTGAAAAATGTCCTGCTGATTCTATGTCCAAAGGTTACCTGTAAAGAAAAAAGTAAAGTATTTTCTACTGACCTTATATTGTCTTCTGCCATTTGAGATCCCAGGGAATGGGGAGCAGCCCAAATCTCATGAAACTATGCTCTTGCATGGACTAGTGGGTCAGAATGTCATCTTGTAATATTTAGGCTACTCTGCATTCCCCAGTAATCACCCCGGAAGGAAACAGCAGTGCGGAAGACTGGAAAAGGTCATTTTAAGTTCTACATTTTTGCTTTATACAATAGGCACCTTTTGGACTTAGATACTTGGGGAGGGGGGGGCCGGACATTATAAACAGAACTTTAGAGTTGAAAATATATTTATTGGTATTTTAACAGTGAGTACATGGAAACATATATGAAGTCACAATCCGTAAGTAGTCACATAGCCGTTTGGCTGACTCTTTGCACAAACTTATATCGCCCACAGCATAACTCATAATACATAGTTACACAGCATCAGATTCAGTGACCGGTACTTGGAATAGAAAACGGGTACAGCTAGAAGAGCCCCATCGTCATATATGGCAGGATTGTAAACAGATACGTTAGAGATTAAGATTAAAACAAAAAAGGGGGAACAAAAGGAGTGGAAGTGGGGGTCAGGTGTTGGGAGTGGGGAGGGGTACAGGGGGAGAGGAAGAGGGGAGGAGAGGAAAGGAGAGAGAGAGAGAGAGAGAGAGATGAGAAAAGAGAAAGGACAGAAGAGAGAAAGAAAAGTAGGCAAGGAGAAATCGTAGAAAAGTGTCAGAGCTACTGAGTCGGGGAACAGGGAGAGATAAGTAAGTGACCGTGGTGGGAGGGGGACCCTCAGATGCATGTCCCACTGTCACTTTAGGTGCAAGGATAATCAAGTTGGGGTCGACAACATGATAAACAGAACTTTAATCTTACTGCAAGGTCCACCTAATCAATTGGATTAATAAAGACTGCCAGAAAGAACAAATGTAGTGCTAGGCTTTGTTATCATAAAGCCCAGCACACCATACAGATGTTAATTAATCGAAGCAGCAAGCATGCAATGAGATATCTATCACAGCATATAATTATTATAGTGCGACACGTTATAAAACTCAAATGTGATAAAACAAATGCTACAATGTACAGTATAATGAATGTAAAAGCTCAAGGTCTCTTGTGAAATAATTCCAATAAGCTTCCAGAAAAAGGCTTCCTCCACCATGATCCACCACCACCAAGAGATCCAAATCTGCTTACCAGATGTTAATGACTCACAAGAGTCTAACCCTTATTAAGGAAAAGATTCCCCACTGGTCATTTCCAGCAATATTCTGGTAAGTAAATCCCTGGAAAGCCACTCTACCTCATCTAGATGACTCCTCAACACCATCTGCCACAATCAATCAGTGCGTGAAGTTAAGTACCCAAAATAAGAGAATCATATGCTTCACATAGTGTGAAAACTGTATGCATTAATTATTAAACCCATTATAAGTGCACTCACAAGAATGGAATAATAGACAGCGCTGTAAAAAACAAAATGCAAACGTGCAGATCGCGTTAACTGTGTATTTCTGTTTTACTACCGGTCAGTATGATGAAGTCACAGCCAGACTCTGTCCGCTGCGTTTCGTCATAGGTGTGGCGTCTTCCGGGGCAAATTGTGAGTCATTAACATCTGTTAAGCAGATGTGGATCTCTTAGTGGTGGATCACGGTGGAGGAAGCCTTTTTTCTGGAAGCTTATTGGAATTTATTTCACTAGAGGCTTTGTGCTTTTACATTTTCTATTATGCATTGCTTTGTAGCATATGTTTTATCACTTTTGGGTGTTAGGGTGGCACAGTTGTTATGTTTTATATCTTTAAATTGTTTGTGTAAACAATAAGTTCATGAATGTTAATAAGGAAAGTGTCATGTTTTAATGTTTTTTTTTTTTTTATTGGAAACCAACTTTATTGAAAAGTATGCATGGTACATAAATCAACATAAGCCAGTATGGCCAATATAATAGTACATACATGAACACAGTGAAGCATCTGTGTGTCACAAAGATAATAACAGCAGTGAAAGTAGAGCCGGTATACAACAAAAACAAAAAATCAACATGTCAGGTACACGTTTCACCATCCGCCATCCATCTGTCCCAGACCTTCTCATACTTTAGCGGACACCCTCTATGTACATAAATCAGTTTTTTATATGGGAGAGCATCGTTAACCGCCTTTTTCCAGCACTGAACTGTAGGGGGCAGGGCCTGCATCCAATTACGGGCCACTACTTTTCTTGCCAAGAATAGCGTCTCATGTAAAAAGGTACGGAGGGGTTTGTCGGCATCCAAGTCTGGCAACAGGCCAAGTAGGCACATCTTTGGGTCAAGGGTAGCAGTGGAGCCCATCTGATCGTGTAGGAAGCGTATCACCTGTGTCCAATATGCCTGAATGGTAGGACAGAACCATATGAGGTGGTAAAAGGAGCCCGGGGTATGGTCACAGAGGCGGCATCCTGGATTGTACGTGGGCCTGAAACGTGCCACTCTCTGAGGGGTCAGATATGTTCTATGTATAATGTACAGCTGTGTGAGGCGGTCCGACAGCTTGGGGGAAACCTTTTTCACGTCCTCCAAAATCTCGCCCCAGTCCTCATCCTCTATAAGTCCAACATCCGCCTCCCATCTAGTCTTAGCAGTATAGGCCAATGCTGTGGTGCTAGGGAGACGAATGGCGGAGTACAAAGTGGAGATGAGCTTAGCAGGCACATTACCCGTGACTGTGTCCACTATGGAGGGAACTGCCAGGGACGGGTAAGAGCCAGAAAACTGGGCCTGTATGGCGTGACGGAGTTGCAAATACCTGAAGAAAAGGCAATTGGGGAGGGAAAATTCGTCCTTCAGCATTTGGAATGACTTGAGGCCTGAATCGGTCATGATCTGGTGTATGTATAAGATCCCATGGCGTATCCACGCCGCGGGGTCTGGAATGGACAATAATTCTGGCAAGCACGTATTGTACCAGAGAGGGGTATGAGAGTGTACCCTTGGGGTCCCAGTTCTCTGCAGTGCCGCCCGCCATACCCTCCGGTGGTGAGTCAACATGTCTGCTGTGCGTTGGGGGGGGGCGTCTTGTCAATGGGGCTCTTAGGACCGATTGAAGTGGGGTGTGGGCCGAGTCATCTGGGTGCTCACAGAGTAGTGTCTGGTATCTCGTTAGTTCATGTTTATCAAAATAATAGAAGTGGGACAGCTGGGAGGCAAAATAATAATCCTGAAAGTCAGGGAGAGCAGCTCCTCCCAACGTCACAGGGTTCTTCAGGATTCTCCAGGATAATTTGTGTCTGCCATGACCCCAAATAAATATGTTTTAATGTTTATATTGTCTTTTTTAACTTAGGTTTCCGAATGCTGGCAAATCGTCTCTGCTTGGTAAAGTGTCCCATGCCAAACCTCAGATCGCTGACTATCCATGTGAGTTTTCTGCTCTATTCTGTTGTGACGTTTGTGAAAATTCAGATCGACTTCTGTGCAATCAGCCTCAGTCAGTGAGTCACTATAGCCAGCAGCGCTGATCTGTGTATTCTGATGACATGGAAGTCTGTCTGCTGTTAGGATACAACAGCTCAGCGGAGAGGATTAAATGTGTGGATATAGATATTAAGGCTCCGTTCAGCATATTTAGCTGAAAACTGGAGGTACACCTGGGTGGACACATCCAGCTGACATCTGGGTCTTCTAATCCCCCCCCCCCCCCCCCCCCCAGGGAGTTGATAACAGTAATCACTATTAACAACGATGGTGATGTCCCGATGTATAGCCCACTTTTCATATCCACCGCAATCCATTTACTTGATTCTTAGATTCGAGAACTGCCATTAATCACGACTACAGCAGAGGTGGAACTCCTTCTTTTTTCCAATCAAGTGTCAAAGCAATCATTTGTCATTGTTTGATAGTTGATGGACAGGAATCTATCCAATCTCGAATCTACCCTTTTTGTGGTGTTCCCCACACCTGTCCTTTTTGGCTCATCAGCACCTACCCAATAAATGTCTTGAAGCAATTTGCAAAAGGCGCCGACAAGAACGCATGGAAAAACTCATGGACTCTACTCACTGATACAGTATTATAGTACTTTTTGTCCATATGGATTTTTTTTAATACACTGTCTCATGTTGTGCCCATAAAATCCGCCTTTTCCTTGATTGAGTTGTTCTCAACTCATTCAATTATTTTCTACTCATCCATGGGGTGACTTTCTCTGTTACAATTTTAAACTGTAGCTGGAATATGGTTGTGTCCTCTCTTAACACCCAGCTTGCTAGCAAGTCTGGACAGTGAAAAAGCAGCCGCAGGCTCTGATCTCTCCTCCTCCTCTCAGCATGTTCCGTGTCAGTAGATTGTAGTACCTAAATTGTGATCTGGGGCAAATGCATTCTCTCTATGTCTTTTGCAGTTACAACAGTGAAGCCAGAGCTGGGAAAAATCATGTATTCTGACTTCAAGCAGGTAATCATGAGGATTATGCTGTATTTCATGGCTGGATACATTATACCAGAAAGCAAAGAAGTTCAAGTACAGCTAAAGGCTCCTGTATGGCGGTCTAAACAAGTCACAAATCCACTTGCTATGTGATGCACAAGACACATAAGCTAAACTAACTGTAATGCAAGCTGGCACAGTTCTACATAAGAGTGAAAACATCTCCTTGCACAGCCTAGTGTATAAAAACTTTGTAGTTTTGGGTATTGTGATTTAAGCTGAGGTGCCAGCAGGCAATTTTAGGTTGTGACCTTCCATTGCTAGGAGGAGGAAAGGAGCAGAACAAGGCTTATGGGGCACCGGCACCCTTAGACTTAAAGCAGAACTAAAGGCAAAAATATTTAACTCTCTCTTGATTGGCTCGCGCAAGATGACATCATTACCGTGCATGGCGCAGGAGTGCAGTCATCCCAGCACACAGGCTGTGCTGGAATGTAAACTGAGCTGTGCATGCTTTAGGGCAGGGGTCTCCAAAGTTTCTAAGCAAATGGCTAGTTTACTGTCCTTCAGGCTGTAGTGGGGCCAGACTTTGGCCAGTGGGAGTAGTAAATGCCCAAACATAAGCGCCCCATCATTGGTTTTAATGGGAGAACTAGTGCCCCATTGTTGTTATCAATGGAAGAATAGTGTTAGGGTGCCATTCCCCCTACTAACACCATCATTGGTGTCAGTTGGTGAAATAGTGTGCCATGGGCCAGATAAAGGCAAGCAAAGGGCCACATCCGGCCCCCAGGCCGCAGTTTGAAGACCACTGCTTTAGGGGATTGCAAGCAGGCAGGTAAGTTTTTTTTTTATTGCAGAAGAGACATTGTGGGGTTGATTTAATAAAGCTGGAGGGTGCAAAATCTGGTGCAGCTCTGCATAGAAACCAATCAGCTTTCAGTTTGTTTGTTTTTTTTGTCAAAGATTAATTGAAGAAGCTGATTGGCTACCATGTACAGCTGCACCAGATTTTGCACTCTCCAATTTTAGTAAATCAACCCCAGTGTCCGTATAACAAGGTGGCCCTGCTGCACCAAATCACGTACTAGGTACGTGATCCGGGTAGTAAGCGCCCCCGCCGTGCTGTGATTGAACACAGCAGATGCTGATCAGTGGGTGTTGGCCGATAGATCACCACCTGCCGATTGTTCGGAACACACACAGGACAGGTCTCTTCCTATGTAAACAAGGCAGAGCTCTGTCCTGTCAGTGGGGAAGTAATGTTTGTTTTTTTTGTACTAATGACACTGGCTGGGAAGGGGTTAAATATCTAGGCTAGGGTACTCGAGGCGTTAAATGTGTTTCTAGCCAGTGTTTTGGTGTGCTATGGTAGGTGGTTTTACTAAGGGAAGTAATAGATTTAATTCCCTGCTTAAAAGATTAAACATCTGGGTTATGTGACTTCTGGCACATTGTTGGGGGAATTTGAAACCCTTTCCATCCATAAAGAAGGAGCAGTACAGAAGGAATATGACACATTTAGTGTGGGATTAAATGCCCTTCTCTGCTGCTCAGTGGTAGCTTTGTGCCATTATGAAGCATGTCTCTGACATATTAATCTGCAGTGACTTGTGTGCCTGCACATCTCTGCAGTGTGCTTCCCGTGAAGCCAATGGTCACATGACTGCCAGCTTTTCTCTAATTTGTAGGCAATAAATGGCAAAGTGTATGCCAAGAGCAGCACAGTGGCAGCCAGGCACAGAAAATGCAAATCTTACTACCAAGCAGAAGAAGCTGGATTTGGGGTTTAACCACTTGGCTTCCTGGAGATTTACCCCCCTTCATGACCAGGCCATATTTTTGTGATACGGCACTGCGTTACTTTAACTGACAATTGCACAGTCAGGCAGTGCTGTACATAAATTAAATGTATGATCTTTTTTTCCCACAAATAGAGCTTCCTTTTGGTGGTATTTGATCACCTCTGCCTTTTTTATTTTTTGCGTTATAAACAAAAAAGGACGATTATTTTGAAAAAATAAAAACAATATTATGTACTTTCTGCTATAAAACATATCCAATAATATAAAAAAAAAAACGAATTTCTTCATAACTTTAGGCCAATATGTATTCTGCTACATATTTTTGGTAAAACAAATGCCAAATAAGCGTATATTGATTGGTTTATGCAAAAGTTATAGCGTCTACAAACTATGGCAGTGGTTCTCGACTCCAGTCCTCAGGGCCCACCAACAGGCCAGGTTTGCAAGATAACTGAAATGCATCACAGGTGATATAATTTGCTGCTCAGGGATTGCAGTATTCTAGTCTGCATCTCACCAAGGTAATACTTAAAATCTGGCCTGTTAGTGGGTCCTGAGGACAGGAGTTGAGAACCACTGAACTATGGGATATGTACTGCAATTTTTATACTAGTAATGGCAGCGATCAGCGACTTATAGCGGGACTGCGATATTGCAGCGGACATTCTGACACTTCTGACACTTTGTGGAAACCAGTTACACTAATACAGTGATCAGTGCTAAAAAATATGCACTGTCACTGTACTAATGACACTGGCTGGGAAGGGGTTAAAGATATACGGGGTTAAATGTGTGCCTGGCCAGTGTTTGTGTACTGTGTGAGGTTATTTCACTAAGCTGAGAACAGAGATTATGTGGTTTCTTATAAAAGAAAAACATTGTGTGTGTGATTATATATATATATATATATATATATATATATATATATATATATATATATATATATATATATATAATATTATATTATATTATATATATATTTTATTTTTTATTTTTTTTTTATTTTTTTTTTATTTTTTTTTAGTAATTCAATTTAAAAAAGTGAACCTCTATAGATTTGTTAC
Organism: Rana muscosa; assembly: GCA_029206835.1. Taxonomy (NCBI): domain Eukaryota; kingdom Metazoa; phylum Chordata; class Amphibia; order Anura; family Ranidae; genus Rana; species Rana muscosa. The sequence continues at coordinate 268,363,080 of CM055122.1, forward strand.
ACAGAGTGATATATTTCAAGCATTTTCTTTATTTTAATGTTGATAATTATGACTAAAGCCGGCCATACACGGTTCGAATTTCGAAAGAATTTTCTTTAGAAAATCGTATTAAAGAATTTTCGTACGAATTTCGCACCGTTAGTGGGCTGCAGCAACAGCCGATTTTCCTGCGGCAATCAAATTTGAGGAATCTGACATGTTGGAAATTTTTTGAAAAACTAACGATTTTCTAATCAATGATGGGAGAATCGTGCGAGAAATGTTATAGAAAAAAAATGCGCATGTGCAAGAAAAGAAAATTCCTGGAGAGAAGAGAATATTCCCGAATTTCGAAAATCAATGGTGGCATCATCGGATCACAAAAGAAACAAACTTTCTGATTTTGAAAAGAAAATTCATCAGATAATTAACTAAAAATACCTGTAAAGGTTTTCTGAACCGTTAAATGGTCTGTCTGGTTCAGTAGGTTACACAATCATGGGGATGACTGCTGACTTGACAGTTGTCCAGAAGACAGTCATTGGCACCCTCCACAAGGAGGGTAAGTCACAAAAGGTCATTGCTAAAGAAGCTGCCGTTTTACACAGTGCTGTATCCATGCATATTAATGGAAAGTTGAGTGGAGGAAAAGGTGTGGTAGAAAAAGGTGCACAAACAAGGATAACTGCAGCCTTGAGAGGATTGTGAAGCAAAGGCCATTCAAGAATTTTGGGAAGATTTGCAAGGAGTGGACTACAGTTGGTGTCAGTGCTTCAAGAGCCACCACACACAGATGTATCCAGGACATGGGCTACAACTGCTGCATTCCTTGTGTCAAGCCACTCCTGAACCAGATACAACGTCAGAAGCGTCTTGCGTGGGCTAAGGAGAAAAAGAACTAGACTGTTGCTTAGTGGTCCAAAGTCCTCTTTTCAGATGAAAGTAAATTTTGAATTTCATTTGGAAATCCAGGTCCCAGAGTCTGCAGGAAGAGTAGAGAGGTACAGATTCCAAGTTGCATGAGGTCCAGTGTGAAGTTTCCACAGTCAGTGATGATTTGGGGAGCCATGTCATCTGTTGGTGTTGGTCCACTGTGTTTTATCAAGTCCAAAGTCAGCGCTACCGTCTACCAGGAAATTCTGGAGCACTTCATGCTTCCCTCTGCTGACCGGCTTTATGGAGATGCTGATTTAATTTTCCAGCAGGACTTGGCACCTGCCCACACTGCCAAAAGTACCAATAGCTGGTTTAAAGGAGAAGTCCAGCCTGAGCTTTTTAGGCTGGGCTTCTCCTCAGGGTCACAGGAGTGCAATTCGTTTTGCACTCCTGTGACCCGTTTTCAGCAGGGAGTGGTCTGAAGTCTGCTCTCCGCTGACGTCACTGCCATCAGTCGGGGAAGCGCGTCATCACGACTTCCCAAGTCGGGATCCGCCAGCTGCCCTGATTGATGGCAGTTTCAGCATATCAGCGAGCCGCTGAGACGGCCTCTCCCCGCCCCTCCACAGCTCAGCGCTCCAGCCTCTTTCCTCTCTGGGATCTGTGAGAACCAAGCCATCGGCGATGTTCGCTGGCTCGGTTCTCAGTGCACAGATGGCGAGGGACAGATGGAGCATCGGTCTGATGCTCCATCCACCAAGGTAAGTATAAATATGGGAAAAACTCAAATCCCATACTTCTCCTTTAATGATCATGTGCCATATTTATACTTGCCTTGGTGGATGGAGCATCAGACCGATGCTCCATCTGTCCCTCGCCGTCTGTGCACTGAGAACCGAGCCAGTGAACATCGCCATGCTTGGTTGGCCAGCAAACTCGACTGACCTAAACCCCATAGAGAATCTGTGGGGTTTTGTCAAGAGGAAGATGAGACACTAGACCCAACAATGTAGACGAGCTGAAGGACGCTATCAAAGCAACCTGGGCTTCCATAACACCTCAGCAGTGCCACAGGCTGATCGCCTCCATGCCACATTGATGAAGTAATTCATGCAAAAGGAGCCCCGACCAACTTCTGAGTGCATACTATACTGTACATGGACATACTTTTAAGTAAGCCAACATTTCTGTACTAAAAAATACTTTTTTTTTTTATTGGTCTTATGTAATATTCTAGTTTTCTGAGATACTGAAATTTGGGTTTTCACTAGCTGTAAGCCATAATCATCACTTAAATTAAAAATGCTTGAAATATATCACTCTGTGTGTAATGAATCTAGATAATGAGTGTCACTTTTTGAAATGAAATTACTGAAATAAACTTTTTTAATGATATTCACATTTTTTGAGATGCACCTGTACATTTAGTTTTCTGTCAGCAAAACCGTTCATGTTTTGTACACCGTTTGTTTTTGTTTTGTTTGTCCTGGCTTTGTAATGACACATTTTTTAAGAATCGCACCACACCTATATTTGTATCATTAAAATGCCTGATTGTTAATCCATGTTCCAGATTTCGGTGGCTGATCTCCCAGGTTTAATAGAAGGAGCGCATATCAACAGAGGAATGGGACACAAGTTCCTGAAGCATGTCGAGAGGACAAAACAGCTTCTGTTTGTGGTGAGTATGAGCTCTTACATCCAGCATATCGTCTCTGTATAGTGTTGTGTGAATCCATACTTATGGCAATGGAATCTTTTCTCTCGGTGATATCACTTAAAGCGGAAGTCCACACAAAAAGTGAACCTCCGCTTTTCGGAACCCCCTCCCCCCCCCCCCCTCCGGTTTCACATTTGGAACTAGGGTTGTCCAGATACCACTTTTTTTAAGACCGAGTACAAGTACCGATACTTTTTTTCAAGTACTCGCCGATACCGATTACCGATACTTTTTTTTTAATGTCGTGTGACAGTTTTCAAACCACAATACAGACAAATTATATCTAGGCGGTCAGTGGGAAGAATGCCCCTTACGATGGCGGTAAGTGGGAAGAATGCCCCTTACATTGGCGGTCAGTGGGAAGAATGCCCCTTACATTGGCGGTCAGTGGGAAGAATGCCCCTTACATTGGTGGTCAGTGAGAAGAATGCCTGCCTTACAGATAACGAATACATTCATTAGGGTCACTATTTTATTATCTGTGAGTTGGAAATGGAAACATTGATCACTGCTGAAGAAACCTCCGGTAACCTCTTGAGGAACCTCTCATTTTTCACATCAACAAGTTAAAAAAGACTGGATTACTGATTATTAAGCACTATAGTACTTGCAATATAGAAGAGCTGTCAGCGGGTGGCACTGCAGTTCAGGTGATTCCAGGGAAAGAAGGCGATATTGTTGCACTCTCTCTCTCTCTCTCTGAGCTCACATCCTGCCCTCCTTCCTAACAGTTCTTAATTATTCACCAGAGAAAGGCAGGAGCCCCCCCCCCCCTCCCCTTCCCCTGGGCCGTTCTCAGTGCTGCTGATCAAAACTCACTCCCTCCCAGCATCGAGTCACCTACTGAACAGCAGAAGCTGCAGAACACAGGCTGCTGTTTTGGATGAGAAAGACATGTTACAGTTCAACGGTTTACTTTACTAAAGTTTACTTACACGCTGAGGACTCGCTCTCCGCCCGCTCTGCTCTCCACTCTGCTCTCCACTCTCCGCCCGCTGACTCCGCACATCTAAGGTATCGGTAAAGGCATCGGGAGCATTTGCGCGAGTACAAGTACTCGCACAAATGCTCAGTATCGGTCCCGATACCGATACTAGTATCGGTATCGGGACAACCCTATTTGGAACCTTTCAGGGGGGAGGGGGTGCAGATACCTGTATAATACAGGTATTTGCACCCACTTCCGGACATAGATAGCCGGAGAATCTGCGGGTATCTGCGCCACTTCTCGTCCCTCTCCCGCTGTGTTCTGGGAAACACAGTTTCCAGAACACAGCGGGGACCAGTGAAAGACGCGCAGCGCGATTCGCGCATGCGCATTAGGGAACCGGGCAGTGAAGCTGCACCGCTTCACTTCCCGATTCCCTCACCAAGGATGGCGGCAGGGGCAGCTGAGAGACGAGCGATTGCTCGGCCTCAGCTGCCGAAATCGCGGGCACCCTGGACAGGTAAGTGTCCATTTATTAAAAGTCAGCAGCTGCAGTATTTGTAGCTGCTGGCTTTTAATATTTTTATTTTAGGTGGACCTCTGCTTTAAAGTGACTGTTAGGAGGTAATTATGGGGGATGCCATTACTGGCCTGAAGAAGAAGCCAAAAATGTTTGTCTCCGACCTGGAACAAGCATGTTATACGAGAGTCAGAAAGGTGGCAGAACCCCCCTATTTATTCATTTTTTTTTTTCCCATAATAAAATTTTGATTGAAAAGAAAAAATGCAAAACATACAAAGTTTTCCACAGTCACATAGAAGAAGAACCCCCTATTTCTATACTTAGTTTGGATCAGTGTCTGAGTCAGCAATGAAGCCAAAGCTTTAGCATGACAGCCAGATAACTAACATTTTCAGAGGGAGGAGAGGTCAGCAGTGGCAGCCTTTGTGATTCTGACTTCACAAAGCCACTTTTAAGGCAAGCCTGTCTGCTTCAACATGACTGCTATGGCCTAATTTGCTCTTGAGACTACTTTCAGTTTGCTAGTGAGGCCTCAAATTTGAACCTAAGCCCCACCCACCAGCTTAGACCCCTATCCAATGAGAGCCTTACTGATAATGGCATTCTAGGACCTCATTTACATGGGGCGTACCTATGCATAGACGCGTGCGAAGGGCCATCTTTACCCACATGGGATTTACAGGTGTTGTGTGTGTCTGCATGCAGGCAGTCCCATTTATGTCTATTGGGATACAGCGACTTCATGGACACTTCTCTGGACCCAATTTGGAAGACATGCATATGTGAGTGTGTGTCCCTGAAAGCTGGCAGTGTGCATTCACAGACCCGCATCCGCATGATTGTCAGATTAGGACCAGCAGCTGTGTCCATGGAGTCGCTGTATCCCAATAGACATGAAAGGGACTGCCTACACATGAATGCATGGAACACCTGTGAATTCCATGCGGGCAAACGCAGCCCTTTGCACAGGTGTACAGATGGGTACGCCCATGCCCTAGGGCCCACTCATACAAAAGTGGTCCATTGTGGTGTGTTATCATTGAACCTTTTTTTTCCGCAATGAATAAAAAAAAAACATGTACGACCCTTTCAAAACACAGCACACCACGCACATGATATATGCATTGTGGTGTGCCACAGCGTGGTGTGCATTGGGCTGTACTGTTTAATAAATTAGAACCTCTCTTTCTATACGTGATAATGGTCAGTGACTGGATCAGCAATGAAGCCAAAGCTTTAGCATGACAGCCAGGAATCTAACATTCTCAGAGGGAGTAAAGCAGTGTCAGCTTCTGAGATTCTGACTTCACAAAGCACTGCAGTTTCCTGCATACAGAGCAATGTGCATTGTAGCAAAGCATGATATCACATGCATTTTATTGTGCGCTGCCACAACACATAAATCTTCAATCAGTATTTTAATAGTCTGCTACTTTCAAAGAATAAGTACACCTTTTGGCGCATGGTACATGTGGAACATGTAACATGTTCCAGCATCTGCAGCCTCTCCCTCCCCCCCCCATCCCTCCTCCCTGTGACAGCAGGCAGGGGATCCTCTCCTCACGGCCGTTGTCACACTTTGAAAACAGTGCAGCTGTGCGGGGCTCCACCCACAAGGCCACATCATTCAGTTTCCTGTGAATTAATGCCCACAAGTACCGTCGGCCATTGTGGCTGACAGATTGTATGTAGTTCTCAATGAGCTACGAGAGCGCTGGTGAGCATCCTCCATTCATTGATGTTCCTGCTCTCGTGTAACTATCTGCCCATACAAGATATTAGCAGACCGCTATGCTGAGAGCCTGAGATTGCACCTGGGATCTGCTGATCGGGGGTGCAATGCTCTGCAGGCTACGTACAAAAATGCATTTTATTTTTTAAAAGGTGAACTTCTTTAAACCTCGTCTCTAAAACAGCTGTGCTTATTTTATCAGTGAGTTCTCTGTGTGTGTTTCCAGGTTGATGTTGGTGGATTTCAGCTCTCCTTTAAGACTCCATTCAGAACGGCATTTGAAACAGTGCAGCTGCTCATCTTGGTGAGTTAGATCCTCGTTTTGCTACAACACAGTTGCTTGGGTCACAGACCCCATCGTTTAGTGTGTTTTTCATCTGTTTGTTAGAAAGCTGAAACTAAGTGGAAAGTCCATAAGCTAATCCTGCTGCTGTGTGAAAATGTTCCTTCCTAGGAGCTGGAATTGTACAAGGAGGAACTTCTAGACAAGCCTGCCCTACTAGCTATCAATAAGATGGATGTACCGGGAGCAGAAGAAAAGTTCCAGGAGTTAATGAAACAGCTGGAAAATCCACAGGGTAGGCAATATTTAAAGTGATTGGAAGGTACCTAAAGCCGTATAAAACCCAAAAGTAAGCATTTATTATATTGCTGCTTACCAATTCATAGATGTGATGTGAAGTGTTAGCTGCAGTTGGGCTTCAATTTGTTAGTGTATTTAAATCTGCTAGTATATCCAACGCTTCACAGGCTGAGGAAGGGACAAGACCAGAAGTGTTAGTGGGGACTGTTATGACAATTCTTGGATTTATAATCCTTTGAGAGCAGGAGGTGATATTCAATCCTTACATGGGACAGATGTTCTGGTGTCCATCCAAAATGGACATTCTCCTTACTTTGTGAAGATTTCCTCATACCTCCTGTTGCATTTACAAAAGAGACAACGGTAAATACCCCCTGGTACAGGACACAGGCAGCAAAAAAATAACTAAAAAGGAAAGTTTCTCAAACCGTCTTTGTGCCAGACCCAATATGGGCTTTTGGAGGGGACTGCAGGGTGGCCTCCTGCCTACTGACTATAGCACTGTTGTATTTGTGGAACTACCTTGAGGGTCAGGCTTTACATGAAACCTAATTGTTTGGTCTGCTGATGATAGGCCTTGGCTTTTGACAAGTCTTAGGCACATGGTTAATCCTAATGAGTAATGCCAAGATGCCCTGGTCTGGCTGGACAGAATAACTAATCGTTTTACAGGTAGAGCAGCACCTGGAACTAATAGATTAACAGAAAAAGGTACAAGCTGACAGGAGGACAGTGAAGTGGGATGACTTTCAGTCTTCACTTTCCAGCCAGCAGGCCGGGGCTGGATGGTGTCAGCAGTGCATTCCCTAATGGTAAAAGAAGAACTGGTGCCCTCCACCTGGCTATGTTTTATCTGAGGACTAAATAAAATAGAAATGCCGTTCTTCTGGCAGATAAAACGGCTCTCATATATATGTATACCATCGGTTTATGAGGATACTTGCCTAGAGTTCTAATGTGATGGAAGTGGAAGCCAGGCCACTGTATGTGCAAAATTGCCAGATTAGATCGCTTCCTAGTAACTATAGTCACCTTTTCTGAATTTTCTGCTGACTTCAAAACGCTTTCTTCTTTCCAGATTATCTCCACATACTGCCTGAAGAGCTGGTCCCCGACCGGCAGATCGCCTTTAGACACATTCTTCCGGTGTCCGTTGTGTCCGGCCGAGGAATCGAGGAGCTCACTCACTGTATCCGCAGATCGCTGGATGAACAAGCGGAGCTGGAGATCCAAGAAGCTGCACAGGAAAAACTACGAACCCTCCATAAAATAACATCTCCCATTGTGATTAAAAAAATTCAAACGCCATCCTCCTAATACATAACGACCTTTGTGCCTTGTATATTTCTGTGTATGATTTTGTACAGTTTTTATGTAAGCCCTATTAAAAAAAAAAATCTTCTAGAACTGATGCTTTAGCTGTTTTTTTTTTTCTTTTTCAGTCTGGTAGTGTTTTTCATTTACATCAACACTTTGGGGGTTATTTATGAAAGGCAAATCCACTTTGCACTACAAGTGCAACGTGCACTTGAAATTGCGCTGGAAGTGCAGTCACTGTAAATCTGAGGGGTAGATCTGAAATGAGGGGAAGCTCTGCTGATTTTATTATCCAATCGTGCAAGCTAAAATGCTGTTTTTTATTTTCCTTGCATGTCCCCCTCGGATCTACAGCGAGTGCACTTTCAGTGCAATTTTGAGTGCACTTTGCACTTGTAGTGTAAAGTGGATTTGCCTTTTAGTAACTAACCCCCTCTGTGTGCGCTTTAAATGTCAGGAAGAAACCACCTTGTTCTGTGTTGCTTCATAGTATGCAGTCCCAGACAGGCCTGCTCTGGTTATATTTGGTGTAAGACAAATCTTTCCTGGAGCTGGCCATACCGAGATTGAATTTCAGCCAATTCCTGCTCCGTCAGCTGACATTCGTCCTCTGCTTGATCCTGTTGGCACCAGCCAGTTTGACACAATTTGATTTTGCATTCAACTTTTATCAAAAGTCGGGCTTAAAATTATCAGCCGAACAGCGACCGCATCCTTCAAAGGTAGTCAGTGCGTGAGTATTCTCACGACTGAAGGTGCCAGCTGTCAAAATCCAGTGGCCAGCACTGCAGATTGGTCCACCTACTCTGTTTATCATGGATGGGGGAATTCAAACACTTCTCTCATTCAATCTCATGGCCAGCCTAAAGGTAAAGTTCACATTTTTTGTACAAAAAAAATTAATAAATGCACATCTTTTTGCAGGTAAAAAATGTGCATTTATTATTTTTTTACATTGCACGTTTTAAAGCATGGCTACAATACCAGGATCCTGCAGACAACAGTAACATTGGCAGCTGGTGCTCCATTTTATTTGGGGGTGGGGGCAAACAAACCTGCCAGCCAGCGGACGCCTTCCCTGGCTTCTCCTGGCCAATCCGGTTGCTTCTCCTCCCGGCAAATCCGGTCTTGAGACCTGCTTCCTGTCCTGATTGGCCGGGAGGAGAAGCAGGTAGACAGCAGCAAATATTGATTTGCTAATGCCACAAGTGGGCGGGCCCGTGGCGCAGAGCACTGCCCAACCTTTTTAAAGCCAATTGGAGCCTCAGGCTTCAAAAATAAAAAAACTTCATAGAAATCTATCTAGAAATCCAACGCCCCGCATACTTCTGATGTGGGCAGGCAGTTACTGAATGGCAGGAAGAATCCATGGACTACAAGAGCGCTCACAACTTGACGGTACAGCTCAATGGCTGACGGTACTTGTAGTCTATTGATTCACAGGAGCCACGCATGGCCGCTCTGTTTTTAAATTGTAATAGTGTGTGCAGGGAGAGGATCACCCACCTGCTGTCACAAAGCGGGAAACACTAGTGGCAGGAGGTGGGTCACGAAGATCATGTTACACCCTAAATATAGGTGTAACATTCTCCTAAAGGTGAACATAGCCTTTTAAGGTACTGCTAAGGAAAGGGTTCCTAAACCAATGGTCTGTATGGTTCCACACCCACCAATCACAATTAAAAATATTTGTTACCCATGAGAATGTCATATGGCCTTTAACCGCTTAACCTCTGGGAGATTTACTGCGTTGCTTTAACTGACGATTGCGTGGTCATGCAAATTGATTTCCTTTTTATCCCACAAATAGAGCTTTCTTTTGTTTTGTTTTTATTTGATCACCTCTGCAGTTTTTATTTTCTGTGCTATAAACAAAAAAAGACTGATAATTTAGAAAAAAATATTACTCTTTCGTTCATGGACTGACACAGCTTCCTATTGACAAGTGGATATTATCCCATCTTTAGGAGTGACTAGGCAGCAAAAACTTGTAAAAAGTGTTACATCACACCTTCTACAGCATCGCCCAGGGGGTGGACCCTCTGGGTATAATCCCTCTCTCTGCACCTCGCAGATCAGTTTTTTTCTGTCTAGCAAGGAGAAGGACATGGCTCCCTTTGGGTCCACTGGAAAACATTTTCTACGTTTATTTTTTTTGTTTCCTGCGATCTTCGATCAACTGCCGACTGGGTGACAGGCTGGATCCCCCCAGTTTCGGCCATTAAGCGTGTGCCGACCCTAGCTACGCACTGGGTTTTCCACGACATGCCCGTCGCTCTACGGGCGGCCTGTGAGCCTATGCTCCAGGGCTTGCATCGGACCGCTCAGCTTCGCCTGACCTTACGGCTGAGTCGCAGTAGCCTGGCTGGTGAGCTTACGCTCCAGGGCTTGCATCGGACCACTCAGCTTCGGCTGACCTTACGGCCGAGTCGCAGTGGCCTGTCCGGTGAGCTCGCGCTCCAGGGTATGCATACGATCGTTCCCTAGGGTTCAATCACAGCATGCCTGGCCGACAGTCACCTCCCGTGCGCGGATGATGATCTGTCCGGAATGTCTTCCAGCATGATCCAGGCAGGAAAGGTAAGTAGCTCCCCTGCTTCGGCGAGAGATCAAGTAAGTGGTTGTGGCCCCTTTCTTTCCTCTCTCCCTGCCTTCCCTCCTCCCTGGGCTCTGAGCTAAGGTTGCTGGGTGCTGGGGGTCACCTGGGGGGCTCCATCTGGAGCGGGGCTTCGCTGTAGCTGTCGTTTAAAAAAATCTCATTTCTCTAGTCATCTTCCAGGACGGCACACCTGAGAGATGACTGGTCCACCTGACAGGAAACACAATCAACACATGAGGTTAAAAGGCCCCTCCCTTCCCCTGCACCTCAGTTCTTGATTGTGTTTCCCGGCAGCGAAACGTTTGTTTCTTTTTGTCAGACCTGACAGGGTTGCGGGTCCAGCCAGGGATCAGTCCCTTCTCAGGGGGGTTCCCAATGACCGGTGGTATTCCCCGGTAAAGAGCCTCCCGGGCACAGGGGCATTACCGGATCTCTTGTGGGTACATGCCTCCCCACCTACCTTCCACCCAGTCTAGGGTACTTGGGGGATGAAGGAACCGGAGGGTCTGCAGGAGTCCAGGCCGCTGGAGGAGGAAGGCTGTCATTTTCCTAACAGTGCAGCTCCATAGGGAATGCTGGAAACACTCCTAGGCAGGAGTGAGCATTCGTCGGGTGGAGCAAGATGACGACGCTTCCGGTTCCGGGCAACATCACTTCCGGTTTCCGGTCCACGCCAAAATGGCGGATCCGGACACTAGAGGCCAAAATGGGACTACTTCTGGCGGTGGGACTCCAGCAAAATGGCGCCGATCGGCGTCCTGGCCATAAAAATCCGGTGGAGCCAGGCGGAGGTCCCACAGGCCCCTCTCACTGCCTGGAGTCTCACAGCAGAGCTCCTAGGAAGTAGGAACCAGCTGAAACCAGGAATGGAAGGAGAGGAGGACACAGCGGTGGCTGCATCCCAGGAGGGGACCACGAGTGGTGAGTCTTTCCTCTATTTTTCACAAGGGGTGGATTAAGGGAGGCCTTACCCACACCCCTTGGGGGGGGGCAGGAGAAAGTACAGCTTGCTAAAAAACTAGTACTGTCTTGTCTTTTTGTCTCCTTAGAACCCAGTGGATCTGCTCAAGGGGCCCACAAGGTTAAAAGCAAAAGTACCCCTCCCCCTAGAACAAAAAGGTGTGGGAATTGCAATGAAAAGCTCCCACTTGATCATGCAAAGCCTTTTTGTTACAGGTGCATACATAAATTGTCGGGTAAGGAAACCTCACAGGTGTTGAAGGACTTCTTTACAGTACAGGCAGAGATGCTGACTACGTTACAATTCCTTAAGACAGTTATTGCATCTAAGGAAGAGCATAGCACTAGTGGCAGAGAGGTTCTGTCCTCTAGAGAAGGTACTTCATCTCAGGGGGACACATCTGACAGAGGTCAGAGAACCCCACAGGGGCCTCCCTCTTCCATTACTTCAGGAGTAGATGAGCTTGAGGACCCAGAGGAGTCAGAAGAGGACTCATTAAAGGAGGGGGAAGGTTCAGACCCTGAAAGCCAGGACAGTGACAGTCCTAGACTTAGGCATCTCTTTCCCGTGGAGGACATGGGACAGTTGCTTAGGGCAATTTATGCCTCTGAAGATATCCCAGAACCTCCAGTACAGACAACAGCCTGGGATAAGTTGTATAAGGGCCTAGGAAAACCTCAGTCCAGAGTATTCCCAGTACACCAGACCCTTAAGGAGGTAATTCTGAGGGAGTGGAAGGACCCGGAAAGGAAGGTCCTTAAGCTAAAAACCTGGAAGAGAAGGTTCCCTTTTGGGGAGGAAGAAGAAAAGTTTTTCAAGACCCCCAAATTAGATGCAGCCCTTTCTCAGGTCTCTAAGAAATCCGATTTGTCCTTTGAGGACTCGGGTAGCATTAAGGACCAAATGGATAGGAAGGCTGAAACGCTTCTGCGCAGAGCATGGGATGCCAATGCGGCAGCCATGGCTCCTGCACTAGCATCTGCCTGCATAGCCAGGAATGTGAATGCCTGGCTAGGTAGGCTCTCTGGCCATTTTTCTAGAGGGGACAATTCCGAAGAGGTTATGGACTCTCTAGAAATAGTTAAAGCAGTAGCATATTTGGCTGATGCGACAGTGGAGGTTGTCAGGACCTCAGCCAAGTCAGCGGCCCTCCTGAACTCCGCAAGAAGGGCGGTCTGAGTTAAATTATGGCAGGGGGACAGTATGTCCAGATCACGGCTCTGCGGGTTACCTTTTAAAGGTTCACAGCTTTTTGGCCCTGGTCTGGATCAGGTCCTATCGCGCTCTGCAGAGAAGGGGAAAAAGTTCCCGGTTAAGGCCAAGAGAGAAAAAGGCAAAAAGTTTTTTCGTGCCCCTCCTAATCAGGGCCAGTTCAGGGCCAAGAAGGACACCAATAGAAGATGGGGGAAGGGAAAGAGCGGACAGAAGGGTGGCCTGCTCTTCTCCGGACCCAAGGACGCCAGCAACCAGCCAAAGTGACGCCAGCGTCAGGGTAGGGGGGAGACTTTCTCGATTTGTCCCTCAATGGCGAAGGATCTCCGAAAGCCCCTATATCCTGCATATCCTGACAGAAGGATATCGTCTGGAACTTTCCTCTCCTCCCCCTCAAAATTTTACTCTGACCCATCTCCCCAAAGAACCTTTGAGAGCAGCAGGGTTGATGGACAATTTGCAGGGATTGGCGGACCAGGAGGTTATCGTTCCCGTTCCACCCGAAGAGCTCTACCAGGGATTTTACTCCCACGTGTTTGTGGTCCAGAAACCGTCAGGAAAATTTCGCCTGATATTAAATCTCAGGAAGCTGAACAGGTTTCTGATACACAAGATCTTTCAGATGGAAAGCATTTATACTGTGAGAAAACATCTATTGAAGGATGCCTTTATGGCCACAGTGGATCTGAGGGACGCGTATCTCCACGTGCCTATTGCCCCGGAACACCAATCCCTGCTGAGGTTCGCAGTCCTGACAAGCAAGGGTATACAACACTGGCAATACCGAGCACTTCCCTTTGGCTTAGCTGCAAGCCCAAGAGTGTTCACAAAGATATTGGCAGAGGTTGTAGCTTATAAAACAGACCCACAGTGTGCCTTACGCACTGACATGTATTAGTAATTTATTGCTATATATATTTCTTTCTCGTACATCACGGGACACAGAGCGACATAGTCATTACTAATGGGTTATATAGATACCGTCAGGTGCTGGCACTGGCAACTTCCAAAACCGGAAGTACCCTCCCCTATATAAGCCCCTCCCATCCGGGAGCACCTCAGTTTTTTGCCAGTGTCTAAGGTGTTGGCCAAGAAGAAACATGTGTTTTTCACTGAGCTTGCGTACAGGTTCTTTTGGGCCTCAGTAAGCTATTCCGGATCCGACCAAAAAAGCTTCATAGCTAAACGGTCGGTACCCGGGCCTTGCAGAGAAGAGCAAGGTTTTGCCTGTAATGCTTCTCTTAGGAGAGCTGGACCCTGGGATCCAGAGCTCTGGTCATACCCACGACCAAGATGTTTTCTGTGCAGGGTGCTATACAGGTCCAGGGGAGTGGAATCCTTGGGAACCCGGTCCCTGAAGGTTTGATTACAATGCCTGCCGTGATAGGTGAAGTTTGGGCTTTTGTGGACCAAACAAAGTCCTGCGGCGGGGAACAGGTAAGTGGGGGCCCCCAGGAACTTGGTTCTATTGGGGGACCCCCAAGCCTAATTTGTCTTTCTGTCTGTTACCTAATGGTATTCCCGCAAAATTCTGTGCATGCCTGTAACTACTAAAAAAATGTAATAATTTTTAATGGTGGTCAAGAAAAAAAAAAAAAAAATTTTTTATATATATATTTAATATATTAGACTGCGGTACCTGTGTTTGTCCACTAGAGGCCGCTGTGGAACGTTTCTTGTCATATGGACTAGTTTCTTCTCATCAGAGCGAGTCCAGGCAGATGGTGAGTTCTCTTATGGGAAACTGCTTCCTCTGCCATGTTGCAATGCTCGTCCATCCCCCGGCCTGCGGCAAAGGGGCCCTGGCTCTTGTCCCTGGTTTCCATTTTCGAAATTAGCGCCGAAGGCGCACGTGGCCGCGCGCGTGCACGCGCCTCTATATATAGAGGTGAGCCGGGAAAGGGGGCGGAGCCTGGGGGATGACGCTCTGTGCGCGCCGCAGCGCTTCTGCGCATGTGCGGGCGTCCCAGCATGTTAAAAACCACAATTTTGTGTGGTGAGCTGGCTATGTAGTACAGAGACAGAGCTGGCAACATTTAAAGAAGGCATACAGCAAGCGGTTGATGCAGGCATCCCCTAGAAAGGCACATTAGTAGACACCAACTGTTTCTTATAGCAGCATTTATGCTAGACTATTGTCAGTAACTGGTGTATTTCGGCTGGAATACCTCAGCTTTGTGGCTTAGGAATATGCCGTCTAAAAACTCCGGGACTAGAAATTCCAGGAGGAATAGGGGGTCTCCATCGGGCTCTGAGGATCTTGGGCATGCTTTGGCTGCACCAATCTCCCCTGAAGAATCAGAGGTTAGTGACCGTAGAGCACCCTCAGGAGTACCTGGTACTGTGGCTGTCCTCAGTTCACCTACTCCTGTGTATGTAACAGAGGAGGTTTTTTCCTCAGCTCTGGGAGGGCTGGAAGAGAGATTGTCAGCATTGATCGCTGCTTCCCTGTCACAGGAGAAAAGCGCCCAATCTCCGTCTCCTCCCTCAGAGTGCCTGTTAACAGAGCAACAGTCCCATACAGGGATCGACCTACCTGAAGGGGATCAGGATGAGGTCGATTCGGTTGTAGAGGAATCAACAGTGGAAGAGCCGTTCTCAGCATCACATGCTGAAAGGTTATGGGTTCAGTCCCTGACTAATATGGTCCGATCAGCATTTAAAATGCCACTTGCGGAGCCATCATCCACTTCTGTCTCCTCGTTGGGGTCGCTAAAAGCTCCCCAGACTGTTTGTTCCTTTCCAAGGAAAATGACATGAAAGGAAAAATAGAAAAGCGCCTCTTAGCAAAACAGATTTATTATGTAGCAGACAATTTGTATCAAACACTTACATCATGGTAAGTTTCAGGTGTCATCCAGTAGGATTAATGTTTATATTGCGTCCAGGATCTCTGACGCTACTCCACGGATTTCCCAGGTCCCGGTTATGGCGGCCGCAAGTAGCCGGGATACAGGCTGGCTTGTCCGTGATAGGAGACAGCAGCGAAAGATGGCAACGGTCGGTCCGGAGAGGAGCGTCTGACGTCAACTGGATGGTGCAGGGAACCACAACGCGTTTCAGAGCATGCGCAGCTCTCGTACAGGGCATGTGCGCTCCTTTCTCAAGTGTACAAGGAGACAGGAAGGACGGATGTTTTAAAAGTAATTCTGCCCGTCAGCGCAGCAGAATTCAATAATTGCTATGACAAGTGTGTTGCATAAAACAAAACGGGAGTTTTAACCCCACTAACTTGGGATAGCTTAAATAGCAGAAAACTAATAATAAAATGTATAATAATATATTAATATATTAATATATTAAAAAATTAATTAATAAAAAAATATATATATTAATAAGAAATATATATATATATAATAAAAGTAATAATAATAATGATAATAAAGGTAATGAATAGTGATGAAATAATATTGCTCATAATAAAATAATTAAAGAAATAATGAAATAATATAGCTCATAATAAAATAATTATGAAGTAATTAAGGCATAACGTTTATAATAGCAAAAAATTATTATTGTATGATAAAAGCTTTTTAAGGGAATGTCTATATAGACATTTTAGTGTTAAATTTAAAAAAAAAAAATTAATATATGACAGGGATATGATGCCTGCCAACAAAATATTTGGGTGCAAGCTCTTAAATGTTACGATAAATACAATCAAAGTGATAAAATATAATGAGTATGATATAGGCACAGTGAATAATCATCAATCACTAGTCATAGAGGATTGTCAGCGTAGCTGTATACAAAACAAAAGGAAATAATAAGAATAAAATATATATATATACACATATATATATATATATATATATATATATATATATATATATATGCTCGTGTGCCTATGTGTGCCCACGTGCACACACACGTATAAAGGGACACACATACACATATATGCTAGTGCACGCTAGCGCTCGCCCACACATACGTGGAGGCTTGCGCTGTGTAACAGAAGAGCTAAAATTAAAAAATGATAATGGTAATAATGGTATTGTATAATTATAATAAATGATAATAAATGAAGGGATTATATATATGTAAATGTGTAAAAAGAAGAAGCCATAAGATTCCTTAATGGAAAAGCACACACATATAGGTGCTGACACTACAATATGTACATGCACACTTGCAACCGTGCATCATAAGGAGAGGGCAAATAAAAAAAGGGGAACATTTTTTAGAGGATCGTGTTAACCTCTAGTTCCTCGTTTAACCCATTCGGCACAAGGGTATCCAGAGTAAAAATCCAATAAGTTTCGCGCTCACACAGTCTGGAAAAACGCTCGGCCTCAGATAGGCCTTTAGGTATGGCTTCTATCACCCAAACCTGTAGGCCCTCCGTGGACTGGCCATGAAATTCCAAGAAGTGCCGTGGTACACTGTGTTCATCACAACCAGTTTCCACAAAGCGACGATGTTTGCCAAAACGCTGTCTTAGTGGGTTAATAGTGCGACCCACATATAGCATTTTGCATGGGCATGTTAGGCAATAAACGACATAATCACTTGAACAGTTGAAAAAATTGTCAAGTTGATAAGTCTTATCCCTATGAGAGAAATTTTTTGGACAAAATTGCAAGTTTTGCACAGGGCTTTATTGCATTTATACATCCCTTTAAGGGGGGCCGGACAAATAGCACTAATTGGTTTAGTGTGTTTTAACTTGCTAGGCGCTATTTTGTTTTTTAGAGTCGGTGCCCTTCTGTAGGTAACTTTAGGTTTATCACAAGCAATTGTAGCTAGGTGGGGGTCTTGCTTCAGGATGTTCCAGTGTTTATGAATGATATGTTCCATTTTTCTATACTGTCCATGGAACCCAGTGACAAATCGAACAACCGGTTTTTCTGGCGATTTTATTCTCTTGGGTTTCTTGCCAGAAAGATAGATGGTATGGGCATGGTCTATAATTTTTTCTGGGTATCCTTTATCCAAAAATTTTTGTTTCAAGTGTGCACTTTGTAGTATGTAGTCACTATCCCTGGTGCAGTTCTGTCTTAATCTACAGTATTGACCCTTAGGTATATTTTTTACCCAGAGGGGATGGTGACAGCTATCGTAATGGAGGTAAGAGTTACCTGCAGTGGGTTTAGTATAATTATGAGTAAAGATCTTATCTAGCTCATGATTGAGTTCTAAATCAAGGAAGACCAAACTGTCCTTATTCCAGACAGCGGAAAAGGAGAGTCCCATGTCATTGGTATTGCAGTATGTGACAAAGTCATCAACCTGGGAGGAGGAGCCATCCCAGATGATGACAATATCGTCGATATACCTGCCATAGAATACTATGTATCTAGCAAAAGGGTTATTTTTCCATATGAGTAGATTCTCCCACAGTCCCATGGTCAGGTTGGCATAGGAGGGGGCAAAATTAGCCCCCATCGCTGTACCATGGGTCTGTAGGTAGAAATCTCCCTCGAAATGGAAATAATTATGCGTAAGGCAAAACAGAGTAGCGTCCAGAATAAATTCAGCTTGTTTATTGTTGAGCATAGGGTTGGAGGATAGATAATGTTGTACGGCCAAAAGGCCTATATTATGGGGAATGGAGGTATATAGGGAGTTAACATCTAATGACAGCCAAGAATAGCTGTCAAGCCAAGTATATGGAGACAGAAGTTCCATGAGATGTATAGAGTCCCGTATATATGATGGGAGATCCTGAGCGAGCGGTTGTAGAAAAGAATCAATGTATTGTGAGAAGCCACCAGTTACGCTATTCATGGAGGCAACGATCGGCCTACCGGGAGGGTTCTTTAGATCTTTGTGTACTTTAGGTAAATGATAAAAGTACGGCGTACTGTAGTAGTTTTTTCGTAAAAAGGCTGCTTCTTTTTTGTCGATGACTTGATCTACTAGAGCTTTCTTAACCAATGTCTCTGCTTCTATACGAAACAGAGGTAAAGGATCAGATGGAAGTTTTCTATAAGTGTTTTGATCGGACAGCAGCCTCATGGCTTCAGCCACATAATCTGTTCGATCTTGAATAATGATCCCACCCCCCTTATCTGCAGGCTTAATGATAAGATTGGGGTTGTCAAGGAAGCATTTAAGTGAAGCTTTCTCACCGGGTTTAAGATTATAATGGCGATGTTTGCCGGCATTTTCTGTAGCTTGGCATAATTTTTGGAGGTCAGCAAACACAACTCTATAGTAAGATTCTAGATAGGGTCCCTTGGATTTGGTAGGGTAAAAAATGGACTTAGGCTGTAAAGGTGTATGTGTAACCGGGGGTGATGTTTGAAAATGTTGAGTGAATAATTCAAGATCAACGTCTAGATCCAGCTCGCCAGGTTCTAGATCATACATGTTAAATTGGCTATCAGGACTATAGGAAGAAACTTCTGTAATTGCCTCAGCAACAGTGACAGGAGAAAATGTGCTGTCAGGATCAGCTAATTTGCCTTTGGTAGATTGTATATTATAAAATCTTTTAAGAGTAAGGTTTCTTATGAATTTGTTAAGATCCTTAAATAATTGGAAGGAATTGGGTTGTATGGTGGGAGAAAAAGTGCGGCCTCTACCCAAAAGGGAGACATCATCAGATGACAATACATGGGAGGAAAGATTGAACAACTTTATAGTTTCTGTTGTTTTGCATTGATTTTTGGATTTTCTGCGTCCTCCCCTACATCCTCGTCTGTGTGCTTTCTTTTTAATCTGTGAAACTTGCAATTTTGTCCAACATGGACAAAAAAATTTCTCTCATAGGGATAAGACTTATCAACTTGACAATTTTTTCAACTGTTCAAGTGATTATGTCGTTTATTGCCTAACATGCCCATGCAAAATGCTATATGTGGGTCGCACTATTAACCCACTAAGACAGCGTTTTGGCAAACATCGTCGCTTTGTGGAAACTGGTTGTGATGAACACAGTGTACCACGGCACTTCTTGGAATTTCATGGCCAGTCCACGGAGGGCCTACAGGTTTGGGTGATAGAAGCCATACCTAAAGGCCTATCTGAGGCCGAGCGTTTTTCCAGACTGTGTGAGCGCGAAACTTATTGGATTTTTACTCTGGATACCCTTGTGCCGAATGGGTTAAACGAGGAACTAGAGGTTAACACGATCCTCTAAAAAATGTTCCCCTTTTCTTATTTGCCCTCTCCTTATGATGCACGGTTGCAAGTGTGCATGTACATATTGTAGTGTCAGCACCTATATGTGTGTGCTTTTCCATTAAGGAATCTTATGGCTTCTTCTTTTTACACATTTACATATATATAATCCCTTCATTTATTATCATTTATTATAATTATACAATACCATTATTACCATTATCATTTTTTAATTTTAGCTCTTCTGTTACACAGCGCAAGCCTCCACGCATGTGTGGGCGAGCGCTAGCGTGCACTAGCATATATGTGTATGTGTGTCCCTTTATACGTGTGTGTGCACGTGGGCACACATAGGCACACGAGCATATATATATATATATATATATGTGTATATATATATATATTTTATTCTTATTATTTCCTTTTGTTTTGTATACAGCTACGCTGACAATCCTCTATAATGACTAGTGATTGATGATTATTCACTGTGCCTATATCATACTCATTATATTTTATCACTTTGATTGTATTTATCGTAACATTTAAGAGCTTGCACCCAAATATTTTGTTGGCAGGCATCATATCCCTGTCATATATTAATTTTTTTAAAAAAAATTTAACACTAAAATGTCTATATAGACATTCCCTTAAAAAGCTTTTATCATACAATAATAATTTTTTGCTATTATAAACGTTATGCCTTAATTACTTCATAATTATTTTATTATGAGCTATATTATTTCATTATTTCTTTAATTATTTTATTATGAGCAATATTATTTCATCACTATTCATTACCTTTATTATCATTATTATTATTACTTTTATTATATATATATATATTTCTTATTAATATATATATTTTTTTATTAATTAATTTTTTAATATATTAATATATTATTATACATTTTATTATTAGTTTTCTGCTATTTAAGCTATCCCAAGTTAGTGGGGTTAAAACTCCCGTTTTGTTTTATGCAACACACTTGTCATAGCAATTATTGAATTCTGCTGCGCTGACGGGCAGAATTACTTTTAAAACATCCGTCCTTCCTGTCTCCTTGTACACTTGAGAAAGGAGCGCGCATGCCCTGTACGAGAGCTGCGCATGCTCTGAAACGCGTTGTGGTTCCCTGCACCATCCAGTTGACGTCAGACGCTCCTCTCCGGACCGACCGTTGCCATCTTTCGCTGCTGTCTCCTATCACGGACAAGCCAGCCTGTATCCCGGCTACTTGCGGCCGCCATAACCGGGACCTGGGAAATCCGTGGAGTAGCGTCAGAGATCCTGGACGCAATATAAACATTAATCCTACTGGATGACACCTGAAACTTACCATGATGTAAGTGTTTGATACAAATTGTCTGCTACATAATAAATCTGTTTTGCTAAGAGGCGCTTTTCTATTTTTCCTTTCATGTCATTTTCCTTGAGTCGGCTTCAACTTGGAGAAGAGCTGCCCTGGGCAACTGAGTTTTTATTAAAGACTTCCTATCCACAATTGTTACTATAGAGTTTTTCAAAACCTTATGCTACCTGCCATCCCTTGGTAACAGTAATAACTTTATGTCCATCTGATTGGAATACTTTTTTTGTTTTTTTGATTTTCAACCTTTGTATAATATCCTTTACACATTTAGGATTAATCGTGTTTGTCTGTGCAGGCTTCCCAAGCGCTTGCATTTGCTATTGTTTTTCTTGTCTTTCTGAAGTCTTGTATAGCAGCTGGGACTGCAGGCACGGTTAACACAACTACTTCAGTCATTTAATAACAATTTATATAATTTTTTTTTTTTTTTTTCCATCTCTGACCTTGCATTTCTATATGCACGCACGTATGCACATATATAGATCATTTATTTATAATTCTCGTAGATTTTAATGGTTCTAATAATTTTTGTTTTATGAGATAGCACTCTAGCTCTTTGCCTTCCTGATTAAGCTCGACTTAGTCCAGCCTATCATTCCTTTAAAATGGAATTGATTAACGAAATTGAATATCACAAATATGATGTACTCGATATATTGTATTCAAGCTTACCCCCTGATTTATTTAGTAACTCAGCGAAACTTAAACGCTCAGACCGATACATTCTTTGTGGAAAGTTCAAAAAACTAGAAAGATTAATTCACTCCACCAACACACAGTGGTGGGATGAGTTTTTTCTAAAAAAATATGCTGAACATAAAATTTCTCCTAGAGGCCTAAGAATCCTTAAAACCTGTTCTTTCCTAGATAATGCCCATAATAAGGAATGGGAAGGGATAGCCGAATTTTGCACCAATAAATTGATAGAGATCATTATTAGTCAGCGGCACATCAAATATAATGAATTGGTGCATCATGTACAAATGCTTTCATTGGAGATTATAGGCTCACAGCAAAAAATTCCATTGACTTGGCTGGACACACTTAAAAGGAACACCAAAACTAAAGAGAATTCACTAATACAGACTAAATTAGGCAAATTTCACAGGGATCTAGATGATTACCGCCAAAAAAAGATTTTTTCTTGGAAAAGTAATACAAAAATACCAGCACTCATGTCTATAGTACCCTATGCTAGAGTGATTCCTAATGTCATATCCAGACCCAAGGATAAATTTAGTTTTGTCAACACCAACAATTCACGTACAGCTAGCCCACTACCCCAACGAATTCATTCTAGACGAAGATTTGGAAATAAATGCCAACCACTTAGGGAAATTCCCTCGCCTAGAGATAATGTGGCTTCCGTCCTAGATGAAAACACATTGTCTACTGGCATAGTTCCTGATGGTAATATGCCGTTTGTATCTACAGATGATATCCCCTCTGGCACTACCTCTGATTCCAATTCCATTGATATACCAACACAATCTTCTATTACCAGTCTTGGTATTGCAGCTCAAATTGTGAGCCAAGATGACTCTTTAATCCCTACCACTCCCCAAGCATCTACCACCTTTGATCTTCTCCTCGGTGATTTTAATATCCATGACATACCAACTTATTCTGCCTCCCTGTCCTTCTCGCCTTTTTTAGAAAAGGGCTCACACCCAAAACACAGATTAAAAAGAAAGCACACAGACGAGGATGTAGGGGAGGACGCAGAAAATCCAAAAATCAATGCAAAACAACAGAAACTATAAAGTTGTTCAATCTTTCCTCCCATGTATTGTCATCTGATGATGTCTCCCTTTTGGGTAGAGGCCTCACTTTTTCTCCCACCATACAACCCAATTCCTTCCAATTATTTAAGGATCTTAACAAATTCATAAGAAACCTTACTCTTAAAAGATTTTATAATATACAATCTACCAAAGGCAAATTAGCTGATCCTGACAGCACATTTTCTCCTGTCACTGTTGCTGAGGCAATTACAGAAGTTTCTTCCTATAGTCCTGATAGCCAATTTAACATGTATGATCTAGAACCTGGCGAGCTGGATCTAGACGTTGATCTTGAATTATTCACTCAACATTTTCAAACATCACCCCCGGTTACACATACACCTTTACAGCCTAAGTCCATTTTTTACCCTACCAAATCCAAGGGACCCTATCTAGAATCTTACTATAGAGTTGTGTTTGCTGACCTCCAAAAATTATGCCAAGCTACAGAAAATGCCGGCAAACATCGCCATTATAATCTTAAACCCGGTGAGAGAGCTTCACTTAAATGCTTCCTTGACAACCCCAATCTTATCATTAAGCCTGCAGATAAGGGGGGTGGGATCATTATTCAAGATCGAACAGATTATGTGGCTGAAGCCATGAGGCTGCTGTCCGATCAAAACACTTATAGAAAACTTCCATCTGATCCTTTACCTCTGTTTCGTATAGAAGCAGAGACATTGGTTAAGAAAGCTCTAGTAGATCAAGTCATCGACAAAAAAGAAGCAGCCTTTTTACGAAAAAACTACTACAGTACGCCGTACTTTTATCATTTACCTAAAGTACACAAAGATCTAAAGAACCCTCCCGGTAGGCCGATCGTTGCCTCCATGAATAGCGTAACTGGTGGCTTCTCACAATACATTGATTCTTTTCTACAACCGCTCGCTCAGGATCTCCCATCATATATACGGGACTCTATACATCTCATGGAACTTCTGTCTCCATATACTTGGCTTGACAGCTATTCTTGGCTGTCATTAGATGTTAACTCCCTATATACCTCCATTCCCCATAATATAGGCCTTTTGGCCGTACAACATTATCTATCCTCCAACCCTATGCTCAACAATAAACAAGCTGAATTTATTCTGGACGCTACTCTG
The DNA here is from genome assembly GCA_029206835.1 of Rana muscosa. Lineage (NCBI taxonomy): Eukaryota > Metazoa > Chordata > Amphibia > Anura > Ranidae > Rana > Rana muscosa. Next base: position 268,386,838 of record CM055122.1, read on the forward strand.
TTTTGCCTTACGCATAATTATTTCCATTTCGAGGGAGATTTCTACCTACAGACCCATGGTACAGCGATGGGGGCTAATTTTGCCCCCTCCTATGCCAACCTGACCATGGGACTGTGGGAGAATCTACTCATATGGAAAAATAACCCTTTTGCTAGATACATAGTATTCTATGGCAGGTATATCGACGATATTGTCATCATCTGGGATGGCTCCTCCTCCCAGGTTGATGACTTTGTCACATACTGCAATACCAATGACATGGGACTCTCCTTTTCCGCTGTCTGGAATAAGGACAGTTTGGCCTTCCTTGATTTAGAACTCAATCATGAGCTAGATAAGATCTTTACTCGTAATTATACTAAACCCACTGCAGGTAACTCTTACCTCCATTACGATAGCTGTCACCATCCCCTCTGGGTAAAAAATATACCTAAGGGTCAATACTGTAGATTAAGACAGAACTGCACCAGGGATAGTGACTACATACTACAAAGTGCACACTTGAAACAAAAATTTTTGGATAAAGGATACCCAGAAAAAATTATAGACCATGCCCATACCATCTATCTTTCTGGCAAGAAACCCAAGAGAATAAAATCGCCAGAAAAACCGGTTGTTCGATTTGTCACTGGGTTCCATGGACAGTATAGAAAAATGGAACATATCATTCATAAACACTGGAACATCTTGAAGCAAGACCCCCACCTAGCTACAATTGCTTGTGATAAACCTAAAGTTACCTACAGAAGGGCACCGACTCTAAAAAACAAAATAGCGCCTAGCAAGTTAAAACACACTAAACCAATTAGTGCTATTTGTCCGGCCCCCCTTAAAGGGATGTATAAATGCAATAAAGCCCTGTGCAAAACTTGCAATTTTGTCCAACATGGACAAAAAAATTTCTCTCATAGGGATAAGACTTATCAACTTGACAATTTTTTCAACTGTTCAAGTGATTATGTCGTTTATTGCCTAACATGCCCATGCAAAATGCTATATGTGGGTCGCACTATTAACCCACTAAGACAGCGTTTTGGCAAACATCGTCGCTTTGTGGAAACTGGTTGTGATGAACACAGTGTACCAGGGCACTTCTTGGAATTTCATGGCCAGTCCACGGAGGGCCTACAGGTTTGGGTGATAGAAGCCATACCTAAAGGCCTATCTGAGGCCGAGCGTTTTTCCAGACTGTGTGAGCGCGAAACTTATTGGATTTTTACTCTGGATACCCTTGTGCCGAATGGGTTAAACGAGGAACTAGAGGTTAACACGATCCTCTAAAAAATGTTCCCCTTTTCTTATTTGCCCTCTCCTTATGATGCACGGTTGCAAGTGTGCATGTACATATTGTAGTGTCAGCACCTATATGTGTGTGCTTTTCCATTAAGGAATCTTATGGCTTCTTCTTTTTACACATTTACATATATATAATCCCTTCATTTATTATCATTTATTATAATTATACAATACCATTATTACCATTATCATTTTTTAATTTTAGCTCTTCTGTTACACAGCGCAAGCCTCCACGCATGTGTGGGCGAGCGCTAGCGTGCACTAGCATATATGTGTATGTGTGTCCCTTTATACGTGTGTGTGCACGTGGGCACACATAGGCACACGAGCATATATATATATATATATATATATGTGTATATATATATATTTTATTCTTATTATTTCCTTTTGTTTTGTATACAGCTACGCTGACAATCCTCTATAATGACTAGTGATTGATGATTATTCACTGTGCCTATATCATACTCATTATATTTTATCACTTTGATTGTATTTATCGTAACATTTAAGAGCTTGCACCCAAATATTTTGTTGGCAGGCATCATATCCCTGTCATATATTAATTTTTTTTTAAAAAATTTAACACTAAAATGTCTATATAGACATTCCCTTAAAAAGCTTTTATCATACAATAATAATTTTTTGCTATTATAAACGTTATGCCTTAATTACTTCATAATTATTTTATTATGAGCTATATTATTTCATTATTTCTTTAATTATTTTATTATGAGCAATATTATTTCATCACTATTCATTACCTTTATTATCATTATTATTATTACTTTTATTATATATATATATATTTCTTATTAATATATATATTTTTTTATTAATTAATTTTTTAATATATTAATATATTAATATATTATTATACATTTTATTATTAGTTTTCTGCTATTTAAGCTATCCCAAGTTAGTGGGGTTAAAACTCCCGTTTTGTTTTATGCAACACACTTGTCATAGCAATTATTGAATTCTGCTGCGCTGACGGGCAGAATTACTTTTAAAACATCCGTCCTTCCTGTCTCCTTGTACACTTGAGAAAGGAGCGCGCATGCCCTGTACGAGAGCTGCGCATGCTCTGAAACGCGTTGTGGTTCCCTGCACCATCCAGTTGACGTCAGACGCTCCTCTCCGGACCGACCGTTGCCATCTTTCGCTGCTGTCTCCTATCACGGACAAGCCAGCCTGTATCCCGGCTACTTGCGGCCGCCATAACCGGGACCTGGGAAATCCGTGGAGTAGCGTCAGAGATCCTGGACGCAATATAAACATTAATCCTACTGGATGACACCTGAAACTTACCATGATGTAAGTGTTTGATACAAATTGTCTGCTACATAATAAATCTGTTTTGCTAAGAGGCGCTTTTCTATTTTTCCTTTCATGTCATTTTCCTTGAGTCGGCTTCAACTTGGAGAAGAGCTGCCCTGGGCAACTGAGTTTTTATTAAAGACTTCCTATCCACAATTGTTACTATAGAGTTTTTCAAAACCTTATGCTACCTGCCATCCCTTGGTAACAGTAATAACTTTATGTCCATCTGATTGGAATACTTTTTTTGTTTTTTTGATTTTCAACCTTTGTATAATATCCTTTAAACATTTAGGATTAATCGTGTTTGTCTGTGCAGGCTTCCCAAGCGCTTGCATTTGCTATTGTTTTTGTTTGTTCCTTTCCGATCCATCCTTTACTGGAAGGGCTCATTTACCAGGATTGGGAGCATCCTGACAAAATATTTACTCCCCCCAAGAGATTTCCGGTGGTCTATCCCATGGAGGATAAGTTCATCAGAAAATGGAGGGTCCCTACAGTGGACGCAGCCATCTCTTGTGTGAATAAATCACTGACATGTCCGGTGGATAATGTCCAAATGTTCAAGGACCCAATAGATAAAAAATTGGAGTCCTTATTAAAATCTGATTTTTCTACAGCAGGATTGGTGACACAACCAGCAGTGGCAGCTATTGGGGTCTGCCAAGCAGTGAAGGATCAGTTGAAACAGGTCTTAAGGGACTTGCCAGATCAGCAGGCTCTTGCCCTAGCTGATCTACCTAGAGCCTTATGCTTTGCGGTGGACGCTATAAAGGATTCAATCCATCAGGCCTCCCGCCTTACGCTGTCTGTAGTACATATGCGCAGGCTTCTATGGCTCAAAAACTGGTCTGCTGAAGCTCCCTGTAAAAAATTGCTGGTCAGCTTCCCATTTCATGGTGAACGCTTATTCGGGGAAGACCTGGACAAATATATCCAGAGAATTTCCAGCGGTAAAAGTACACTTTTGCCGGTTAAAAATAGAGTTAGAGGTCCCTCTTTTAAGAGGCCTGCTTCTCCAGTCCCTAGGACATCGGCTGTGAAACAGTTCCGACGGCCTCCTCGGTCAAATCCCGGAGGTAAAAATCAGGGACAATTGCAGGGTAACAAGAAGCCCTGGAGCAGGAGAGGTACAAAACCTCCCCCAAAGTCAAATGCATGAAGGGTTGCCCCCACTCAATCGGGTGGGGGGAAGACTTCAGTTGTTCACAGAGACCTGGCGGGACACGATCCGAGACAGATGGGTGCTCTCCGCAGTACATCTGGGATACAAATTGGAGTTAAAAAACTCCCCTCCTTCCCGCTTTATAAGGTCAAACGTGCCAAGGGATCCCCAGAAGAGAGGATCCCTCCTGTTGGCACTAGAACAATTATTGCTCCAAGCAGTAATTATAGAGGTTCCCCTGGAAGAATGGGGGTTCGGGTTTTACTCAAACCTCTTTACAGTCCCGAAGCCAAACGGGGACGTGAGGCCCATATTAAATCTAAAAGGGCTAAACAAATTCCTACATATCAGGACTTTCCGGATGGAGTCGATCCGATCGGTAGCCACTGCCCTACAAGGGGAGGAATGGTTAGCCTCGATCGACATCAAAGATGCTTATTTGCACATTCCCATCTTTCCAGCCCACCAAAAATTTCTACGCTTTGCGGTAGAAGGGCGCCATTTTCAGTTCAGAGCCTTACCCTTCGATCTGGCCACAGCACCAAGAGTGTTCACAAAAATTCTGGCCCCATTATTGGCCAATCTAAGAACACGAGGTGTAACGATAATGGCATATCTAGACGACTTGTTGCTGATAGACCACTCAGTGGAAAAACTAGAAGTGGTTGTTCACGAGACAATCAAGTATCTGGAATATCACGGTTGGATTATCAACCGAGACAAGTCAGCCCTAAAACCAGTCAAAAGTCTGGAATACTTGGGGCTAAGGCTGGATTCAGACCAGAGAAAAATTTTCTTGCCTCAAGAAAAGGGGTTGTCTTTGAGAGATTTGATCCACTTAGTGGGTTCAAAAAGACAGCCATCCATACGCCTGTGCATGAGGCTGCTGGGAAAAATGGTGGCATCATTCGAAGCAGTACCCTACGGTCAATTCCATTCAAGGAAGTTGCAAAGGGCCATACTGTCAGCCTGGAACAAAAAAGTTCAGGCTCTGGACTTACCAATGTCCTTGTCCCCTTCCGTTCGCAAGAGCCTCCGCTGGTGGTTGGTTCCCCAGAATCTGGAAAAAGGGAAATCCTTCAGTCCGATTTCCTGGAAGGTGGTCACTACAGATGCCAGCCTTATAGGCTGGGGAGCAGTACTGGAGCAATGGTCTCTCCAGGGCAGATGGTCGGATGCGGAAAAGGCCCTGCCCATCAATCTCTTAGAGATACGAGCAGCCCGGTATGCCCTAGTAGCATGGACATCCAAACTCCAAGGGTCCCCTGTCAGAATTCAATCAGACAATGCCACAGCAGTGGCATATATCAATCGTCAGGGGGGCACCAGGAGTCGTGCAGCCCAAAGGGAAGTAAATTACATCCTGAGATGGGCAGAAAGATATGTCCCAGCCATATCTGCGGTATTCATTCCAGGGGTGGAGAATTGGAAGGCGGACTTTCTAAGTCGCCAACAATTATGCCCAGGGGAATGGTCCCTTCATCCCGAGGTTTTCCGGACAATATGTCAGCGGTGGGGAACACCGGATGTAGATCTGCTAGCATCCAGATTCAACACAAAAGTGGACAGGTTTGTCTCTTGGACAAGGGATCCCCTAGCTTGCGGCTCGGATGCCCTAGTGTTCCCTTGGGATCAGTTCAAGCTGATATATGCATTTCCACCGCCACAATTGTTACCTCGATTACTCCGCAGAATCAGGGTAGAAAAGAAACCAGTGATTCTGGTGGCTCCAGCGTGGCCCCGAAGAGCATGGTACGCGGAGATTGTAAAAATGTCTGTGGGGAGTCCTTGGACCCTCCCACATCGTCCGGACCTGCTTTCGCAAGGACCGATATACCACCCTTCCTTACCAGCCCTAGGTTTGACGGCCTGGCTATTGAAGCCCACATTCTAAAAAAGAGAGGGCTCTCTAATGCTGTGGTATCTACCATGATCAATGCCAGGAAGCCGGTATCCAGGCAGATCTACTATAGAATCTGGAAGGCGTACATCGCCTGGTGTGAGGCCAAGAAATGGCATCCACGTAAATACGTAATAGGTAGGATTCTGGACTTCCTACAATGGGCTGTAGATAGGAAGCTTGCCTTGAGTACTATCAAGGGTCAGATTTCGGCCTTGTCAATATTTTTTCAAAGGCCCTTGGCTTCGCATTCACTAGTCAAAGCCTTTATACAAGGAGTGATGCGTATTAGTCCTCCGGTTAATATTCCCATATGTCCATGGGATCTAAACTTGGTTCTGTCGGTTTTACAGAAACAACCATTTGAACCATTACAGCATATTTCCTTGGTGCTTCTCACCAGGAAATTGATTTTTCTAGTAGCCATTTGTTCGGCTAAAAGAGTGTCGGAATTAGCAGCTATGTCCTGTAAAGAGCCATATCTGGTTATCCATAAGGACAGAGTAGTATTACGTCCTCAGCCAGCCTTTCTTCCTAAGGTGGTATCGAGGTTTCATTTGAACCAAGATGTGGTTCTTCCTTCTTTTTTCCCCAAACCTACTTCGGTAGAGGAAAAGTTATTGCATTCTTTGGATGTAGTAAGAGCAGTTAAAGCTTATCTAAAAGCCACTGCTCAGATTCGCAGAACGGATACTTTGTTTATTCTGCCGGAAGGCCCCAGAAAGGGTCAGGCAGCGTCAAAATCTACTTTAGCCAGGTGGATTCGACAGGTCATAATACAAGCCTATGGCTTGAGAAGGAGACCGCCTCCGTTCAAAGTTAGAGCGCACTCCACAAGAGCAGTTGGAACTTCATGGGCAGTGCATCACCAGGCCTCCCTGGCTCAAATCTGTAAGGCCGCAACATGGTCTTCAGTTCACACGTTTACTAGGTTCTACCAGGTGGACGTTAGAAGTCAGGAGGATGTCGCCTTTGGGCGCAGTGTGTTGCAGGCCGCAAAAGATCCTCATGTCTGATAGCGCTCAGCTTATGTATGGTGTATCCCCCCCCCTCATTTGGCATTGCTTTAGGACATCCCATTAGTAATGACTATGTCGCTCTGTGTCCCGTGATGTACGAGAAAGAAAATAGGATTTTTATAACAGCTTACCTGTAAAATCCTTTTCTTGGAGTACATCACGGGACACAGAGCTCCCGCCCCTCTTTGGGGACACTTATTGCTTTGCTACAAAACTGAGGTGCTCCCGGATGGGAGGGGCTTATATAGGGGAGGGTACTTCCGGTTTTGGAAGTTGCCAGTGCCAGCACCTGACGGTATCTATATAACCCATTAGTAATGACTATGTCGCTCTGTGTCCCGTGATGTACTCCAAGAAAAGGATTTTACAGGTAAGCTGTTATAAAAATCCTATTTTCTCATTTTTGGTGTTGGATCGCGGTTTCATTCATTTACTTGTAAGATGTTGCATGTACTACAACGCATTCTAAATATGTTTACTGCATATATTCTACATTTATATTGTATTGTATTTATCACAAACCCCGAAGGTGGAATACAAACATTAACAAACAAGTTTGCCACCGGAGGCACTGTGGGCTTCTGTATGCAAACGAAACAGGCCCATATGGCTCCAGTGCACAGATTTCAGCTGCGGGGGTGACTGAATTATGGTGTTGTTTTTTTTTTTTTTTTTGGGATTATCCCTGACAATCAACACATAGATGTCCCCTCGAGATTTGCACATTAGCATTGTCCAGCTAGTCCTGACATGTAAACACACAGTGACCAATCAAGGCGCAGCCCGTATACATACGCCAATCAGAGGGTGGCATACCGAGCTGCGCCTGGAAACACTTCCGCCCACACCAGGGCATGGACGCACACTCACTCAGTGCGCATGCGCGATGACGCAGGCGCGCAGAGCGTGGTCTGATGTCCAGCTGAGGGGCGGGATCTGGTACTGTATTTAATCCGGTTGCTATGACGGTTGGTCACGCCCTCAGAAGAAGTCAGGAAGTGATGAAACGTCAGGGCGTGACCAACACAGTTAGCAAACCTGAAGTGACGCGGATGCGTTCCAGGACCTGCCTCACAGGAAACGCTGATAGGATTTGACGTCCAGCGTTCATCAGGGGCAAGTTCCAAGCGCAGAAGCGCTCGTTTTTTCCATTATATCGCCTGTACATTATATCATTGTGGTACGCACATTATGTAAGGGGGGAAACTAAAGGGTTTTATTTTCAATAAATTGTTTATACAATATTACCCTATGTGGACATATTCTTTACCCTTACATATACCTGTGTTATCGTGTGGAGTTTATGGTGGAGAAGAAGAGGAATTTTATTGTATTATTGCTGAAGGAGGATGGTTTATCTAGGCTTGCATTTTGCTTATATCTGGTGAGTGCGCCCCCTGAAGGGGACTTTCGAAAATCCCCCCACGCGGTGAAATACACTTTGGTGAAAGGAGCACTAAAAATAAGATTTGGACTAAATACAACTAAACTCACTATCCACTACTTCATCACCTATATAATCAATTGATATAGAAGACGTACAAACGAACATTTGTCCGTAGCGCTGCTACAGTTTTAGTCTGAACTCTTTTAAAACGAGTTTTATAAACTGTTTTCTATATGTGAATTTTTTTTTTTAAGCAGCCTCTGTTTATTTATACATTTTTATTTACTATTGTTTATACCTTTATGGTGTTTTATCCACGAGCGCAGAGTGATACTAGTTAGGAGGGCCAGGCTATTTTAGTATCTTTTTTATACAGAGGTTGTAGCTTACCTGCATTTACAGGGGGTATCTCTGATACCCTATTTAGACGACCTTCTGATCTATGGACAGTCTTTAGAGCAAGTGACAGCAGACGTAAAGACAGTGATCTGCACCTTGGAGAACTTGGGGTGGATAGTAAACAGGGAAAAATCATCCCTAGTGCCATCCCAGATAAAAACTTTCCTAGGATACTCTGTGGACGCAGGGGCTCAGAAGCTTTTTCTCCCAGAGGAAAAAAGGTTAAAGGTAATAGCAGTTTCCTCTCTATTGGAACCCATGGACTGCTCTCGCAGACAGCTCATGAGGGTCCTTGGCCTAATGACTGCCTGTATTCCGGCGGTTCACTGGGCTCAGCTCCATTCCAGGGAGCTACAGTTTTTCCTTCTATCCTCCTGGGAAAAGAAGACAGAGTCTCTGGATGGGAAGGTAGCCATTCCAGCAAGGGTAAGGGCCTCCCTAGATTGGTGGCTGGGTCAGGAAAGACTCACGTTGGGTCGTCTCTGGACCCAGTGGAACCCTATGAAAATTACCACAGATGCAAGCGCCTGGGGTTGGGGTGCTCACTTGGGGGACCTCCAAGCACAGGGATCCTGGAACCCGATCCAAGCAAGAGCCTCCTCCAATTACAGGGAGCTTCTTGCTGTGGGTCAGGCTCTGAAGGCCTTCGAAAGCAGAGTTCAGGGACTAGACGTCCAAGTCCTTTCGGACAATGTGACAGCAGTTTCCTATCTAAACCGACAAGGGGGTACAAGATCCAGAAGGCTACTAAGTCTAGCCCTGGAGATTCTGAGTTGGGCAGAAGGGGTCCTTCAATCCATATCGGCGGTCCACATAAGAGGGACCACCAATGTGGTAGCGGATTTCCTGAGCCGACAGCCCATTCACCAAGGGGAATGGGAACTAAACCAGAGAGTATTCCTCCAGATAAGTCAAGAGTTCGGGGTTCCGGAGATAGACCTTTTCGCCCACAGAGGGAACAGAAAGGTGGAGCGTTTTTTCTCTCTCACCAGAGAGGGAGGTTCAGAGGGAATAGATGCTCCAGCTCAGAATTGGGACTGTCACCTAGCATATGCTTTCCCTCCACTAGCTTTGATTCCTCGGGTTCTACAAAGGCTGGCCAACTCGGAGTGCAAGCTGATTCTGATAGCCCCTTGGTGGCCCAAGAGGACTTACATTGCTACTCTGAAGAAATGGTCGGTGGCCCCTCCTTTTCCTCTCCCAACCAGGCAGGATCTTCTTCTGCAGGGGCCAGTCGTTCACCCCAACCCAGGATTCTTCAGGTTGACGGCATGGCTCTTGAGAGGGAGATTCTCAGAGGCAAAGGATGCTCCGATAAAGTGATTGAGACCCTCCTAGGTAGTCGAAAACCAGTCACTAGGAGGATATATTCAAAGATTTGGAATACTTTTTCTCACTGGTGTCATGATAGAGAAGTATCTAGTCCTTCGGTACCAGTGATACTAGAATTTTTACAGGCAGGGGTGGACAAAGGAATTGCCACAAATACCCTGAAGGTACAGATAGCTGCTCTATCCGTATTTTTGGACCAGAGGCTCACGCTAGAGCTTCTGATTAGGAGGTTTCTAGTAGCTAGGGAGAGGTTAACCCCCATAAAGGTTAAAAGATTCCCCCCTTGGAATCTAACATTGGTCTTGGAAGCGTTGACGAAAGCGCCTTTCGAACCAGTTCAGGAGATCTCCATTAAATTTTTGACGCTTAAGTTAGCCTTTTTACTGGCCATCACAACAGCCAGAAGAGTAAGTGACCTGCAGGCCTTGTCAAGTAAAGAGCCTTTTCTGTTGATACTGGAAGATAGAGTGGTGCTGAAGCAAGACCCACTTTTTCTTCCCAAAGTCGCATCACAGTTTCATAGGTCTCAGGAGATCATTTTGCCTTCCTTTTGTGAAAACCCAAAGAACAAAGGAGAGGAAAAATTTCAGTTTTTAGATGTCAGGAGATGTTTGCTGACATACTTGGACAGAGTGAAGGACTTCAGGAAGTCGACTCCCCTTTTAGTTTTATTTAGCGGCCCTAGGAAGGGAGGGCAGGCTTCTAAATCTACAGTGGCTAGGTGGATTAGGCAGACCATAGGTATGGCTTATGAGCAGTCAGGTTCTCCAGTACCAGGTAACATTGAGGCCTCGTACACACGACCGAGTTTCTCTGCAAGAACCAGCAAGAAACTTGCTGGCAGAGATGTCTTGCCGAGAAACTCGTTCGTGTGTATGGTTTCTCGTCAAGAAAACCGACAAGTAATCTCGACGAGAAAATAGAGAACCTGCTCTCTATTTTCTCGTCGAGATTCTTGTCGGCATGTTTCTCGACGAGAAAAGTGAGTGTGTGTACACTTACCTGTCCTCCCGGAAGCCCGCGCATGTTCGAAATGAATTTGACGCATGCGCGGTAGCTTCCTAGGCATAGGTAGGGTATACCAAGATGGCGGCGACGGCATCAAATGTGACGAGCGCATGCTCGTCGTAGTCGATGACGTCACCGCGTACGCTCCATTCAAAGAACCGCGGGTTCTTTGAATTGAGCGTGTGTACACTCGGCCGGGACAAGTTTCTTGTCCAAGAATCTCGTCGAAAAAAACGACATGTTTTTTTCGACGAGAATCTCGGCCGTGTGTACGAGGCTTCAAGCTCATTCAACAAGATCTTTGGCGGCCTCTTGGGCAGAAAAAGCAGGGGCCTCAATAGAACAGATCTGCCGAGCAGCCACATGGGCGAAGCAGGACACCTTCTTAAAGCACTATAGAGTGGAACTGCTATCTCCTCAGGATCTGACGTTTGGAAGAAAGGTCTTACAAGCGGTGGTCCCACCCTAAGGTAGGCCTTGAACTTCTTGTCCATCCTCTCAGGTGTGCCTTCCTGGAAGATGACTAGAGAAAATTGACAGTTACTTACCAGTAACTGCTTTTCTAGGATATCTTCCAGGACGGCAGGCCTACTTCCCACCCCTGGTTTGATGTAAGTACTACGGGTAGAGTTTCCCTCTGGCACCCAGATAACCTATTACTTTGGTAGAACTGAGGTGCAGGGGAAGGGAGGGGCCTTTTAACCTCATGTGTTGATTGTGTTTCCTGTCAGGTGGACCAGTCATCTCTCAGGTGTGCCGTCCTGGAAGATATCCTAGAAAAGCAGTTACCGGTAAGTAACTGTCAATTTTTGCTTACCTGTGTGTGCTTTTCTCCATCCATGCTGTCGGCGGCAATTTTGGGGTGGTCCATGCCTGTTGGCCTCTAGTAACTGTCCGGCGGCCATTTTCTTGTGGTTCGCGCCAATATGTATATATGGCCGCTTGGCGGCCATTTTCTTGTGGCTCGCGCCCGCTTTGGCCTCTATCTACTGTTCGGCAGCCATGTTTCTTGTGCTTTACGCCTGTATGTAATTACCGCCGCCCGGCGGCCATCTTTTTGTGGCCCACGGACGTTTTTTGCCTCTACTGTCGGCTCGGTGGCCATTTTCTTAGGGCCCACATTGTTTTCAATACGGCCGTTTGGCGGCCATTTTGCGGAAGTCTTCGGCCTCTAGGGTGCATTTCACTGGTGCGAATTCACACAGGGAACGCTGATGAGAATCAGACTGACACTGGCAGCGGTGGGATAGCATCACAGGCGGAGCACACGGCAGCGATAGCGGTAACGTTCCAAGGGTGGTGAGTCCTCTGGGAGATCTGCATCTCTGTAGCAGCTAGGAGGGTGGCCTATTGATACCTTGCCTGTGGGTGACAGCGCGTGGGTCAGCATGGCGTCTGAAGCAGACGTTTTTTCCCCTGAAACACCTGAGTTGGCAGCTGGTGCCCCTGGAGGCTTTGTTGCCAAGGTAGAAGCGGCGCATGGGAACATGGGGGGTGGAAATCGCCCCCGTCCCCCGCCATCTTCTGCGGATAATTCTGATGCAGAACCAGGCCTGGCTGTGGCTCATGGCCCGGATTCTGATGCATCAGAGACTGCAAACCGTGACTGGTTGGACAGTGAGAATGACTCCAAGTCCAGGTCAGCACGCAAAAAGGCTTTGGTATCTGACCTTATCATGGCAATGCGGGAGATACGCTAAAATGGGAGAATGCTGCTAAAGCAGCAGAGACACCGGCCCCCTTTGGTTTCCGTAAACCGGCCCGCACTGCTAAGGTGTTTCCCTGTGTGTCTTATCTTGATAAGCTCTTGTGCAAGAAGTGGGAAGACCCACTGAGGGTTTTTTTTGCAGCCCCAAAAATTTTGGGGCGGTTCGGTACCCATTGAGGAGAGTTCCTGAAAAAATGGACCTCTCCCCCGATAGTGGACCCCCCTGTGTCCAGACTTAACAAGTTACCACGATTCCAGTGAAAGGGGCTCCTGTCTTCATGGACACTCGCTACCTATACACAGGGGGGGCTCAGCGGTATGTCCAGCATTGGCTGGGGTTTTTCTGATGGCTCAGACACTGACTGAGTATGCAAAAAGGCTACTCCAGGGGTTAAAGACATGGGAGACTCCTAACGAGGTAGCTCTGGCCGACCAGTTGGTACAGGGCCTTGAGTCTGTCTGCGAGTCAGACATGGAGACTATTCCCTTGCTGTCTTGAGCCTCCGTTTATGCGGTGGCATTACGCCGCCTGATCTGGCTAAGGTGCTGGTCTGCGGACCAATTTTCCTAGAAGGCCCCGTTGGATCTGCCTTTTTAAGGCGACAGACTTTTGGGGCCTCTCTGGATGACATCTTTTAAGATGCCACAGGAGGTAAGAGCACATTGCTTCTGCAATCCAAAGAAGGTAAGGAGCCATGCCATAGGCTAGGGCCCTCCTTCACCGCGCACAAGCGGTTCTTTCGTCCGCCTAGTGCGGCAAGTAAGCGACCCCAGGCCGATAAAGCGCCTGCTGAGGGACAGAAGCGTCCCTGGCTTTGCAAGCCCAACCTTGCTTGCCTACCGTAAAGATTTTTTAACCGCCAGCTTCAGCCGACTTGTCGGGAAGCCCTACATAGGGCGGTCCAAGACCTGCTGATACACAGGGTGGGCCTTCCTGTCTTAGTACAGGAACGTGTTCAGAGGTCCTACTCAAATCTGTTCGTAGTGCTGAAGAAGCAGGGGGTTCGTCCTGTCTTGGATCTCAGGACCCTTAACTGCTTTGTGGTACAAAGGGTCCGGAAAGGAGTTGGCTCGCTTTGTTGCGAATTTTCCAGCATCCTTGATCATCATGTCTCCATATGCACCAGGCATCAGAGATGTCTGCGTTGGCGGCCGGGGAAGACCACTACCAATGGTGGCTCTCCCCTTTGGCCTGGCATTGGCCTCAAGGGTGTTCACCAAGGTGCTTGCCCCGATTCTGGCCCTACTAAGACAGCGTGGCTTCGCTATCATGGGCAACTTGGACGATCTTCTGAGGGTCACTTCAGACTTAAATTTAGAAGTAAGCGTGTCTATAACCTGTCATACCCTCCGATACTGGTGGGGTGCTGAACACTCAGAAGTATTGGTACCGTCCCAACTCCTAGTGTGTCTAGGGTTGATTCTGGACTCCTCAGAGGCGTACGTTTTTTTTTTCCTTCTCCCTAGGAGAAAGTTGCAGACCCTTCATGCTGCGGTGCGGCAGTTGACATCCCAAAGATGGGTTGTCACGTCACTTTTGCAGGCGAGTCCTGGGCCTCATGGTAGCCTCCTTCGAGGCGGTACCATAGGCACTATTTTACACGCGAGTGTTACAGAGGTAACTCTGTCCTGAAGGGTCAAGTGCCCTTCATCCCTGGATTATCAAAATCCGGGTGAGCCATCTAATCAGGACCTCCCTAGTTGGTGGCCGACATCACCGGCATTTCTGTCTGGGAAGTTGTTCCTTCCCTTTTACTGGAGGGTGGTCACCGCGGACGCCTGTCTTTCCAGTTGCAGAGGAGTCTGAGGAGCTCAGTCAACCTGGGTCGCTGGACTCTGGAGGAATCCCATTGCAGATCATTTGCCTGAAATCCAGGCGATCTGGCTTTGCCTCTCCACATGGTTTCAGAGGCTACAAGAACGTCCAGTCAGAATTCAGTGAGACAAACACCACAGTGGTGGCGTATGTCAATCATCAGGGAGGAACAAGCAGCTCTGCTGCAGCATCGGAGGTCGCTCACCTCCTAAGGGGGCTCCCTTACCAGAGGGGAAGCACGCCAGTCGTATATCTTCTAGCTTCTTGACTCAATCGGAAGGTATTGAGGTTTGTGGCCAGGTCAAGAGACCCATGGGCAAACACGACAGATGCGTTGAGGGCACTGTGGAGTCGGTACCGGCTAATCTTAATCTATGCCTTTCCTCCTCGGAAGCTCTTTCCTCATCTGCTTCGCAGACTGGAGGCAGAGAGGATTACAATGGTCCCAATTGTTCTGAATTGGCCTCGGCGTCCTTTGTACGCCGATCTAGTGCGTCTGGTAGCAGACGCCTTTTGGCATCTACTGTTAAGAAGGACCTGCTGTCGCTATATCCCATACGCCATCCTGTTTTTACAGTCACTAGCTTGAGGGCATGGCTTGAGAGCCAGGTGCTAAGAGACCGGGACCTGTCAGACTCGATCTCTATTATGAGGAGTGCTCGGAAATCATATCCAATTGTGAGGAAATGAGGTGGCATCCGCGTACTTCTTTGGTTCCAGAGTCCTGCTGTTCTTCAGCAGGGAACGGGCCAAAAATTTTACTTAAGTACAATTAGGGGGCAGGTAGCTGCCCTGGCTGTCTTTTTCAACGACCCCTGGTGGCTCACTCTCTAGTGAGAATGTTGTACAGTGGGTTCGGCAGGCGGCCCCTCCGGACCACCCTCCACTACCTCCGTGGGGCTTGGGTAGCAGACGTCCTTTTGGCGTCTACCACTACGAGAGGACCTGCTGGCGCAGGGTACCATATGCCATCCTGCTTGCAGTCAAGGGCTTCAACAGCAGGGCCTCTAAGTGTCTCAGAAACCACCGTTGTTGACACTTTCTCAGAAAGTGGTCCTTTTGGTGGCTGTTATGCCAGTAAGATGGGTTTCTGAGCGGGCAGCCTTGTCATACAAGCCTCCCTATCTGATCTTCCACAAGGATAAGGTGGTGCTGCGTCCGCAGCCTTCTTTTCTTCCTAAGGTCGTGTTTCGACCTTCCTGTACTGCCATCCTTGTGTCCTCATCTGTCGAATCCTAAGTAAACGACGTTGCATTCATTGGACGTTGTCCAAACTCTGAGAGAATGCTTCTCTGGTACTGCTACGTTCCAGAGTCCAGACTCACTGTTTGTTTCGGTGGCTGGTCCCAAGTAGGGCCCAGCGGTCTCGTCGGACACCATCTCTAGGTGGATCCGACAGATCGTGATCAGGCTTACGCCATGAAGGGTCAGGCGCCTCCCTTTCCTGGCGCATTCGTCCAGGGCAAGATATGCCTCTTGGTTTACGTCGGTTAAGACGGTTTTCTGAGCTGGCAGCCTTGGCATGCAAGGCTTCTTATGATCTTCCACAAGGATAGGTGGTGCTGCGTCCGCAGCCTTCTTTTCTTCCTAGGGTCTTCAACCTTCCATCTCAAGGAAGACATTGTACTACCATCCTTGTGTGTTCATCCGTCGAATCCTAGGAGACGACGTTGTATTTTTTGGATGCTGCCCGACCTCTGAGAGCATCTAGCGTCTATTTCACCAGGTGTGTAAGGCGCTGACCTGCTCATCCATTCACACTTTCACTAAACTTTACAAGTTGAGGTGTGTGCATCTTCGAATGCTTCTTCGGCCGCAAGGTATTGCGGCTGTTTAGAGTTGCAACTCCTCTGTTTTGGGGTGAAGTTGTTTTAATGCTGTTCCCACCCCTTGTTTTTGACACTGCTTTGAGACGTCCCACTTGTCAATAGGAAGCTGTGTCAGTCCATGAACGAAAGAGTAAATAGGATTTTTTACTCACCATATAATCCTTTTCTCTGAGTTCATGGACTGACACAGCACCCACCCCTCGTTTTAAGGTTGTACTGCTTTTTGACTAAACTGATCTGCGAGGTGCAGGGATTATACCCAGAGGGTCCGCCTCCTGGGGGATGCTGTAGAAGATATGATGTAACACTTTTTGCAAGTTTTTTTATGCCTAGTCATTCCTAAAGATAGGATAATACCCACTTGTCAATAGGAAGCTGTGTCAGTCCATGAACTCAGAGAAAAGGATTTTACGGTGAGTAAAAAATCCTATTTTTTTACTTTCTGCTATAGAACATCCAATAAACAAATAGAAAAAATATATAATTTCTTCATAAATTTAGGTCAATATGTAATCTGCTACGTTTTTGGTAAAAAAAAAACAATAAGCGTATATTGATTTGTGCAAAAGCGTCTACAAACTATGGAATATATACTGTTTTGTTTTTAAATACTAGAAATGGCGTTGATTAGTGTGACAGTGGGGTCACTTTGGACACAGGGTGAATAAAAGAAACCCCCGATATGGTCTGTGATAGCCATATTCAAGGCTGTATATACATTGTATATAGATTGGATGTATACTGTATGTGGGGGTTAAGTAATCATTGCTGTGAGGAATTAAGTTGTTTTGCATTCTATTGTTCATTATGACTGGGGAAGGTCTGGTATGAATAGAGATTAAGTCCTTGTGTGTATTGTAAAGTGCCAGACAGACTGGCTGCCAACCCTTTGTGAGAAGATGTGTATTGGGTGGGATCTTTTGAAGCCTAGCAGACGTCAGGATGAGGTGTTGAGTCTTAGGAGGCGTGGGTGGAGCTGGGCCCTTGTTCATGTCAAATCCTGTGTATTGAATTGTGTATAAAGTTACAATGTTTCTCAATAATAAAGTCATTTTTTTCTACCCCAGAAGAATACAGAGTGCGTCTCGTTTCTTCCAGAGGGATTGGTTCCTATGGGAAAGGGTCGTTTAGCTGTGGATATTGGTAGCGAGTGGATGTGTGTCTAGGAGAGGGAACATCGTAAACGGCGTTATACCCCTTTATATTGGGGGTGCCGTTACATTGGTTGGCAGCGGTGGGATTTGCTCTCCAGTTCCTGGGACACACCAAACCACCACAGTGAATGACCAGCTATGCAGCCTGCAGGAAAGTCACGCTGAAAGACTTACGTGAGAGCCGAGGTGGACCAGAAGAAGGGTGATGCAGGACCCCGGTCAGTTGAAGATTTGTTTCAGCAACGAGTGCGGCAGCGGTTGGCATTATATGGGGCTAACCCATCAGAGACCGCCATACAGGAAGCCATTGAAGGCATTCAGCTGCAGGATGCCCGACAAGAGAGAGAACGAGAGCGACAAAAGAGAGAACTAGAGCGGCAACATGAGCGGAGAATGGCGGAAATACGGCAATCGGAGACAACGCCTAAAGAACCAGCCGCCATGGAAGAGGAATTCGGAAGGAGGTTGCGAGAGATGCAGATACAGCATAGAGGACCAGTATCAGAGGAGGTCCTGCTGGGATGGTCGGATTCGATCCGCTGCGAACTCTGGAAGAAAGTGCTAGCCCTCGAGTAGGGATGGGCCCGGTGCTCGATTCGAACCCATGTTCGAATCGAGCATCGGGCGTTCGCTCGCTCGTCGAGCCCAGAACTATTTGGGCCGTTCGCATCACATTCGTGTGATGCGAGCGGCCCCGCAATGCATTGCGGCCGGCGCGGCCGGCGTAGTGCATTGCTGGCTGATGATTGGCCAAGCATGCACTGTGACCCCGCATGCTTGGCCAATCACAGCGCCCGAAACTCGGAGAGCAATAATTGGCTACAGGCAGGACGCCTGTAGCCAATTACAGCTCAGGGGCTTTAGTACACGCCCCACCATTTAAAAGGCCGCCACGCCATCGGCCCCGGTCACATGAGTTCCGGCTTTAGGAGAGATTAGTCTGCTGATTCTGTCTTTGCTTGATACTGAAAGATTTGCTCTTCTTTGCTAAACCATTGGCTATTTCTTTGCTAAACCATTGCTACCTAAGTCATTGATCGTTCATTGCTGCTGATTGCACAGTTAGTGTGTTATTAGCTGCTGCTGGGGATTAGTCTGGTGCGTGCTTACTGTTAGTACAGTATTGCAGTAGTACCAACCGCAGTGCTGTTAGCACAGCATTGCACCCCAACAGCACCCATAGGACTTCTAGTGTGTTAGTGGCAGCAAACAGAGCTCCTATATTTTCTTCTCAGCAGCACCCATAGGACTTCTAGTGTGTTAGTGGCAGCAAACAGAGCTCCTATATTTTCTTCTCAGCACCACCCATAGGACTTCTAGTGTGTTAGTGGCAGCAAACAGAGCTCCTATATTTTCTTCTCAGCAGCACCCATAGGACTTCTAGTGTGTTAGTGGCAGCAAACAGATCTCCTATATTTTCTTCTCAGCAGCACCCATAGGACTTCTAGTGTGTTAGTGGCAGCAAACAGAGCTCCTATATTTTCTTCTCAGCAGCACCCATAGGACTTCTAGTGTGTTAGTGGCAGCAAACAGAGCTCCTATATTTTCTTCTCAGCAGCACCCATAGGACTTCTAGTGTGTTAGTGGCATCACACAGAGCTCCTATATTTTCTTCTCAGCAGCACCCATAGGACTTCTAGTGTGTTAGTGGCAGCAAACAGAGCTCCTATATTTTCTGCTCAGTAGCACCCATAGGACTTCTAGTGTGTTAGTGGCATCACACAGAGCTCCTATATTTTCTTCTCAGCAGCACCCATAGGACTTCTAGTGTGTTAGTGGCATCACACAGAGCTCCTATATTTTCTTCTCAGCAGCACCCATAGGACTTCTAGTGTGTTAGTGGCATCACACAGAGCTCCTATATTTTCTTCTCAGCAGCACCCATAGGACTTCTAGTGTGTTAGTGGCAGCAAACAGAGCTCCTATATTTTCTTCTCAGCAGCACCCATAGGACTTCTAGTGTGTTAGTGGCAGCAAACAGAGCTCCTATATTTTCTTCTCAGCAGCACCCATAGGACTTCTAGTGTGTTAGTGGCAGCAAACAGAGCTCCTATATTTTCTTCTCAGCAGCACCCATAGGACTTCTAGTGTGTTAGTGGCAGCAAACAGAGCTCCTATATTTTCTTCTCAGCAGCACCCATAGGACTTCTAGTGTGTTAGTGGCAGCAAACAGAGCTCCTATATTTTCTTCTCAGCAGCACCCATAGGACTTCTAGTGTGTTAGTGGCAGCAAACAGAGCTCCTATATTTTCTTCTCAGCAGCACCCATAGGACTTCTAGTGTGTTAGTGGCATCACACAGAGCTCCTATATTTTCTTCTCAGCAGCACCCATAGGACTTCTAGTGTGTTAGTGGCAGCAAACAGAGCTCCTATATTTTCTTCTCAGCAGCACCCATAGGACTTCTAGTGTGTTAGTGGCATCACACAGAGCTCCTATTTCTTTTTCGTACATCACGGGACACAGAGCGACATAGTCATTACTAATGGGTTATATAGATACCGTCAGGTGCTGGCACTGGCAACTTCCAAAACCGGAAGTACCCTCCCCTATATAAGCCCCTCCCATCCGGGAGCACCTCAGTTTTTTGCCAGTGTCTAAGGTGTTGGCCAAGAAGAAACATGTGTTTTTCACTGAGCTTGCGTACAGGTTCTTTTGGGCCTCAGTAAGCTATTCCGGATCCGACCAAAAAAGCTTCATAGCTAAACGGTCGGTACCCGGGCCTTGCAGAGAAGAGCAAGGTTTTGCCTGTAATGCTTCTCTTAGGAGAGCTGGACCCTGGGATCCAGAGCTCTGGTCATACCTACGACCAAGATGTTTTCTGTGCAGGGTGCTATACAGGTCCAGGGGAGTGGAATCCTTGGGAACCCGGTCCCTGAAGGTTTGATTACAATGCCTGCCGTGATAGGTGAAGTTTGGGCTTTTGTGGACCAAACAAAGTCCTGCGGCGGGGAACAGGTAAGTGGGGGCCCCCAGGAACTTGGTTCTATTGGGGGACCCCCAAGCCTAATTTGTCTTTCTGTCTGTTACCTAATGGTATTCCCGCAAAATTCTGTGCATGCCTGTAACTACTAAAAAAATGTAATAATTTTTAATGGTGGTCAAGAAAAAAAAAAAAAAAATGTTTTTATATATATTTAATATATTAGACTGCGGTACCTGTGTTTGTCCACTAGAGGCCGCTGTGGAATGTTTTCTTGTCATGTGGACTAGCTTCTTCTCAGCAGAGCAAAGTCCAGGCAGATGGTGAGTTCTCTTATAGGAAACTGCTTCCTCTGCCATGTTGCAGTGTTTGTCCATCCCCCGGCCTGCGGCAAAGAGGGGCCCTGGCTCCTGTCCCTTGTTACCATATTTGAAATTAGCGCCGAAGGCGCACGTGCCCGCGCGCGTGCGCGTGCACGCGCCTCTATATATAGAGGTGAGCCGGGAAAGGGGGCGGAGCCTGGGGGATGACGCTCTGTGCGCGCCGCAGCGCTTCTGCGCATGTGCGGGCGTCCCAGCAGTTTTAAAAAAAACACAATATTGTAGTGAGCTGGCTATGAAGTACAGAGACAGAGCTGGCAACATTTAAAGGCATACAGCAAGCGGTTGATACAGGCATCCCCTAGAAAGGCACATTAGTAGACACCAACTGTGATATAGCAGCAATTGTGCTAGACTATTCTCAGTAAAAGTGGTGTATTACGGCTGGAATACCTCAGCTTTAGGCTTAGGAATATGCCGTCCAGAAGCTCCGGAACTGAATCTTCCAGGAAGCGAAGGGGGTCTCATCGGGCTCTGAGGATCTTGGGCATACTTCTGCTGCACCAGTCTCCCCTGAAGTTCAGAGGTAAGTGACCGTAGAGACCCCGCAGGGGTACTTGGTACTGCGGCTGTCCTCAGTCACCTGCTCCTGTGTATGTAACAGAGGAGGTTTTTTTCCTCAGCTCTGGGAGGATTAGAGAGAGATTGTCAACATTTATCGCTGCCTCCCTGTCAGGGAAAGCACGCCCGATCTCCGTCTCCTCCTTCAGAGTGCCTGTTAGCAGAGCAACAGTCCCATACAGGGATCGACCTGCCTGAAGGGGATCAGGATGAGGTTGATTCTGTTATAGAGGAATCAACAGTGGGGGAACCTTTTCTCAGCATCTCAAGCTGAAAGATTATGGGTTCAGTCTCTGACTAACATGGTCCGATCAGCATTTAAAAATGCACCTTGCGGAACCATCAACCACTACTGTATCCTCGTTGGGGTCGCTAGAAGCCCCCAGACTGTTTGTTCTTTTTCACTTCACCCTTTACTGAAAGGGCTCATTTTCCAGGATTGGGAACGTCCTGAGAAAATATTTATTCCCCCAAGAGATTTCCGGTGGTCTATCCCATGGAGGATAAGTTCATCAAAAAAAAAAAAAAAAAAAAAATGGAAGGTCCCTACAGTGGACGCAGCCATCTCTTGTATGTATAAATCACTGACATGTCCAGTGGATAATGTCCAAATGTTCAAGAACCCAATAAATAAAAGATTGGAGTCCTTATGAAAATCTGCTTGGTGATACAACCAGCAGTAGCAGCTATTGGGGTCTGCTAAGCAGTGAAGGATCAGTTGAAACAGGTCTTGAGGGACTTGACAGATCAGCAGGCTTTGCCCTAGCTGATCTACCTAGAGCCTTAGGCTTTGCGGTTGACGCCATAGAGGATTCAGTCCATCAGGCCTCCCGCCTTACGCTGTCTATAGTACATACGCGTAGGCTCCTATGGCTCAAAAACTGGTCTGCTGAAGCTCCCTGTAAAGAATGGCTGGTTAGCGTCCCATTTCATGGTGAACGCTTATTCAGGGAAAACCTGGACAAATATATCCAGAAAATTTCCAGCGGTAAAAATACGCTCTTGCCGGTTAAAAGCAGAGTTAGAGGTCCCTCTTTAAGAGGCCTGCTTCTCCAGTCCCTGGGGCATCGGCTGTGTAACAGTTCCGACGGCCTCCTCGGTCAAATCCCGGGGGTAAAAAACAGGGACAGTAGCAGGGTAATGAGAAACCCTGGGTCAGGGGAGGTACAAAACCTCCCCCAAAGTTAAATTCATTGAAGCCCCCACTCAGTCGGGTGGGGGGAGGACTCCAGTTGTTCGCAAGAGACCTGGCGGGACACGATCAAGACAGATAGGTGCTCTCCGCAGTAGGTTTGGGATACAGTTTGGAGTTAAAAGACTCTCCTCCTTCCCATTTTTGAGGTCAAACGTGCCAAGGGATCCCCGGAAGAGAGAGTCCCTCCTGTTGGCACTAGAACAACTATTGCTCCAAGGAGTAATTATGGAGGTTCCCCTGGAAGAATGAGGGTTCGGGTTTTACTCAAACCTCTTTACAGTCCCGAAGCAAACGCGGACGGGAGGCCCATATTAATTCTAAAAGGGCCATACAAATTCCTGTATATCAGGTCTTTCCGATGGAGTCGATCCGATCGGTGGCCACTGCCCTACAAGGGGAGAATTGGTTAGCCACGATCGACATCAAAGATGCTTATTTGCACATTCCCATCTTTCCAGTCCACCAAAAATTTCTACGCTTTGCAGTAGAAGGGCGCCATTTTCAGTTCAGAGCCTTACCCTTCGGTTTGGCCACAGCACCACGAGTGTTTACAAAAATTCTGGCCCTTTATTGGCCAATCTAAGAACACAAGGTGTAATGATAATGGCATATCTGGATGACTTGTTGCTGATAGACCACTCAGTGAAAAAACTAGACGTGGTCGTTCACAAGACAATCAAGTATCTGGAATCTCACGGTTGGATTATCAACCGAGACAAGTCAGCCCTAAAAACCAGTCAAAAGTCTGGAATACTTGGGGCTAAGGTTGGATTCAGGCCAGAGAAAAATATTCTTGCCTCGAGGAAAGGTGTTGTCTTTGAAAGATTTGATCCACTTAGTGGGTACAAAAAAGACAGCTGTCCATACGCCTGTATATGAGGCTGCTGGGAAAAATGGTGGCATCATTCGAAGCAGTACCCTACGGTCAATTCCATTCAAGGAATTTGCAAGGGGCCATACTGTCAGCCTGGAACAAAAAAATTCAGGCCTAGACTTACAATGTCCTTGTCCCCTTCCATTCGCAAGAGCCTCCGTTGGTGGTTGGTTTCCCAGAATCTGGAAAAAAGGAAATCCTTCAGTCCGATTTCTTGGGAGGTGGTCACTACAGATGACCAGCCTTATAGGCTGGGGAGCAGTACTGGAGCAATAGTCTCTCCAGGGCAGATGGTCGGATGCAGAAAAGGCCCTGCCCATCAATCTCTTAGAGATACGAGCAGCCCGGTATGCCCTAGTAGCATGGACATCCAAACTCCAAGGGTCCCCTGTCAGAATTCAATCAGACAATGCCACAGCAGTGGCATATATCAATCATCAGGGGGGCACCAGGAGTCGTGCAGCCCAGAGGGAAGTAAATTACATCCTGAAATGGGCAGAAAAAATATGTCCCAGCCATATCTGCGGTATTCATTCCAGGAGTGGAGAAGTGGAAGGCGGACTTTCTAAGTCGCCAGCAATTAGGCCCAGAGGAAGGGTCCCTTCACCCCGAGGTTTTCTGGACAATATGTCAGCGGTGGGGAACATCGGATGTAGATCTTCTAGCATCCAGATTCAACGCAAAGGGGGACAGGTTTGTCTCTCGGACAAGGGATCCCCTAGCTTGCGGCTCGGATGCCCTAGTGTTCCCTTGGGATCAGTTCAAGCTGATATATGCATTCACACCGCCACAATGGTTACCTCGATTACTCCGCAGAATCAGGGTAGAAAAGAAACCAATGATTCTGGTGGCTCCAGCGTGGCCCCGAAGAGCGTGGTACGTGGAGATTGTAAAATGTCATTGGGGAGTCCTTGGACTCTCCCACATCGTCCGGACCTGCTTTCGCAAGGACCGATATACCACCCTTCCTTACCAGCCCTAGGTTTGACGGCCTGGCTATTGAAGCCCACATTCTAAAAAAGAGAGGGCTCTCTAATTCTGTGGTATCTACCATGATCAATGCCAGGAAGCCGGTATCCAGGCAGATCTACTATAGAATCTGGAAGGCGTACATCGCCTGGTGTGAAGCCAAGAAATGGCATCCACGTAAGTACGTAATAGGTAGGAGTCTGGACTCCCTACAATGGGCTGTAGATAGGAAGCTTGCCTTGAGTACTATCAAGGGTCAGATTTCGGCCTTGTCAATATTTTTTCAAAGGCCCTTGGCTTCGCATTCACTAGTCAAAGCCTTTATACAAGGAGTGATGCGTATTAGTCCTCCGGTTAATATTCCCATATGTCCATGGGATCTAAACTTGGTTCTGTCGGTTCTACAGAAACAACCATTTGAACCATTACAGCATATTTCCTTGGTGCTTCTCACCAGGAAATTGATTTTTCTAGTAGCCATTTGTTCGGCTAAAAGAGTATCGGAATTAGCAGCTATGTCCTGTAAGGAGCCATATCTGGTTATCCATAAGGACAGAGTAGTGTTACGTCCTCATCCAGCCTTTCTTCCTAAGGTGGTATCGAGGTTTCATTTGAACCAAGATGTGGTTCTTCCTTCTTTTTTCCCCAAACCTACTTCGGTAGAGGAAAAGTTATTGCATTCTTTGGATGTAGTAAGAGCAGTTAAAGCTTATCTAAAAGCCACTGCTCAGATTCGCAGAACGGATACTTTGTTTATTCTGCCGGAAGGCCCCAGAAGGGGTCAGGCAGCGTCAAAATCTACTTTAGCCAAGTGGATTCGACAGGTCATAATACAAGCCTATGGCTTGAGAAATAGACCGCCTCCGTTCAAAGTTAGGGCGCACTCCACGAGAGCAGTTGGAACTTCATGGGCAGTGCATCACCAGGCCTCCCTGGCTCAAATCTGTAAGGCCGCAACATGGTCTTCAGTACACACGTTTACTAGGTTCTACCAGGTGGACGTTAGAAGTCAGGAGGATGTCGCCTTTGGGCGCAGTGTGTTGCAGGCCGCAAAAGATCCTCATGTCTGATAGCGCTCAGCTTATATATGGTGTATCCCCCCCCTCATTTGGCATTGCTTTAGGACATCCCATTAGTAATGACTATGTCGCTCTGTGTCCCGTGATGTACGAAAAAGAAAATAGGATTTTTATAACAGCTTACCTGTAAAATCCTTTTCTTGGAGTACATCACGGGACACAGAGCTCCCACCCCTCTTTGGGGACACTTATTGCTTTGCTACAAAACTGAGGTGCTCCCGGATGGGAGGGGCTTATATAGGGGAGGGTACTTCCGGTTTTGGAAGTTGCCAGTGCCAGCACCTGACGGTATCTATATAACCCATTAGTAATGACTATGTCGCTCTGTGTCCCGTGATGTACTCCAAGAAAAGGATTTTACAGGTAAGCTGTTATAAAAATCCTATTATTTTCTTCTCAGCAGCACCCATAGGACTTCTAGTGTGTTAGTGGCATCACACAGAGCTCCTATATTTTCTTCTCAGCAGCACCCATAGGACTTCTAGTGTGTTAGTGGCAGCAAACAGAGCTCCTATATTTTCTTCTCAGCAGCACCCATAGGACTTCTAGTGTGTTAGTGGCAGCAAACAGAGCTCCTATATTTTCTTCTCAGCAGCACCCATAGGACTTCTAGTGTGTTAGTGGCATCACACAGAGCTCCTATATTTTCTTCTCAGCAGCACCCATAGGACTTCTAGTGTGTTAGTGGCAGCAAACAGAGCTCCTATATTTTCTTCTCAGCAGCACCCATAGGACTTCTAGTGTGTTAGTGGCAGCAAACAGAGCTCCTATATTTTCTTCTCAGCAGCACCCATAGGACTTCTAGTGTGTTAGTGGCATCACACAGAGCTCCTATATTTTCTTCTCAGAAGCACCCATAGGACTTCTAGTGTGTTAGTGGCAGAAAACAGAGCTCCTATATTTTCTTCTCAGCAGCACCCATAGGACTTCTAGTGTGTTAGTGGCATCACACAGAGCTCCTATATTTTCTTCTCAGCAGCACCCATAGGACTTCTAGTGTGTTAGTGGCATCACACAGAGCTCCTATATTTTCTTCTCAGCAGCACCCATAGGACTTCTAGTGTGTTAGTGGCAGCAAACAGAGCTCCTATATTTTCTTCTCAGCAGCACCCATAGGACTTCTAGTGTGTTAGTGGCAGCAAACAGAGCTCCTATATTTTCTTCTCAGCAGCACCCATAGGACTTCTAGTGTGTTAGTGGCATCACACAGAGCTCCTATATTTTCTTCTCAGCAGCACCCATAGGACTTCTAGTGTGTTAGTGGCAGCAAACAGAGCTCCTATATTTTCTTCTCAGCAGCACCCATAGGACTTCTAGTGTGTTAGTGGCATCACACAGAGCTCCTATATTTTCTTCTCAGCAGCACCCATAGGACTTCTAGTGTGTTAGTGGCAGCAAACAGAGCTCCTATATTTTCTTCTCAGCAGCACCCATAGGACTTCTAGTGTGTTAGTGGCATCACACAGAGCTCCTATATTTTCTTCTCAGCAGCACCCATAGGACTTCTAGTGTGTTAGTGGCAGCAAACAGAGCTCCTATATTTTCTTCTCAGCAGCACCCATAGGACTTCTAGTGTGTTAGTGGCATCACACAGAGCTCCTATTTCTTTTTCGTACATCACGGGACACAGAGCGACATAGTCATTACTAATGGGTTATATAGTTACCGTCAGGTGCTGGCACTGGCAACTTCCAAAACCGGAAGTACCCTCCCCTATATAAGCCCCTCCCATCCGGGAGCACCTCAGTTTTTTGCCAGTGTCTAAGGTGTTGGCCAAGAAGAAACATGTGTTTTTCACTGAGCTTGCGTACAGGTTCTTTTGGGCCTCAGTAAGCTATTCCGGATCCGACCAAAAAAGCTTCATAGCTAAACGGTCGGTACCCGGGCCTTGCAGAGAAGAGCAAGGTTCTGCCTGTAATGCTTCTCTTAGGAGAGCTGGACCCTGGGATCCAGAGCTCTGGTCATACCCACGACCAAGATGTTTTCTGTGCAGGGTGCTATACAGGTCCAGGGGAGTGGAATCCTTGGGAACCCGGTCCCTGAAGGTTTGATTACAATGCCTGCCGTGATAGGTGAAGTTTGGGCTTTTGTGGACCAAACAAAGTCCTGCGGCGGGGAACAGGTAAGTGGGGGCCCCCAGGAACTTGGTTCTATTGGGGGACCCCCAAGCCTAATTTGTCTTTCTGTCTGTTACCTAACGGTATTCCCGCTAATATCTGTGCATGCCTGTAACTACTAAAAAAATGTAATAATTTTTAATGGTGGTCAAGAAAAAAAAAAAAAAAAAAAGGAATGTTTTTTTATATATGTTTAGTATATTAAACTGCGGTACCTGTGTTTGTCCACTAGAGGCCGCTGTGGAATGTTTTTCTTGTCATATGGACTAGTTTCTTCTCAGAGAACAAAGTCCAGGCAGCTGGTGAGTTCTCCTACAGGAAACTGTTTCCTCTGCCCTGTTGCAGTGTTCGTCTATCCCCCGGCCTGCGGCAAAGGGGGCCCTGGCTCCTGTCCCTGGTTTCCATGTTTGAAAATTGGCGCCGAGGCGCACGTGGCCGCGCGCGTGCGCGTGCACGCGCCTCTCTATATAGAGGTGGCCGGAAAAAGGGGCGGGGCCTGGGGGATGACGCTCTGTGCGCGCCGCAGCGCTTCTGCGCATGTGCGGGCGTCCCAGCAGGTTTTTAAAAAGCCACATTATTGCAGTAAGCTGGCTATGAAGTACAGAGACAGAGCTGGCAACATTTAAAGGCATACAGCAAGCGGTTGATACAGGCATCCCCTAGAAAGGCACATTAGTAGACACCAACTGTTATATAGCAGCAATTGTGCTAGACTATTCTCAGTAAAAATGGTGTATTACGGCTGGAATACCTCAGCTTTAGGCTTAGGAATATGCCGTCCAGTAGCTCCGGAACTGAATCTTCCAGGAAGCGAAGGGGGTCTCATCGGGCTCTGAGGATCTTGGGCATACTCCTGCTGCACCAGTCTCCCCTGAAGTTCAGAGGTAAGTGACCGTAGAGACCCCGCAGGGGTACTTGGTACTGTGGCTGTCCTCAGTCACCTGCTCCTGTGTATGTAACAGATGAGGTTTTTTCCTCAGCTCTGGGAGGATTAGAGAGAGATTGTCAACATTTATCGCTGCCTCCCTGTCAGGGAAAGCACGCCCGATCTCCGTCTCCTCCTTCAGAGTGCCTGTTAGCAGAGCAACAGTCCCATACAGGGATCGACCTGCCTGAAGGGGATCAGGATAAGGTTGATTCTGTTATAGAGGAATCAACAGTGGGGGAACCTTTTCTCAGCATCTCAAGCTGAAAGATTATGGGTTCAGTCTCTGACTAACATGGTCCGATCAGCATTTAAAAATGCACCTTGCGGAACCATCAACCACTACTGTATCCTCGTTGGGGTCGCTAGAAGCCCCCAGACTGTTTGTTCTTTTCCACTTCACCCTTTACTGAAAGGGCTCATTTACCAGGATTGGGAACGTCCTGAGAAAATATTTATTCCCCCAAGAGATTTCCGGTGGTCTATCCCATGGAGGATAAGTTCATCAAAAAAAAAAAAAAAAAATGGAAGGTCCCTACAGTGGACGCAGCCATCTCTTGTATGTATAAATCACTGACATGTCCAGTGGATAATGTCCAAATGTTCAAGAACCCAATAGATAAAAGATTGGAGTCCTTATGAAAATCTGCTTGGTGATACAACCAGCAGTAGCAGCTATTGGGGTCTGCTAAGCAGTGAAGGATCAGTTGAAACAGGTCTTGAGGGACTTGACAGATCAGCAGGCTTTGCCCTAGCTGATCTACCTAGAGCCTTAGGCTTTGCGGTTGACGCCATAGAGGATTCAGTCCATCAGGCCTCCCGCCTTACGCTGTCTATAGTACATATGCGTAGGCTCCTATGGTTCAGAAACTGGTCTGCTGAAGCTCCCTGTAAAGAATGGCTGGTTAGCGTCCCATTTCATGGTGAACGCTTATTCAGGGAAAACCTGGACAAATATATCCAGAAAATTTCCAGCGGTAAAAATACGCTCTTGCCGGTTAAAAGCAGAGTTAGAGGTCCCTCTTTAAGAGGCCTGCTTCTCCAGTCCCTGGGGCATCGGCTGTGTAACAGTTCCGACGGCCTCCTCGGTTAAATCCCGGGGGTAAAAAACAGGGACAGTAGCAGGGTAATAAGAAACCCTGGGTCAGGGGAGGTACAAAACCTCCCCCAAAGTTAAATTCATTGAAGCCCCCACTCAGTCGGGTGGGGGGAGGACTCCAGTTGTTCGCAAAGAGACCTGGCGGGACACGATCAAGACAGATAGGTGCTCTCCGCAGTAGGTTTGGGATACAGTTTGGAGTTAAAAGACTCCCCTCCTTCCCATTTTGAGGTCAAACGTGCCAAGGGATCCCCGGAAGAGAGAGTCCCTCCTGTTGGCACTAGAACAACTATTACTCCAAGGAGTAATTATGGAGGTTCCCCTGGAAGAATGAGGGTTTGGGTTTTACTCAAACCTCTTTACAGTCCCGAAGCAAACGCGGACGGGAGGCCCATATTAATTCTGAAAAGGGCTATACAAATTCCTGTATATCAGGACTTTCCGATGGAGTCGATCCGATCGGTGGCCACTGCCCTACAAGGGGAGGATTGGTTAGCCACGATCGACATCAAAAATGCTTATTTGCACATTCCCATCTTTCCAGTCCACCAAAAATTTCTACGCTTTGCAGTAGAAGGGCGCCATTTTCAGTTCAGAGCCTTACCCTTCGGTTTGGCCACAGCACCAAGAGTGTTCACAAAAATTCTGGCCCTTTATTGGCCAATCTAAGAACACAAGGTGTAATGATAATGGCATATCTGGATGACTTGTTGCTGATAGACCACTCAGTGAAAAAACTAGACGTGGTCGTTCACAAGACGATCAAGTATCTGGAATCTCACGGTTGGATTATCAACCGAGACAAGTCAGCCCTAAAAACCAGTCAAAAGTCTGGAATACTTGGGGCTAAGGTTGGATTCAGGCCAGAGAAAAATATTCTTGCCTCAAGGAAAGGTGTTGTCTTTGAAAGATTTGATCCACTTAGTGGGTACAAAAAAGACAGCCGTCCATACGCCTGTATATGAGGCTGCTGGGAAAAATGGTGGCATCATTCGAAGCAGTACCCTACGGTCAATTCCATTCAAGGAATTTGCAAGGGGCCATACTGTCAGCCTGGAACAAAAAAAAAAGTTCAGGCCCTAGACTTACAATGTCCTTGTCCCCTTCCGTTCGCAAGAGCCTCCGTTGGTGGTTGGTTCCCCAGAATCTGGAAAAAAGGAAATCCTTCAGTCCGATTTCTTGGAAGGTGGTCACTACAGATGCCAGCCTTATAGGCTGGGGAGCAGTACTGGAGCAATAGTCTCTCCAGGGCAGATGGTCGGATGCAGAAAAGGCCCTGCCCATCAATCTCTTAGAGATACGAGCAGCCCGGTATGCCCTAGTAGCATGGACATCCAAACTCCAAGGGTCCCCTGTCAGAATTCAATCAGACAATGCCACAGCAGTGGCATATATCAATCGGGGGGGCACCAGGAGTCGTGCAGCCCAAAGGGAAGTAAATTACATCCTGAGATGGGCAGAAAAATATGTCCCAGCCATATCTGCGGTATTCATTCCAGGAGTGGAGAATTGGAAGGCGGACTTTCTAAGTCGCCAGCAATTAGGCCCAGAGGAAGGGTCCCTTCACCCCGAGGTTTTCTGGACAATATGTCAGCGGTGGGGAACATCGGATGTAGATCTTCTAGCATCCAGATTCAACGCAAAGGGGGATAGGTTTGTCTCTCGGACAAGGGATCCCCTAGCTTGCGGCTCGGATGCCCTAGTGTTCCCTTGGGATCAGTTCAAGCTGATATATGCATTCACACCGCCACAATGGTTACCTCGATTACTCCGCAGAATCAGGGTAGAAAAGAAACCAGTGATTCCGGTGGCTCCAGCGTGGCCCCGAAGAGCGTGGTACGCGGAGATTGTAAAATTTCAGTGGGGAGTCCTTGGACTCTCCCACGTCGTCCGGCTTTCGCAAGGACCGATATACCACCCTTCCTTACCAGCCCTAGGTTTGACGGCCTGGCTATTGAAGCCCACATTCTAAAAAAGAGAGGGCTCTCTAATGCTGTGGTATCTACCATGATCAATGCCAGGAAGCCGGTATCCAGGCAGATCTACTATAGAATCTGGAGGGCGTACATCGCGTGGTGTGAGGCCAAGAAATGGCATCCACATAAGTACGTAATAGGTAGGATTCTGGACTTCCTACAGTGGGCTGTAGATAGGAAGCTTGCCTTGAGTACTATCAAGGGTCAGATTTCGGCCTTGTCAATATTTTTTCAAAGGCCCTTGGCTTCGCATTCACTAGTCAAAGCCTTTATACAAGGAGTGATGCGTATTAGGCCTCCGGTTAATATTCCCATATGTCCATGGGATCTAAACTTGGTTCTGGCGGTTCTACAGAAACAACCATTTGAACCATTACAGCATATTTCCTTGGTGCTTCTTACCAGGAAATTGATTTTTCTAGTAGCCATTTGTTCGGCTAAGAAGAGTATCGGAATTAGCAGCTATGTCCTGTAAGGAGCCATATCTGGTTATCCATAAGGACAGAGTAGTGTTACGTCCTCATCCAGCCTTTCTTCCTAAGGTGGTATCGAGGTTTCATTTGAACCAAGATGTGGTTCTTCCTTCTTTTTTCCCCAAACCTACTTCGGTAGAGGAAAAGTTATTGCATTCTTTGGATGTAGTAAGAGCAGTTAAAGCTTATCTAAAAGCCACTGCTCAGATTCGCAGAACGGATACTTTGTTTATTCTGCCGGAAGGCCCCAGAAAGGGTCAGGCAGCGTCAAAATCTACTTTAGCCAAGTGGATTCGACAGGTCATAATACAAGCCTATAGCTTGAGAAGTAGACCGCCTCCGTTCAAAGTTAGGGCGCACTCCACGAGAGCAGTTGGAACTTCATGGGCAGTGCATCACCAGGCCTCCCTGGCTCAAATCTGTAAGGCCGCAACGTGGTCTTCAGTTCACACGTTTACTAGGTTCTACCAGGTGGACGTTAGAAGTCAGGAGGATGTCGCCTTTGGGCGCAGTGTGTTGCAGGCCGCAAAAGATCCTAATGTCTGATAGCGCTCAGCTTATATATGGTGTATCCCCCCCCTCATTTGGCATTGCTTTAGGACATCCCATTAGTAATGACTATGTCGCTCTGTGTCCCGTGATGTACGAAAAAGAAAATAGGATTTTTATAACAGCTTACCTGTAAAATCCTTTTCTTGGAGTACATCACGGGACACAGAGCTCCCACCCCTCTTTTGGGGACACTTATTGCTTTGCTACAAAACTGAGGTGCTCCCGGATGGGAGGGGCTTATATAGGGGAGGGTACTTCCGGTTTTGGAAGTTGCCAGTGCCAGCACCTGACGGTAACTATATAACCCATTAGTAATGACTATGTCGCTCTGTGTCCCGTGATGTACTCCAAGAAAAGGATTTTACAGGTAAGCTGTTATAAAAATCCTATTATTTTCTTCTCAGCAGCACCCATAGGACTTCTAGTGTGTTAGTGGCAGCAAACAGAGCTCCTATATTTTCTTCTCAGCAGCACCCATAGGACTTCTAGTGTGTTAGTGGCAGCAAACAGAGCTCCTATATTTTCTTCTCAGCAGCACCCATAGGACTTCTAGTGTGTTAGTGGCATCACACAGAGCTCCTATATTTTCTTCTCAGCAGCACCCATAGGACTTCTAGTGTGTTAGTGGCAGCAAACAGAGCTCCTATATTTTCTTCTCAGCAGCACCCATAGGACTTCTAGTGTGTTAGTGGCAGCAAACAGAGCTCCTATATTTTCTTCTCAGCAGCACCCATAGGACTTCTAGTGTGCTAGTGGCATCACACAGAGCTCCTATATTTTCTTCTCAGCAGCACCCATAGGACTTCTAGTGTGTTAGTGGCAGCAAACAGAGCTCCTATATTTTCTTCTCAGCAGCACCCATAGGACTTCTAATGTGTTAGTGGCATCACACAGAGTTCCTATATTTTCATCTCAGCAGCACCCATAGGACTTCTAGTGTGTTAGTGGCATCACACAGAGCTCCTATATTTTCTTCTCAGCAGCACCCATAGGACTTCTAGTGTGTTAGTGGCAGCAAACAGAGCTCCTATATTTTCTTCTCAGCAGCACCCATAGGACTTCTAGTGTGTTAGTGGCAGCAAACAGAGCTCCTATATTTTCTTCTCAGCAGCACCCATAGGACTTCTAGTGTGTTAGTGGCATCACACAGAGCTCCTATATTTTCTTCTCAGCAGCACCCATAGGACTTCTAGTGTGTTAGTGGCATCACACAGAGCTCCTATATTTTCTTCTCAGCATCACCCATAGGACTTCTAGTGTGTTAGTGGCAGCAAACAGAGCTCCTATATTTTCTTCTCAGCAGCACCCATAGGACTTCTAATGTGTTAGTGGCATCACACAGAGTTCCTATATTTTCATCTCAGCAGCACCCATAGGACTTCTAGTGTGTTAGTGGCATCACACAGAGCTCCTATATTTTCTTCTCAGCAGCACCCATAGGACTTCTAGTGTGTTAGTGGCAGCAAACAGAGCTCCTATATTTTCTTCTCAGCAGCACCCATAGGACTTCTAGTGTGTTAGTGGCATCACACAGAGCTCCTATATTTTCTTCTCAGCAGCACCCATAGGACTTCTAGTGTGTTAGTGGCAGCAAACAGAGCTCCTATATTTTCTTCTCAGCAGCACCCATAGGACTTCTAGTGTGTTAGTGGCAGCAAACAGAGCTCCTATATTTTCTTCTCAGCAGCACCCATAGGACTTCTAGTGTGTTAGTGGCAGCAAACAGAGCTCCTATATTTTCTTCTCAGCAGCACCCATAGGACTTCTAGTGTGTTAGTGGCATCACACAGAGCTCCTATATTTTCTTCTCAGCAGCACCCATAGGACTTCTAGTGTGTTAGTGGCAGCAAACAGAGCTCCTATATTTTCTTCTCAGCAGCACCCATAGGACTTCTAGTGTGTTAGTGGCAGCAAACAGAGCTCCTATATTTTCTTCTCAGCAGCACCCATAGGACTTCTAGTGTGTTAGTGGCAGCAAACAGAGCTCCTATATTTTCTTCTCAGCAGCACCCATAGGACTTCTAGTGTGTTAGTGGCAGCAAACAGAGCTCCTATATTTTCTTCTCAGCAGCACCCATAGGACTTCTAATGTGTTAGTGGCATCACACAGAGTTCCTATATTTTCATCTCAGCAGCACCCATAGGACTTCTAGTGTGTTAGTGGCATCACACAGAGCTCCTATATTTTCTTCTCAGCAGCACCCATAGGACTTCTAGTGTGTTAGTGGCAGCAAACAGAGCTCCTATATTTTCTTGTCAGCAGCACACATAGTACCTATAGTGTGTTAGTGTCAGCACCCATAGGACCTACAGTGTGTTGTGAGCACACATAGGAGTTCTATTTTTTATACTATATATACTACCGACTACAATGGCTGGAAGACCGCCAAGGAGAGGCAGAGCGTGCCGAGGCAAGAACACAGGGCAGGCAGGCTCTGTTTCTAGAGACAACAGTGCTGGCCGTGGACGTGGTCGTGCATCGTCATCAGCACGTGGCCATGGGACACGCTTGTCTTTGTTTTCGGCAGCTGGACATGTGGAGCCGCATCATGCCGAAGGCTTGGTAGAATGGATGACCAAGCCCTCCTCATCCTCCTCATCCTCTCTCACCCAGGCTCAGGGTACTGGCAGAGCAGCTGCCAACGCGTACTCAATGGCATCATCAGCCACCCCTTCCCTAGACCCACCATGTCCTCCTGAGGAGTCCCCCGAACTGTTTGAGCACAGTGTTGGGTACATGCTCCAGGAGGATGCCCAACGATTCGAAGGCTCGGATGATGATACCCAGCTTGAGGAAGTCAGTAGTGTGCGTGCAGAGAGAGGGGATGCTGAAGGACAGCAATCTGGCAGTAGTGTTCCACCAGCTGCAGCTTACTGCCAGGTTTGCTCTAGTGGTGAAGAGGGAGGGGATGATGAGGTCACTGACTCCACGTGGGTGCCTGAAGGGAGAGAGGAGGAGGAGGAGGAGGATGCAGCGTCACATGTCCAACGAGGCAGGATGCCCCCTGGAGGCCAGCTAGAGGCCAGCACAGCAACTGTACCACACCGCAGAGCTCCGCCTGTGCAGGGCGCTGCCTCTGCACGTTATCACAAAAGTTCTTTGGTGTGGGCCTTTTTTGAGACGAGTGCATCAGATCGCACCACTGCTATTTGCAATATTTGTCTCAAGCGTATCTCGCGTGGCCAAAACATCAGCCGCTTGGGCACCACAAGCATGAGCAGACATATGTCGACCTGCCATGCAGCTCGTTGGCAAGCACACATAAAAGACCCACACCAAAGAACAAAGCGGACCTCTCCTTGCTCCTCATCAGCTGGGATCTCCATCCCCACTATATCTTCAGTCCTCTCTGAAAGCTGCTCTGAGAGGACTGAAGGTGTAGAATTAGGTGTGTCACAACCAAGTACTTGCAGTACACCGACGTCCGATTGTAGCAGGCAAATTTCCCTGCCCCAGCTGCTGGACCGTCGAAAGAAGTATACTCCCAGCCATCCACATGCCCAGCGGTTGAATGCTAGCTTGGCTAAATTGCTAGCACTTCAACTGCTGCCTTTTCAGTTGATAGACTCGGCCCCCTTCCGTGAGTTTGTTCAATGTGCGGTTCCTCAGTGGCAGGTTCCCAAACGCCACTTTTTCTCACGGAAGGCGATTCCGTCTCTCTACTGGCATGTGGAAGGCAATGTCCATGCCTCGCTGGACAGGGCGGTCAGCGGTAAGGTGCATATTACCGCTGACTCATGGTCCAGCAGGCATGGACAGGGACGTTATCTTTCTTTCACGGCCCATTGGGTCACTCTATTGGTAGCTGGGAGGGATGCAGGACAAGGTGCAGTAGTGTTGGAGGTTGTTCCGCCACCACGCCTCCAAAATGCTACTACTGGTTGTGACACACCTCTCTCCTCCACCCCCTCCTCTTCTTCTTCCTCCATGTCCTCTTCGAGTGCTCTGTCCTCGGAACCAGCGGTGCTCCGTAGGCGTACAAGGGGCTACGCGAGTACGCAGGCAAAAAGATGCCATGCCGTGCTTGCGCTGGTGTGTTTGGGGGACAGGAGCCACACTGGGCCAGAGGTTCTGGCAGCTCTGCAGGGGCAGGCCGAGAGGTGGTTGACGCCACGCCAGCTTAAGCCAGGAATGGTCGTTTCTGATAATGGCACCAACCTCCTCTCCGCCCTGCGACAGGGGCAGCTCACCCATGTGCCCTGTATGGCTCACGTCCTCAACCTGGTGGTGCAGCGGTTCTTGGGCAGGTTCCCAGGCTTACAGGATGTCCTGAGGCAGGCCAGGAAAGTCTGTGTGCATTTCCGCCGATCTTATAATGCCAGTGCTCGGCTGACTGAGCTGCAAAAGGAGCTGAACCTGCCCAAGAACCGCCTAATATGTGACATGCCCACCAGGTGGAACTCAACGTTGGCCATGCTGCAGCGACTGCACACGCAGCAGAGGGCCATCAATGAGTACCTTTGCGACTACGGCACCAGGACAGGGTCAGGGGAGCTTGGCTTTTTTTCCCCACGCCAGTGGAGCATGATCAGGGATGCATGCACTGTCCTCTCACCATTTGAGGAGGCCACGAGGATGGTGAGCAGTGACAGTGCATGCATCAGTAACACTGTACCTCTTGTCCACCTGTTGGAGCATACGCTGCGTGGGATAATGGACAGGGCACTTGAGGCAGAACAGAGGCAGGAAGAGGAGGACTTCCTTGTCTCTCAAGGCCCCCTTTATCCAGACAATGTTCCTTCTGTCCCACCCATCACACAGGAAGAGGAGGAGGAGGAGGAGGAGGATTGTGTGAGCATGGAGGTGGAGCCTGGCACTCAGCATCAGCAGCAGCAGTCTTTTAGGGATGATGTACAGTCCCAACAAACCAGTGGACTTGTACGTGGCTGGGAGGAGGTGGCTGGCGATCATGTCAGCCTCAGTGACCCAGAAGACTCCGGACCGAATGCCTCAGCTAACCTACGCTGCATGGCCTCCCTGATCCTGCAAAGCCTGCGGAAGGATCCTCGTGTTCTTCGGATCAAGGAGAGTGACCATTACTGGCTGGCCACTCTCCTTGATCCACGGTACAAGGGTAAGGTTGCGGACCTTATCTTGCCGTCGCAGAGGGAGCAGAGGATGAGACATCTCAGGGAGGCCTTGCAGAAAGGTCTGTGCAACGCGTTCCCAGAAACTGGGAGGTTACAAACTCCTGGTCCTGGACGACGAGTTGCTGAGGCTTCGGTCAGTAGCAGAAGGAGCGGTGGGGAAGGTGGACGTCTGACCGATGCGTTCAGACAATTTTTTAGTCCGCAGCCCCAAGGTATGATCGGTTCCAGCAACCATCGCCAGCGTCTGATATACATGGTGCAGGAATACCTAGGGGCAAGGTCAGACTTGGACACCTTTCCCACCGAAAATCCTCTGGCTTACTGGGTCCTGAGGATGGATCACTGGCCAGAGCTTGCACAGTATGCAATTGAGCTACTGGCCTGTCCTGCATCCAGCGTTCTTTCCGAACGCACATTCAGTGCTGCTGGAGGATTTGTCACCGATCATAGGGTGCGCCTGTCCACCGACTCGGTTGATCGACTGACCTTCATAAAAATGAATCAGTCTTGGATCACCACCAGCTACCAGACACCTGAAGCGGATATAACGGAATAATTTATAATGTCACATCCCTTCAAGACTGCCTATGCTGATGCTGAGTGACTGTCCTGTTATGTTCACTGACTATCCTCTTCCTCCTCCTCAATGATCCATGCCACCACACCAGTGCCTAAGGCACAATTTTTCAGCCCCTGTATAACAGGGGCGTGTAATTACAATTTTTTAAAAAGATGCTTCGCAACAGGTGTGACTGCTGTGCTCAGAGTACAGTATCTGTGAGGGGTTGCAGTGTTGTGGCACCAGCACCAGTGCCTAAGGCACAATTTTTCAGCCCCTGTTTAACAGGGGCGTGTAATTACAATTTTTTAAAAAGATGCTTCGCAACAGGTGTGACTGCTGTGCTCCAAGTACAGTATCTGTGAGGGGTTGCAGTGTTGTGGCACCAGCACCAATGCCTAAGGCACAATTTTTCAGCCCCTGTTTAACAGGGGCGTGTAATTACAAATCTTGATCTAATAGTTCACAGCAGGGCCCATTCCTGCGCCCACCAAGAGTAACTATGAGGGCCTACAGTCTTGTGGCAACACCGTCCACCACCACCACCACCACCAAAGGCCCAATTTTTCTGCCCGGTTCAACAGGTGCATGCAAGTACAAATCTTGATCTATTAACTCACAGCAGGGCCCATTCCTGTGCCCACCAGTCTTGTGGCTACACCAACATCTAATAGGGCAAATTTCTGCAGAGTATATACGGCAGGCCCCTACTTTCAAACATCCAACTTACAAACGACTCCTACTTGCAAACGGCAAGAGAAAACAGGAAGTGAGAGGAAATCTACCCCTAGGAAGGAAAATTCTATCCTGTTAGATTTAATTTGGGAAAAAGGTATCTCCTCTCTACTGATGCTTTATCACCAATCCTTGTTTCAATTAAAACCCCACTTTTCCAAAAACATTTGTCATTGGGACGGAAAGTGAGGTGACATGTTCTGAACAGATGTGCAAAGACAGCAAATGTTACAGGGGTGATAACCCCTCCCTATGTTCTCCAAAAAGCTTAAAAATTGATTTTTTTGGGATGTAGCTACACTTCATAATGTACCTGTTCAGATTCTACTTAAGAACAAACCTACAGTCCATGTCTTGTTTGCACCACCTATATACTGCTGTTCAGAGTATATAGGGTTGTAGGTATAGGGTTTTATTTTGGGTGCGGGGTCCCCCTTAGTATCCATACAAGACCCAAAGGGGCTGGGGTGGGGGGGGGGTGATGGGGTAGCCATGCCATTTTTCTCAAGGATTTTCAGCCATATGGCGGCCAGGACAAGACATGACATTAAAGCCGCAAGTGGTTTTAAATGGCTTCTTTTTTTCCTTTACAAATGTCATTTTGTGCAAGGACAGTTCTAAACACGGGAAACACATGCCACTTCACAGGCATACTTTAGACACCCCCCAGGTACCATATTTAAAGGAAAATTTCACATTTTTTTTTTTTCACTTTATGCATCATTAAAATGACTGCTCCCGAAAAAACTTTAGTTTTTAAAATTTCTTTTTGCATTGATATATGTCCCCTGGGGCAGGACCCGGGTCCCCAAACCTGTTTTATAACATTAACATGCATATTGGCCGTTGTAATTAGCAATTTTGATTTCGAACGTTCGCGTCCATTATAACGAATAGGGTTCGAAAATTCGCGCGAACTTTCGGTCCGTTCGAAGGTTCTGGTGCGAACCGAACCCGGGGGTGTTCGGCTCATCCCTACCCTCGAGCAGCAACACCAGGGAAAGATTCTCCCCTCCATCTATGTAAGGTACTGGTCGCAGTATGATGTACGAATGCTGTTATTGGGGGAACAACCAAAGCAGGAGTGGACAGCTGAGTTAAGCAGGCTGATCCGGGCAGAGATGCGGTTGGACGAGAGCTACAGAGCCCTCCGGGGGTATGTAGCCCAAGAGTGCCAGTGGTCAGCGGATGACAGCCCCACGGAAGGCTTTGACTATAATGGCCTGGGATTGTTGTATGGGAGGCTGTCCGAGGACCCTGACTTTGGGAGTGATCGGGAGTGGCGTTTGGAGCAAATAATGGAGCACAGAGAACAAAGACTGAATGTCTCGGAAGGGCACTGGGCACAGGAAGAGTTGGAGTTTCTGGCCGTTCAGGAATGGGAGCTGGAGATTGCCTACAAACAGCTGCTAGACTCTGCTCAGCAGCAGGGTGGGGCTCCCTTTGCCTGGGACTATCAGGAAATACCAGTTGACAACTATGAAATCCTGGCTGAAGAATCAGCAGTGGAAAATCTGAAGATTGCCATCCCTAAAGCCGAAGTGAATGATACAGAGTTCCAGGAGCTAGCCTGGCTGAAGAATCAGCAGTGGAAAATCTGAAGATTGCCACCCTTAAAGCCGAAGTGGATGATATGGAGTTCCAGGGAGCTAGGGCAGTTGGCTCATCTCCCCAGCCACAGATTACAGAAGGTATGGACTTAAGGGACTGTTCAGAGGATGTTAGGGATTATGCATCGCCCGCTCAAGTACTGACAGCAGGACAAAGTACTGCAGACCCTTGCTCTACACCCGTGGCAGTTTTGGAGGCCCGAGTTGAGAAGGTGATGGTTCCTCTTTCCGAGGGGATTTCAGAGATGCAGGGAGGAGAAGCAGCCATTTTCCCTCCCCAACAGTTAACCAGAGCAGAAGGTGTGGAGTCCCCAGGAGAAGGGCTGGCAACAGGGCAGAGTGATACCCACCTCTGCCCAGCACCGGAAACCACTGTGGAGTTTCAGGGAGCTGGGGCAGTTGGCCCCTCTCCCCAGCAACAAGCTGAGGTGGTAAAGCTTTTACCCCCAGCTGAATCACTGGCAGCAGGGCAGAATGCTACTGGCCGCTGCACACAACTGCCACTTGAGCGGATATCGGTGGATGGGACTGCGGTCTCCACTCACAGCAACCCAGCAGAAGAGCTGGCAACAGAGCCGAGCGCCACGGGCCTCAGCTCCCAACTAACAGAAGAGGGAGTTCCTGTGGTATTGGATGGGACTTCAGTCCTCACTGACACAACCCCAGAAAATGGTGTGACACTGAGACAGGAGGATGTCAGCCTTGCTTTGCAAGCACTGGGAGATTTTCACCTACCACAAGTGGATGGGACTTCAGTCTCCACTTGTATACCCCAGGGAGGCCGGGCAGTCGACCCAGATCCCCAACAGCATGACGGACTGAGCCCAGTCACCCTGTCTTCTCTCCAGCAGCAGAAAGGACTCCAGGGAGAAGGGCCAGTCCAGGCCTCTCCCCAGCGGCGGGTGTGTTCTCTGAGAGAGGCAGAGGTTGGCTGGGTAAGTGATTCTCTGTTTGGAGCAATTTGTTTGGGGTACTGTGGGGATACCGGCATTGGGGGAATAGAACTATGGACTAACTTCGGAGTCAACCCATTTGGGGTCTCCTCCTATGTTAGTTTCCTGCCGAAAGGGGAGATGTGTGACGGACCTGGCCGGGACAGGGGCTTTTGGAGGGGACTGAATGCAAGCCTCTTGCCCTGCGACCATGGGCCCTGGCATTTGGGGGAACGGTGCTCTTTGTGAGCTGTATGCCTGGGGACCCTTGGGGGGTGTTACTTTGGATTCAGGTCCATGTCCCCCCAAGACACACAGACTCTGGGGACCCTGTATATGCCATATTAGAGTGACTAATTCATACTGTTGGGATTTTCACACCTTCACTCTAAAGATATGCGAATGCTATCACCTCCAGCCATCTGTCTGTCCTCTGTGCTAACTTGATCCTGTTAAAATGTGTGATGTTTACACTTAGGAATGTGTATTGTATAGCAGGTGAAGACCGGAGACGGGATGTCTACCCTTGGCTGTCTAAAGAACTTAGTTAATTAGCTCATGTTAATTTATGTTCTGGTTACCCCCTCTGTTTCTGTATATAAGACTTGATTTTGGTCATAATAAAAAGCTCTCTTGGTTGAACTTACATACAGCCTGCCTGGTGTTTGTTCTGACCGACCACAAATGGATTCGAATGGCACATAGCGGTAGTTGGAATCCTGGAGCACCGGATGATCCAATAGAGCAGAGGAGTGTCGGGAGAGTGGAGCCGAGCGAGCAAAGGGGCTCGTTACAATTAGCGACTGCGATATGGCGGTGGACAATCGGATGCTAACTGACACTTTTGACAGTTTGTAGGGACTATTGACACCAATGTAGTAATGAGTGCTAAAATTATACACGGTCACTGTACTAATGACACTGGCTGGGAAGGGGTTAAACATCTAGGGCGATCAAAGGGTTAACTGTGCGCCTAACCAGTGTTTATGTACTGTGTGAGGTGCTTTTACTAAGGGAAGTGATGGATTTTATCACAATATCCATCATCCCCCCCCCCCCGTCAGAACAAAGCTCTGCCTTGTTTACATAGGCAGAGCTTGGTTCTGTGCCTCTGCCCGACGATCGGCTTCTGCTGTGAGTAATCACGGCAGAAGTGGGGCATGCACGTCTACTAGGTGGAAGTGCAGAATTGCGCGTGTATATATATATATATATATATATGTGTGTGTATATATATATATATATATATATATATATATATGTGTGTGCGCGATTCTGTGCAGGAGGGCCTCCCTGTAGCAGTATATCTTCTATGGGGCGGTCCAGAACTGGTTAACGGATATAGTCGGTATAGAAAATAATCCATCCCCTTTCTAAAATGATCACATTTTGTTGCTTTGCAGCCTGAAATGAAGACAGACACAGTTTTTGTTTTATCCAGCTGTATTTACTAGTGCAACTTATAACATCCAAGTGAAAAATATAACACCAACATGTCGGAAAAACAGAATCATTGAGTTGGAAAAAGGATCACCCCCTTGTGTCAGTATTTTGTATTTTGTTGAAGCACCTTTTGCTTTAATTCCAGCCTTTAGTCTGGGATATGTCTCTACTAACTTTGCACATCTAGACTTTCCAATATTTGCCCGCTCTTCTTTGCAGAACTGCTTAAAGTGGTTGTAAACCCAATAATGTTTTTTTTTTTTACACAACCTCCTGTAAGAGAAAGGCATAATGAGCTATTATGACTAGCATAATAGCTCATTATGCATCACTTACCTTAGATTGGGGCCCCCGAAGCCGTCCTCGTCTCCCTCTTCAGCCGCATCCATCGCTGCGGCGATAGCCGGAAGGTTACTTCTGGGTATCGCCGCTGCAGCCAATCACAGCGCCGCTCCGGCGCTGTGATTGGCCGGAGCGGCGGAGACATCACTCTGCGCATGCGCACGAGAGCCGTCACAATCGGCTACGCCCAGCTATTGCTGGGAAGTAGCCGATTTTGTGAATGGGATTAACCCCATGAATGCGCCGTTGTCTACGGCGCGCATGCGCCGTAGACAGCGGCGCCTGTCTTTTTAGTAAATATCTCCTAAACCGTGTAGGTTTAGGAGATATTTCTTTCACCTACAGGTAAGCCTTAATCTAGGCTTACCTGTAGGTGCAAGTTGAAAAAGTGGGTTTACAACCACTTTAAAGTGGTTGTAAACTAGATTAAGGCTTACCTGTAGGTGCTTGAAATATCTCCCAGACCTGCACGGTCTAAGAGATATTTGCAAATCGGCGTATGGCGATTTCTTCGGCGAATGCGCCAGAGTTGAAGCACGCTGTGCCGTTTCTAGCTCAGGTCGTGCCGTTAATCGCGGCTCCCGTGCGCATTCGCGGGAATGACGTCACGCCACTCCGGCCAGTCACAGAGCCAGATGTCACGCGGCCCCGGAAGGAAGAGGGGTGAAGAATGGACGCTTGCTACTAGCGAGGAAGACGGGGACGTCGCGGGCTTCTCCTGCAGGTAAATGTCACATAATGGGCTACTATGCGATGCATAGTAGTCCATTATGCTTTGCCTTTGCAGGGAAACAAAGAGGAAGTAACACCCATCAGGGTTTACTTCCTCTTTAAGTTCAGTTATATTTGATGGTGACCGTTTATGGACTGCAGTCTTCAAGTCATTCCACAGATTTTCAATGGGATTTAAGTCTGGGCTCTGACTAAGGCTGGGTTCACACCTATGCGAATTGGATGTGGCTTACACCGCATCCAATTCGCATAACATTTTAAAATACATTAATTTTAATGAGGCTGGTTCACATATCTGTGGGGCATTCGCACTGCGCATTGCCCAAAAAACGTGTGCGTTTTCTAGCATTGCGGTGCGAATTGTCTGCACATTATCTTCTTTGGGAACTCATATGATTCACAGATTGTGTTCCGTTCTGAACACAAATTCTCTCCCTGCTCAGTACACCTCTCCCAGGTCAGCTGATCCGCAGCTACAAAGGAGAGGAAGCGCTGAACGGCTGTTTTTTTCTCTTCGCAGAGAAAACAGAGCTGGAATTCGCACCGCACATGTGTGAACCCAGCCTAAGCCATGCAAGGATATTTACCTTTTTCTCCTTCAATCACTGTGAGGTCATTTTTGCTGTGTGCTCTGGGTCAGTGTC
Source organism: Rana muscosa (assembly GCA_029206835.1). Taxonomy (NCBI): domain Eukaryota; kingdom Metazoa; phylum Chordata; class Amphibia; order Anura; family Ranidae; genus Rana; species Rana muscosa. The sequence continues at coordinate 268,431,381 of CM055122.1, forward strand.
ATGTTGGAAGGTAAACCTTCTTCCCATTGACAACTTTGTGGCAGAGGGCAGCAGATTTCCCTCAAGAATTTGATGTTATTTGTCCCATCCATTTTCCTTCTATCCTGACAAGTGCTCCAGTCCCTGCTGGAGGGAAATGCTCCCATAACAGGATATGACCCCCTCCATGTAGGGATGGTGAGCTGTGTTAGATTTTCGCCAGACATATGGTTTGGTGTTGAGGCCAAATATATAAATTTTAGTCTCATCTGACCAAAATACCCTTTTCCATGTGGCCTCAGAATCTTCAAGTTGCTTTTAAGGTGATCAGATGAGGTGATTCTTCTTTTCTGTACCCACTGTAAGTTCACCTTCTATAATGTGTTACAAGTTACACCTGTATGCAGGGTGTAATATGTAACATATTACAGATGCAGCTAGTTTTAGTCATAGTCTTTTGACTAAAATGCTATTTTAGTTTGTTGTATTTTAGTCATCTGAATTGTTTTAATTTTAGTTGACTAAAATCTAATGGGTTTAGTTAAATTGTAATGCATTATTTAAGCATTTCTGCAGAATTTCCAAACTCATTATATTCTCCTGCAGTAAAAATCTAATAACATATAGTGGGGAGGGGGAAGTAAATGGGAGTGAGGAAGTGCAAAGGGCAGAGAACTGGTCTGGGGAGGCTGTTATTTTACCTTGCTGGGAGGGTAAACACTCAGCATGTGGTTTGCAGGGCATTGTTCCAGAACTCCCAGGCAGCAAGCAGACAGAGGGAGCCTACGTCTCTCAGCCAATACAGCTTGTCAGGGGGCCGAGGCTTTGACACGTGGAGCTCAGAGGAAAGCGGATGTTCGGTGGATAAATGTCCCTTCCTCACATTTTCATTCTGTTTTTGTTTGTTGGTGAAAATTGGCATTGGTTTTCATCAGTCTTTATCAATTTACCTAATTTGAATTTTATTTTCGTTTTAGTTTTCGTCACTGAAACCTGCAGCTGACGAAAATATTTTTGTCTACGAAATTAACCTGTGAGCATGTAATCACACTTGAGCCTCATACACACGATCGGATTTTCCAACGGGAATTGTGTGATGACAGCCTTTTGGTGGAAAATCCGACCATTTGTATGCTCCATCGGACAATTGTTGGATTTTACGCCGACAAATGTTGGATGGCATGCTTTAAAATTTTCTGCCAACAATTGTGTGTTGTCGGATTTTCCGAGTGTGTGTACACAAGTCCGTTGGAACAGAAGCAATGCTCACCAAACACAACATTAGCAGAAGGTGCCCAAAGGGTGGCGCTAAAGAGCTGAAAAACCACTTAGTTTCATGTTTTGAAAAACCACGTAGTTTCATGTTTGTTGGCTGACCATTCTTTGCCGTTTGTATGCAAGACAAATTCCTGGCCAACGCCCTTCGGACAAAAGTCCTACACTTTGTCCGTGGGAAAATCCGATCGTGTGTACCAGGCTTTAGGTGGTGGATACACAGAAGGTGGTTGTCGCAAGCAATTTTTGGAAGTGGTCTCGCAATGCATTGGAGGTTGAAGATCATAAGAAAGATTAAATGGACAATATTTGGTTTATATTCATTTGAGTTTTTTTGTTTGCAATTTACGGAAGGTGTGGAGTTGCACGACTTTGGAGTGTAATTTTGGTGCAACTTTGATACGACTTTGGATAGGTACAACTTGGATACGACTTTGGCTTTGATCAATGATAATGGACAACTGTATAACATTCAGGTATGACTTTCATGTTACTATTGAAGTCTTTGGCCCTCGAGTTGCATGAAAATCGGACCAAAGTAGTGCATGAACTACTTTGAAGTTGCTGCGACTTTAAGTCGTACATATTTGAATGATTATCATTAGAAAATATGAGGAACGACTTGTCATATGACATTTGATATCCAAAGTCGCATGACAAGTCACACAAGTGTAAATGGGTCCATTTTCCAGGAAATTGTATTTTGTGGTATTCTATATTGGGGTAAATGCACAGAATCTTTGGTACTGCCCTACTAATTTTTATAAGCACAAAAAGGACTGTTGGGTCACCTAATGGTTAACTGCAGTACAAGATCACTATTTTTAGGCCGATGCCGATGCAAAATAACTTTATATACTCTTTCCGCTGGTCTTAGGCTGTACTGGTGGCTGTCGGGAACTTCTAAGTACTATTGAATGGATTAGGCTTTTTGTATGTGAATTAGTATGCAATGTGACTGAAACCAAAAGTTTGTTGACCCCTGACACTTTTGAGACTGTTTGTTGGTTATCCCAATCCAAAACCATGGGAATTAAAAGAAGTATGGACTTAAATATGTATAAAAAATAAAATAAAAAACATGTTCCCCTAAGTGGATGCAGCACCAATCCTCCGCCAGCTCTGCAGTTAGAACTGAGCAAACAAACACAGCTGATCGCTCAGTTCTCTACTCTGCTCTGGGCAGAGAGCCGTGACTGTCAGTCAGCGGCTCTCTGCCCCTCTAGCACTCACTGGAGCACAGGGCTGTGGAGAGGGCGGGAGCGGCTGAGCCAGGTGCGGTTCAGACATCTTGGTGTATCCCGACCATCTGGTCGAGCCTTGACTGGCTGAGTGACATCAGCCGACACCTGACTTTAGCTCACTGTCAGCTGAAAACGGGTCACAGATGCAAAACAAACTGCACTCCTGTGACCTACAGAAGTATAGCCAAAATAGCTTTGGCTATACTTCTCCTTTTAATATGGGGTTGGTTCTCTCTCTCTAGGGATATAACAACCTTCACTGTTCTTGGAAGGATTTCCATAAGATTTTGGGATATGTTGATGGGAAATAATTTTTGTGATGTCAAGTGCTGATTTTGGATTTTGGAAGAAAAAACCTGGATCACATGCTAATAAATCTGTGCAGGACCCTCGAGTTCCTCCCCACCCAACTCATGTCTTTATGGAGCTGGCTGTGAGCACAGGTACAGTCATTCTGGAACAGGACAGGACCTTCTCCTAATTGTTACCACAAAGTTGGAAGCGCATCATTGTTTAACCACTTGCCGACCACCTCCTGTACATTTACATCGACAGGCACATCAACGTACGTCCCCTTTAAGTGCCTGTCCGTGTGGTCGTGCGCACCGCCGCCACGCTCGCGACCGTTCCGCCATCTCCGTGAGTTAGACCGCGGGTCCCGCGGACTCGATCGCTGCGGGGATCCCCGCAATCGTCTCACGGAGGTATAGAGCAAGGAGATGCTTGTGTAAACAAGCATCTCCCGGCTCTACCTAGTCACAATGACACGGATCTCAGCTCGGAACGGAGATCAGTGTCATGTGACACACAGCCCATCCCCCTACAGTAAGAAACACTATGTAGGGAACACTTAAACCCTGCAGCGCTACCTAGTGGTTAACCCCTTCACTGCCAGTGTCATTTTCACAGTAATCAATGCATATTAAGGCAGCTAATTTAACTCAATGGGCTTCCAAAATGACTCAGAAACTGGACGTGTCACAGCATTTTTGGCACAACGTACACATTGCAGTGTGTTGCAATGCATGTGTGTTACTTTTATGTGTTAGATTGCGATTTAAAATCGGTGGCACCAAAATATGTCAACAAATGTCATGTATGTTGCCACCTATTAAAACTGATCTCCATGTTTATTGTCACTTTAAATAGTTTTGTTTGGGCCAGTTTGCTCTGATTGGCTGAGCCAGAGATCATGATGGCATCCATCCACTTCAGCCAATCAGAGGAAGCTTTGTATTCATTAATAGAATACAAAGCTTCCTTTGAATGTCTGAGCAGAACTCAGCCTGATTCTATTTTGTTCTGGGAGTGGAACAGGAAGACCCTATCTCACTGCCGAACAGAGTCCTGTATACTGTATGTAGCTGAGACTATATACAATTAATGCAGTGTGCCCAGAAAGCACATCTTTTTAGTGCAGTAAAAATAGTTTGTTTGGGCCACCTTTGCCCAAAGGGACACTTTACTTGGAAATCAGGTTTAATGTGTACTTCCTGCAACACATCAATGTAAATCGTCCCTAACGCAAATTTTACCTAGCTTAATAATTTGTTGCATTTTTTTAACCCCTTAATTCCCAGGTTCATAAAGCACTGGGATATCCACTATTTGTCCCAGCACTGTTTTAAACTGACACCGGGGCTCAGCAGCTCCAGGGAGGCTTCTGAGGTGGAACCACCATCTATCTGTGATCGCATCAGTCACATGCCAAGTCTTGATCATTAGTTGAGATTGGAGCTGTCCGTAACATTCCAGTTGATTAGATAGAAGCACACTGTCTATTGTGGACACAGGACCCCTGGGACAGTTAATCTACAGATTGTGAACCTCTAGTGGTTTGTGTTCAGCATTCTACAGGTAAACCATCTGTCCTCAAAACATAAAGATTGCACTGACATAATGGGGTGACAGGATTTCTCTCTTTCCCTGATGATGTCTGCTTACTGACGAAACACATTGGGCGATGGCTTTTTCACATTTTAATCCTGTCTCTCCAGTATGGGAATGCAGTACTTATGAATAAATATATTGGCTTTATGTGGTTTTCCACTATAGTTGTTTCCCTTTGTTTTCTTAATTTCCCATGTGGCTTTTGATCGAGCGCGATCATTCAGGAGCGGTTTAGAGACCTTGGTTACCACCATTCTTGTTGTAGAGCACTATTTTGATCTTGTATTACCTAGGGAATTGGGATCCCACATAGCTGGTAAGAGGCTTGAGCACAGTGGTGGTGGAATCCTTGGTGATTAACACAAAATTGGAGAGTTTCACTTTGATAGTGGCAGTTAGAGCTTTATTTGAGGACTTTTTAATTTATATTTTAAATGGGACTTGCACTCCTAATGTTTAAATAAAAACATAAAAGTGCAGCGCTTTTCCTAATAAGTTACACCAAAGTGCTTATAGAGTCCTTGATAGAGTGAATAGGAATGGGGATCCAAAGCAAAAGACCACCACCTCCAACTGAAACGCACACAGCCTCTTGCCAGATGAGGTTGACCACCTTATTTCAGAGGATCAAACACTCTCATTAGTATTCCAGAAATGGCTCCAGGAATGATCCAATCCATCAGCCACCACATCAGCTCAAAGCCCTTCCAGGTTCTCCCGAGTCCCAGTGGTCACTTCTCCTGTCGGCCAATCAGGACTCATGGCCAATCGGGTTTCAGGGCCCGCTTCCTGATTGGCCGGGAGGAGAAGCAGGAAGACATTAGCGAATATTAATTTGCTAATGTCACACAACTGGGCAGGCTCCGGGCGCAGTGCTCGGCGCCCCGAGCCTACCCTTTTTGAAGCCAATTAGAGCCTCAGGCTCTAATCATGTGCTTAAAAAAAAACAAAAAAACACTGAAATCCATGCGTCCGGTGCCCTGCATGGATTAGGGAGGTGGTACCCCTGCGACTTATATGAGCGGTCGCCACTGCTGGGGAGGCACCTCTGCATACTGTGAGATCATCTTGATCTAGAAGGGCTATGAGCTGATCTGGTGGCTGTTGGATTGGATTGTCCTTGGAGCCATTTCTGGAGTTTGAATGCGTGTGGTTGACCCTCTGTATTAGGGTGGTCAATCTCATCTAGTTAGAGGCTGTGTGTTTTTTTGTTGGAGGTGGTTTACTGTCTGTGGATAAGGAAAAATGGCTCTATAAGCACTTTTGTGTAACTTATTAGGAAAAGCGCTGCACTTTTATGTTTTATGTATTTTATATTTGTGACCAGCAAATTGTGGAAGCAGCTTTTGTATGTAAGTATGTGGGTCTGAGCACAGTTTTTTCAATATCTTTTGTGGTTTCCCTCTGAATGTTTGTTTTATTTGATCCTGGTCATTTATTCACTGTCTTTGTATGTTTACTAATTTCATCACAATATATTTAAAGGGCGCACCAATCTTTGTTTTTTATTTTAGGCTGGTCTTGTATTCTGATCTCTTGAGTGCTGCTGTTCCTTTATACACTAGGTGGGGCAGATTTTTATTTTTTTTGATGTTTACTAAACCATCTGTCCTGCTTCAACACCCTATGAAAAATACTGCAAACAAGATGGTGAATGCCAACTTCTCTATTTAACCGGGTCCCTTTAAATTAAACTCCTGTATATATCGGAAGTAAATGTTGTTTTTCCATCTTCGCTGTGTTTTGTTAAACTCCACATCTGACCAGATGCATAAAAGTCAATATTTTTTTTTTCCGTAAAATCTAAGAGTTCACAAGTTACAGAATATTGGTATTTTTAATTTTTTTTGGAAACCGACCTCTAAAAGGCATACACAACATCGTCGCGCTAAAAAGCTACAACACAGCTGAAAAGAAAGCGTTACAAAAAGATTTTTTTTTACATTCCACTTTGTCTGCCTTATAGAAAGATTTAATGCTGGACTTCTTTAGCGATACAGAAACAATTCCCTTGCAAAACAAATACATCTCATAGCAGATGGCACACCCAGCTGCTGGTGGAACTATAAGTCCCAGCATGTCGTTTTTGGGGTAACTTGACTTGTATTTCCCACAACAGCTGGGGGCGCCTTAGCCTGACCATGGCTCAAAGCACCCAATCACATATCAGAATTCAGCAGCTCAGTGTTGTGGACTACTGAAACCTGAAGTCAATTGGCAGCTGTTGGGTCACATACTGATATAGTGTTCATTACCGTCAAAGGAGAAGTCAGTCATTTTGTAATGAAACAGCTGTCACCGAGTCAATGAGGCTTTTGGAACACAACAAAATGGCTGCCTTCATTTTGTTCAAAAATCCCAACATCCTATTTCCTAGAAATGTGATATGTCCTTTATATTGTCAATAATTTTCATTGCTTTCAGTTGTGGCCCCCTAGAAAAACTCTAAACCAAGGCACTGTAGCCACAGAATATACTTGTGTCTATAGGAAACGCCCTTCTAGGCTGGGTTCACACATGTCCGGCTGCAGTTTGCAGTCCGGAACGGTTTTGTTTACTGGTTCAGGTGCAAATTTTTACTTGAATTCGCTCCTAAACCGGACCCAAAATTGCACAGGACCCTTTTCGAAAATGTACCGCAAATGTGTGAACAGGCTCGATTGAAAGCCGGTCCGGGTTCACATGTTATGCGAATTGGGTGCAATTAAAAATGCATCTGATTTGCATATATGTGAAGTGAGGGAAGTATCTAAATAGCTCTGGGTGAAAGTATACAGCTATCAGTTTAGCTCAGGGGTCTTTAAACTTTCTAAACAAAGGGCCAGTTTATTTTTCTTCAGACATTAGGGGGGCCGGACTGTGGTTTCACCGGGAGAAGAAAATACCCCAACGTCAGTGGGAGTAAACGCTGCCTCTGACTTGGTGTTCAGTTGGAGTAAAAAAAAACAACATAACACCTCTGGTCAATAGGACGGGAATAGTGCTCTGTCATTGGTAATGGAGGAATAGTGCCCCATCGTCAGTGGCGACTCCAGCTTTCATATTTAGGGGGGGCACATGGGGGGACAGGGACAAAAGTAGGGGAGCCAACTATAAAATCCAATAACTTGGTGGGGGCCCCAGCAAGATGCAGGGCACATATACCGGTACAAACAATAAAGGTGTTTTAATTGGGGGGGCACAGTATAATGTTGGGGGGGTCATGGCCCCCTCTGGCGACGCCAGTGCCCATTATTGTTATTGGGAGGAATAGTGCCCCATCAGTGTTGTTATTGGGAGGAATAGTGCTCCATTGCTGGTGTTAGTGGGGGTTATGGTGCCCCGAGGGCCGGATAAAGGCAGGCAAAGGGCCGTATTCGGTCTGTGGGCCACAGTTTGGAGACCACTGGTTTAGCTGGTTCCCATAGCACCTGACCTACATTGTAAAAACTGGAGCGAAAGCAGAGCTGAATCTGAATTTTTTTTTACCAAGTTGGTTAAACCTGAGAGCTTATTGGTTGCTCTAGGTGGTACCTTTTATTTTGGCTCCAGTTTTTAGAGAAGCTGATATGTCTACAATTCACCTACAACAACAAAGGGGGAAAAAATGGTCATGGGGACAACGAATGCTTCAAATTTATGTGTACACATAAGAGAACCATGTGAGCGTTAACTACAATTTACAAATGTTACTTCTCTGTGTTCCAATATCACATTTTAAGAAAGAAGATGTTGGGCTTTTAAGTGAACCTATACACAAAGTGCCAACCCCCAACTTTCCTGACAATCCTGCTCCTTTAAAAGCCATACGTAGTAGAAGAGGCTGTGAAATGACCCACCAGAAAAAAAACAGTGCTCGGGGTGTATGGTCACGTGACCACTGCCAAGTCATTCATCATGAAATTTATTAGGGTTGAGTGGAATTGATTTTTCTTTCTCAGACATTTTGGTGAAAATCTGAAGATTTTGTCAATATTTCACAATTTTTGCAAAATGTATTGGAGTCAAGTCATTGGCCAAGTGAAATATGTAAAGTATGTAAAGACAATGCTTTTTTTTTTTTAATTGTGGATAGAGTAAGGAAGGGTTAAAACCCCTATGTGGTTATTTTAGGCTGGATTCACACCTATGCATTTTTTGTGCTTTTTGCATTTTCAGATTTGCACTACAGTCCATAACATGGTTTCCTATGGAACACATTCTGTAGTGCAAATCTGCAAAATGCAAAAAATGCATAGGTGTGAATCCAGCCTTACTGTCTGTGTCTCACTGGGGAGGATTCCTTCTTAGAAAAGCAACAGATAATTTTTCCATAGTGTGAGGAAATTACACCTTAAGCTGGTTAAACACTAGTAAATTTTCATACAAAAATTTGTACAAACATAATTTTTTTTCTTTGTATATTTATTGACTGGACAAATGTTGTTCAAAAGTGCTTCAAAATTGTGTTTGCTGCTTTTAACATTTAATTTTGAAATTAATGTAATTCCCAGAACAAAAAACACATACACTTTTAGATTATCATTAGTTAAAAAAAAAAATTTACATATTGCTTCCTCTAATTTTCTAATCACAGGTCCAAATGCCGTGTGACCACACTGATGATTAGAAAATAAAATGAACTTTCTTAAAAAAAAAAAAAAATTGATCAAACTTCTACTAGAATATAGCCAGCTTTAGACAGTTGTACCCAAATAATTTTTTCTTGTTGAATGATAGATGCTTACCCATTGGCTGTGGTGACCACTCTAAAATGTTAGATTTCCCATTACTTTCTGTCTCAATGACAATGGTCTCCACGTAAAAAAAATAGAGGAGTCTCCATAATGGGGACAAAAAATAGCCATAAAACTCTAACAGAGGGTCAGACCCTTCCTCACTTTTTACAAAACTAAAAAAAAGACACAAATTTCGAGGTGTATTGTGTTGGTTTTGTAGGGTGTCAATAGTTTTAAACATATCCTGAGGATTACAGAACTCCTTTCAACTATCCTGGACCTGTTCTACCACAAATATGGCCCCTATGTTATTTCACAGGGAAAAACAAAAACAAAAAAAGGTACAATAAAAAGTGTAAAGTGACAGTAACAAAAAAAAATAAAAAAAAATAAAAATAAATGATAAAAATCAGGACTACAAAAAACACTCATGAATAAAACTGAACTAGTCTAAATACAGTGGTAAGAAAAAAAATATGTGAAACCCCTTGGAATTAACTGGTTTAGTGCAGTAATTTGCCATAAAATGTGATCTGATCCTCATCTAAGTCACAACAACGTGATAACGCACGAAACATTCTAATTTATGTCTTTATTGAACACACCTATTAAACATTCATAGTGCTGGAGCAAAAAGTAAGTGAACCCATATACTAATTACCCCAGTGAAAGCTAATTGAAGTCAGCAGCTTGCACACGTGGAGTCCTATTAATGAAATGAGTTTGGAGGTGTGACTTTAAATATTAAAAGACACGTAAACATTTTAAAATTGGTGTTCATAAGGAACATCAGCTAATGCCTACCATGCCTCACAAAAAGGAGCTCTCTGAAGACATCTCTACATAAGGCTAGAAAGAAATATAAAGCAATCTCAAAGTGTGTAGGCATCCATCAGTTGACGGTTAGACAAATTGTATATAAATGGAGACTGATTCCTAGAAGTGGGTGCCCTGCCAAGATGACTCCCAAAGCACAATCCTCAATGAGAGGTAAAGAAGAACCCACACGTAACAGCTAAGGGCTTAAAGACATTGCTGGAACTGGCACACATCCCTGTTCTACCATACGTAGGTCTTTAAACAAGCAGGGTGTCCTTGCCAGAGCACCACGGCGGAAGCCTCTGCTCTCCAAAAAGAAACATTGCTGCGTGCCTGAAGTTTGCCAAAGAGCACCTTGGCAAACAGCAACGCTACTGGGAAAATGTTTTGTGGACTGATGAAACAAGTCGAATGTATGGTGCAAAATTGGCACAGCTTGAAGGAAACATCATGATTTGGGCTTGCTTCTCTGCCTCGAGGCCTGGATCACTCGCCACCATCAAGGGGAAAATGAATTCCCAAGTTTACCAAAATATCCTACAAGTTAATGTCAGGGTGGCTGTCCACCAGCTAAAGCTTAGTAAAAGTTGGGTGATACAGCAGGACAATGATCCTAAAGCCTCGTACACACGGTCGGACTTCCATCGGACTTTTCCGTGGTTTTTTGTTCGAATGGAGTTGGTTGGGAACACCCATAGCATACACACGCTCTGACTTTTCTGCAAACTTTCTTAAAACTTCTTACAACATCGTGTGTTTTTTCTGCTCTTTACTGCCACCCTTTGGTCAACTTCTGCTATTGTTGGTTGATTTTAACATTAGTTGTTTTGTCCATCGGACTAAAGTCCGATGGTTATCTGTACACACAGTCGGACTTTGCTCCATCGGACTTTTGTTGGGCAAAAGTTTGTCCGTTTGCAGACCCAACTTTTGTCCGATGAAATCCAAAACCAAACGAAAAAAGTTTGTCCGATGGAGCGTACACACGGTCGGATTGTTGGTCCAACTTGCTTAAAACAAATTTTTTGGGGCAAAAGTCCGACCGTGTGTACGGGGCTTAACAATCAAAGTAAATCCACCACAGACTGGCTTCAGAAAAAGAAAATGCACCTTTTGGAGTGGTCCAGTCAGAACCCAGACCTTAACCCCATAGAGATGCTGTAGAATGACCTCAAGAGGACCATTCACACCAGACATCCTACAAATGTGTCTGAGCTCAAACAGTTTAGTAAAGAGGAACAGTCCAAAATTTCTCCTGAATGTTGTGCAGATCTGATCCAGAGCTACCAAAAGAACCTATTTTAAGTCATTGCTGCCAAAGGAGGTTCGGCCAGCTATTTACGCCAAGGGTTCACTTAATTTTTCCTCCAGCACTGTGCATGTTTAATAGGTTTGTTCAAAAAAGAGACCAAGGGGTTCACATACATTGTCTTGCTACTGTATATCCTTCAAAATACACCCTCTAAATTACTTCAACAAAATGTAGCAGATGGCAAAATCACTCCACAAATCCCTTGTAATAATTGCATAACAGATGATAATTTTTCATGCAGATCTGCTGAGCATAACTCCCCTGGGCCCCATGGTGTTAGACCATGTGACGGGCTACCATAGGGACCTACCATAACCTTAACCTCTTATACTATTTAAGTATAGATAACAATGATTGTCAGGCTAGGCGGAGTTGTGGTTTGGGTATAGGTCTGAGTTAAATAAGTCCCACAGTTCTCATCTCAGGCTTTATTAGAATAAATGCATCAGAAAGGCACAGCATAGGTTGAAGTTTGGATGTCCATCACTGGCTCCCCGCTTGTCACGGTCACCCCTGGAGGACCAAAACTGGACATCCCTCATTGTATATAACAATAGATACAAAAAAATTAATCAGTGAGTCAACAATGTGTCATTCTGCATCTAATGGAGGGTATGATACTGACAGTCATTCTTGTGGTTTCCCATGTGTCTCTGTTCTACACAGATACCACAAACCCCTGTAAAGTCTACAAAACTATTGTATATCCCATGTAAGGTCATACATTGCTGTGATACTCTGGAAAGAGATCAAATCTTGCGGAACTATACTTGCATTTTCTTTATTTAGAATTTACTGTGTTTTCCTGCAAAATATATATGGCAAGAGCATTCAAGTTTTGATGCCATTCTCTTCACTTACATAACAAATCTCTATTATATCTACAGTTCAAAATCTACATATTCATTCCGTGTTTTGTATATTCTCCTACAGCTTAGGCAGACAAACCTATAGCTCTCTAGCTTTTCTTGGGCTTATAAAAAAAAAGGCCAAGGACAGTGTGTAACCAATCAGGTTTTATCTTTCATTGATCAGGCAAGGGTAAAATAAAATCTGATTGGTTGCTGTTGGTTTACAGTGCTTTGTACATCATGATTGTGCTCTGTGAGCTGCATGTTTTCCCTTTAGCAGTGCAGTTATGGGGCCACAACCAGATGCATGTTTATGTTGTGCCATTGCTGTGGCCTATGCAGATTAAGAGCCTACCTCAATGGGATACTTCCATAAGTGCAGATATAATGGGCCCTGCGGTGCCTACTGTGAACTGACTGTAGCTGACCTAGTCACATCTACTGTTGCAGGCCTAAAACCCTTTGGCAGTAAACAGTGGCAGAAGTGGAACCTCTACCCTCCTCTCCAGTCTGGTTCTCAGCCACCAGAAATTGACACTGGTAGGTAATGTGCAGCTTTCTATCATGCATAGTGTGTGTGTGTGACTACCATTTTTTAAATATCCCTATACATTGTGTTCACAAAGAAACACATCTAAAAGGTTTTTTGAATTTATCCAAACTCCCTGCTGACACTACCCACTGTGGAAAGGAATTCCACATCCTTACAACTCTGATTGCAAAGAACCTTTTACATAGTTCAAGTTTCAACTGCTTCTCGTCCAACATCATTGTGTGGCCACGTGTCTTCTTTAGAGACCTTGGGTTAAGTAGTTTTCTCCTAATGATACAGTTCACATTTAAAGAATGGGAGGTCATATCCTCTCTTAAAGTGGTTGCAAACCCACTTTTTCAACTTGCACCTACAGGTAAGCCTAGATTAAGGCTTACCTGTAGGTGCAAGAAATATCTCCTAAACCTACACGGTTTAGGAGATATTTAGTTAAATGACAGGCGCCGTAGACAACGGCGCATTCATGGGGTTAATCCCATTCACAAAATCGGCTACTTCCCAGCAATCGCTGGGCGTAGCCGAATGTGACGGCTCCCGCGCGCATGCGCAGAGTGACGTCTCCGCCGCTCCGGCCAATCACAGCGCCGGAGCGGCGCTGTGATTGGCTGGTGCGGGGATACCCGGAAGTAACATTCCGGCTATCGCCGCAGCGATGGCTGCGGCTCAAGACAGGGACACGGACGGCTTCGGGGGCCCCGGTCTAAGGTAAGTGGTACATAATGAGCTAGTATGCTAGTCATACGAGCTCATTATGCCTTTCTCTTGCAGGTGGGGTAAAAAAAAAAAAAAACGATTAGTGGGTTTACAACCACTTTAAGCATACCTTTTCCAAGGAGAATAAGTTTAATATGTGTAGTCGTTTCTCATAACTGAGCTCCAGCTCCCTCATTAGTTTTGTTGCCTTTCTCTGGACTCTCTCCCGTTCAAGCACATCCTTCCTGAAGTACTGGTGACCAGCATTCTAGTTTTATTTCTTGAGTAAATTGTACAGTGTAAATCAAATCTTTATCACAGCACTATAAACCAGGATGTGAATCGGACCTGGTTAGTGTCGGATGCCCTGATCTATTGGATTCAGGTAAATCAGTCCCATCTAGGCCTACAGGGTCCAGTACAAGAGCACTAGTGGAAGCCTTGTAACAGACCTTGGATATTTATTAATTTGCCCCCAGGCCCTTTGTCTGTCCTTCATTTTGGCACTGGCCGTTCAGTGGTTTCCCACAAACATGATATTATCAGTTACAGTTGGATAAGGAAATGATCATATGTCTATGTGTCACCTACCCGTGGACAAAATCAGCGACCCAAAGTGGATTTTTTTTTTGTGATGATCATTAACATAGTGTGCTAGGAACTGTATGGGTATCTGGTAAACATGGTCAGCCAAAGCAATTGTGCATGTTTCACATTTCTCTGTTAAATGATTGTACTGTAGTAGTATTTACTTACTGCTATGTTGGGTCTCTAGATAGACAGAGCTATCCAACTTAGAAAAAGATTCATAAAGTATACTGATATATGGATACATTAGAGATATATTACATTTTTGTTTAAAACTATTAAATGCTGCTTGCTGGTCACTTCATAGGGAATGCATTTGAGTAATGGCCGCATAACCGCATATATTTACATGAAGTCTAGCAGGAACTAGCCACCCTTACATGCAGAAACTGCAAGACCATGGGTCTCCAACATCAGTCAGCTTGCGAGCCAAATTACAAGTGACAGAGGGCCACACAAATAAAAGTCCTAGCATTTTAAGGGGCCACTCCATCCAAACATTGTTTATACCTCTGTGAGTCTCTATAATCTCTAGACTTGAGTTCTCAGCTTCACCCACATGCAGGCACTGTGAAGGAAGGTGGCTTTTCCTACTGGCTTCTTAGTCATATACAGCAAAGCATGCAGCAAGGTAAGAGGGATGCCAAAATAGAAGTGCATTTAGCTGGTAATAGTTAGCAGTTTATGTACACAACCTTCAAATGCTAAAGCAGCTCAAAACCGTGCACAGCAATGCAATGACAAAAAAAAAACACAACTGCTTTAGCTTTCAGCTACTTTGGCCAAGTTTTTGAGGCATGTCTAAGCTAAAACAATACAAAGGGATCTCATGTCTGCCTCTGTGCAATATTATGTTGTCTTGTGTTCAGCTGCTTTAACGTTTAGGGGGCATTCACACCTGCGAATACACCCATCTGCACCCTAAAGGAATTTTTGTGGTTAGCTGTGATAGCCAGCAGCCTCCCATTGCTTTTAATTGGGCTGCCTGTCACAGCTAACTGCGTCCACTCTCATGTAATCTTCCATACAGCGATTGCATGCAAGTGATTGGCCCTGGACCAGGATGTGGGCACAATTAGTCGCGGAAACCAGCCTGGTAGGGTGCATTTGCACATGTAAATACACACTTAGGGGGTTCTTTACTAAAGGCAAATCCACTTTGCACTACAAGTGCAAATTGCACTGAAAGTGCACCTGGAAGTGCAGTCACTGTAGATCCGAGGGGGACATGCAATTAAAAATAAAAAACAGCATTTTAGCTTGCACATGATTGGATAATAAAATCAGCAGAGCTTCCCCTCATTTCAGATCTACCCCTCAGATTTACAGCGACTGCACATCCAAGTGCACTTTCAGTGCAATTTCAAGTGTACGTTGCACTTGTAGTTTGCACTTGTAGTGCAAAGTGGATTTGCCTTTAGTAAATAATCCCCTTAAAGTCCATAAACTTATAACCAATTCATTAAAGGGAAACTCTATTTTTTAGTGTGTGACTTTTCAAACGACTAAACCGAGCGTAATCATGCTTACTAATCAGTTTTAGGAAGCGCTTGCTTTCATCATTAACAAACAAAATAAAAACATTAAGGATCTGCAATGAACTTTGCCAAAATCCTTGCAAAATAGATAGATAGTTCATCTGTGGGGCTCTGCTTCTTTTTTTTTAAAACCAAACTGAAGCTTCAACCTTAAATGGTATAATTTAGGCATCCTCTTCTTTCAAACATGAATGCATACAATACAGCTATGTGGTCTACAGGTTCTGAGCCCCTACCATCATAGGTGGCTTCCAAGCAACTTTTTAGGGCCCGCTGTCTTGTGCTAGGTCTATAGGTTGCCTGAGCCTTCTCTACATTACTGGTGCTCTGTCTCTTTAATTGTAGTATACTTCTTTAGGCCAATCAGGTGTAAAACATACAGTGTGCTCACGTTCCATTAAGCGTTTGACAAAATAATGTACTATACTTATATTTCTTTTTACAGTTTAAAATGTACATATGTACAAAATATGTGTCTACTTCTTTAAAGGATCTAATTTAGGCAAAATAATAGATTTTTAAAATGGGCTTTTTAGAAAATAAAATATGGTTCCATGCTTCGTTACATTACAATGTATCTATTCGCAAGTGGTGATTTATGTGCATGCATCCAACACAACTGACCTCAGTGGCCTTGTGCATGGAAAACAACATGGCCGCCCGGACCTCCCACTATACAATGGCTGCTTAATGTCATAAATTTAGACTTCTGGTCTACAGAGTAAGTGATTTTATACCTGACGTTAAAAATTCAGTCATGCATAAGACTTCTTTCTCTCTTTGCAGAGTCCGTTGAGGTTGATTTTTACAAACTTAAAGTTTTGGGGCTTCCTTTAGTCCTCGGGAAGGGGGATAAATGTAAATAAGTCTCAGGAGCCTCTTTGTAAAGGCGGAGGTCTCTGTAAACAGCAATGATTCCTGGTCCTTTATCACTGGATGATGGGGGAGCACTGACTCTCAGTCCAGCAATCTGAAGCCGATGATGAAGATTGATGCTTTACCTAGATTGATGTTTCCCAGAGCTGTCAATATAAAAAAGCGGAGTCATACTTTTTTCAAATGCAATGTAATTATGTTCTCAACATAAAGAGTTAAAGGCAAATAGGCAAAGTGACAGGTTCTTTTGCTAAACCAACCCCCCCACCCATTGATGCTCACTCCGCCACCCATTAAAAGTCACTCCCCTGCTGCTCCTTTTATTTGATAAAGTCCTTTGAAATATTTAATAATTCTGGGTATGGGGGATGTAATGCTCAGGCTTGAGTGTCCAATCGCCAGGATTAAACACTGTCAAGTCGGGGTGGGGAGGTCATTAACCCTGTGTAAGCAGGGATTGAATGGATTCAATGTAAGGCTTTCTTGTGTGAATCTGTGCAGGGAAGCTGATTGTTGGGTTAAACACAGGCCGAATGCCGGGCGACATCGGCTGGTTCAATAAAAAACCATCTGACATTCGGCCCGTGTGTAAGGGCAGCCGGCTTCTGTCGGACAAGCATGCTGGGAAACCAGCAGCTGACAGTTTTTTTTCCTTCAAGCTGCTGGGTTGAAGGAAAAAAAATCATAGTGTGTACCAGGCTTTAGAAGATTTACTGGTCAGCAGTATCTGCATGAGCAATCATGAAAAGCATATCTTGAAGCCCCGATGAAAGGGGAGTTCCTTTGACCCCCAAAATGTGTTGGCTGTCTTTTAGCACAATATCAATAAATTAATTTGGACGCTTATCTTTTGATCTAGCGCTCCTTCCACGCATGCATGTTTTTTTGGTAATCTGCTGGGGTACCCACTGGAGGGTAGGCTTGTTCGTCGTTAGCAGCCTAACCTGGGCCAGTGGGCTCTTCAAATGTTTTGCCCTCTCATTACTTTGTATAAACTCATATCAAAGTCCCAGAACCTGTTGAATGGCTTTTTTTCAGTGGAGTCTTTAAGGCATCTGTCCATCTAATCAGTTGAGGTCGAAGTCACCAAAGAGCCCTGAATAATGTTTACTCATCCCACGTTCAAAGTACTTATTTGCTGTGTAGAGATAGGTAGGTAGCCTTGTGACACAGTGAACATGCTCATGTTTAAAAATTTGCACCTGAATTCATAATAGTGACCCACACACACACACACACACACACACACACACACACACACACAATGATGTCAAGCGGTATGGAAGAAGCATTCTGCATGCCTCAGTGCCGGTGAGGCAGGTAGTAAAGGGGACACCACTAAGATATTACAAAAAAAAGAAGCACGATCAGGGTATAATCTCATTTGCCCCGGTAAATTGCCAGCGTGCATCCAGTCCTTGGGCCCAGAGAGCCCTTTTGTAGCTGCACAGGTTTGTCCGCTCCTGCACCCATTGGTAATATTTTAGGACTGGTTAGATATAGCCTCATTAATGTTTTCTATGGGACTTTAGTGTAGACTACTTAATGTCTACAATGGGACATCAATGGGGCTGCCTGCACAGGGAAGCACAAAACACCTGAGCATCCCCATGCAGGTAAACCTGGCCCTGCACGGGCATACACTATAGTTTGTCCTATGTAAAAGAGACCTAACAATATTTTTTTTTTAATTTGCCCTCCTTTGGTCATTTAAATATAGCACTGAAAGTATTTTATTTTATCTGTTGAACTATTTGAAGAATCATTTCTGTCCTAGGAAGGCAATGTTGCTTCTCCTCAGATATAGTACAACAAGTTTGCATTGTCACCCTAAGACAGAAAGTGTATTGCTGGCTTGACCACCAGGTGAAAATAAAGGAAAAAGGAAAAAAAAAGACTAAAACAGAAAGAAGAAAAATAATGCAGTCACCACATCTAAAGACTGGTAATCTGCAACATATTACATTTTATTCTTTGGTTTTGATACACTTTAAGGCAGGGGTGCTCAACCTGTGGCCCTCAGAGCCGTCTGATGTGGTCCTCGACCTCAAACCAAGGAAGCGCACTTCTATTATATCCTGTGGGTTTGGTGCACAAGATAATAGAAGTCTATGGCAACGCACAGCTAACCTGCTGGAAATCTGCAGATGCACTGCACTGCACTGCATCTGCGGTATGGGTAAACTGCAGCGCATCAGTGGGAAATCAGCTTGGGGGCTCAGGATAGTAAAGGCTTGTTTATATTTGCAGTTTGGGGAATGGTAAAACCCCACAGTTGGGATGTCTTTTTACCACACACCCCCAACCATTGCTGTAGCGTCAAGGGTTGCACTGGTTTCTTCTTGTTAAAAAAAAGGGTTGCACTGGTGATCCCGCCCCATGCTCCAGCAGGCCCGTGCGGCCTCCCTGTCACATTCTGTTTTATACTTGGACAGAAGGGGCAGCATGTACAGGAACCAATCTGCTCCATTTTCCTCCTGCAACCTCTGAAATCTGGATTCTCCTCTGCCTCCTGCTGGCATTCAGTGGCTGCAGGAGGAAAATGTTTATTGTGCTATTCAAAAAAAGGCCTTGGAAATTCTTAACCATTTCATTTCATTGTGGCCTGCCACCAGTGACCAAATCGCATACAGTGTTGGTAAAGTCTTGTTTTTTTTTTCTATTTGTCAGGACTATTGGGGTTAAAAGAATATAGAAGGCCCATATATTATATATTTTTCATATATATGCTATGAGCAAACCCGAAGTCATCTTGTTTGAAAATATATATTTTTTTCTAAAGAGGTTAACTTTAGTGTATTGTCTTTAAAAATGAGGAACCCTCACCAGAAGGTTTTAAGTGTATTATGTTAAGTTCTCTTAAGATCGTAATTTCTCTTTCTGTCAGCCTTAAAAGATAGGAAAAGGGTCCACTGTCAGTGTTCAGACTAAGAGACTCATATTTCAGATGAGCTCACAGACCTAAAGTTTGTTTCCAGGAGTTGGGAATAAAATAGGGCTTATTCACAAATGAAACATATTATAATATTACTCAAGTACAAATAGTCATATTAGCAAAAGTTATATGGTATTGTGATTAGAGTATATATACGCTAATTGAGTAAATAGTTTTACCTATATCTTTAGTTAATGTATTTTTATTATAATTTTTCCCAGATATAATTATGATATATTATTTGGATATATTCATAAAAATATATTGGTACATATTAAAATGGACATAGCATGTTTATAATATTATGAATATTTTAAATGGATAATTATTCTTAGAGTGGAATTATTGCATTATGAGAAACCCCAATGACTTAGCTTTCAAGGTATGCGAGAAGTTAAGTTACTGACCTTATCCAAACAGTCTCGCAACCATTTTTCTGAGTTGTAGACGCAATGTCTGAAGTGGTTTGACAGAATTTAGACAGTTTTGATAGTTTATTGTGTTTTGCTAAGCTAAGGTCAAAAAGTTATTAGATTATTAAATAAAATCAATTATAATACAACACTGCCCCTGGTGGTGAAAATATTAAGAGTCCAAGATGGCCACCAGACATGGTCGTCATAGTAACATGGAAGCAACCTGTCATTTTACATCATCAATTACGTAGTAGTGACACACACACACACTTTTTGGGTGGGATAAAAGTGGTTACACACAGCTAAAGGGGGTATTAACCACTTCGCGCCCGGGCTATAAGCAAAAGACGTCCGCAAAGCGGTCGTCATTTGCTGATAGGACGTCTATGGACGTCCTCTTATTTAGTTCCGCGATGCGCGCCACCGCGGGCGCGCATCGGGGAAAAACTGTGCCCGCCATGTCAGGTGAGTGCCGATGCGCGTGCCTGGCGGCCGCGATGTCCGCCAGGTACGAGCGATCGGCTGTCACAGAGCCAGGGACGTGGATCTCTGTGTGTAAACACAGAGATCCACGTCCTGTCGGGGAGAGGAGACGGATGGTGTGTCCCTTTGTACATAGGGACAACCATCAGTCACCTCCCCCAGTCAGTCCCCTCCCCCCACAGTAAGAACATCTAGCAGGGAACATATTAACCCCTTGATCGCCCCCTAGTGGTTAACCCCTTCCCTGCCAGTCACATTTATACAGTAATCAGTGCATATTTTTAGCACTGTTCGCTGTATAAATGTGAATGGTCCCAAAAATGTGTCAAAAGTGTCCGATGTGTCCGCCCTAATGTCACAGTCACAAAAAAAAATCGCAGATCGACGCCATTACTAGTAAAAAAATAAATAAAAAAAAATTTAAAAAAAATCATAATTCTATTCCCTATTTTGTAGGCGCTATAACTTTTGCGCAAACCAATCACTATACGCTTATTGCGATTTTTTTTTTTACCTAAAATATGTAGAATACGTATCGGCCTTAACGGAGGAAAAAAATAGTTTTTTTTAAAAAAAAAATGGGATATTAATTATAGCAAAAATTAAAAAATATTGTGTTTTTTTCAAAATTGTCGCTCTATTTTTGTTTATAGCGCAAAAAATAAAAACCGCAGAAATGATCAAAGACCACCAAAAGAAAGCTCTATTTGTGGAAAAAAAAAGACGTCAATTTTGTTTGGGAGCCACGTCGCACGACCGCGCAATTGTCATTCAAAGCGTGACGGCGCTGAAACCTGAAATTTTGCCTGGGCAGGAAGGGGGTTATGTGCCCAGTTGTCAAGTGGTTAAAGAAAGCTGGAAGGAGACTAAAAGAATATTGGAAGGTGAGAGGATGTTGAGATCTTGATAGCGTAGAGATGTAAGGCGTGTTGGAAGAAGTCCTTAGGGACACCCAACTGATATTTCTCAAAACCAAAGTTTCTTAGACCACTGGTAAAGTATTAATTTTCTATTTTATCTTTTAATAATTGAATTGTTTTGGCATATACAAAACAAAGCATTTATTATTGTGGTCTAGCAATTTGGAGTTGTTTTATTTCTACCTGCAGCATGATATAATTATATTCCAAATATTAAGAGACATACACATTTTTGGCTGTCTCTACAAAGCTAAGACCAAAGTCTGTACAATGGTTTTGTTGTGATATGTGTTTAAAAATAGATTCATTCTAAATTTAAAAATAAGTCTTGATTAAATTATCAAGCTATGTGCACAGTATAACATTGTGTCCATGCATGTTTAAAGTGTAAGCTTTAGGGTCTGTTTGTTTTTAGAAGGAGTCACAAGTGTTAAAATCAACACCAGCTTGTTTACATAAGTCCGTAGAGCTACGGAAAGCTAATCACTAAGGCCCCTTTCACACTGGGGCGTTTTTCATGCGGTTTAGCGCTAATATTAGCGCTGTTATACCGCATGAAAAAATCCTGCCCTGTGCCTTCAATGTGAAAGCCCGAAGGCTTTCACACTGAAGCGGTGCGCTAGCAGGACCGCTCCAAAAGTCCTGCTAGCCGCTTCTTTACAGCGGTGAAGGAGCGGTGTGTTCACCGCTCCTTTACCGCGGTCTCCCATTGAAATCAATGGGACAGAGCGGTAATACCGCCCGCAAACCGCGGCAATAGCCCCGGTTTGCGGGCGGTATTAACCCTTTTTCGGCCGCTAGCGGGGGTTAAATTTACCCTGCTAACGGCCGCATACCGCGGTAAGAACAACGGTATAGCAGCGCTGAAAATCGCGCTGCTATACCGCCACCGCTCCTGCCCGCCCCAGTGTGAAAGGGGCCTAAGAGTTACCAAGTCTAAATTTACCAAGTTATCATTCAAGTATTGAAATATGGTATTTTGTAATAAGAGCTTGTGTAGAAATGTGATTATCATCTGTATCATCATGTATCTTTGATATTTAAAAAGTATATCAATATTCGTATTATCACCAAATATAGAGCAGACCCGATCCTCCTCCTCTCGGGCCCCTGGCTGGAGCTCCTGGCCCCTCCCTTCTGTTGAATGCCCCCACAGCAAGCAGCTTGCTATGGGGGCACCCGAGCCGAGCTCCGTGTATCCGTGCTGCCGTTCGGCCCGGCCCCCTCTCTCCTGCTTGGCTAACTAAGTTTGATTGACAGCAGCGGGAGCCAATGGCGCCGCTGCTATGTCTCAGCCAATCAGGAGATAGAGTTTCAGATGGCTGATGCATTCATGGACATTGCTGGATAGAGAAGGGGCTCGCAAAGACTGCATTAAGATAAAAAGCCTTCTGACTTTACAACCCCTTTAAGTGGCCCTCGCTCTTCAAAAGGTTGAGCACCCCTGCTTTAAGAGCTCACTGCATGTTAACTCCCAGGCTACCCCACATACATAACATTCAATATTTTATTGTCAAGCAATACAGGAAACCTAATTACAAAATCTGGGGACTGTCACTGCTGACTTTGTTTTAGTTATCCAAAGGCTTCAAAAGTTACTAACCCAATACAATTATGCAAATCAGACTTTCTGACTCTGCTCTGACTTAACTTGCAGAATGTTTGTTCTAGGTTAGTGACACAGACTATTCTGCAGCCAATGACAGCTAGTTCGCTAGTATTTTATTTTTTATGGCAGCCTCCATACCTCTTTCAGTAAAGGCAGGTAAGATACGATCTAAGATATTTTTTTTTAAAAAAGGCCAATATAGCCCTACGACAAGTTCCCACAGTTCTTACCCGTGCACTCTGTTTGCTGGGCTTCTTCTCCTCGTCAGGAAGTGGTGGCATGGGATACGGGTATTTCCTGCTAGAGGCAATGGAACCAGTAGATGATGACGGAGACTTGGCAGGAGACAATGTTCTGTAAAAACAAACACACAAAAAAACATGACATAGTTGGTTGGTAGTAAACTGCAACCCGCCCAGGGTCAGTTATAAATGATGGTGCACAGGAACACGGCAAGGTTTTGGAACCCTAGATGCTGCCAGTTCCAACCTGGGCAGATGTCATCGCTACTGATGTTACAATGGTCTTGAAACATTGTTTGTAAAGAACACTTGCTTTCCATGTTTTATGTCCAGCTGGAAATAACAGCATAGATGTTAAAAACATAATGAGTTGTTCTGGGTCAATCTGCTGGGAAGATTTACCCTTCCTTCCAGTTCTGGTAACAGTGGGACAGGAAATAGAAAACAATTACCAGTTCCTCCAGGGCAGCACACACATAAGCCATGAAGATGTACCAGAAAAAAAGTGATAGGAGGTAATAAAACAGGTCTAAAAGTTCTTTACAGTACACACCCTCTAAAATATTTTTTTTGGTGGGTCATTTACTATTGCACTGACCACATGCACGATACGGTCCACCCTAAGGACATTGTCTTCAGGGGGTCCTCTTTTTGTTTAATTTCACAATACATTTAATAACCTGTTTGGGTCCCCTCAATCCTTAAAACTGAGTCTATACTGATGAAGCTACCCACTCAGAGGAAAAGAACTTTTATGCGAATTGTTTCTTTGTAATCTTTTACAACATGTTAATAAAAATATATTCAACCATAAAAGTTCTTAACAGGACTTCAGTATTAGATACCAGCTGGAAAAAAAAAATCCTGTATGATCCTCACTATATAAAATGATGAACTATAGGGTGCGATATATTAACAGTGTAATCCTGAATATCGTATCATTTCACCATGCATTTTTTGTTTGCAGACAATGTGAAACACATTCATTGTAGTTGTGAATGTTTTTAAAGCATATGTCCTCCTTTGTGCCTGCCGAATAATGTCCTTAGTCTGCAATGACAGAGAAGACATTACTGAACTGACTGCAGCCTGTAGGGTTCCACCTCTACCAATCAGATTAAAAGTTAATTATATGGAAAATACTTGGATGTGATTTGTGGCCGTGATGAAATACGCACAGTTCTTACCACTGATCCCAGACTCATATCAATGTATGTAAACCATGGGTTTTGCCACAAGTTCTACTACAGCAAGCCTTTTTTTTAGGGCCTGTGTCAATAGACTTTGGGCTTGCGTGGATGACATCAGTTTTACACCAGGTTGAGATCCTTCTGAGACCATTCAGAATTCTGGTAATCAATGCATTTGACCCTCCTTATGACCTGTGTTTGAATTGCGCCATTCCCCTAAATTGCAAGGGTTTAATGTTTGTTAGGTCTAGGGGTAGAAGATTACACTGTAATACCTACCTTATTTCTAGCTCTGGTTGGCTTCTGATGCTCCAGATTGTCATCCTCACATACAATGCAGAACTATTGGTCTTGCATTGTACGTGATGACATCACAGTACAACCGCTGGTTGAAGTGTCAAAGAGAAGAGGCTTCAGGGGACCAGTCACACAGAAGCCTGCCAGAGTGAGGAATAGGGCGAGTACAGTTTATTCCTCTACCCCTAGTCCTAAGAAGTATTTAATCTTTTCAGTGTTTGTAGGATGGCTCCAGTTCAGGGGTATTTTTTGTTCCGGTGCCCAGACTGGGGATTTCAATCATTCCATTACATAAATCTGTACACAGTCTGAGTGTTTGAATCTGATTGGATGTTATGAAGCATTACAGACTGCCTTCCTTCAGACACGTGGACAGAATTGAGTAACAGGATCAGGATTAATAACATAAACTCTAAATTCAGTGAATTTATTCAGTCGATTTAATTTGTACATTCCTGCTCTCTGATTCATATTTACTTTAAAAGGCTGCAAAGGTGGACTTATCCTTGAAGATTGTATACATTTCAAATGATCAAAGCAGAGCAATAAGCAAAATGTGTGTGATGCATTTCACCCATGCTTCTTGGCTGTCATCAGAGCAACACAGTGCATTTCTATGTGAGAGAACATGCAGAGAATGCAAAATGATATTCCAACTGCTGGCATTCCACATGTACAGTATGTGTTTAAAGTGCACCTGTCGCTTCGGCACAGGTAAGCATTTCGAGGCTAAACCAATTCTCACATAATTACAGGCTCACCATTTCACTAATAACTACTGACATCATCCGGATTGTGTGTGACCACTACAGAAAAGGGAAGGCATGTCTGTAGCAACCAATCAAGATACCTTGGATAGAGTGGGGAAACACTGCCCCAATGTCTGCGGACACTGCCTCCAGGAAAATCTAACAGGTGCAGCTAAATCTAACACATTTTTTATTTTATTTTAATGAGTTAATTCTACAACCTCCACTAGAAGTTTATTGCGGTGTCCCATTGGAGATTTCCCCTCAATTCCTGTCCAAGTGACAACATTGTCACCCAGGCAGGAAGTTAAGAGGAAATTTCCTCAATAGAGACAAGGACAGAAATAAAAACTTCTAACTGACTTGCTCTACTTAAAGGGGAGCTAAAGTTACCTTTCCTTCAATGGTCAGCATCTCTCCCTGGCATCTTCTCCTGGGTGTCAGTGTTCGGCCATCTTCATTGGCCAGCGCAAGATGACATCACTCTTGCGTATGCACAGGAGTCAATCATCTTGTCATGTACGCGGAAATGCAGCTCAGTTGACAAGCTGGAGAAGGTAGTGAGCAGGCAGGTAGGTGTATTTTATTGCAGAAGAGACACTGTATGTCTCTTCTGTAATAAAGAACTTGCCTGCTCACAGCTTGTGACAGCAGAACTTTAGTTCCGCTTCAAAACTAAAAACATATTTCTGCGTGGAATGATACTTTAATTTTTATTTTCTTGCTTTAGACCAGGGGTCTCCAAACTTTTTAAACAAAGGGCCACTTTACTGTCCTTCAGACTTTAGGGGGGCTGGACTGTGTTCAGTGGGAGTATAAAACATTATAGCGCCCGTGGTCAGCAGGAAGAGGAATTGTGCCCCATAATGGGTATTAGTGATAGGAATAATGCCCCATCTTTGGTGTCAGTGAGAGGAATAGTGTCCCTTCGTTGGTGTCAGTGAAGGAATAGCGCCCCATCGTCCGTATCAGTTAGAGGAATAGCGCTTTATATCTGTGAGAGGTATTCCCAAGGGCCAGATAAGGAAATTCAAAGGGTTGCATCTGGCCTGTGGGCCGCAGTTTTGGGGACCACTGCTCTAGACCAGTGGTTCTCAACCCTGTCCTCAAGTACCCCCAACAGGCCATGTTTTGGGAATTTCTCTTAGATAAAATAGCTGTCCAAAACACCAAGCCATTGACTCTGATTTAAAGCACCTGTGCAAGATAAAGGGAAACCTACAAACATGGCCTGTTGGGGGTACTTGAGGACAGGGTTGAGAACCATTGCTCTAGACAAACAGTCTAGTCAGTCTTGTCAACTCATCTTAAATGCAGGGAGTCACCCTTGTTTTTACCTCTCTCATCTTGCAGGATTTACAAATGTCCCTTGATTCCTCTGACTCACCAGACACTGAAACCTGCTCACTTCTCAATGACCTGGATTTTGTAAGAGAGTCCTGATACGATCATACGTGTAAAAGGAGGTTAATGTTCCTAAAAAGGGTTTGCAACATTTACATAAAAACCCTGCTTTTAAAAGCCAAATACGGCAAATTCCAAAGTATGATAATAACAAATTACTGAGAATTGCACCCAGGGGAGATGTAAACCCAAAGTGTCACTAAGGTTGTAGACCTGTAAAATGACCACAGTGTTGGACTCCCTTCCTACCCCCCGGTAATATCTGGCTTAGCCACTTCTAACAGTTCCACAGTTTGGGTTTTATGTATGCATACCCAGTGCATATTACCACTTCTCAAGGCCTAGAAGAGATTCTTGCCATCTGTTTTTATTGAGAAGTGCACTTTACAACTGTGTACGTCACACCCCCTTTAATGGTTTAGCCTTATCACCCTATTGTTTTCCCAAGTTGACATCTCTGAAACAGTAGATAGAATCTGATTGGCTGCTATGAACAACACCGACCCTTTCTTCTTGGCCCATCCAAGAGAAAAAATAGGAATAGGTTTGAGGAACATTGTTTCCTAATTTGCTGCATTTTGGTAATCTCTGTGCCTCTGTGATGTCACCAGTTCTAGCAAACGGACAGGCTAATCCTGGATTTAGCACACAAAATGGCCGCCTTAACTGTGGTTAAGCAAAGAACACACCTAAACCTCACAGAATCCTAAATAAATAAACTGTGCAAAGTGTGTGCTAACACTGTCTGTCTCGCTTCTCTAAAGAAAAAAAGATGGCATCCTCTTCAAAACACAAACATCTTACCCTGACTGTCCATGGCAGCTTTGTTAAAAAGTAAACTTTGATGGAATATTTTGCATCCCTTTCATCAGAAACATGACATAAAAGCAAGCTATGTTATGTTACTATTATGTTGTTGTTAAATTTACGCAAGCTTATTTGCAAGGTCATGAAAAATACAGGTTTACTCACGACAGTATTACATAGTTGTTAAATAGGAGTAGTTTCACTGTCTTTGTTATGGAATTTTATTTATTCTTACAATTTTATTTGTTAATCCACCAATGTCTTTTATGGTTCATTATAAAATAGTGCATCTTTTATAATAAGATTTTATTCATTTTTATTCATATTTACATAAGGACACAAAGCTTATCTTTTTTTTTGTTTTATTGTTTCATTTCTTTTTTTTTTTTTTAGCCTCGATGAAGAGGGAGTGATGTTGCTTTTGAAACGCGTTGGTTATCTTTTATGGTTAAATTGTAATCTATTAAAATCTTGTTGGACTCTTTCACCTTATGGTTTGGCACCCAGTATCCAGTATAATTTTGTTGGGCTAAGTCATTTTTAGGGAATTTGGTAATGATAACAAGAAGAGTAGTAAAATAGATCCCCCACAGCCAGCAGCAATAGACCCCCCCCAGCAACAATAGATGTGCCCAGAAAGAATAAATCCCCCCCAGCAACAACGGACTACCACAACAAAACACCACCCCAGCAGCAAAAGATTTCACAGCAGCCAGCATCAATAGACTCTCCAGCAGCTAGTAACAATAGACCCCCTCCTTCAACAATAGATCCCTTCCATTAACAATTGACCCCCAAACAACAATAGATCCACCACCAGCAACAATAGATCTCCCCAGCAATAACAGATCGCCATGTAAAAATTAATCCCCTCCAGCAACGATAGATCACCCAGCAGACAGCATTAATAGACTCTCCAGCACCCTTACCATTATATACATTCAGTGCTGGAGGTGCCGGAACTGCGTTCCCCCACGTTCCCCCACGTAGCCCTGGTTATTACCTTTTCTATCTCTTGACCCTCCATCTTAGATTGTAAGCTCTAACAAACAGGGCCCTCCAATTTCTCCTGTACTGAATTGTATTGCAACTGTACTGTCTGCCCTCATGTTTTAAAGCCCTGCACAAACTGTTGGCGCTATATAAATCCTGTATAATAATAATAAGGTTGTGGTGCATTTCGCTGCTGGACGGTGACATCCAGTGCACTGTGGGAAAAATGTAGACATGCTGCATTTTTCCGCTTATCACCACACCACACATTACACCAGCATTGTGGTGTGAATGGACAAATACTGTAGAAAACAATTGTTTTCTATGTGTCCTATCAGTGACCTGCATTTATCCAGTGTGGAAACACAGTTCGCTGCACTAAGCTGAGAATGTAGCTTATTTGTTTATCTTTTGGTTGAACTTGGTGGGCAACTGTCTTTTTTTAACACAACTATGCAGCTATTTGCAACCATATAGTGGAAGAAGAGTGTATGGCTGTACAGTGAAGAAAGGGCAGTAGTCCTAGAGTCTTAGGCCACTTTCACGTAGTTTGCTCGCAGCGTGGATGAAGTGCAGTGTACCTGCGGTTTTCATGCAGATTACCGACAGTTTCCCACAGATTCTCTATGATCTTCCAATGCCTTTGGCATGTTTTTAAAACACGCACCAAAGATGCACCATGCAGAATTTTGGTGCGCATTCAGAAAACGCACCAAAAAGGTGGGAGAAATTAGAGAAAATTTATGGTAAACCGCAGATTAACTGTGCTGCATCTGTGCTGTGGCCAAACGCAGAGAGCAAGGTGTGAAAGTGTCCTTAGATAGATCTTCTATTAACAAACTCAAGCTGAAATTTTAGACTAGTGTTCTCTAATTGGCACTCATGCCACAGCAGTGACCTCCTGCATTCACTAAGCAGCAGGGTAGCCACTCAGCACAAGATCTAGAAGCTAGCAGCAATCACTGGAGTAGCAGTGGCTAATACAGAGATTTCCAGGTACTTGTAAATGCAACGTGCTTAATTAGAATCTATTGGCGCTATATAAATCCTGTATAATAATAATAATGTGAGTTGCAGCACAACTGCTTTTGGGCCTAGAGGTCTGGTCTACAACTGTTGCTATAACTGCTTAAAACGTGTTATCTGGAGTTCAGCTTTAAAAGAGACACTTCACCGGATTAACAGTACAGCAGTGGGCCAAAGATTCTGGAGTGTACTGGTTGTGCCACATCCCATACCATCCACAGGCAGCTGGATTGAAAGATACAACGGGCTATTGAAGGACCAGATACGCAAACTTACACCCACACATACACTAAGGGGGTGGGATCGGGTCCTCACACAGGCAGTCATGCTGTTAAATTCTAGGCCAATAGCCAAAAGCACACCATATGAGAGGATGGTAGGGGCTGAGGCACAGATTCCACAGCTGGAGTGCAGAGTTCAGTATTTATGTAAGGTTCCTGAAAGAACAGGGTTTAACAGATACCATGTTACTGCTTCCCATGACATAGAAACCAAGAGTGACGTATCTGAAGCTGAAGCCTATCTAGGAATGAGAGGGAATCTGGCAGGAAGGTTTGAAGTTATATTTGCATTGGCAGATGAGCTTCAAGACAGTGGCTGGGACTCTGACTGGTTAGTGGATACTTCTCAGCAAGAGTGGAAAGTGAGGCTACATAACATCAAACCTTCCAAAATAAACAGCAGTGATCTTCTGGGAAATATCAGTATATTTCCTCTTCTCCCTATTGATGTTCTTTGGGAGGGTCAGAGGTGCATACAGGCAGGTGGCAAAGTATTGGTCAGATATCCAGGCAAGAAGCCATTTAGAGGAGAGATTGGAGCTGAAGGCCAGGATCTACTGTTTATGTATTGTTAGAAGGAACAGATAATCCGCTTTGTTTTCCACTCCACAGGTTGTCTCCGTTTTGATCCATAGGAAGACCAGAGAAAAGTGGTTACATGATGGAAAGAATGACGGAAGATCGCAAGAGCTGTGGAGAACAAGGCCTTTGATGTATTCCAAGCTTGGACTTGTTTCTAAAGAACTTTAGAATGGACTTTCTAATGAACTTTTATCCAAAGACTGAAACACCTTCCCAGTGACAGAAATATGGGAGGGGTTGCATTTAAGGAAAATTCATGTGTATATTGAGTTTTTAGTAATGAAGAGATTTTCTGTGTGTGGTCTGAGAGAGAAAAAATAAAAAATCATAGGGCGGAATGTATTGCGTTTGTTAAAAATATGATTTTTATTATTATTATTAATCAGACATAGGATACATGGGACAATTTTACAATAGTGAGTTGGTCAGATTACTGTCAGTATTTTGATTTGAGTAGATTTCTCAAATCAAATGCTTTTTTTTTTACAATGGGATTAGACACCATTGTTGTATTTGGAACATTACCTGTTTGATGTTTCTTTCAGCTCTCAAACTGAAAAGAATTACAGTTTAGATTACAGGTTTCGTTTTGAGTAGACAATAGGTTAGATACCATTGTTGTATCCAATATGCTAATGTCTCTATAGCCACACTAAACAAGTAAACATTACCTGTGTGAGATTTCTTTCAGCTCTCAAACTGAAAGAAATCACAGTTTAGATTACAGGTTTGTTTTGAGTAGACAATAGGTAGATAGCATTGTTGTATTCAATGCTATTGTTGAAATACAGCTACAGTTTTGATAACAATGGTAAACAGCCTGACACACATAAAAGCAGTAAGCTAGGAAGGACACACACACACACCATGTTGCTGTAAGAGAGGAGAAGCCACTCATCATAAGAAGAAGATGCCTGGTCACCAAACAATGGAGATCATGAACATAGCGTAATCAAAGTTAAGTAACCTTTAAATGTAATGTATTTGTACTGTAATAGACCATAGGCTGTTCTATTTTCTATGCATTTTGCTTGTTATAGAAATCTGTCAGTCTTGTAGTATATTCCTAATATTGTAATAGTTTTGTATGTACAGCATCTTGTATAGTAAAAGCACATTTACACACTGCAGAAGTCTCAGCTTCCTTGTTATACCACAGAGTAACCTTGCTAGATAAACGTAAAGCACAACAGGCTGTGCTTCCCCTTAAATTTGTTCGTCAAGTGCATCTAAATCTGCTAATACATTTAACACTACCCTCTCCCCAGATTGCCAATGCTGCTGTCCAAGGATGTCTGCATTGCTCCTCCATCGAAAGTGGAGACAACCTAAAATAGGAAATGTGTTACCGATCAGATCACCAGGTGAAAATAAAGGGAAAGGAAGCCTTAAAAAAAAAACGACAAAAAAAAACAGCCACCACATTTATGGTTTGGTAATCTGCAATATATTACATTTTGTTCTTGGGTTTAATACTGCTTTAAAGCACAAAGTTTGTCTGTTAAAAGGAGAATGCAAAGAGTACGAATAATGTGCTAAGTGCAGTAACTCAGTAACCAATGAGATTTTATTTCTTAAAAAATAAGTGTTTATACTAACAATACAATACCTGTTCTGTTGCTCCTCATATCAAGTGATCTAATGGTGGAAGACCTAATCATCATTTCTAGGCAGAACATGCTGTAAATGGTGCCTACAATAAAATACTAAAGGGAATGTGCTGAAGGTACAGGGAGGGAGAATAGTATCATGTGAAAGTAGATATCCCTAGAATCACTTTATAGGCACCCTGATCATTCCTGCCAGCCATTTGTGAGAAGCATAGTGACTGCCCACATCTAAAGGGATTCCAAACATACTTTTTCAAGAACTACAAATGCAGAGAGTCCTGAGTCTCTAGATCCTTAAAAAATTCATCTTGAATTTTGGCTTCTTTAAGCAAGGATCCTTGGTGGTCCCAGAAAGGATGTCAATGGATAGCAAGAGTATTGTAAATGTGGGAGGTTATATTTGAAATGCCTACAAATATTAACCAAGCTAAGACATTTCATAAATAAACCTTTTTTCTCTTTTCATCCATGGACGGACAGAGCTCCTTAAATCTTGACATGTGGGTTATGTTCCTGTTCATAGGAGAGGACTAGGAAGAACATGTTCGTTATCTTAAAACATGCAACTTTAACAGAGTTGAACAGCCCCGCCCAGGGGGTGGTCCCTCCGTACATAGCCCTCCACCCTGAAGTCAGCAGCCTCAGTTTTTTTCTGCCTAGCAGAGAAGGACGTGGCTCCCTTTGGGCCCAGAGTCCTGAAGAATTTTTTATTTTATTTTTATTTTTTTGTGATATCTTCTATCAACTGCTGGCTGGGCGTTAGGCTGGATATTATATATTATAGATCCTTGTAGTCTTCCCAGTTCCGGCCATCGAGCGTGCCAGTCCTTAGCTTCGCGCTGGTTCTGCCACGACGTACCCCATGGCTGCAGGGGTGGCCGGTGAGCATATGCTCCGGGGTCCACATATGACTGGGCTGCTTGTTGTCTCACTCACAGTGGACCGGGCCGACAGCTACTTCGTACCATCAGTTGTGGGTCTGTCAGGGACGCGCCAGCATGTCCTCACAAGGACGGGTAAGTACGGTTCCTCCTGTCTCGGCAGGATAGAACAGCTGGGCATTCCCAGGATTAAGGGGTTCTCCTGTCCTCCCTTTCCCTGCTCTCTGTCGCCCTTTCCCCTCCTGCCCTAGGGCCCGCTGCGACCGGGGTGTACCTGTAGGGGGGGGCTCCGAGTCCCTGTGTGGGGACCGTGGGGCGCCAGGTCCACTTTCTGTGAGGGGCGTCTGTCTCCTGGGAAGTCTCTGCAGGCCTTCTCGTCCACATCCCGGGGCTCGGGCGCCATTTTTTGCGGCGCTGACGCCATTTTTAGTGTGTTTTTTTCTATGTTAAAATTTCCATTGGCGCCCATTTTGCCGTGGCCGCGCTGTGGTGCAGGTCGGTATTGCAGGCGGCCATTTTCTTGTGGTCCGCACCCTTTTTATCTGAGGAGTCTGGCGGCCATTTTGGAGTGGGTTTGGCTTCTGGGACTGGCTTTCTGAACGGCGCACGGTTCATTCTCCTCACAGTTTTTCCATCACACACGCACTGTGTATACAAGGCAGGCAGCGGTGCCGAGCGGTCTCCCTCTTGGTGGTGAGTCCCCTGGGTTACCCCCCCCGGTCAGTGCAGCTTGGAGGGTGAATTCTTAAGTGTTTTTCACTTGGTCCCGTCCCTGAGGGCTGTCAGTGGGTGTTTATGGAGTCAGTATGTGACCTTTCTTCCCCTACATTGCCAGAGGCAGCTAATGGCACCCCTGCACCAGCGGTTTCCATAGATACGTTGAGACAGTCCTGGAATCATTTGTTGCCAGGGTAGAAACGGCGTGCGGGCGTAAGGGGGGTAAAAAAGCACCCCTCCCCCCGCCATCTTCTGGGGAATGCTAGTCAGGGCACGTATGAGTGCACTTCTGATGCTGTGCGGGACACTCTCCAGCTGGTAGATGCAGCTGGGACTTCCGCAGAGTAGTCTGTCTCCTTTGGGTCACACAAATCTGACCACTTTGTGACAGTTTTTCCTTATGTTACTTTCTTTGATAAGTTCATAGATAAGGAATGGGAAGGGCCGCAGAGGTCCTTTGTAGTCCCCCAGCGCATGGCAGTCCGTTATCCTCCAGGACCCTACTAATAGGAGGTTCGAATCGGTGTCCGGCTCCAGGTTCACCATGCTGGGGTCAGTGTTGCGACCTATATTGGCTGCGACTTTGGTGTCTCAGACATTCACTGAATGGAGGGCAGCACAGTGGTGTAGTGGTTATCTCCCTCACCTGGCAGCAAGGGGGTCACTGGTTCGACCCGGACCCCATAACCATCTGCCTGGAGTTTGCATGTTCTCCAGGTGTCTGCGTGGGTTTCCTCCCACACTCCAAGACATGCGCACCTTCGGCGCCACAGTAACAACATATACACTAATACATGTGTGTATGTAAAATGATTTCCAGAGCCTCTGTATCTGCGGTGGTACTGCGCCGCCAGATTGGCTGGAATGCTGGTCCGCTGACCAAGCATCCAAGTGAGCTCTGGTAGATTGCCTTTCAGAGGTTTTTTGGTACCTCGCTGGACGACATTATTAAGGATGTCACTGGAGGTAAGAGCATACTTCTCCCGCAGTCCTCTGAGGGGAAAGAGACGGGCTGTTGGCCGGGGCCCTCCTATTCCGCGCAGAAGCGGTATTTTCATCAGTCAGGGTCAGCCGGCAGATCCTCCCAGACTGACAAGGCTCCAGCTGGGGGACAGAAGCGTCCCTGGGTGCGTACGCCGAACAAGCCGGCTAACATACCTGCTACTGCATGAAATTTTTCCCCCGCCCGACTCAAGGGTGGGGGCCAGCTTAGCGAGTTTGCAGCTCAGTGGACCTTCCTGCTCTCTGACCAGTGGGTCTGCGAGGTGGTCACTTAGGGGTACAAGATAGAGTTTCTTCTTGCCCACCATACAGATCTTTCCCTCAAATCTTCCTCACCTTCCGGCTCGTCGGTCTGCTTTGATAGGAGCAGTACAAGACTTGCTCTGGAGTAATTTTACCTGTGCCCTTGATGGAAAGGTTTCAGGGATTCTATTCGAATCTGTTGGTAGTCCCACAGAAGGACGATGTCCGTCCAATCTTGGACCTCAGGGCCCTCAATACCTTGTGAGGGTGCGAAGTTCAGGATGAAATCCATTCGTTCAGAGGTTGCTGCGCTCCATCCGGGGGATTTTCTGGCGTCCCTGGACATCAAGGACGCATACTTGCATGTCCCCATTTGCAATAGCCATCAAAGGTTTCTGCGCTTTGTGATTTGGCATAGCGTTGGCACCAAGAGTTTTTAACAAGGTGCTCGCCCCGATCTGGCTTTGCTGAGACAGCGGGGCATTGCTATTGTGGGCTACTTGGACGATCATCTTCTGAGAGCTGCTTCTGGCTCAGAATTTGAGAAGGACAGGTCTATAGCCAGTCAGAACCTCCGGGACATTGGTTGGGTACTGAGCATACAGAAGTCGGTGTTGGTACTCAGCGTCTGGAGTACCTAGGCTTGATCCTGGACTCCTCAGAGGCGAAGGTCTTCCTTCCTTTGGAGCAGTTGCAGACGCTCCAGTCGGCGGTGAAATTGTTAGCATCCCGCAAATGGTTGTCTCTCTGTCCCATGGAAAGGAAGGAACGACCTCCCGGACTGAAGAGCCGGGGATCTTAGCCGCCCTCAAAGGGAAGCCTTGACCAGGTGACTTACCAGAATCTAGAGACAATGGAGATCTGTTCCAATTGGACGTTCCTCTTCCTGGACGGACGCCAACCTCACGGTTTGGGGGGGGGGGGAGTCTGGACTCCGGACGACTCTCGCCTGCCGATCAATGTCCTCGAACTTCGAGAGATCAGACTGTGCCTCTCCAAGTGGTCACAGAGACTTCAAGGGCGTCCGGTCAGAATCCGGTCGGACAACGCCACAGTGGTGGCTTCTGTCAACCAATCAGGGAGGAACAAGGAGCTCGGCTGCAGCGTCTGTAGTCGCTCACATCCTAAGATGGCCAGAAAGGAGCTTAGAAAACTGGCAGGCGGACTATCTGAGTCGCCAGATGCTGGACCAAGGGGAATGGTCGTTACACCCGGAGGCGTTTCAATGACTGTCGGAAATGGGGCACACCAGTTGTGGCTCTCCTGGTCTCTCGACTCAATCGCAAGGTGTCGTGGTTTGTGGCCAGGTCCAGGGATCCCTGGGCAGACGCGTCGGACAGGTTGGTGGCTCCATGCGGTCAGTATCGGCTAATTTATGCCTTTCCCAAATGAAATTGCTTCCTCATCTGCTCCGCAGAGTGGAGGCCGAGGGGATTCGGGTGATTCTAATCGCCCCAGACTGGCCCCGGCGTCCTTGGTAGGCCGACCTCTTGAGACTGGTAGCTGACGCTCCCTGGCGGCTGTCAATGCGGGAGGACCTTCTGTCTCAAGGTCTAATACTTCATCCTGTTTTGCAGTCGCTGGCTTTAACGGCATGGCTATTGAAAGCCGGGTACTAAGGGACCGTGGTCTGTCAGATTTGGTAATCTCCTCCATGTTGAGGGCCCGGAAATCCTCTTCCTGGACGTTCTACTATCACACTTGGAAGGCCTACATCTCTATGCGTGAAGAGATGGATTGGCGCCCGCGGGCATATTCGGTTTCTTGGATCCTGCTCTTCTTACAGCGCGGAGTGGATGAAACCTACCTTAAGCACTATTAAGGGGCAGATTTCAGTCTTGGCTGTCTTCTTCCAACGGCCCCTGGAGGCTCACTCACTGATCAGTATATTTGTGCAGGGGGTCCGACACGTGGTTCCCCCGATTAGACCACCGCTTTCTCCGTGGACTTGACTCTAGTGCTCTCGGTACTTCAGGAACCTCCCTTTGAGAACTTCAGGGAGATTCCACTCTTAACGCTTTCTCAGAAAGTTGCCTTTCTAGTTGGGTTTCTGAATTGGCGGCCTTGTCTTGCAAGTCACCTTACTTGGTCCTCCATGAGGATAAAGCGGAGCTATGCCCGCAACGCTCATTCCTTCCTAAGGTAGTTTTGGCTTTTCACCTAAACGAGGACATTGTGCTTCCATCCTTGTGTCCTCGGCTGTCGCATCCCAAGGTGGCTGCGCTACATACCTTGGATGTGGTACGTGCCCTATGGGTGTACCTGTCTGCTACTGCTCCGTTCCGGAGTTCTAACTCACTGTTTGTGTCGGTGTCTGGTCCACAGAAGGGCCTGGCGGTCTCGTCGGCCACCATTTCTAGGTGGTTCAGGCAGACCGCCATCCAGGCCTATGCCCTTAAGGGGCGGGCGCCTCCCTTTCCTGTCACGGTGCTTTCGACCAGGGCAATTGGTGCCTCCTGGGATTTCCAACATCAGGCATCTGTCTCACAGGTGTGCAAGGCAGTGACCTGGTCGTCTGTTCACACTTTCTCAAAGTTTTACAAGGTTGATGTGAGTGCATCTTCGGATGCTTCCTTTGGCCGCAAGGTTTTGCAGGCGGCTGTTTGAGGTTGCAACTCCTCCGTTGAGGAGCTCTGTTTGTTTGGGGTGAAGTTACTGTAAGTCTTCTTTTGAATGCTGTTCCCACCACTCATTTTTTCTGACACTGCTTTGGGACGTCCCATATGTCAAGATTTAAGGAGCTGTGTCCGTCCATGGACGAAAAGAGAAAAATAGGATTTTTTTGTACTCACCGTAAAATCCTTTTCTCTGTCGTCCATGGACTGACACAGCACCCACCCTTCCTTTTTTAGTTTGTACTGCTTTTCTAAGAACTGAGGCTGCTGACTGCAAGGTGGAGGGTTATGTACGGAGGGACCGCCCCCTGGGCGGGGCTGTTCAACTCTGTTAAAGTTACAAGTTTTAAGATAACTAACATGTTCTGCCTAGTCCTCTCCTATGAACAGGAACATAACCCACATGTCAAGATTTAAGGAGCTGTGGACAAGAAAAGGATTTTACGGTGAGTACAAAAAATCCTATTATTTACCCGGTGTGTTCACAGTAAACAAACTCCATACACAAGGTCAGTTTAGTGGCTTTCAATAAACTGTCAACTAAAATTGTTTCCAAGTTTGCATTGACTAAATTAGGCTTTCCTGACGGCTCCATGTCAGCACAGCTGAGTGAGGCCCTGCCCACCCCCACGTGATCAGGACTTAACTATACATTTTTCACTCACCTCTGCCTCAGCGTTCTTCTCCTTTCCTCCTACGTGCAGGACGTGGGTGTGCTCCTCTACCTGGTTGATCTAAAGGGCTGTCTGTCCATACGTGTGGATGAAGCTGGACGAAGCCCCTGGTGTCTCGTCGAAATGACCATAATCCAGGGAGCCCCGCTGCTGGTCCTCGGGGTGGCTTTATCATGGCTAACAGCCATGTCTGGGGTCCGCACGGTCCAAACAAGATGGACAGCGGTCGTGGCAAAGTGCTCCCCTATGCACGCGCATCCGCGCTGTGCCAGTGTCAATGGTCAGATGTCGGAGGTTGGGTGAGCTAAATGCTTTGTATCCAGTGTATGCTGCATTACTGGACAGGGAGTACTCTGCATAACAGATACACAAAGTAACACTTTGTCTGTTCACACATGGCTATATTCTGTTGGTGGCTTCTCATGTTTGCTTACTGTCGTGCCATTATGCCAAATCCCCTCCAAAGACCAGCATTTCCAAAAGAAGGTAGAGGAGTCACCTGTGATGCCTTTGGATTTTTTAAAAAAAGAAGAGTATGGAAAAGCATGTCTATGATGTCTACAATTCCCTTGGTTTGTGTACACTGCAGGAGATGATTGTAATTTTGTTACAAATTCCTACCTTTTTGTTGCTGCTCTGAACAAACATTGCATCATGTCCCGATTCCTCCAGGACTAGGTTTTAGCTAATTTACCTCCATCTGGTTGATCAGAGCTGTAGATGGAAGCTTCTGTCTCCCTCTAGCTGTGGTTAACCCCTGTGGGTTTGTTACTAAGCAATCTATTTACTGCATTTAACCTTTTTTTCCCTTGTCCAGGGTCGCACTGGGTTGCAGGAATGAGGCTGTGAAATTCTGTTTTTTGCTGGTCAGTCTCGATTCTGGTTGTGATTTTCAGAGACATCTGTGCAGGTCTCTGTGCGGATGTCAATATGGGTCGCGGCCCGGAATCGCAAAGGTAGTGCGAAACTGCCTTTTTGAGGTTGGTGCGGCGCCGCAGATGCAACGTTACACCGATTAGGGAGGTGCAATTGTCGCCTGTTTTGACATGTGATTTGACTAGTCGGGTTGCATGTCAAAAAACACACCAGTGTGATCCGGGGCTATGGGTTGGTTTGCTGAATGGTGCGCAAAACCTGTGGAGAGGTTATCTATTAGTGTTTACCAATCTCAGAGCGAACATGCTTCAGACTCTTCAATAAGAAGACATGGATGAACATGAAGGCGCAGCCTCATAGCTTTCCCAAGCAAACATCCCTCCTCAGGCTCTATAAGAGGAATACATGGATGGGCATGACAGTATGTATCCCACTGGCTTAAACAGCCAGGGATGAGGGTGACACCTAAAAGGTTTCACATCCAATAAACACATTGCCAATACACTCTAAAGGGGTGTTTTCGGCTCACCCTGTGAAAGGATTATCTGCTCTGGCAATGAGAAGCTGCCTATCCATACCAGGTGAAGCTGCCCATTTTCCAAATTTCTGGATAGGCATGACAGTATGGATCCCACTGGCTTAAACAGCCAGGGATGAGGGTGACACCTAAAAGGTTTCACATCCAATAAACACATTGCCAATACACTCTAAAGGGGTGTTTTCGGCTCACCCTGTGAAAGGGTTATCTGCTCTGACAATAAGAAGCTGCCTATCCATACCAGGTGAAGCAGCCCATTTTCCAAACTTCCGGATGGACATGAGTGCATACATTCTACTTCGTTCAAGCAACCAAGGATAAGGATGACGACACCTAACAAGTGTTGCATTCAGTAAACAGGTGGTCAATACACTCTAAAAGAGTGTTTTCCACTCACCCTGTGAAGTCTCCAAGCCTTCCCAAGCAAACAATCTGCTTCAGATGCTTCCAAAGAGAAACAGACGAATATGACTGCAGGGATGTTGCCTAGGTCAAGCAACCTAGGATAAAGATGATGATGACACCTAACCAGTTGTCACAATTAAGCAGATGGTCAAGACGCTCTAAAGGAATGACTAGATTCGTCTCGTGCGGGGACCGTCTGTTTGGCAATGTACAGCCTTCTTTCAGGGCCTGCTCAGGCCAATCAATTCTCTCCAGTCTCTCCTAAATCGGAAAAAGAGGACGACTTGTATCCAGATGGGTAAGGTTGGTCAAATGCCTGTGTATAGAGGTGAAGCTTTGGAAGTATTTTAAGTACTTCCAGAAGACAGCTGGATGTGGAATGGATCAATTGCTTGTTCGTCAAGATTGGAGGATAACGTCACAGCAGGATATCAAAGTTATGCCCTTTTGAATGAATAAAGGTCCAGGGGTTGGGATCACCCCTCTGGTCAGTATGTGTCCCTTGTGGGAGTGGCCATTTACATAACCTTACCATCAGAAGGTGTGACCCTCAAGGACAAACGCTAGCACTGCATTTTTTCTTAATCGCAGGAGGGCAAACCTAAATTTAATAGTGGCCAGTTTGGCTTCCTACCTCAAGATGAAGGTCTACTGAGTTAAAGAAGACCGAAAACTCAAGAGTTAGTTTCCACGTTCACTCTCACACCAGAGAGCTTAGCTTCTGCGTTTTTTTGGATGGGAGTCCAGGAAAGACAGGGAAGCCAATGCATAAACCAAGATGTCAGTTAAACTTCCATGTCAGGATGCTTTCTGTTATTTTGGGATTGTGCCACCCATACATGCCCTAGGGGCACTATGTGGTTCCTATGTGGACATAGGTGCGGCTTTGGTGATCGTGGTCCCCTAAGTCAAGCATTGTTGGGCCATATTGGAGATCTTTCATCCTTAACGTCTCAGATTGAGCCATAAAAATCGCCTCGCTCCAGTAGCTCAGGTAGGCCCAGTTTAACTCACTCCCATTCAAGCCGGGTTTCTAGACCAGTGACCGAAACTTGTGGTTGAGGAAACTAATCGTCTGCAATGTCATTCCCTACAGACGACCTGGTGGTGCAGTCAGACACCAGCCAGTGTAGGGGAGCCCTACTTCAAGAACGATGAGCTCAGGGTCAATGGCCTTGTGTCAAGGATCCAAGACTCCGTTCTTGAGTTGAGGGCAGCCTTTTCAGTCTCTTTGCCTTCAGTCACCTCATCCGGGGTAAGCCTGTCCTGGGAAAGTTGGACAGCACAACGACTGTGGCCTACATCTGGAAACAAGGCTCAGTCTCCCACTTCTGAAGTTTTCTCTAATTCTAGAATTCACCCAAGTCAATCCTCCCAACGATCTGCGACCTATGTGCCTGGTCGGTAGAATCTTCAGGCGAACTACTTGTCAAGGACAAGTCTGGACGACAATGGATGATCCAGGCTTCTGCGAGTCTTCCGAGAAATAACAGAGCTTGGTGTTTTTTCTGCCAGAGGTAGACCGCTTACATTCCCAGTTCACACTCAGTTGCTGAAGTTCCATTCCAGGGCCCAGGATCCACAAGCTTTTGGAGTGGAGGTGCTGACCGCAGAATGGATCGCCTAGACGGCTTATGCCTTTTTTGCTGATCCCTCGGATATTCAGCTTCCAGCTAAGGCTGTGGCAAAGGAAGGTAACAGTTCTGGTACCCGCTACTCATCCTGATAAGTGTCAAGGAGTGACTCTCTCTGCCTGGTAGATCAAATATCTTCTCCAGTCCCATTCATTTGGCATCCGGCAGGCTCAGCCTGATGGCCGGGGTCTGGAGAGGCAGAGGCTAACGGATGTCGAATGCTCTGTGAAGATTTGAATAATCTTACGAGACAAGAAAGGACAACGCTAAGCATACCTGTAGTGGAACATGGCATATACGCCCAGTATATTTGCTGATCAAGATTTTACGCTGGACTCTTCAGAAGCCTGCTCTGAATGCCTACAGGCGAGGCTTGACTTAGTTTTATGCGCAAGCATGCTATAGGCATGCATTTTGGCTATCTCTGTCTTCACCGGCATACAGCGGGCTTCCAACGCTTAATTATTTCATCAGATGCCTTCAATCACCCTGTGGTACCTCTCACTGAAACTGATTTACTTGTGGCAATTACATCAGCATTGGTGTCCTTGGGGTTTAGAGAACCCATACTTGCGTACTTCCCAGACAGAATGGTGCTCATGCCAATGCTCAAATCTGTGTCTGAACTGACCTTCAGAGTTCATATCACACAAGAGGTTTTCCTCCTGCGTTCCCTTTGGGGAGTACTCAAGAAGTTAGCCCATTGGATGTGGGCTAAAGCTCTAAAATATTTAATCAAGGCAACTCCTGTCATCAGGAAGTCTGTGCATCGGTTTGTCATTTTCAGGTGGAACACATAATGATTTTACGGCTTCCAACAAGTTTATTATCTCTTGGTTGGTAACCTCATCTCCTTAGACTGCAGGTTATAGGGCTGGCTGTGCCAGGAGAATCACGGCACTCTCACTAGTAGGGTCCGGACCATGAGAGTGACAGCAGGCCGGGTGTCTCAAACTATCTGCAATGCTATGTGGACACCAAAATATTCATATTCTTGGCTTATTGACAATTGAGCTTGACAGAGGCATCATGGCTTCTGTTACTGTTTTAGTCAGGATTGAGGAGTGTGTAGCATTATCCCTCCCCTGTTTTTGCTAGTTAATTCCCAGCTGTGTTGACATGGAGCCGTCAGGAAAACGGAAAATTGAATTCAAATACTTACCGTAATTTTCCTTTCCTGACGAGCTCCATGTCAGCACAGAACCCGCCCAGTTAAGTAGTAATTGTTACGAAACGCTGAGGCAGAGGTGAGTGAAAAATTTATAGTTAAGTCCTGATCACGTAGGGGTGGGCGGGGCCTCACCCAGCTGTGCTGACATGGAGCTCGTCAGGAAAGAAAAATTACGGTAAGTATTTGAATTCAATTTTCCATTTTCTCCACAAGGATTCCATTGAATCTTAGGGTTCCTCCAAAGATTGCTTGGGTTTCTTGAGCAATGAGCAACATCAGCCTCTTAAAAGAGTAACCACTGACGCCAACCATCTTTTAGCTCTCTGTATGGGTGGGATTCTTGCCAATGACCACCAATGTAAGGAGCATTCTCCCAGTGATCATCACATTAATGTACCATGAGCTGTAGATATAGTATTTATTAGCAGCGGGTCCCATGAGCCTGGAAAGTTGTTTCAAGGGTTCCTCCATGTTGAGAAAGGCAAGTTTATTTCCATTGGAATCCAAGTTTGTGGGGACCTCTTCCCCACCCCCCCTCCCCAACCCCTTGCTTACCTTCCTCTACTCCTTTTCTTCCCCCCTCAATCCCCACCCACACTATCTGATGCTCGAGGCATTTAATTATACCAATTGTTCCTAACCTTCAGGCCTCATGCACACTGGATGTTATAAAAAAG
This sequence comes from Rana muscosa, assembly GCA_029206835.1. NCBI lineage: Eukaryota > Metazoa > Chordata > Amphibia > Anura > Ranidae > Rana > Rana muscosa. The sequence continues at coordinate 268,474,673 of CM055122.1, forward strand.
CCAGTAACGTTAGCTGTAGAAAGCTGTAGCTGTAGAGTGTGATTTTCAGCATTTTTGTAGTAGCATTTTTTTAGCTTTTTTTAGCAAAACTATACTCCCATAAAAGCTTATGGCTCAAAAACGCTGATAAGCCAAGTTTTTCAGCGTTCTTTGGCGGTTTTAAGCTGCTTTCAGCTCTTTTCAGCGTTCGAGCGTTTTTCCAGCTGAAAAACTCACTAGTTCTGTGTTTTTTTTCCAGCCAGAAAATGCCCCTGCCAAAAACTGCTGATAACAGTCTATGTGCGCATGGACACATAGGATTACATAATTGGGAGTTTATTGACTGCTGAAAAAAACATCTGAAGCCAAAAACAGCAGCTGTAAAAACGTCCAGTGCGCATGAAGCCTCAATGTACACCTGCTTTGCTTGCCTCTTGAAGGCTTTCACTAATTTGTTGATTTTTGGTCTATGTTTTTTGAATAGCTTCCACTTAAAATTACCATTGAAAATCATTGAACCAGGAGAGAGCCATGATTAAATGAACAAAGGTGGAATGGAAAAGATCAAAATCCACCTGGATGCAACTGAAAATTTTTTTTTTTTATTCATTTCCACTCCAACTGTTATCATTCGGTCATTTAAAACGGGAGAATTTGAGGTTAAACTTTTATAGCAACAAAACTGCTAATTGTATAGCCAATAAGGCCTGTGTAAAAGTTGCATGGGTGCCATGGGTTACAACATTTTGCCCATCATCTGTATTTCAATAAGCCTTATGGTATGCAAGTGAAGTCTTCTAGTGACCTTTGCTGGTTGACATTATGCAGTAAAACTCACGACGGTCACCAGAAGTGATGACATGAGGAGGGGTCCACTCTCAGTGATGTTATTGGTCATGCATCAGAATCATACCTGATCAATCTCAAGGGGGACAAAGAATCCTTGTGCTGTATAATTTGGGGATTTCATCTTGCATATGGTTTGTAGACCAGACCAGACAACTCATGCCCATGCGTCTGCATGAGTAAAGTAAACATTGCAGATGGATGGTGAAAATATAAATAATGTGTGTTTAGAAAAGGCATGCAATGGATATAAAGTATATACAGACACTGGCAGCTATCAGTAGTGAGAGGCAGCATGCAGAGATACCCCAATTTAAAGCAGAACTCTTTACATAAGGAATAATTAAAACCTCTCTCATGGTTATATTGCTGTGTGCATCCCCTTTGGGGAGATTTCCCCATACTTCCTGTGCAAAATACAAGTCACTGGGACAGGAAGTGAGGGGTACATTAATCTCCCCAGCAACAGAGGTTTTACTCCTTCCCCACCGTAGCCAAGCTTCAAGAACTTTTGGCTGGAGTTCCACAATAACAGCATCATAACTATGTCTACATAAGAAGCCGAACCACAAGAAGCAAGAGAAAACCAAAAAGAATGCTATCTAGTAAAAGAAAAATGTATCCCCAAAAGAAAGTTATAAATATGTTTCTCGCTATAATACTGTGAGGAGCCATTTATTTCACAGAAGGATTCCAGTCTAGCAGAAAAGTAGAAATTTCAATTTTTTTCCGCTCTGTTGAAAAATGATCCTGTATGACTACCCCCTATGGTATATCTTTGTGTAGCTGACAACAAACTAGCAATTACAGACAATGCATTTACATTAGCAGCCCCTGCCAAATGTATATTCTAGACATGTTCAGAGTACTGGATTGTGAACTTTAGCACAGATACTGCTATTAAAAAAGAAATGTCAAATGCATACAACCTCATATTATAGTGTATAGTTAAGGCCTTGTTCACACAGGAGTTCACACAGAAGTACTACAGCTGCATGGACAAAAGCGTTGCTCCCAACATGACAGCCTTGCGGATGCACAGCCCCAAAAGCAGGCAGTGTGTGTTTGGGACGGCGCACCTGCACCCGCTCGGCTATCAAATTGTGAGCAGCAGCTGTATCCATGCAGCCATGGTTTCCCTCTTGACACGCAAGGGACTACCTGCATGGGGATGCACAAAACACCTGTGCATCGCCATGCAGGTAAACAGGGCCCTTGCATGGGTGTATGCTGTAGTATGCTCCCGTAAAAGCAAGGCCCAACAATAAACTTATTGTTCCCACGTTTGGACTGTTAAATAAACGATTGAAAGCATTCTGTTATATACAGTACTGTAAAAAAGTTTAAGGCAGGTGTGAAAACATTTAAAGAAACAGGGATGTGAAAACCTGCGCTCGGATCAACAGACAGCTGCACCAGGTAAAGTCTGAATACAAAACGTATCGAAAAAGAAAAGAAAAAACAGGATGTGCTTATCCCTTTAACGTAAGTATATCACACTATCCATATACCGGTAATCAAAATAAATGAATCAAAATAAGTATAAATTGTGAATATAGGTGTGAAAAAAATGCTCTACTTTAAGAATGCTTTCAGAAACCGTAGTGTTAATAGTTTATTTTATCATTTAACAAAATGAAAGTAAATGAACAGAAGAGAAATCCAAACCAAATCAATCTTTGGTGTGACCGCCCTTTGCCTTCAAAACAGCATCAATTATTCTAGGTACGCTTGCACACAGTTTTTTAAGGAACTAGGCAGTTAGGTTGTTCCAAGGATCTTGGAGAACTAACCACAGATCTTCTGTGGATGTAGGTTGCCTCAGATCCTTCTGCCTCTTCATGTAATCCCAGACAGACTGGATAATGTTGAGATCAGGGTTCTGTGGGGGCCACACCATCAATTCCAGGACTTCTTGTTCTTCTTTACACTGAAGATAGTTCTTAATGACATTGGCTGTATGTTTGGGGTCATTCTACTGCTGCAGAATACATTTGGGGCCTCTCTGATGGTATGGCATAATGGAGAAATGTCGGCCTGCATTGAGGACATAGACATAGGACATGGAATCAAGGCTAATCGACTCAACTATGCACAAAAACATAGGAACTGGGGTGCAGAAAAATGGCAATAGGTGCTCTGGACTGATGAGTCAAAATGTGAAATATTTGGCTGTAGAAGAGGCAATATGTTGGTGAACGGCTGGAGAGCGGTACAATAATGAGTGACTGCAGGCAACTATGAATCATGGTGGAGGTTCCTGGCAAGTTTGGGGCTGCATTTCTGCAAATAGAGTTGGAGATTTGGTCAGGATTAATGCTGAGAAATACAGGCAGCTAATTATCCATCATGCCATACCATCAGGGAGGCTTGTGATTGGCCCCAAATGTATTCTGCAGCAGGACAACGACCCCAAACATACAGCCACAGTCATTAAGAACTATCTTCAGTGTAAAGAAGAACAAGGAGTCCTGAAAGTGATGGTTTGGCCCCCACAGAGACTTGATACAATATCATGGAGTCTGTCTGGGATTACATGAAGAGACAGAAGGATTTGAGGCAGCCGACATCCACAGGAGATTTGTGGTTAGTTCTCCAAGATGAGTTCCTTCAAAAACTGTGTACAAGTGTACCTAGAAGAATTGATGCCGTTTTGAAGGCAAAGGGTGGTCACACCAAATATTGACTTGATTTGTATTTCTCTTCTGTTCAATTACTTTCCATTTTGTTAATTGATAGAAATAAACTATTAACTATTTCTAAAAGCATTCCAAATTTACAGCATTTTTTCACAACTGCCTAAAACTTTATGACGGTAGTGTACTGTGTGTTATATGTGAAAAAAATACCCATTGATCCTGACACAAATACAATGAGTTCATAACTTCCTGTCCACCCTTTTTGTGCTGCACTGAAATATCAAGCAGTGTTATCTACCCTTCATGGTTCTCCTCTGTAACATCAGACCCAATTCAGAAGTGAGCACTCTGGGGTGACATCTTTGCTCTTCCATAGAGACTGTCCAGTGAGTGAGAGTTGTCACCCTAAGATAGGGCATGTGTTAATGGCAGGATTACCAGGTGAAAATAAAGGCAAAAATCCTGAAAAAAAGAAAACTACTACAGCCACCAACTAGACTGGTAAGCTGCAATATATTCTATTATATACCTTTTTATATTTTTTTTGTTCTTGGATTTAGAAACATTTTTGGGGATTGTTTTCTCCTTTAAGATAAAGTTGACACTCTCACACGAACAGATATATACATTAACAGAGAACTTAGGATATATACACATAGACTATTTGTATATATCCACCTTGTCATGTATATATCTCAAGCTCCGCCATAACACTTTATGGCGACATGTCTCAAGCGTCACATTACATAATACCTAATGTATGGTCCATCTGTGTTTTTATTCACATCTTCTACCCATATAGCTACATAATGTTGTCTTTTGTAGGAGGGGTTAAAATACCTGCAGAAAGCGACAGGAGGGACAGAAGAACAGAGAAAGCAGGGTATACAGTCTAATAATACAACACAGGCTTGGATCAGAAAGAAAGGGAAATGAAAATGATTATAAAGAGAGAATGAACACAATAAAATTAAAACAAGCAAGCAAAGCAGCATTCAGGATAGAAAAGTGCTAGGGTAATATACGGTGGATAAATATTAGGAAATGTGGTACAGGTGCTTGAAAGGGCTCTGCTGTAGCTGCATTAATATTTAGTTTGCAACTACCGTTAAGTTGTCTCTGGAAAGAAGTATATGTTCTACAAAACTTTTGATGCAACTATGAAATTAAACTCTTGTTTTCCTTTAAAGTATATCTAAAGACTTTTTTTGTTTTTAGAGTAGATAATGGTTAACACCCCTGTCAACATCTTGAAAGACACATTCAGGAACCAACCAATTCCACCCATAAGGGACTTTAAAGGCTCCATATTAGAGGCAGCATTAGCACAATTAAGAAGTACAAAATAGCTATTTTATTATTTAAAATACGTTAATAAAATAACTCGTTGTAATGGTATGCTTCCACAATTTTCGCAATCATAAAACATACAATAGAAACAATAATAATACATACTGAAATGTGATATTGTCGCATTTGGTCCCTGAAGCAGCGGGTCAAGCTGCAATTTGTGTCAGACTTGGAATTTGAAGAATGTGCAAAAAAAACACTATATGGACTATGTATAAGTCTTTTTAGCACAGAATGTTGCATTATTTGTTATGTTTGCGAAAACTGCGGTAGAATGCCAATACAACTAGTTGTTATTTTATTACAAGATTGTAATTAATAAAGTTTTGATTTTTATACTTCTTAATTGTGTTAATGTGCTGCCTCTAGTATGGAGCCTTTAAATTCCCTTATTGCTGGAATCGGTTGGTTCCTGAATGTGTCTTGGATAGTTGTTCTGGGATGTGGCACTGTACGATTTTCCTGAAGATTTGGTTGGCTATTCCTTTCTTGAAACATCTTGAAAGATTTTCCTTTACTTTCTGTCTCTGAGATCCAACAAGAAGTGAGATAAAATATATCTAAAATAACGTATACCCCAGTGTTGCCAACCGTACGTAGATTTACGTACAGCCCGCGATTTAACCCCTTTTTCGGTCTCTACGTAAAAGTCCGTTTATGGGCACCGGCGCCCATAAAAAAGATGGCCGCGAGCCGGCCATACAACTGCGCATGCGCCGTTCCGAATGCGCCGGCCGAGCGCATTCGGAACTCGGCCGAGCGGCGGCGGCGCACACGCAGTAACGTGATGGCGCCGCTGGCGCCATTTTTGAAAAGGCCACAGTGGCTGGCGGCAGTGGCGGGACACCTGCAGTGAGTGCATGCCATGCACTCATCATAGGTGGTCTGTGGAGGACTCGGAGCACTGACAGGGCCCAGGCAGGAGTGAGGAGGACAGACTCAAGGTCAGTGAAACAGGGGGGGATACAAGGGGACAGCGTCATCAGTGTGCTGTATCCTCCTCTGGTTCCTGTGTCCCTTTCACCTCTTCACAGGTCAGGGCAGCACAGTGCTGCCCTGACCTGTGGAGTGGTGAAAGGGGCACAGGAGGAGGACACAGCACACTGATGATGTGCAGAAGTAATATGGTGGTGTCCGCAGCCTCTGTCCCCCTCCTGTAGTGTGTCCGCACCTCTGTCCCCCTCCTGTAGTGTGTCCGCAGCCTCTGTCCCCCTCCTGTAGTGTGTCCGCAGCCTCTGTCCCCCTCCTGTAGTGTGTCCGCAGCCTCTGTCCCCCTCCTGTAGTATGTCCGCAGCCTCTGTCCCCCTCCTGTAGTATGTCCGCAGCCTCTGTCCACCTCCTGTAGTATGTCCGCAGCCTCTGTCCCCCTCCTGTAGTGTGTCCGCAGCCTCTATCCCCCTCCTGTAGTATGTCCGCAGCCTCTGTCCCCCTCCTGTAGTGTGTCCGCAGCCTCTGTCCCCCTCCTGTAGTATGTCCGTAGCCTCTGTCCACCTCCTGTAGTGTGTCTGCAGTCTCTGTCCCCCTCCTGTATCGTGTGTCCGCAGCCTCTGACCATCTCTTGTCATGTCTACAGTCTCTGAGGGGATCCTAGAAAGGAGTCAAGAGTGGGTGTGCCGCCGGGATGGGGGTTACGGCCCAGGAAGAAACAGACGTGTGGACTGGGAAGAGGAGATCAGAGCCACCAAGCTGGAGCCGTCTGACTGAGCCCCACACTGTGCACCCGAGAGGAGGTAAGTGACAGTGCCGCCAGGCCATTCTGAGGGGGGGGGTCACTGTCTGATGTAAGGAGGTGAATGAATACAATAATGTAAGGGGGCACTGATATAAAGGTTTCCCCTTTATATTAGTACCCCCCCTTTACCTTAGTGTATTCACTCTGTGGAAGGTGGTCTCTATTCACCAGAGCCCCTCCCCCCACATCAGAGTTCCCCCTTACATCATGATCTGCAGCGTTCCCCTTTACATAAGAGTTCCCTTGCACTGTAAGGGGGCATCCTGCAGACTCTGATGTAAGAGGGAACTCTGTGCTGGCCGGGTTATAGTAACCTAACCTTCATGTGAATTGAGAAATATGTTTTTTTACTTTTGTTTAACTTAAACACATTGATATTAGCATTAGCTATGTGTTTTTAGTTCAAATATTGATATTTGCACTGTTTAGCACTAAAAACCGTAATTTTAGGTACTTTTTTGCAGCATCAGTAAAAAATGCGGCTCTGCCAGTAATCTTCATTATTTTTGCCAGTAAGAAATTGGTGCCGTACAGAAATTTTGGCATCCTTGCCAGTAAATTTCACTTCAGGGGGTTGGCAACACTGGTATACCCCCTCTTAGACATCTGTCAGTAGAACAAGTTAACCCAACTGAAGATTTCCCTCTACTGGTCTAGTGAAAACACAACATTTTGGATTTTTCCTTACAGTGACAGAATGACAGTGGTCACCAGGACAAACAGAGAAGTTGAATACCCCCAATGGGGACATAGACCGCAGTAAAAATGCGGCAGGGGCTTTAACCCTTTCCTACTCTATCTATAACTAAAACATATTGGCTGATATTCTACACTCCACTCATCAATCTGCACTTCTCTGCTGTTTCCCAGCACAGTCTTAACCCTTGCTCCATTGCTCTACATGAGTAGAGGGTCTGGGTATGCAAGGGTATGTGACCTCCCCCACCTGATAGTATTCAAGCCTGAGCTGTCAATTACCAGGCCTCTGTCACATGGGAAGGGGCAGTAATGGAATCCACTCGGTTACGTTATGACACCATCTGCCATCTTACTCAGGGTATACTCCTGCAGCAGGAAGGTGGTGAGAGATCATGGATTGGTGGGTATACCTTGCCGGAGGGGGTGGCCGTCTATTAGTAGGCATAGTACTGGGGGGAGCCCCACTGCAAGGATAGTGCTTCATATTCTTGAGTTCAGTTTTAAACCTCCTGTTTCTAACAACAAACTAAAGGAAAGTGAAGAGAGGAGTTTTGGATATTGGATGATTAAATAATTTGTACGTGTTTACAGGGAGAAATCAGCTAGAAGCAATAGTAGCCTGCATCTGATTGAAGTTAGGTGATAGAAAATACAAACACATGCTTCTAACTTTAGCTTGTTCAATTAAGCTTTGACAATAAATCCTAGAAGCCGATTGGCTTCTATGCACAGCTGCACCAGATTTTGCACTCTCCAGTTTTAGTAAATCGACCCCCATATATTGGTTGGTCACAAAGATGACAAATACTGTACTTAAAAGAAATTAAAGGGGTTCTCAGTTATTTTGTAAAAAAAATAACAAAAGTTATAAAAACATGAAATTGGACTGGGTAGGGTTATTATACTTATGCAGTCAGGCTAAATAATAAGTAAAAAAATTGCATTTTTTTTTTATTAAGTGTGTGTGATTAGAACTGTCAAGGTTATTTTATGTTGGCAGCACACTAAAGAGCCAGACCAAGAGAATAACGCCTCAACATGACCTCGACCTCAACCCTACTGAAAAACTAAACACTTTGGGACTGGAGTGCCATTAGTAAGCCAGGTCCTCTTGTCCCACATCAGTATCTGACCTCCAAAAAAATTTTTTGGGCTGATTGGGTGCAAATTCCACAGACACAGTCCAACAATTTTTGGAAAGGTTTCCCAAAAAGTGGAGGCTGTCAAAGCCACAAAGGAAGGTAGAAATTCCATTTTAATGCCCACTGTTTTTGAAATGGGACTTTAAACAAGCTCAAATAGACATGGTTTTCAGGGGTCTAGACATTTTTGGCCATTTAGTGAAATAAAAACATAGTTTTTAAAAACATAGTTGTATGTATTGGGTATAGATATTATAATTTGGTAATTTCAAGGTAATTTTTCAGGTTTAAAGTGCAACAGATTCCCTCAACCCTCCTCCTTAACCCCCGTAATACACACAGCAGTAAATGTACCCCCACTATGGTGAATACAATGGCTGTGTTCCCCTGTGCCAACTGCAGATAGTAAAAATCTTGTTTCGGGCTGCCAACACCTGCTTATTAATGCCTCAGAGATTTGAATGGGCCATACCACACTGAGAAGGCAGTTGATTTTTCTTTTTCTTTTTTTAAAGGTGAATATGTACTTTATTGGCTAAATGAAACAGGTTTCACCTTCGTATGTTAAGCCATCCATTTTTTGAGAGGTTGCTTTGTCTATTTATTGTACAGATCTTTTCATGTCTCACTACACTGCACTTACATACCAAGTTAATTTGCATGTTTTTGGATTCCATGCTGTTTGAATTAAGGTAATTAAGTTACCTAAGTGGACATAAAAATGTCCTTAACATTACAGAACAAGTCCAGTTGTCAGAATGTAGCTGACTTGATTCCGAGCAATCCCCTAAAAGATACCAACCATCACCTTGAGACTACTGTAGCCTAAAATGGCACCTAACATGGAATAGGCAGTACAGCAAAACTTAAACGTCAAATAGTGCATGCTCTGTACCGGTGTAGGGACTTTTACATAAATATGAAATGTATTTTTTCTTCATTTTTTAAGATTTTTTTTTTTAACCACAAGGTTTCCGGTTTCCATTTATAAATTCTCCAATTGCAGATTTCACTATTTGCAACTGTTTTCATATGCTACTGCAACTTAACAAAAATATGAGAACCAAGTTTAGTACACCACTAAACATCTTAATGCCGCGTACACACGATTGGAAATTCCGACAAGAAAAGTCCGATGTGAGCATTTGGGCAGAAATTCCGACCGTGTGTAGGCTCCATCGGACTTTTCCTGTCGGAATTTCCTCCAGCAAAAATTTGAGAGCTGGTTCTCGAATTTTCCGACGGAAAAAATTCCAATCGGAAATTACGATCGTCTGTAGCAATTCCGCCGCGCAAAATCCTGACGCATGCTCGGAAACAATTTTACGCATGCTCGGAAGCATTGAACTTCATTTTTGCGACTCGTCGTAGTGTTGTACGTCACCGTGTTCTTGACGGTCTAAAGTTCAGAGAACTTTTGTGTGACCGTGTGTATCCAAACCAAGTCTGAGCGGAATTCAGTCGGAAAAACCATCTAAGGTTTTTCCGACAGAAAATCCGATCGTGTATATGCGGCCTAACACATTATTCTTATATCATATCCTATTATTCCAATCAAGTTTCTACCTTCTTCTGTTATGTTTTCGTGCTGGTTTTTGAAGTGCGCCATCTTTATATTTGTTTGACAGTCTTACTCTAACGCCCCGTACACACGATCGGAAATTCTGACAGCAAAAGTCCGATGTGAGGTTTCCGACCATGTGTATGCTCCATCAGACTTTTGCTGTCAGAATTTCCGACGGACTTAGATTAGAGAACAGGTTCTCTATTTTTCTGTCGGAAATTCCGACAGAGGTTTTCCCGTTGGAAAGTCCGGCCGTGTGTATGCGGCATTACTCACCAATTTTGCTGCACTTCATAAAGTTCTAGTTTGAGAATTATGTGGTAGTTTACCAGTGTGGTTCTCATTTATTAGTTGTAGTTTGCCCATTTTGTTATATTGTAGTTTACTGGACTTCAAATGTCCTAGTTTTGCTGTAGTTTGCTAGCTTTGTTCTAGTTTGCTAATTTTTGTGTAGTTTTCCTGTTTTGCTCTAGTTCAGTAGTTGTGGTATAGTTTGCAGGTTTTGTCTTAGGCCTCATACACACGACCGGTTTTCTCGGCAAGAAACAACAAGAAAACTGCTGGGAGAGCTTTCTTGCAGAGAAAACCATTCGTGCGTATGTTTTCTCGTCGAGAAACCTGCCGGGAATCTCGACGAGAAAAATAGAGAACCAGCTCTCTATTTTCTCGTCGGGATTCTCGTCGGCCTGTTTCCCGATGGGAAAACTGTGTTGTGTGTGTATGCGGCAACAAGCTTACCTGTCCTCCGGTAAGCCCGCGCATGCTCGAAATGACTGAAGCATGCACGGTAGCTTCCTAGGCATAGGTAGGGTGTAGCAAGATGGCGGCGACGGCATTGAATGTGACGAGCGCATGCTTGTCGTAGTCGATGACGTCACCGCGTTCGTTCCATTCAAAAGAACGGCGGTTCTTTGGAATGGAGTGTGTGTACAATCGGCCGGCACAAGATTCTTGGCAAGAATCTCGTCAGGAAAAATGACGGGTTTTTTCCTGACGAGAATCTCGGCCGTGTGTACAGGGCTTGAGTCTTGGTTATATTCTAGGTTACCTATTTTGATCCAGTTCATCAGTTATATTATAGTTTTTTGGATTTGTTCTAGATCGCTAGTTACTGTATGGTATGGTTTGCCTGTTTTGTTCTGGATCGCCAGTTATATTCTAATTTGTTGGTTTTATTCTAGTTTGGCAGTTATGGTGTAATTTACTAGGTTTGTTCAAGTTTACTGTATTAGTAATTTTGCAGTTTGTTGGATTTGTCCTTGTTTACTAGTTTACAGTATGTTGTTATCTGCCATTTGTTTCCATCTCCACCACTCATGTTGTAGTTTGCCGGCTTTGCTTTAATTCACCAATGATATTGTAGCTTTTTGGTTTTGTTCTAGTTTTCTTGTTTTGTACAATTTGCTGATTTTGTTTGGTTTGCTTGTTTTGTTCTGGTTTGCCATTTATATTGTAGTTTGTTTTTTCCTATTCAATCATTGTGTTGAAATGTGCCAGGTTTGTCCTTGTTTATCAGTTATTTTTCAAATTTATTTTGTTCTAGTTTGCTGATAAATATATATATATATATATATACTCACCTAGATGGCTGTAGCACCGATCCCAGCTGCAGATGTCCCCCGCTGCCTTTACGACCAAGAACCGAGTGATCAAACACCTCTGATCGCTCAGCCCTCACTCCTGCAGGGAGCTGGTGACTGTCAGTAATCAGGCTCTCTGCTCTGCTTCTCCAGCACTCACTGGAGCACTGGGCTGTGGAGGGGGCAGGAGCAGCTGGCTCCTGCTCTCAGAGGCTTGCTGGGAGGCTCAGCCAGCTGCCGGTTACAGTTGGGATTATTTGCGATCCTGGACAGGCTCTGTGACGTCAGCCGACAGCAGGCTTTAGCCCGCTGTTGGCTGAAAATGGGTTACAGGAGTGCAGAACTAACTGCACTCCTGTGACCCACAGGAGAAGTATAGCCAAAGAAAGGTTGGCCATACTTTTCCTTTAACTTTTAATAAACATATTTCATGGTATTTTTTTTTTTTGTAGTTTGCCAGCCTGCAGACTGTCTATTCTCTAATGAAGCAGATGATCTATAAATTCGGTCAAAAAACTGGCAAAAGTTATGTTAAACTTGATCATTTTAATAACAGGCCCCTTAGGTATGACGGTCTATTAGCTGCTCTTTCACAAAACGTCAGTCATTGTTTTTAGTTTACTGGTTTCTAACCTGTCACAAAATCACTGAGTGACAGGACTGACCTATGTAGAACATAACATACATGAATAAAATGACATATACCCTATCACAGACTGAATCTTAATGAATATAACTGGTTAGCGTGAACTGCATGCGCTGAAGTAGATGACAGATGGAACATATTGTGACCATTTGTCTTAAGCTGTGTGTGCATAAAGCGAGCTTCAATTCAGATGACAATTAGGCATCCTGCAGCACTAGATGATGCACAGCTACAAGTTCTAGCAAGATTGCCGGTCTTGCTGGGATTTGCAGTTCTACAACAGTTAGCAAGCCACGAATTGCCTAAATTTGAAACAAAGGCTAGCTTGCTGGGTTTTACATAGCATGATCTATTCATGATGTAGGTTCTTACTCAGTGGAGTTGGAGCGGGGTCTGAATCGCTTTCCTCTAAGCTTTTTCCTGCTGCTGCTTATGTTTCCTGGAAGACAAAATGTACAAACATGGTTGGTGACTTGCCATATACAGATGAAAATATAAGGATTCTAATTTCTCAAAGTGTTTGATACACCAACTCCTGTCTTCTTTCAAAGCACACTTTTACTACTATGCACCACTACTGTTGACTACTGATGTGTTTTTAGAGTAAGACCATTAAAGGAAAGTTATCATAGGAGAATATTGGAGATGGCCATTGTCCACCACTCCTTTTGAGAATGATGGTTGTCTGGTTGCCATTCTGATGCTTTGGCTTCATGTCCAAATAGCTGATCTGGAGCAAGTACAGAGATGCGGAATTCTGACTCTTTTGACTCTCTCTTGCAGTATGTAGTAAAAACCATTTTTCTCCAGGTCTGTGATTAATCCCCCCTTCAGATTGGCACGATTTGACATGTCAAATCGCAGCCTGTTGCCGGCAATGGCACTGTCCGAATCGGTGAGACGCTGACTTTGCGGCGCCACACTGATTTACAAAAGTAGTTCATGCACTACTTTTGGAGACTTCGGGGGCAAGTTCAATAGACATCTGTGGATAAACCCACACAGGTTTCTTTCAAATCGCCCCCGAACACGCACTGAAATGCAGGTTTGAAATTGTGCGTGTTCAGCTGAAATCACGCGATTTCAAACCCGGGTTCAGTGTAAACGAGAGCTAAATCTATAAAAAAAGACGTCAAGTCTCTCAATATGCGTTGGTTGCCTGACTTCCTTGGGTGTATACTAAGTTGGGATTAAAGCACGAAACCATCCGTTGCATGCTTTTTATAAAAGATGATACAGCTGCAACATTGCATATGGCTGCATTGAAACAATGAGGTGGGGACCCTTCCAATTGATATAAAGAGGTAACATCTTGATTGATGGCCTGTTTGCAGTTGATGACATTCGGGCACATGGACCTTATCTGTGCATGTATATGAGAACTTATCTCTTGTTTGAATTGGACAATTTGTCCATGCACATTTTCTAAACCTACTCCGTTATTAGCACAGTGTTATCATTTTGGTTGCCATTTCCACTGCTCAGTTTGATGTAGAAATGTAGATTCTTAAAAGAATTCTACTAAATGAGAATACTGGGGCTAAACACATTCTAATGAAAGAATATCCTTAAAGAATCTTATTATTAGTAATATAATTTATACTGAGAAGGCTGCCAGGCATCTTATTATGTTTTTTATTAAAGAGGAAGTAAACTTTCCTCTATAACTTTTACCTATAGGTAAGCCTTACATTACATGCAGCCAGTGACATCACTTGCGCATGCACTCTGAAGGAATGGCCAGTCATCCGGTCTTTCCCCCCAGCCCTGTGCCGTAATTGGCAGCTCCCTCACGCATACACGGTTGTGACGTAATCGCGGCTCTGGTCAATCACAAAGCCAGAGTCTGCAAACCCAGAAGCAAGACGGGTGAAGACGGGAGTCTGCTGCAGCTCTGAGATCTTGGTGTGGGAGGGATTCGTTTTAAGGTAAGTTTAACATAATGTGCTAGTATGTAAAGTATACAAGCACATTATGCCTTTATCTTGCAGGGTATGAAAAATAAAAAAGTTCAGCGGTTTACAACCACTTTAGGTGTCCGTTTATGAAGCAGTGAAATATATTCACTGCTTCATTCTCTGGCATTCACAGAGAAGATCTCTCTCCTCTAGGTGCCTGTTTATGAAGCTGTGTAGATTGCTTCACCTTTGGAGGAGTGAAGTGATCTACCAATGCTTCCAACACTGGAGAACGGCCCCTGATACTGGAATCTCGTACCAGAAATTCACAGAAACATCAAGATGTCAGTTTATTAAACAGTGATAAATTATCACTGCTCAGTACACATTATATATACACACACATTATGACAGGGGGGATGGTTACAGTCTTGGGGGGTCTGAACAAGGTAGAAAGAAATTAAAAATCCTCCTCCTTCCCCCTCAGATCCCCTCAGATTCTCTCTTCACTCCCGAATTCTCCACCTCTGAGCTGGTGAATCTGGGAGGTGAATTCTGACACAGATCACCAGTGAAGCGCTGAGATCGCAGCTTTATAAACTGGCCATTTCTGTGTCAGTCAATGAGAATTCTCACTGTGCGGAGATCAGTGGCGGGAGAACATGTTCAAACACTTTTCCCCCTGATTATCTCTGTTTCATAAACTGTTTATGGACTGTGATCAGTGGCGATCCTCGGGATCACCGCTGTTCACAGTTTCATAAATGGACACCTTAATGTGGAATTATTATTTCGTTTTTGAAGTGAGCTCTAGAATCAGTGTATTTCTTTTTTATTTTATTACAAAAGGGAATTGGCTGTTTGGATTCTTTTAAAGTGACACTATAGGTTCGTTTTCTATGTCATACTTACCTCCACTGTGCAGCTCATTTTGCAAAGAGTGGCCCCGAACGCCGTTTTCTGGGGTCCCACGGTGGCTTTCTCGGCTACTCCCCGCATCAGATAACCCTCTGGGAAGCGCTCTCCCAAGGGGTTACCTTGCGGGCGCGCTCCGAGTCCTGCATTCGGTGTCCATAGCTGTCGAATGCAGGACTCAGCCCCACCCCCCGGCGCCCGCGTCATTGGATTTTATTGACAGCACCGAAAGCCAATAGCTGCACTGCTATCAATCTATCCAATGAAGAGCCGAGAACCCCGGGCATAGATCCAGTGCATTCTCAACGCAGGACTTTCCAGGGCTCAGGTAAGTAAAACATGGGGGGCTGGGGGGGGGGGGCGGTAATAGTCAGATGTTTTTTCACCTTAATGCATAGTATGCATTAAGGTGAAAAAACAGGAGGGTTTACAACCCCTTTAAAGTGGTTGTAAGCCCTTTACAACCACTTAAACCTACAGGTAAGCCTAGATTAAGGCTTACCTGTAGGTGCTTGAAATATCTCCCAGACCTGCACGGTCTAGGAGATATTTGCAAATCGCCGTACGGCGATTCCTTCTGCGCATGCACCGGAGTTAGAAAGGGCACGCTGTGCCGTTTCTATCTCGGGTCATGTTGTTAAAGGTGGCTCCCGCGCGCATGCGTGGGAGTGACGTCATGCGACGTCACGCGACTCCGGCCAGTCACAGAGCCGGAGTTCGCGGCCCCCAGAAGAAGAGGAGTGAAGAATGGAGGCTCACTACTAGCGAAGAAGACGGGGACATCGCGGGCTTCTACTGCAGGTAAGTGTCACATAATGGGCTACTATGCGATGCATAGTAGCCCATTATGCTTTACCTTTGCAGGGAAACAAAGAGGAAGTGACACCCATCAGGGTTTACTTCCTCTTTAACTGCTGCCAAAATACTAAAAATATTTTTGATTTACTAACACCTGGGCAAAATATGGTATAAGGCCCCATGCACACGAGACGCAGGTGCAAACTCTGCTGAACACACGTTTTTAAACGCTGAAACCGGCGTTTATAAACGCGCGTTTTGCCGCGTTTGCGGCCGCGTTTAGCGGCGTTTAACCGCGTTTGCGTTTATAAGCGTTTCATCATAGACCCTCCCTAAGCTCAAAAAATAGTAAATTTTAACCATTTCAGCCAGTTTGTGAGACCAGAGTGAGTAGCAGCAGCTGAGAGAGCAGCAGTGTACTTGTATTTAGCGTATCACTTGCCACATCATGTGCCACAAGTTGTGGATTGTCCACTTGCCACGTCACCTGCCACGTCACCTGGCCACATCACCTGGCCACGTCACCTGCCACAAGTTGTGGATTGTCCACTTGCCACGTCACCTGGCCACATCACGTGCCACGTCACCTGCCACAAGTTGTGGATTGTCCACTTGCCACGTTACCTGGCCACGTCACCTGGCCATGTCACCTGGCCACATTACCTGCCACGTCAGCTGGCCACGTCACCTGCCACAAGTTGTGGATTGTCCACTTGCCACGTCACCTGCCACGTCACCTGGCCACGTCACCTGCCACAAGTTGTGGATTGTCCACTTGCCATGTCACCTGGCCACATCACGTGCCACGTCACCTGGCCACGTCACCTGCCACAAGTTGTGAATTGTCCACTTGCCACGTCACCTGCCACGTCACCTAGCCATGTTACCTGCCCACATTACCTGCCACGTCATCTAGCCACGTCACCTGCCACAAGTTGTGGATTGTCCACTTTCCACATCACCTGGCCACATCACGTGCCACGTCACCTGCCACAAGTTGTGAATTGTCCACTTGCCACATCACCTGCCACGTCACCTGGCCACATTACCTGCCACGTCACCTGGCCACGTCACCTGCCACGTCACCTGGCCACGTCACCTGCCACAAGCTGTGGATTGTCCACTTGCCACGTCACCTGGCCACGTCACCTGGCCACATCACCTGACACAAGTTGTTGATTGTCCACTTGCCACGTTACCTGCCACAAGTTGTGGATTGTCCACAATGCAATGCAAGCAATTACAGTTTTCTTTTATATTTTTTAATAGTTTTTCATCATTTGCCATCATTTTTGAGATTTCTAATGTTAAAAAATAGGTCACCTTTAAAAACGCTTATAAACGCAAACGCGGCAAAATGCCGGTACCGCGTTTAGCCGCGTTTAGCGTCTGAAACGTGGAAAACTTTTGCGTCTGAACCCATTTTTTTGCTTCTGGAAAAACGAGGTTAAACGCAACTGCTTGTAAACGCCAAAAAACGAGAGTGTGTGCATGGACACATAGGATAACATTGAATGGGTTCAGGAGCAGTTGAAAAAAGCGTCCAACTGCCTCTGAACGCGCGTTCAACAGCAAATAACAGCGTCTTGTGTGCATGGGGCCTAACAAAGACTACAGAAAGTCCATGAATTAATCTGTGTTTGTTTTGTATATTCTGCCAACTAATTGATCTCTTCATAGACTGATTCAAAGTATAGGGTCAGTTATATTATCCAGAGAGTTAATGCAAAAAAAAAAAAAACATATTCAGTGCATTTCTGCAATACAATTACATGTCCCCATGCTTTGTCTCTTTACAAATGCTGCAAGGGGAGAAAAATACCTGTTGATCCTGCTAGAAATCCAGTGAGCTTCTAATCCCGCCTTTTTAGATTGTAAGCTCTTCTGAGCAGGGCCCTGTTAACCCTCTTGTATTTTATTGTACTGTAACTGTATTGTCTCCCTTTTATATTGTAAAGTGCTGCGTAAACTGTTGGCGCTATATAAATCCTGTATAATAATAACAACTTACATCTGTAGTACTGACAACAAGTAATGCTGTACTGAAATTGAAAGCAGTGGTGTCAGCCCTGTCTGAGTTCCCTTCTCGTGGACTACAGAGACAAAAGGGACTTCTAGACAGAACATGGATAAATGTGTATGTATTGCAGAGGTAAACTGCATATGATTTTTATTTTGCAAAAAACCTACACTTTAATTGTACCCAATTGCTCATATACTGGCTAGCATAGTCATGAGACCATGAGATTCATAGGCCAAGTAGGTGGATTTCTTTCTTGACCAATTAATGGCTCAGTTCTGATCAGTTTAATACTTTTTTCCATCCCTTCTTAAAAAAAAAAAAAAAATTAGATTTGTATCCCAATTCGAAGGCTCAGAACTTACCTTGCCAGGAATTGCTCCTCGGTCGTCCATTTTCACAGACATCAGAGACATGTTTGGTGTCAGGTATCCTCTCGCTCCATGAGTGAGACATACCATTCGATCTGAAAACAGAACAGATACCACTGAATCCTACCACTTGTGATGATCACAGCCATGCCCATGATTAATACACTAAACAATCATCACAAAAACACATGGTAACAAGAACATATTAAAAAATAAACTAGACAAGATTACATAGCCACCTGTTATCTATTAACTAACATCTGTTTTCTTACTGACCAGGCGACTACTATGTAAACAGGAACATAGGCTATTCTGTGGCCTTTTATAGTATTACCAAAATATGGCCAATTAATTCACAAGTAATCAAGGACATCATTCTCAGTGATGTCAGCCTAGGTCATCTCCCTTATCAAGCACACTAATGTCTCTTTGGGATTAATAACATACATCTGGATGCTAGTAATGTCACAAAATTAAAATAAAACTCATTTATGGGTAGATGTGGGTCAACTGAGTCACTAAGGGTTCACTCACACTGGGCACGGTTGAACTGAACCATGCCCAAGTTCGATTGTCTCACCTTCCCACTCCCCCACTGGTCTGCACTCACACTGGGCCATAAGCAAGAGTTCCCTGGCACACTTACATCATCACCTGTGCTAACCAGGCCACAGTGATCCCTACTTCTTTACTTAGACATCTATGGAGAGTTCTGTGCTCAGACACTGTTTGCACTCACACTGAAGTGAACTCTACGGGTCACCGCCTTGGTCCACATAATTTTTGTAGTGTGAGTGCTCTGATCCTTGCCCAAGAATGGTTAAGTGTACCATGCCCAGAACCACTTGTTGTCTGGTATGGTTGCTTCAGTATGAGTGCAAATCGTACTTGAGCACATAACTCTCCATAGATGCCTGGGCACAGAACTCTCCATAGATGACTGAGCACAGAAGTGGGGAACACTGTGGGCTGGCTGGTAGAAGAGATGATGTAAGTGTGCCTAGGAATACTTTATCTCCCAGTGTGAGTGCAGACCAGTGGGGGAGTGTGGAGGGGGACAATGGAACTTGGGCATAGTTCAGTTCAAATATGCCCATGGTGAATGCACCCTAGGAGGCTTCCTATATTTTTCGGGAATATTTTTTTTAGATCTATGTTCCGAAATTCCCAGTTCTGATTCCAATATGAGGTTCTTCTCTCCTTGTTGGGTGTTAATTTATTGGCTGTTATAAGAATGCAAAAGCAGGTGTATATATTTGTGTGTACATGGAGTAGGAAGGGTAGGAAGGACACAATTGGGTAAGTCCTGAGGGGGATCTCACTATTTGAGTCTCTGAGATGTCTTAAAAGAAAGACAGCTCACTAAAAAAAAAAACAGTTTTGGGTGGGTTAAAGTGACATCTTTACCTTCAGCAAACTGGCTTAATGCAAATATTTTCTCTGTCCAAACACAGTAAAGTAGTTGCCTGAATGGAATGCAGATGCCTGCTGATGCCTGCATGTACCATTGTCCAACGTATTAGGCCCCCTGGGAGCCCCTTAAGGAAGTTCTAATATGCAAATCTCATTTTTTTGTTGAGGAAGTAGAGAAAGTGTGGCCCCTTATTAATCCCTTTCTGCAAATCACTGTTTGCTGTTCAATGTGATGGGCAGCCTTATTGTCCAGGAGTGTGGGACATTCTCAACTTTCTCAGGGAAGGTGGAGATTTGCATATTGAATCACTCTTGGATAAGGGGCTCCCAGAATGCTGAAGTCCAAAGGTGAACGCAAGATCCTGAGAAACTGAGGTACTGCATTAAGGCAGCAGCTTCATACAGACTAAAGTTTAGCTTTGAAGCAGAGATCCACCTAAGATGTCCTATGTTGGGAAAGTATAATTTTTTTAGGTTTATTCCTTTCCGTGTTTCAGGGTGCATTCAAAACTTGGCTTACCTGAACGCACCACAAGACACACAGAAAACACGCATTTTGCCTTGTGTCTCAGAAACAAGTGGAAAGACAGGCCACAAACACGTATCGCGCTTGTGGTAACATTAATTGTTAATGGAAACCCAAACGCAATTAGCAAACACGCTACAAGCGTGACAGAACATGAGCTGAAAAATGCGCGATTCTTCTGAATTCATCTGAAAGTGTTTTGGAGCTTCTGTGGCTCCTTTGTTGCTCGTAGGGCAGCATAAGTCTTAAAGATTCCCCCCACTCAAGATCTTGCTGCAACAATGGGGTTTGTATTTCAACTGTAATATTTAGCTGTTTGCCCAGAGTCCAGCTTTAATGAGTGTACAGTGATTTTCCCTATTCATCTGTACTTTTTTATTAAATTCACTCTGTCACTAGTTCCATGTTAAACTCTTGTTCTATATCATGATTGCTTGGCACAGCGTGCATATAGTGGATACACCTGTATGCTGACCTACAGTACTTAAAAAGTCCCCTTTTGTAAAATGCTGCACTTGTTCATTTACAAAGAATCTATCTTGATGATTTATTGAAGGATAACAAGACCAGCTTTGATTTTCTAAGTGTACACATAACACAGAGACAAAGCACAGTTACAAGTGGCATCCTTCATAACCTCAAAGACACAATAGATTCTCGTATTCTACAGAATTTCTCTCCTTCTGGTCTGGACCAAAGATTTTACAGTGAAGCCTTATTAGTTCAATGAACAGTAATTGATAGCTTAGAGAACCTAAAAGCATGCTTGTCTGATGTGGAACATAATGGTGCCCAGCTACTGGGGAGATTCACCCTGTCTGTTTGTCCTAATGACTCTTGTTGAAGTGACAACTGTCTAAGGCTGTGTTCACACTATTGCAACTTGGATGCCGGTTTCCTCGTATCCAATTCTCATAGCAGGAGATTGTGACCGGCTCTCTACTGAGCTGGTTCACACATCTCAGGAGCGGCTCCAGTGCAAATTACACAGGAGTCCTGTGCTTCTTTTGGTCAATTTCAGGTCCGAATTCAGCCAAAAATTCAGGCCAAAATCTGACCTGAACCGCTGAATGGAGACGCACTGGACCCCCTGCTGTGAGACGCTCTGTGCTCTATTGTGAACCCAGCCTAAGAGGAGATTTCCCTCACTTTTGAATGATTTCCTCTCACTTTCTGCTGTGTCCACTGGACAGGAAGTGAACAGAATTCTTCCCAATGGGACAGACAGTAAAAATTAAACAAACAGGGGTTTTAACCAATTTTTTTCCCTATGAAAAAAAAAATGACTTTAGATTTACGTTAATGGTCTGAATTAACATATTACTGTTCTAGATCTCAGTACAACACTGAAACTTTTTGTCTAAATCACTATTTTCTCATGCAACAGCCACTATAAACACTATCAAAGTCATTGCATATTATGACATCAATTGACTCTTTGACTATAAAGTAGCAGGTTGATAATTAATGGCAGAAGCTTCATAACCAGATCAGAGAATAAACAGTGTGTCTTGTCTGCCCAAGACAGCTAATAAAATACGATTTACAACATAATTTAAACTGCAAATGATCCAATGGACGACTTCATGTCTTGAAAAATGAATAGGTACTTTAAATGACCAAATAAAACTTTCTTTAAAATATGTATGAAACAAAAAAAAAAATCTTTCTTTAAACACTAACTGTCACATATACACAGCAATGGCACACCTTTGGCCAGCTAGGTTAATGCTTTAGACAATCCATTGCATCAATCCAGGAGAAGCCAGAGACACATCACAAGTTTCTAGTGATTGTGACGAAATATCAGTTTAAAAATAAGCTGCCAACACTGTGTGCATGTAACACAAGCTTACCCAGTCATTTTGTAGCCATCATAACACTAAAGGTACAAGGTACTCAAACTGGATGCTGTGATCAGTTCTTCCAATGATGTATATTTCAGTGTAGTTTAAAAATGTGGAGGGAACATTTTTCCATTGATGCACCTAGCACAAGTCTAGACATTTGGTCCAAAACATATCTGCTATTATTGTATTTATTGCAGTATACAGTAACTAACCTCTAAGTTGGGAGCTCATATAGTCTAGAGCAGTGGTCTTCAAACTGGATGTGGCCCTGTGCTTGCATTTATCTGGCCCTTGGAGCGCAACATTTCCAACTAATACATGCCAATATTCCTCATACTAACAACCAAGGATAGGGTACTCTTCCTCCCACTGACACCAACAATGGGGCACGCCTCCTCCCACTGACACCAACAATGGGAGCATTCATCCTCCCACTGATGCCAACAATGGGTCACTATTTCTCCCACAGAATCTAACAAGGGGCACTATTCTTCCCAATGATGGGGCATTTAATTCTATTAATGCTGGGACATTTTCTATTCCTACTAACAACTGTCTGCCCCCCTAAAGTCTGAAGGACAGTAAACTGCCAAATGAAACAACCTCCTGCACTCAAGAGTGATGTCCCAGTACTAATGGACCTTTCTTTATCGTACACCACGGGACACAGAGCTAGTCATTACATAATGGGTTAAGGGTCACCAGCGGTGATTGGACACTGGCACAACCAATGGAAGACAGTTCCCCTCCATATAACCCCTCCCATCAGGGAAGTACCTCAGTTTTTTCGCCAGTGTCGAAAGGTGTTGGACGCGTTAGGAGGTGCTAAAGGAAAGCTCTACCAAAGAGACCCTCTGGGGGTAAAAGAGCTATGCTTTCGGATCCATCCAAGACGCCTACAAATGAGCTGAATCTGGATGGGATCCGGGCCTCATCCATGAGGCGTCGCCTGTAATGTCTCTCTTCGGAGGACTGGGCTCTAAGATCCAGCACTTTCGCTATTTCGCTATAAAGTCCTGGTAAGAGTCTTGTACAAGGCCCAGGGGAGAGGTATCCTTTAAATAGGAACCCATATCCCTGAAGGTTGGCACACATAGCCCACCGTGAAGGGTGAAGTTTGGTATCTGTCTGAAATCTTTCAGCAGAAAAACCTGCGGCGTGGATAAGGTGAGATTAGAAGGTCCATAACTAGGTTGGGACCTTTTTCAAAAAGTGGATGTCTTCTTTTTTTCCACCACTGGGGGGAGTAAAGAGCTGAATATACTCACCTCACTCTGTTCAGTGTCGGCTTCGGCGAAGTACACTGCTCGTCACCTCCGCTGCTGAGCTTGCTGGGGCACCCCGATCCTCCTTTCGGTGGCCGACCAGACACCTGCAGATGCAGGTAAGTGGGAACAAGGGCTGATGAGAGTCCTCTCTCACTATGGCCACCGCCATAGCGCTAAGGGCCGCGCGCGCGCGGGAGCACGCTTTATCGGAGGGGGGGCGAAGGCGTGCGCGGGCACGTGGCGCGCGCAGGCACAGAAACGGCACCAAATTTAAAAGACTGTCAGTGTGAGAAGCACTGCAGCAGCAAGCAAGCTCGTTAGTTCTCTTGTTCCTGACAGAGAAACACAGCAGCTATACAGGGACGTAAGACTCCATGTGGTTGGATTGGGTACTTCCTAGAAGACATCCATGTTATGCATAGTTATGTGTTAAAAGTTGCATACTTAATGTATTTGCTAAACTGAACACGGTAGTATATGCATTTAGGTACCTTGTATTTTGTCTAAACAGTAAGCCTTCCAGGGGAAGTAATGCGGACAAAAAGAGATAAGAAAGCACCACCGCCTGAGAGGAGGCTCTAACTGTGCTGACTCGGTACCTTTCTCTCCTGTGTTGCTAAATGCACCTGTTCAGGATGAGCCATTACCTCTGTCAGGTATGGCGGCTTCCCCAGTGAAGCCTGGGCCTGTATATGTCACTGAGGACACTTTATCAGCTGCCCTAAATAATCTGGAGGAAAAAATTGCTACCTTGATCGCTAAGTCCTCTAAAAAGGGACAATAAGCGAAGCAGGTCTCTTCCAGTATTGGACCTCCCTTCAGAAGTACCTGAGGGAGGAGGATGAGGAGGAGGAGGCTACATCAGCAGAGGATGAGGAGCCAGATTTTAAGGTCACAGGTACAATGCTATAGCAGTGCATTTAAGTTAACCTCTGCGGAGGTAACGGAATTACCTGTCTCCTCCCTAGGGTCATTAAGATCCCTGCAAGGTGCATGCTCCTTCCCGGTTCATCCGTTACTAGAGGATCTAATATACGCAAACTGGCAACATCCAGATAAGCGTTTCTCACCTCCAAAAAGGTTTAACATTCTTTATCCTATGGGGGAAATTTTTTTTTTTAAAGAAATGGAGCCTGCCTGCGGTAGATGCGGCTATTTCTTGTGTAAATAAAAACCTGACATGTCCGGTGGATAATGTACAAGGGTTTAAAAGATCCTTCTGAGAGGAAGTTGAAATCCTCCTTCCTTTTGGCCGGCTCAATTACCCAACCTGCAGTAGCAGCAGTCGGTATGTGTCAGGTCATCAGCCAACAGGTAAAGCAGGGGCTGAAGGAACTGCCTTCAGAGCAGGCTAGAAATTGGGAAAATTTGCCTAAAGCCTTATGCTTCACAGTGGATGCCATGAGAGATTCTATCATACAGGCATCACGCCTTCCACTCCAGCTGGTACAGATGCGCAGAGTACTTTGGCTTAAGCATTGGTCAGCAGAAACCCCATGCAAAAAGCTGTTGGCAAGTTCCCGTTCCATGGCGAACGCCTATTTGGGGAAGATTTAGAAAAATATATACAGAAGATATCAAGTGGTAAAACGACTTTTACCTGAGAGAAAGAAAAACAAGAGATCTTGTTTTAAACGCTCTCTCTCCCCAGCTCCCGGGAAATCTGACTCCAACCAGTGGCGGCGGCCTGTTTTAGCCGCCCACAAAAGCCAAGGGGCAAGCTCAGAAGAACAAGAAGCCGTGGGGTGCAAGAGCTAATAAGCAAGCCCCCAAAACCTCTCAGTGAAGGGGCGCCCCCGCTCGGCCGAGTGGGAGGAAGGCTTTGTCAGTTCTCAGCGACTTGGTGGTCAGAAATCCAGGACAATTGGGTGGTATCCACAATATCCTCAGGGTACAAACTGGAATTTCGAGAGATCCCACCTTCTCAATTCCGAGGTTCAAGACTCTCCAAGGATCCACAAAAAAGAGAATCCTTCTTCAAAGGTTTGAATCACTTAATGGCTCAAGGGGTAGTTACAGACGTACCCCAAAAAGAGCGAGGTTCAGGTTTTTACTCAAACCTCTTTGTGATTCCAAAGCCAAATGGAGATGTCAGACCCATCCTGGATCTAAAATCCCTAAATCGGTTCCTGAACGTTCGCCATTTTCGAATGGAAACGATCCGATCCGTGGCCGCCACTTTAAAGGGCGGAGAATTCATGGCGCCCATAGATATCAAGGACGCACATTTACACATACCCATCCTCCCCGCTCACCAAAGATTCCTAAGGTTTGCGGTAGAAGATCGCCACTTTCAATTTGTGGCTCTGCCGTTTGGTGTAGCCACCGCGCCCATAGTATTCACAAAGGTGCTAGCTCCTCTGTTAGCAAACCTAAGAACACGGGGCATTGCGGTAACAGCCTATCTGGACGATCTACTAGTAATAGATCAGTCAAAGGAGGGATTGGGTCACGCTGTACACACTACAGTAGGATACCTGGAGCATTTAGGATGGATTATAAATTTACAAAAATCCTCTCTCCAGGCCCAAAGAAGGATAGTGTACCTGGGCATGATCATAGATACAGCCCAAAACAGGGTATACCTGCCAGAACCGAAGATACAGTCTCTGAAAGACCTGATCCACAAGGTCAAAGCAAACAAGAGGCCGTCTATTCGCCTTTGCATGAGACTATTGGGAAAGATGGTAGCCTCCTTCGAGGCGGTCCCTTACGCCCAGTTTCATTCGAGACTACTTCAAGGCAATATTTTAGCTTCCTGGAACAGGAAGAGCCAAGCTCTGGATATACCCATGCGCCTGTCCTCACAAGTACGCCACAGCTTCGATTGGTGGCTAGAAGCCAGGAATTTACGGAAGGGAAAGTCCTTCCTCCCAGTGGCCTGGAAGGTGGTATCTACGGATGCCAGCCTATCGGGCTGGGGTGCAGTATTCGAGGAGGCTTCTACCCAGGGAACCTGGGCCAAGACTCAGGGGATCCTGCCCATCAATGTGCTAGAGATCCGGGCGGTATATCTAGCCCTCAAAACCTGGACATACAGGTTACAGGGCTACCCAGTTCGGGTTCAATCCGACAATGCTACTGCAGTAGCTTACATCAATCACCAAGGAGGCACCCGCAGTCGGGCAGCCCAAAGAGAGGTGAACCGGATCCTGGCATGGGCAGAAGAGCATGTACCTTGCCTTTCTGCAATCTTCATTCCAGGGATAGAAAATTGGCAAGCAGACTACCTGAGTCGTCAGCAGCTGCTACCAGGAGAGTGGTCTCTTCACCCCGAGATCTTTCAGGCCATATGTCTGAGATGGGGAAACCCAGATGTAGACCTGCTAGCTGCCAGGTTCAACAAGAAATTGGACAACTTTGTGTCCAGAACGAGAGATCCTCTAGCCTACGGGACAGACGCTCTAATAATACAGACGCTCTAATAACTCCATGGAATCAGTTCTCACTGATCTATGCATTCCCTCCGATCCCTCTTCTACAAAGACTGCTTCGCAGGATCAAGGAGGAGGGAATACCAGTAATCCTAGTGGCCCCAAACTGGCCCAGGAGGCCTTGGTACGCCGAGATTGTAAAAATGGCGATAGGAAGGCCCTGGAAGTTTCCACTTCGACACAACCTGCTGTCACAGGGTCCAGTATTCCACCCTTCCTTACAAAGGCTAAAGTTGACGGCCTGGCTGCTGAGACCCACATTTTTAAAAAGAGAGGGGTCTCTGGTCCGGCTCTTTCTACGCTCATTAATGCTAGAAAGCCAGCCTCCAGACTCATCTATCATAGAGTCTGGAGAGCATACGTTTCCTGGTGTGAATCCAGATGTTGGAATCCTCAGAAATATGAAATAAGTAGGATTCTTGCTTTTTGCCAGTTAGGAGTGGATATGAATTTAGCCCTTAGCACCATCAAAGGGCAAATATCGGCTCTATCAGTCTTCTTTCAGAGACCATTGGCATCTCACTCCCTAGTTCGGACATTCATTAAGGGGGTACTGAGGATAAATCCTCCAGTTAGGACTCCCTTGTGTCCATGGGATTTGAATTTGGTATTGTCAGTGTTGCAAAAGCAACCTTTTGAACCTATTCGCCATATTCCTTTAATTATATTGAGTAGGAAGTTGGCCTTTCTGATTGCTATAGCTTCTGCTAGGAGAGTATCAGAGCTAGCAGCTCTTTCTTGTAAAGAGCCTTATCTAATTTGTCACAAGGACAAAATCGTACTACGACCCCATCCGGCTTTTCTACCTAAGGTGGTGTCGGCTTTTCACTTGAATCAAGACATTGTTCTGCCTTCCTTTTTTCCAAACCTGCGGACGGCGGGGGAAAAATTATTACACTCTCTAGATCTACTGAGAGCGGTAAAGGTGTATCTGCAAGCAACCGCTCAGATACGTAAAACAGATGTTTTGTTTATTTTACCAGATGGGCCCAAGAAGGGCCAAGCGGTATCAAAATCCACCATTTCCAGGTGGATTAGACAAGTAATTATTCAAGCTTATGGTTTAAAGAACAGGACTCCTCCTTTTCCTGTTAAGGCGCACTCTACCAGGGCGATAGGTGCTTCATGGGCAGTGCACCACCAGGCTTCGATGGCTCAGATCTGTAAAACTGCAACTTGGTCTTCAGTCCATACATTTTCCAAATTCTATCAAATAGATGTGAAAGGACATGAGGATTCCGTCTTTGGGCGAAGTGTGCTGCAGGCAGCAGTATAGGGCTTCTGGTCCGCAAGCGGCCTGTTTTGATCTGTGTCTCCCCCCCTTCATATGAGCATTGCTCTGGGACGTCCCATTATGTAATGACTAGCTCTGTGTCCCGTGGTGTACGATAAAGAAAATAGGATTTTTATAACAGCTTACCTGTAAAATCCTTTTCTTGGAGTACACCACGGGACACAGAGGTCCCCCCCTTCTTATAGGAACCTTACTGCTTTGCTACAAAACTGAGGTACTTCCCTGATGGGAGGGGTTATATGGAGGGGAACTGTCTTCCATTGGTTGTGCCAGTGTCCAATCACCGCTGGTGACCCTTAACCCATTATGTAATGACTAGCTCTGTGTCCCGTGGTGTACTCCAAGAAAAGGATTTTACAGGTAAGCTGTTATAAAAATCCTATTTTTACTCTTCCACAGTTCAAGCATACAGTATGTGTCCATAGCCGAGGTTTTCACGCTGACAGTACGCTTACTGCGAACTCCCAGCTCACTGACTGAGCTGTCAAAGCTGTCTCTTGCTATGACTGGGGGCTGGCAGGACAGGTTCCGTATCAGGTGACCACTGTTACAGCCAATCACAATGGTTATGTGATCAGGAAGTCTGTCCAGCCGGTGTATAGAACACATTTGGTTTGGTTTGTGATCAGGAAGTCTGTCCAGTCCCAGTGTATAGAACACATTTGGTTTAGCTCTACCGTAATAGTGTAGGATTTGTATAGAACAAAATACACTAAAATCTTCATAACTGGAAAAAGTGTTGAAGCATAGCCCCCCACCTGACATTTTCGTGTACTGTTGGCTACAAAGCAACAATGGAGCTTTTAATGCACATAAGGTACCCTAGCCACTGCCACTTTCTAGTCAAAGATTTAGGGAAAGCCCCTTATTCAATATTCCACAAAGTAGGAAATAAAAAAGTGATCAAACCTTCGGCAAAACAATGAAATGTTCTGACTAATGGAATAATGTGGGATGGAACAGGCAGATATCTGAAAATGCGACAGAATAGCAGACCTCTTCTTAGAACTAGATGCTGAGTTGGAGCTGACTCCAGGAGGCAAGTCGCTATAAAAAGAGTCGACATCTCCAGCCTTTTTTACATAATCTCCCTGGGGTATTTGTCTAAAGCACAATAGATATCGTAAAGTCAGAAAACAAGACAAACACACACAGAAAACGACACAGACATAAAGGCAATATTAGTTCAGAAGGAAAAGACAGAGAGGGAAGTTGGGACATGTAGCGTTCACTTTGTAGAACACAAGTTGACAATATGTGGATTCCCACCAGCATTCTGTATAAACATCTTAGTCAATGTTTCAGTTGTAACCAATAGGGGGACACTAATAAAGCCCAGGAAAAAAAACTCTGACATTAAGAGACCTTGTTGCCAGACCATTCATTTCAACAAAAATCTTCCTATAATATTATACGTGCATTTATTGTATTATATGCATTTATTTACCTGTAAAAGCCTCTCATGTAAAGATATCCAAAAGCTGTCAGACTGCTGCTGGGTGCCGCCATCTTGGTTGTAATGTCAGCAGCCCCAGTAGACACTCAATATTATTCCCCTTGACTACTAAATAAAGGTTATTTAAGGAGGTAAGGGGAGGGGCAGAGGAGCTTGGCCAGCACAGAGAGCAATTGTGCCCTTTGAGAACGTTTGAAGTAAACGAAACTAGTCAGGGCGGTGCAACGCACTGACGTCACTACCACGTGACCCCGCCAGCACGGGCGAACGCTACTTTTTATGCCGGCTATTTTAAATACCAATTTTACCTTGTTTATTGTTTTTTGGCTGTTTACCTCTGTAATTGGGAATAAATCTTTCATTGAGGTAATACACTACTGGAGTCCCTCTCCTCATTTTGTTTCCTATACAAACTCTGAGATTTCGTTTCTATACCATTTGGAGTGATTCATCGCAGCAGCCATAGTGAAGGAAGCAGTATTAGTGGATACTATCAAACTGCATTGGGATAACAGCTTCCTAAAATCAGGTGGATGAACTCCTGTACCCCGCAGAGGGTGATATCTGCAGGCCTGATAGACCTTGCCATAGCGGAGGTCCACCACTTCTGGTAACGTACACATTTCTTAATATACGTATTCACCGTGGTGGATTTGATCTTCTCTGATAACCGTGGATTTCCTGGGTTAATTCTCCTGCACTATCATCTCTCACCTTGAATTACCTTCCAGAGTTTTTCTTCTCCCGTTATCCAGTATGAAGGCGACACTTCCATACCTGTGCTGAACTTCTTCTCCCCTGATACTTTTATATACACGCTGGACTTCCTTTCCCATGAAATTTTTTCTAGCTTGGAGCCTTGCTCTAAAGATTTTCAAGCATCTTATTTGAATTTAATTTAATATATTGGACACTGGTGTTTCATTTATTGACAATAATTACTCACTCGGATTGACCATTCAGCTTTTGCTATTATCGTTTATTAATATTGATTTAGAATTTTTTTACACATTTTGCTACCATATTCATTTATTTTGGTGGTAGGAACCCCTTCACAAAGGGTTTTTTCACTTGAGTTGTGTCACCTGTGTATTTTCAATCAATTAATTTTCATTATTTATTTCATGTATTTTGGGCGCGATATTTTCTAATTTTATATTGTTTGTATATGGTTTCACATATTTTATTTGTCGCAGCCTTGGTGTGATTAGCACAATTATTTTTCATATTTTTCTTTTTCACATTAGCGCAGTATATACCCCTAATTTTACAGACACTCACAGAAGAGGAAAGAGCTATGATGTGAAAGGCTTCCTCAACTTCCACATAAAAGGTTATGGAGGGAGGTAGGGTGGGGGCAGAGGATCTGGGTCAGAACATAGAGTAATTAAACATTTACAAAAGAGGAGAGGGCTAAAACATCATAGGAAGGAGGGGGGTTTCTCCAGTCGCCAGTGACTTGACCAATGCCAAGACACTGATCACGTAGTCTCTGTTGACAAAAAGGTTCCATGCTTAGGCAACTTTTATTGGCAAACTAACCCTGGAGGGGGGATTAACGCAACATTTGTTGGCTTTACGCAAATGTTGCACAGAGTGAACGCAAACAAAGAAATCTTCAGGGTTTGTACAGGTGAATGTGTGTCAATTGTATAGATATTGTAGACTGAGACTAACAAGCGGTGGGTGTCCCTGTAGGTAGTCCTTGGCATATTCTTTCATTTCACCCAATTTAGAGGGGGGGGGATGTTAAATGTAATTATGGTATTAGTATTTCTGTTTAAGACCCCATTGGTGAATCTTGGGCGAATCATAAGTTTGGAAACTTTAAGGTAGAAGTCTACTTAAACACTTTTTACCCTGCTTAAACCCCTACACCACAACCCCCCTTTACAGCACAGTTCTCCATTCTGATCTGCAGCACCTCCCTCCCCTGCTGATAGAATGAATTATTGTGTGTAAAAAAATTCCATTACTTTGTTTCTTGTTGAATTGACAATCTTATTTAAATACAACAAAGTATACCAATTTAAGAATAAGTCTGTTTAAAAAACTCTTAATGTATTTTTTTTTTTAAATGGGTCAAAATTACATGAACCTTGTAATAAACACATAACTGTTGTTACACAGTTAAATGCTTTTATGGCAGGTTAAATAAATCAGCAACACACACAGAGTACAAGTGCTAGGTACAAAATATTTCATTTTAGTTGCACAGAAGATGTTTTTTTCACAATGAAAGTGATTTGGAAAAAAAGTCAATTGTGTTTATGTTTCTAAAAGCAGATCTTTGTTTAAGGAAAATTGTCATCAATGCACAATTCATAGAGGCTTCTGTATGACAGTTCATTCAAGTATCAAATCCAGTTACTATGTGATGCACAATCCTCAAAGTAAACAGAAAAACAGGAATTTTAACTTACCCATAAATTCCTTCTCTTATGCTGCGTACACACGATCGGAATTTCCGACAACAAAACCGTGGATTTTTTTCCGACGGATGTTCGCTCAAACTTGTCTTGCATACACACGGTCACACAAATGTTGCTCGGATATTCCGAACGTCAAGAACGTGGTAACGAACAACACTACGACGAGCCGAAAAAAATGAAGTTTAATGATTCCGAGCATGCGTCGAATTGATTCCGAGCATGCGTAGAATTTTTGTGCGTCGGAATTGGCTACACACGATTTTTGTTTTGTTGTCGGAAAAATTGAGAACCAGCTCTCAAATATTTGTTGTCGGAAATTCCGATAGCAAATGTCCGATGGAGCATACACACGGTCGGAATTTCCAACAACAAGCTCACATCGAACATTTGTTGTCGGAAATTCCGACCGTGTGTACGCGGCATTAGAGTACGACATATAGGACAGGTATAGGCCAAAGGTTATATGCAGCCACCTTCAGGTGATTGTACACTGGTACAAACTCTTGCTAGGGCTACCTCTGGTGTGTACCCACATAACCCCACCCACTCTGTGAGGCGTAAGTCTCCAGTCTTTAGCAAGCAATAAGGATTGATCAAGAAACTGAGGGGGGGAGTTACTGTGTCCTGTACTGTATGCCAAGAAAAGGAATTTACTGGTTAAGTCCAAATTCCTATTTTCTTAATTGTACAGTATGAGACTAGTATTCATAGACCCTGGGACATACCCAAGCAATAAAACTGAGGGGTGGGCAACAACATGCTGTCAACAGGTCCACAAGAAACACAAATGTTTAAGGAACCTGAACAAAATACTCAAATAACATTATGAAGAATCTTGCAGACAAAGTTCACATCAGATTAGACCTGAACATCCACCTGGTAGAACTTGGAAAACGTGTGAACAGAGACCAGGTGATGGTCTTGCAAATCTGGGATACATGTGATTGATGCGGAAAAGCCTAGGAGACACCCACTGTTGTGGTGACATGGACTCTGATGGGAAAGGGAGGAACTTTTCCCTTAAAGCCCTGGAAGTTAGTCGTTTGATCCACCAGGCAATGGTGGATCAGGAAACACTGTGTGCCCACAGTGCACACAGGGCCAATGGGCAGAAAAAAGAGGAAATCAGTCTTGTGAATAGAGGCTGTAGCTTTCACATAAACCCTGACAGCTCTGATCACTTTCAGCATTTTTTTTGTCATGTTTTGGGTTGGAACAGAGAGAAGGGAATACAATGTTCTTATTGGAGTGGAAGGAGAACACTATCTTAGGCTAAAAGGAATGCTTTGATATCAAAACCACCTTGTCCTTGTGCAAAACAATAATGGCTTATTACAAGAGAGAGCTGCCAAGTCAGAAACACACCGTGCATGATGTGATGGCAACCATGAGAGCCACCTTAAAAGTTAAGGTCTTCCAAAGGAATGTCTTTAATCAGTTCAAAAGGGAAGGGAGGCTCTGAAGAATAGTGAGCATCTGACTAAGATTCCTAGGTGACACAGGAGGTCGAAATAGGGGAATGGTATGAGAAACTCTCTGTAGAAATGTCATGATAAAGATATGCAAGGCAAGGGGTTTCTGGAAAAGGATGGATAAAGCAGAAACCTCCTCCCTGACTGTACTCAGTCAGCACCAGACACTTGTCAAGACCAGAAGAAAGGCCAAAATATGAATATTCCTTGGTTAAGTCTTCTGTCCTTCCATGAGCAATAGTGAATTTTGCAGGAGTTGGATTTCCTTGCTCAGAGTTAGATGGAAATAATCAAATCAGTGATGCACCTATCATTTAGGACTTGCCATTAAATCCAGTGACTGAGAAGCAGGGCGGAATAGGGGGCCTTGAGCCAGAGAGTCTCGTCTGTTTGAAATAGGCCAGGGCTTAACTACAAGAAGTCTGAGTTTGGCTGTGTACCTCTTTCTTTCAATTTGGTGCAATGAGAATCCCTGGTGCCCGTTTCTCCCTTCTCTTGCGCAGCATTCGAGGGATGGTCTTCATAAGAGGGAAGGTATAAACCAGTTGGACTTGAGTCAAAAGATAACCAGAGCATTTATTGTGAAGGTTAGAGCAGTGTTTCTCAACTCCAGTCCTCAAGGCGCCCCAACAGGTCATGTTTTCAGGCTTTCCATTATTTTGCACAGGTGATTTGATCAGTTTCACTGCCTTAGTAATTACCACAGCCGTTTCATCTGAGGGAAATCCTGAAAACATGACCTGTTGGGGCGCCTTGAGGACTGGAGTTGAGAAACACAGGGTTAGAGGATCCTTAGTCTTGGCCACGAATTTGTTCAGCTTAATGTTAAACAGGGAAAACCAGGATGTCAACATCTGGTCTTCTGAAGCTGGTAGAATGGAAGGTAAAAAGCAAGGCTGTAGGCTGTCTGCAGAACACATGCTGTTGGGCCCTTTTATCCCATCATGTTGGGAATACACTCACATGGGTCTTCAGTGTCTGGAAAATCATAAAAAATGGACTATGGCTCTGGATCTGTATATCACTCTGCAGTTAACTACGCATACTGCACTTTGCGCCAAGGTGAGCGCCTAATGCCAGATACAGTCCCCAAAGCAAATATTACAGGCCGGCCCCATGCAACAGGGTCCAGGTATGGTGCCCGAGGACCACATCGAGAACAGCCAATATGGAAACTGCAAGGTAGCGTAGGATGTTGATAGAAGATTCCAATGAAAAAACTTCAGTGGTTAAAAAAGAAAAAAAAACTTCTTTAAAAGGAGAACAGGTCCATCAGCTAAGGACACAAGAAAAAAACAGCTAGAGTGTTCAGGGTTATATAGTTATTGCTAGTGTCAAATTACCTGAAAGTAGCAGCATATAACTCATGATCTATAAATACCTGCCCTGAGTTCTGTACTTCTTTTGCCTTCTCTGACTGAGCCAAATCTCCTTTGTGTCTCATGCTAGTCCTCCCCGACACTGCAGCTCACAGTGGGAGGTTTCAGCAGCAAAGACTGTGCTGCCAATCCAGAAAGCAGTGGGCAGGACTGGGTGTAGCCAGGTGCAGATTGACAATCAGCAATGCAAAGCTGTAGTGCAAGAAGACACAGCCTACGCAAGAGTGGCAACTCTGCTCTGAACTTAGGAGCCTTGCAACATCATTTCCACACCATCACAGGAAGCTGAATTAGGTGAAATTCACTGGTAAGATCAACAGGTGTTTGTTTGACATTGCAGGAGGAGTAAGAGAAAGCTGTAAGTGTAGATGCACTTATACGATGCAGCACATATATATTTTTTCAATGGAGGCCAAATGTCACTAGTATGCCAAATTGTTCAGTAAGAGCTTTTATTAATCACAGAAAGGCATGCATGTCTTTCTGTAAAAATAAATGATCTTATTGTGCAGTTTGGTGCACTTGCTGATTTTTGGATATGTTGACAATGGCATCATTCAATGGGTAGTCACTACAGCACCCAATTTTTAAGGGCCTACACACGGTATGTAGTGTACCAGGCTCCCCTTATTCTGAGGTTTTCTAGCCTGCCCAATTGATATTTTCCAACATGTTTGGTGGTAGGTTGGATACCTGCCCCACCCCCAAAGACAAGAGATCAAAAAAAGCGGCTTTAGTAGTTGTCATTGCATGCCTATGGTCATTTTCATTTTAGAAGGGATGAGTGAGCTACCCCGTGACTTGGCTGTGTTAGGGCTCTTTCACATACTGATGTCCATTTTCACAGACTCTGCTTGCTCAGCAGGGATCGATTCGTCTCTGCTTACTGTGGAGAGACAGACCTGTCAGATCTCCGCTCTCTGCTATAGGGGATTGGATGAAAATGGATCCGCCTGTCCGTTTTCATCCGATCAGATAGACGGATGGAAAATAGGGTTTCCATCAGTCTGAATTTAGCGGATTGGATGTCAGTGGACATGTCACCGCTGACATCCATCGCTCCATAGAACTGCATGGAACATCCGTTCAGGTCCGCCTAAAAAACTGACAGGCTGACCTGAATGGTCCGCATGTGTGAAAGGAGCCTAAAAGTGTTAAAAAGGATATTTTAAACAGTCACAATTTTGCTTTATTCGAGCCATGTATAACCACCTCTACTATCTACAAAGAGGAATGGTCTTCCAATAATAATCCAGGACATGCATAATATGTCTAACTTTTTTAACTGTTAATTAAGGTTATATAGTAGTTAATGAACTATACATGTAAAAAGACAGATTTTTGAAGACTTCTTTTTTTTTACTTTTAAATCAGAGCAATTAAAAGTGAGGAAGTTTATTTTACAGAACTACAGCTCTATACACTGCTATAATGAAAGCTTGACATTAAAACTGAATCCACCAGTTTGGATATGTAAAGCAGTAATGGAAATATGGTAGATCAAGCATGTAAAAAACATGTCAAAAAATGGAATACACATTACAAGATAAATGTTACAATAACAAAAACATGCACTCACTAAAAATCCAGTAAAGCAGGCACTGTAATATTTTTATTTTAGTACCATACTAAAGAAAATTAAATAAACAGAAATACATAAAATGCGTAACAATTGTACCTTGCTGACAATTTTCCTTCTGTTAGATCAAAGTAAAGTTATACTATAGTTGTGTTTATCTTTTTTTTTTTACCCATGTTAGGACACAAAGCACAGAGACAACTTCTAACATTTTCTATAACAATATATTTTAAATCCGTAGACAAACATTGAAACAAATAAAATTAGACTGTTATAATCCTGCTCAGTTGTTATTGTGATATTAAACCATCAAGGATGAACCTGAACATGATGAAATGGCAGAAAATATGGCCTTGTATTGTTATCTGACAAGGATATATAGGTGTGAGGATGGGGTGCTGCTTGGGCTACATACAGCCCGAATGGGTATTGTACAATAGAAGCCTACAATTTACTATTTCTAAAACATCTCTCTCTCTCTTTTTTATTTTGTACAGCACAGCATAATGAAAATTGCATTTTAAATATCAAATAAATTTATCATTAGCCTGCAGATTTTTCATTAAATTTAAAAAATTTCTAAAGCAGAGTAGACATCAGGACTACCCACCAGTGAAAACAGCGTGGTACATACAAATGTAAACTGTGAATGACAGGTAACTAACTACACATGAAAGTGATGAAATGCAGCTAAATGAAAAGGCCAGCCTACTTACCTCTCTCTCCGATAGTTTCTTTTCATGTTAAAGAAGAGAACAAAGAATTACTAAATTATCATTTCTTGTTTGTTTTTTTTATTATGTATTTAGATTTTTTGTAAGGTACAATTTATTGAGAATTTTAGTAGAACAAAACTGTACAAGAATTGAAAGCAGAGAGAACAATAATGTACACTACTGTATATGGCCAAACATTTGAGGACATTTGACATAACACCTATATGAGGTTGTTTGACATTCCATTCCAAAACCATGAAAATTTATACTGTACTGTTAATGCTTTCCCCCAAGACTTTAAAGTGTTTCCTGTTGAAATGTGTGCCCATTTAGCAAAAAGAGTGTGTCACAAAGTTAAAAGATATTTTCAAAAAGTATTTGGATCTCGTAGCATTAACGGTACTCTTCACAGTAAACAAATGAACTTCACATACTTTTGGCCATATAGTTTGGGTGTCCAGAAAATTTTCGTCAATAGTGTAAGTTAATCAAGTTTCATTATAATATGGTAATTTTGGTCTGTTTGCCTGTGAACCAGCACTGGGATGCAGTATCCCTTGTGGTAATCTTTATCGCTGTGATGAAGGTAGGACAGCAAACAGTCACTGATGGACCCTCAAAGTCAGAACAAGAGAACAGGCTTAAAAATCTTAGATGTTAAAGTCTGTGCAACTGCACCCTAAAGCAATTCTTTAGACAGAAGGGGGAAATTCCTTCCGCAAAGTGTAATAACAAACCTCTTGAAGGTTTTTTATGAAGATATTGAAAAATAGGATTTTTTTGAACTCACCGTAAAATCCTTTTCTATCTAAGGACTGACACAGCATCTTCATTCTTGACAAAGTGGGTTATGTTCCTGCTCATAGGAGAAGACTAGGCAGAATGTTAGATGTTTCAACATACATTCCATTATGAGAGCTGAACAGCCCCGCCCAGGGGGCAGTCCCTCCGGACATAACCCTCCTACCTGCAGTCATCTGCCTCAGTTCGTATCAAAGCAGTACAAACTCAAAAAAGGCGGGGTGGGTGCTGTGTCAGTCCATGGACGTCAGAGAAAAGGATTTTACGACGAGTACAAAAAAATCCTATTTTCTCTTACCGTCCATGGATGACAAAGTGGGACGTCCCAAAGCAGTGTCAAAAAACGAGGGGTGGGAACAGTATCAAGGAAAAAACAAACTTCACCCCAAACAAGCAGAGCTCCTCAACGGAGGAGTTGCAACTGTAAACAGCCGCCTGCAAAACCTTACGCCCGAAGGAAGCATCAGAAGATGCACCCACATCAACCTTATAAAAGTTTGAAAAGGTATGTGCGGACGACCAGGTCGCCGCCTTATACACCTGTGCAATAGACGCTTGAAGTCGGAAAGCCCAGGAAGCACCAATTGCCCTGGTTGAATGTGCCATAACCGGAAAGGGAGGTGCCCGTCCCGCAAGGGCATAGGCCTGAATGACGGTCTGCCTGATCCACCAAGAAATGGTGGCAGACGAAACCGCTTGGCCCAGTTGGACCAGATACAGACACAAAAAGTGAGTCAGACTTCCGAAACAAAGCCGTAGCAGACAGGTACACCTGCAAGGCCCGTACCACGTCTAAGGTGTGAAGTGCAACGCTCTAGGATGCGATGGACGAGGACATAAAGACGGAAGCACAATATCCTCATTAAGGTGGAAGACCGAGACCACCTTCGGGAGAAAAGAAGGCTTTGGGCGTAGCACCGCCTTATCCTTATGGAGGACCAAGTATGGCGGTTTGCAAGACAAGGCCGCCAATTCAGAAACCTTTCTGACAGAAGTAATGGCTACTAGAAAAGTCACCTTCTGAGATAAAGTTAAGAGAGGAATCCCTCTGACGATTCCAAAAGGAGGTTCTTGAAGAACCGAGAGCACCAAATTCAAATTTCAAGGAGGAAAAGATGGTTTAATAGGAGGGAGCACATGGCGGACCCCCTGTACGAAGGTACTAATCAAAGAAAGGGCCGCTAGCGGCCGCTGAAAGAAAACAGCTAAAGCTGAAATCTGACCCTTAATGGTGCTGAAAGCAAGCTTTTGGTCCACACCACGCTGTAAAAACAGCAGAATCGTGGAAACGAAATATGTCCGTGGATGCCAATCCAGCTCCTCGCACATAGCGATGTAGGCCTTCCAGGTACGGTGGTATATCTTCCTGAATGAAGATTACCCTGCCCTCAGTATAGTCGAGATGACCGAATCCTAGAGACCTCGGTCCCTCAGCACCTGGCTTTCAATAGCCATGCCGTTAAAGCCAGCGACTGTAAAGCAGGATAAAGTATGGGACCTTGAGACGGAAGGTCCTCCCGCATTGGAAGTCGCCATGGAACATCCGCCACTAGGCGCACAAGATCGGCGTACCAAGGACGCTGAGGCCAATCTGGAGCGATGAGGATCACCGGAATCCCCTCGGCCTCCACCCTGCGAAGTAGTCGAGGAAGCCACTTCAGTGGAGAATAGGCATAAATCAGCAGATACCGAACCCACGGGGCCACCAACGTGACTGACGCGTCTGCCCAGGGATCCCTAGACCTGGCCACGAATCTCAACACCTTGCGATTGAGTCGAGAGGCCAGCAGGTCCACATCCGACATGTCCCACCTCCAGCAAAGGAGTTGAAAACACCTCCGGATGCAAGGACCATACCCCCTGGTCTAACAACTGGCGGCTTAGATAGCCAGTTGTCTACTCCTGGAATGTAAACGTCCGACAGAGCCGGCACGCTTCTTTCGGCCCATTACAGGATGTGAGCGGCCTCGGATGCTGCGGCCGAGCTCCGTGTTCCCCCTGAGGGTTGACATAAGCCACCGCCATTGCATTGTCCGACTGGATCCTGACAGAGCGCCCCTATAATCTCATTGACCACGAGGAGAGACACAGTCTGATTGCCCGGAGTTCCAAGACATTGATCGGCAGACGGTATTCGTCCGGAGTCCAAAGCCCCTGGGCTGATAGAACTCCCCAGACAACGCCCCAGCCAGAAGACTGGCGTTCATTGTGATCACAGTCCACTGAACAGGAAGGAACGACTTCCTTGACTGAAGGGCCGGGGATATCAGCCACCAAGTCAGGGATGCCCTGACCAGGTGACTCAGCTGGATCTGATGATCCAATGATGAAGGAGACTTGTCCCAGCAGGACAGGATCTACTATTGTAAGGCTCGAATGTGGAATTGGGCATACGGTACAGCCTCGAAGGAAGCCACCATGAGTCCAAGGACCCTCATGCAAAACGGAGAGACGACCATTTGTGAGACGTCAGCACCCGTATCGCAGATAGAAGAGTCTGATAGAACCAGGACCGACTTCTGAATGTTCAGCAGCCAACCGAATTCTCAGAGGGCCTGACTGGCTATCAACACATTTTCCTCTAATTCTGAGCCAGAGTCTGCTCTCAGAGGAAGATCGTCCAGATAGCCCACGATAGCAATGCCTCGCTGTCTCAGCAAAGCTAGAATCGGGGCAAGCACCTAGGTGAAAACCCGCGGTGCCGGCGCTAAATCGAAGGGAAGAGCCACAAACTGATAGTGGTCTACACCTATCGCAAAGCGCAGAAACTTCTGGTGACCCGCGCAGATTGGGACATGCAAGTAGGTGTCCTTGAGTCCAAGGACGCCAGAAAATCCCCCGGGTGGAGCGCAGCAATCACCGAGCGAATGGATTCCATGCGGAATTTTTGAACCTTCACAAAGGCATACTAGGGCCTTGAGGTCCAGAATTGGAACGGTCTCCGTCGTCCTTTGGGACCACAAAAAGATTTGAATAAAATCCCTGAAACCACTCTTTTGACGGTACTGGCAAGATTACCTCGCACCTCAGCAGTCCTGTACTGCCCCCAATAGGGCAGCCCGACTTGCCGGAAGGAGAGAAAGATTCAAAGGAAAGAATCTGTCTGGTGGCCAGAAAAGGAACTCTATCCTGTACCCCGAGGTGACCACCTCGCATACCCACCGGTCGGAAATCCGGGAGGTCCACCGATCCGTGAGCCTGCGAAGTCGTCCCCCCACCCCAGAGTTGGGCGGGAGCAAGACTTCATGCGGTGGCGGGTCTGTTAGCCGGCTTGTTTGGCTTACATCCTCCAGCCGCGCTCTTGTCAGTCTGGGAGAATTTTCCCCGTAGGCTCTGACTGACGAAAAAACCTGTGGGAAAAGAAGGGCCCAGTTTACGGCGCGGCTCCTTCCCCTTAGTAGGCTGAGGAAGAAGGATGCTCTCACCTCCCGTGACATTTTAAATAATGTCATCCAGGGAAGCACCAAATAATCTTCCGCCCTTAAAGGGTAAATCCGTCAGAAGCTTCTTAGAGGCCAGGTCAACAGACCAGCACTTTAACCAGATAAGGCGACGCAATACCACCGCCGACACTGAGGCCCTAGAAATTAAGGGGCAGCGTCCATAGCAGCATCGCACACATACACCAGGCCCTGTACCATTTGGTCGGCCAGTGCGATGCAATCTGGAGGAAGATTAGCTCCTGCACAGTATGGTGCAAAATCTTTGCCCATACCGTAAGTGTCTGAGACACCAGGGTCGCCGCTACAAAAGGACGTAGCGCGGATCCCAGCATGGTGAACATGCCCTGCTCACCACTTCCGACCTCCTACCAGTAAGGTCCTTAAAGGCAGGAGTCCCTGCAACCGGGAAAGCCGTGGCTTTATACAACCAGGCGACCGGGGGGTCAACAACCGGAAGAGAGCCCCATTTTTTAATCAGGCTCTCCTCAAAGGGGTACCTAACCGCCAGACGCTGCAAGACCGCAAAGGTCTTCTGCAGTTTGTCCCATACCTGGTCTATGAATCTGTCAAAGAAAGGTGTATAGGGAAAAAACTTTTTAGAAGGATTAGCCTTAAATGAAACAAAGGAGGCTGTCTCCACCAGAGGTTCCTCAGCCACAGCATACAGCTTGAGAGTGTCCCTCACAGCATCAATGAGTTCACTAACAAACGTCCTGTCATTTACTGACCCAGAGAAGGAGTCTTCCTCATAAGGAATGTCCTGGTCAAAAATATCAAAAAATTCAGAGCTAGGGTCCTGTGCCGCAGCAATGCCC
This sequence comes from Rana muscosa, assembly GCA_029206835.1. Lineage (NCBI taxonomy): Eukaryota > Metazoa > Chordata > Amphibia > Anura > Ranidae > Rana > Rana muscosa. The sequence continues at coordinate 268,516,730 of CM055122.1, forward strand.
ATATCTGAATCAGAGCACTCCCCTGGAGATGGTGTGGGGGGAGGGTGCTTCATAGCCCCCTGTTGCTCGCACGCCACTTCCATCCTGTCAACAAATGATTCCAGGACTGCCGACAACTGGTCCATAGGGACCGCAGGTGCAGTAGCGCTGCCTGTTGTCTCTGACATGAAGGGGGAAGCAGGTGACACTGACTCCATGCTAACAAGGCACCCTCTGAGACTTTGTCAATATATAAGAAAAAGTCCACCCTCCGGCTGCACTGACTGTGGGGGGGGGTTACCCAGGGGACTCACCAACCCGGTCAGGACCGCACGCCTCCGCTGCCTATGTCCTGCTCTCAGCGGGAGTGAACAGTGAGGAGACTGTGAGGAGAATCGCGTCGTTCTTAGTCAGCAGTAGAGGCCAAACTAGCACCAAAAAAGCGCGCAACTTCAACAAAATGCCCACCGCTATTAATAAGTCCGCCACAGCGTGTCCACGCAAAATGGCCGCCAATGCATTTTTCCATAGTAATAGAAAAACATAGTAAAACATGGCGCCCGACAGTGCAAAAAAAACCCCACAAGGCCCAGGCTGACACAGACAGCATCCCCACACATAATGCAGACCCCCACAGACATCCTCCGGGGCAGAGTGACCATCAGCGCATGTCAGAGTAAGGTGACAGAGTAGAAAATACAAGGGGGGGACAGGGAAACCCCCCTACCATAGGAACACACAGAATGTACTCACCTGCTGAGGCAGGGGAAACAGTACTTACCCGTCCAGCGAGGACCCACTGGTGTGTTTCTGACAGGACTATCACAGTTCAGTACTGAGTAGCTGTCGGCCCGGTCCACTGTGAAAGATACAGCAAAACTGTTTAGTCATATGTGGACCCTGGAGCATAAAAGCTCACCGGCCACCCCTGGAGCCGTGGGGTATGTCGTGGACTGATCTCACGCTGAGCGAGGTTCAGCACGCTCGATGGTCGGACTGGGAAGACTACGAGGATAGCGAACTACCCAACCTGTTGCCCAGCCGACTATTGATAGAAAAATCAAAAATAAAATAATAAAAATTCAAAGAATAAAATATTTCTTCAGGAGACTGGCTCCGAAGAGAGCCACGTCCTCTCCTCTGCTAGGCAGAAAAAAACTGAGGCAGCTGGCTGCAGGTAGGAGGGCTATGTCCAGAGGGACCGCCCCCTGGGCGGGGCTGTTCAGCTCTCGTAATGGAATGTATGTTGAAACATCTAACATTCTGCCTAGTCTTCTCCTATGAGCAGGAACATAACCCACTTTGTCAAGAATGAAGATACTGTATCAGTCCATGGACGGTAAGAGAAATATTGTTTTAGAGTTTTAAATTATACCTCGATGAAGGACTGAATGTGGAATGTCTCCGGTAGATGTGCATATTTGTTTATATCAAAAATCTATCCAAGGTTGCCTGAAATTTTAGTGTAAGCCCCAGCTTTCAATGAACATTTTCTACTCATTTATTAAACTACCCCTGTTGAATTACCACAGTATATTTTTAGGATAAATTGGTGATAAAAGCCATTATGTTTTCTTCTAAAATAAATAATGGGTTGAAAATATTATTTTCCAAGTAATTGCACTGGCTTCATTTAAGCCCATGAAGCCTACTTTTTTTCTTTTTTTTTTTTAGAATACATTAGTGCAGGTAATATTTGAGTTAATCTCATTGTAATTAACTTGGCATCAATTATTATTTAACCACTTAAGCCCCTGACCATTTTGCTGGCCAAAGACCAGGCTACTTTTTGCGATTCGGCACTGCGTTGCTTTAACTGACAATTGCGCGGTCGTGCGACGTGGCTCCCAAACAAAATTTACGTCCTTTTTTTCCCACAAATAGAGCTTTCCTTTGGTGATATTTTATCACCTCTGCGGTTTTTATTTTTTGCGCTATAAACAAAAATAGAGCGACAATTTTGAAAAAAATTTAATATTTTTAACTTTTTGCTATAATAAATATCCCCCAAAAATATATAAAAACACTTTTTTTCCCTCAGTTTAGGCCGATACGTATTCTTCTACATATTTTTGGTTAAAAAAAAAAAATCGCAATAAGCGTTTATTGATTGGTTTGCGCAAAAGTTATAGTGTCTACAAAAAAGGGGTTAGTTTTATGGCATTTTTATTAATATTTTTTTTTATACTAGTAATGGAGGCGATCAGCGATTTTTATCGTGACTGCGACATTATGGCGGACACATCGGACACTTTTGACACATTTTTGGGACCATTTTTTCAGCGATCAGTGCTATAAAAATGCACTGATTACTGTGAAAATTACACTGGCAGTAAAGGGGTTAACCACTAGGTGGCGCTGAAGGGGTTAAGTGTGCCCTAGGGAGTGCTTCTAACTGTAGGGGGGATGGGCTGTATGTGACACAACAGTGATCACCGCTTCCGATTACAGGAAGCTGTGGTCACTGTCCTGTCACTAGGAAGACTGGGGGAACGCTTGTTTACATAAGCATTTCCCCCTTCTTCCTCACCGTGACACGATCGCGGGTACGCCCATCGAGTCCGTGGGACCCGCGGTCGGAGTCATGGAGCTCCCGGCACGCGTCCACAATGCCGATTTTTAAGGGGGTCGTATATATACATCCTTTTTTATACATCCTTTTGCGCAGCCGTGCCATTCTGCCGACGTATATCGTCGTGCGGCGGTCGGCAATCGGTTAAAGGAGAAACACTTTTCCTGTGTGTCACAGGAGTACACTTAGTACGGGCTGCTCTGTGCAAAACCATTGCATAGGGCAGGTAAGTATGACATGTTTATTATTATTTTTTAAATCAAAGCTTTACACTCACTTTAATTTAGTGGATCTGTGCATCCTCCACTACTCCTGCTGCTTCTTAAAAATCCCCCACCAATCATCAGATCACCAATCAGTTCCGACATGAGAAGGCAAAGCTTTCTCTTCCACTTAGATGGCCACCTCCATAAAGAGACACAGTTGTGGAACAAGGCACCATAATTTAGTATTGAGGAAAATATTTGCTTCAGGAAGCCTATAGGCAATACTAGTGACTAGTCCTTTGCTCTCCGTCTGCCTTTTTTGGATACATATTTCAGAATATAGGTCCTATTTCAAGTTCAGCCTAAAACTAACTAGCTCTGAATCTACTTGCAGCCACATTCTAAACAAATTGCTATACATACCTTTTCTGCAGCTCATCCGGTCCCACGCTGAACTGTCAGTGGCAGCTTCTCTGTGTAGGCATGTGCAGGAGAGGCAGCCGACAACGGAAGCCCCATAGTAAGTCTATGATGTCACTTACCAGCCTATGTTGGCTGTCTCCTGCACACAGCTTCTGCCGCTAGAGACCGGATCGGCTGCAGAAAAGGTATGTATAGCAATTTTTGCTTTACAGGGTTAGATAGATTAATATTAGAATGTGGCTGCCAGTAGATTAAAGCCTCGTACACATGACCGAGAATCTCGTCAGGAAAAATAGGATTTTTTGTACTCACCGTAAAATCCTTTTCTCTGACATCCATGGACTGACACGGTGTCTCTTTACACTTTACACGTGGGTTATGTCCCTGCTTGCAGGAGAAGACCTAGGCAGAATGTGAGATGTTATACATACATTCTAAAAGCCAGAGCTGAACAGCCCCACCCAGGGGGCGGTCCCTCCGGGCATAACCCTCCCACTACAGTCAGCAGACTTCAGTTCGTAACAAAGCAGTACAAACTTAAAAAGGAAGGGTGGGTGCCGTGTCAGTCCATGGATGTCAGAGAAAAGGATTTTACGGTGAGTACAAAAAATCCTATTTTCTCTTATCATCCATGGACTGACACAGTGTCTCTTTACACTTTACACGTGGGATGTCCCAAAGCAGTGTCAAGAGGGATGGGAGCAGTATAAATGGAAAAACCAAAAACTTTCACTCCAAGAAGGCAGATCTCCTCAACGGAGGAGTCGCAACTTTAAACAGCGGCCTGCAGCACCCTGCGGCCGAAGGAAGCATCCGAAGATGCAGCCACATCAACCTTATAAAAAACTTAAAAGGTATGAACAGACGACCAGGTCGCCGCCTTGCGCACTTGTGCAACCGACGCTTGATGTCGGAAAACCCAGGAAGCACCAATTGCCCTGGTGAAATGCGCCGTAACCGGAAAGGGAGGCGCCCGCCCTTTGAGAGCATAGGCTTGAATGACGGTTTGTCTGATTCCCCTAAAAATGATGGCAGACGAAACCGCTTGGCCCTGTTATGGACCAGGGGCAGTCACAAACAGTGAGTTGGACTTCCGAATAGAAGCAGTAGCAGACAGGTACACCCGTAAGGCTCGTACCACATCCAATATGTGCAGCGCAAACTCTCTGGGATGCGATGGGTGAGGACACAAGGACGGGAGGACAATGTCCTCATGTAGGTGAAAGGTAGACACCACCTTTGGCAAAAGGGAAGGTCGCGGATGCAACACCGCCTTATCCTTATGGATGACTAAATATGGCGACTTGCAGGACAAAGCCGCCAACTCAGACACTCGTCAAACAGAAGTGATTGCCACTAAAAGGCCACCTTCTGAGACAAGACAAGAGAGGAATATCCCGGATATTCCCAAAAAGGAGGTTCCTGGAGGACCTAGAGCACCAAATTCAGATCCCACGGTGGGAGAGAAGGCTTGACAGGAGGGAGCACATGGCGAACCCCCAACACAAGGTGCTAACCAAGAAATGACCCGCTAGAGGTCGCTGAAAGAAGATGGCCAAGGCCGAAATCTGATCCTTGATGGTACTCAAAACAAGCTTTTGGGTCACTCCACACTGTAGAGGACGCAGGATTCTGGGGACGGAATACGTCCGAGGACGCCAGTCCAGCGCTTTGCATATGGCGATATAAGCTTTCCAGGCACGGTGATAGATCTGCCTGGAGGAAGACTTCCGTGTCCTTAACATGGTCAAAATGACAGAGTCCGAGAGACCTCGGTCCCTCAACACCTGGCTTTTAACAGCTCTGCCGTTAAAGCCAGAGACTGTAAGCCGGATGAAACATAGGACCTTGAGACTGAAGGTCCTCCCTCATCGGCAACCGCCAGGGAACGTCCGCAACGAGACGTACCAGATCAGCGTACCAGTGACGCTGAGGCCAATCCGGCGGAACAATTAGGATCACCGGAGTTTATATCAGGCGATAAGGACCCTATGGGGCCACCAACGCATCCGAGTCATCGCCCAAGGATCCCTGGATCTGGCCACAACCTCGACCCTTGCGACTGAGTCGAGAGGCCATCAGGTCCACATCCGACGTGCCCCCCCGTCGGCAAAGGAGTTGAAATATGCAAGGACCACTCCAACTGGTCCGGCGTCTGGCGATTGGCGACTCAGATAGTCCACCCCTACAGAGCCGGCACGTTTCTTCCGGCCCACTTCAGGATACGGATTACCTCGGAAGCCGCAGCTGAGCTTCGAGTCCCCCCGTGATGGTTTACATACGCCACCGCCGTGGCGTTGTCCGACTGGCTCCTGATGGAGCGACCCCGTACTCTCTCCGACCTGAGGAGAGACACAGTCTGATGGCCCGCATTTCCAGAACAGTGATTGGTAAACGGGCTCGTCCGGAGTCCAAGGCCTTGAGCCGACAGGACTCCCCAGACTCCACCCCAGCCCGTCAGGCTGGCGTCCGTCGTGAGTACCGTCCATTGGATGGGAGGGGAACGACTTTCCGGACCGAAGAGCCGAGGGTCCCAACCACCCTGTCAGGGACGCCCTGACCAGGTGAATCACCTGGATCCGAAGATCCAAGGACAACGGGGATTTGTCCCAGGTGGACAAGATCTCCTTCTGCAATGCCCTGGTGTGTGATTGGGCATACGGAATGGCCGCGAAGGAGGCCACCAGGAGTCCCGGGACTCTCATGCAAACAACGGATTGACAACCATGTTCGGGATGTCAGCACCCGCACCGCAGACTGAAGTGTCAGCAACTTCTCCAGAGGTAGGATACCTTTGCCTCCAAGGAGTCCAGAACCAGAACTAGAGACTCCAGACACTGAGTCGGGACCAGGACTGACTCCTGAATGTTCAGGAACCACCCGAAGTCCCTGAGGGTCTAATTGACGATAGTCACCTTTCCTCTAAGTCTGAGCCACTTTCTGCTCATAGCAGAAGACCGTCCAGATAGCCCACGACAGCAATACCTCGCTGTAACAGAAGGCTAGAACCGGAGCAAGCACCTTGGTGAACACCCTTGGTGCCGAGGCAAGGCCGAAAGGAAGAGCCCCAATCGAGAGTGGACTTCGCTGATCGCAAGGCGCAGAAACTTCTGGTGACTTGCGCAGATCGGAACATGCAAGTAGGCGTCCTTGAAGTCCAAGGACGCCAGAAGAAAATCCCTTTGGTGGAGTGTAGCGATCACCGTGCGAATGGATCCCATGCGGAATTTCTGCACCTTCTCGAAGGCATTCAGGGCCTTGAGGTCCAGGATAGGCCGAACCACGTCCTATTTTTGGGACGACAAACAGATTCGAGCAGAATCCCTGAAAACTCTCCTGTGACGGAACCGGCACAATCACTCCGGACCTGATCAAATCCTGTACAGCCCCCAAGAGGGCTGCCCGACAGGTAGGAAGGAGCGGAAGATTCAAGGGAAAGAATCTGTGTGGGGGCCAGGATCGGAATACTATCCTATAACCTGAGGTGACCACCTCGCACACCCACCAGTCGGAGATTCGGGAGATCCACCGATCCGTGAACCTGCAAAGTCGTCCCCCCACCCCAGAGTCGGGCGGAGGCAAGACTTCACGCGGAGGCGGGCTTGGGGGCCGCTTGTTTGGCTTACGCACCCAGGGACACTTGTGCCCACCAGTCGCACTGCCGTCAGTCTGAGAGGGCCTACCTGTGGACTCTGACTGACGAAAAAACCCCTGTTTTGCTGGAAAGGAAGGCCCCTGTTTGCGGCGGGCCTCCTCACCCTTGCTAGTCTAAGGAAGAAGAGTGCGTTTACCTCCCGTGACATCCATGACGATGTCATCCAGAGCAGCACCGAAAGGTCTACCGCCTTTAAAATAGTAGATCCGTCAGGAGCTTCCTAAGGCTAGGTCAGCAGACCAGCATTTCAACCAGATAAGACGACGCAATACCACCGCCGAGACAGAGGCCCTGGATATTAAAGGGGCCGCGTTCAGCGTGGCGTCGCACACAGAAACCAGGCCCTGAACCAGTTGGTGGGCCAGAGCAACTGTGTCTGGAGGAAGAATATGCTCCTGTACAGCTAGGTGCAACATTTTTGCCCAACCTGTAAGTGTTTTAGACACAAGGGTCGCCGCTACCACAGGTCGTAGGGCGGATCCCAACAAGGCAAACATGGTTCTGCTCACCACTTCTGACCTCCTGTCAGTGGGGTCCTCAAATGCAGGAGTCCCCTCCATCGGGAGAGTGATGGCCTTGTTCAACCGGGCGACTGGAGGGTCGACCACTGGGGGAGAAGCCCACTTTTTAAGTAGGGCATCTTCAAGGGGTACCTGATAGACAAACGCCGCGGGACCATAAAAAAATTCTTCTGCGGCTTTTCCCAGACCTTATCAATGAGCTGGTCAAAGAAAGTACAATGGAAAAAACCCCTTTAGAAGGCCTGGCCTTAAAAGAACCAAAGGAGACAGTATCCGCCTGAGGTTCTGCATCCGCAGCATTTGAGCTTGAGAGTGTCCCTCACCGCAGTCATGAGCACACTAACAAGCGCCCTGTCATTTACTGACTCAGAACTGGAGTTTTCCTCATAAGGAATGTCCTGTTCAAAACCATCCATACATTCAGAACTAGGGTCCTGAGCGATAGTGGCTAGGCCCATATCTGAATCAGCGCACTGCCCTCGAGTAGATAAAATGGGGAGAGGGCGGCTTTTTGCACCTTGCGCTTGCACACAGCTCCCATCCTGGTCAGAAATTGATTCCAGGGCTGGCCACAACAGGTCCATAGGGACCGCAGTGCTGAAGCACTGCCTGTTGCCACTGACATTTTTAGGGGAAGCTGGTGACACAGACTCCATATTGTCCCTCTCTGAGACTCTCTCAGATAAAAAGTCCACCCACAGGCTGTGCTGACTGAGGAGGGGGCGCCCAGGGGACTCACCAAACCGGACCAGGGACCGCTTAGTTCCGCTGTCTGTACCGCGCTGTGTCAGCGCTGGTAAGCTGTGAGGAGACTGTGAGGAGATTTGCGCTGCTATAGCAGCGCTAGAGGCCAAACTAGTGCTGAAAAGCGCGCGGGCTACAAGAAAATGGCCGCCACACTTCACTGAGGCGATCCGCGGCAAGATGGCCGCCATGACACAGTTAAAATGAAACAGCACACACGCACAGCGCCACTCGGCGCTCAGGCCCCAAAAAAAAAAAAAAAAACACACAAAAAAGCCCCAAGGCATACATTGCAGACCAGCATGAGCCCCCCAAGAACAGTGTGACCCCCAAGCACCCCACACAGTCAGCGCCAGTAATGGTGACAGAGAGCGACAATAAAATACAGGGGGAGACAGGGAAAATCCCCCATAGAGAAACACACAGCCCTTTGTACTCACCTGCAGGCAGGAGAGACTACTTACCCGTCCCCTGAGGGACACACTGGTGTTTCTGACAGGACTATCACAGTGCAGTACTGAGTAGCTGTCGGCCCGGTCCACCGCGAAAGATACAGTCAGTCAGGAGCTGTTCAGTCTTGAGAGGACCGTGGGAGCATGAAAGCAAACCCGGCCACCCCTGGAGTCATGGGGCCTGTCGTGAACTGAGTCTCACGCACAGAAGGCGAGGATCAGCACGCTCGATGGTCGGACAGGGAAGACTACGAGGATATCTTGTACCCAACCTGTTGCCCAGCCGACAGTTGATAGAAGATTCTCAAAAATAAAATAAAAAAGAATTCCAAAAAGGAATAAAATAGGTCAGGAGACTGGCTCCTGAGGGAGCCACGTCTTCTCCTTCTGCTAGGCAGAAAAAAACTGGAGTCTGCTGACTGTAGTGGGAGGGTTATGCCCGGAGGGACCGCCCCCTGGGTGGGGCTGTTCAGCTCTGGCTTTTAGAATGTATGTATAACATCTCACATTCTGCCTAGGTCTTCTCCTGCAAGCAGGGACATAACCCACGTGTAAAGTGACACCGTGTCAGTCCATGGATGATAAGAGAAAAACCCATCGTTTTTCCTGACGAGATTCTTGATAAGAATCTTGTCCCTGCCGAGTGTACACACGTACGATTCAAAAGAACCGCCTTTCTTTTGAATGGCACGAACGCGGTGACGTCATCGACTACAATGAGCGTGCGCTCGTCACATTCAATGCTGTTGCCGCCATCTTGCTACACCCTACCTATGCCTAGGAAGCTACCGCGCATGCGTCAAAGTCATTTTGAGCATGCGCGGGTTTCCACGGCGACAGCTAAGTGTACACACTCTCGGGTTTCTCGTCGGGAAACAGGCCGACGAGAATCCCGACGAGAAAATAGAGAGCAGGTTCTCTATTTTTCTCGTCAAGATTCTGGCCAGTTTTCTTGACGAGAAACCTGAAAGCCTCGTACACACGCACAGTTCCCTCAGCAAGAAAGCTCTGCCAGCAATTTTCTTGCTGGTTCTTGCCGAGAAAACCAGTCGTGTGTACGAGGCTTTAGACTTAGTCAGTTTTAGGCTGAACTACTACTTTAAGCCACCTTGTGAAAAAAAAGCAAATCACTGGTTTGCTTCGGCCTGGAGATTGTATGCTCTCCAAATGTTTCGTGATTTTCCATCCCAAAACACACTTGTAGGTAAATCTACCTAAACTGCCCCTACATCATGCTTGTGTGCACATTAGATTGCAAGCTCCTTGAATCATGAACTGATGGGATTGAGTTCTTTAATAAGGAAAACTTTCTCACACTAGTCATAAAATAACAAAATAATTAATTGTATTGTTTACGGTAGGTTACTGCACTTTATGCATCTGTTTTGTAAAGCAGTTTTCCCTGCATCTCATAAATCTCTGAGCTCATGGGGCTGTTTGTCTTTACTAACTACATTGATCTAATGAAAGAGTTTAAATCAGAATAAATGCTGTGTCGTCACTTACTTGTAACCCCAAGCTGTAATTCCTAATACCAACACCAAGACTAGCATGGTACCAGCAATTGCTCCTATGATTATGTTTGTGCTAACCACACCTGAAAGAAGCATACAAGTCAATTAGTCATTATTAGTGTTATCTTACATGCATACAGGGTTAGTTAATAACACAAAACAGTACAAGAAGATTAAAAGTTTCTTTCCACTTTGGGACAGGGAAAACTATCCATCAACCCCCACGATGTTGCTGCTCAGTAGGGGTCTTAACACATAAAGCCTTCACTGGCCAGTTGTTCCAACAATGCTAGCAACAAGCATTTATTTTTTTTTATTTTTTTTATATAGTGGGGTTGATTTACTAAAACTGAGAAGTGCAAACTCTGGTGTAGCTCTGCGTAGAAACCAATCAGCTTCCAGGGTTTAATGTCAAAGCCTAATTGAACAAGCTGAAGTTAGAAGCTGATTGGTTACCATGCACAGTTGCACCAGATTTTGAACTCTCCAGTTTTAGTAAATTAATCCAATTGTGTCCATTATTTTGTATCTTAAAAGACTAAAGACAATTCACTTAGGCAGGCCATAGACGGTGCAAATTTCTTTCCTGCAACCAAGGGTTGCAGGAAAGAAATTGCCATGATTTTCCCATCAACACAGACAGTGTTGACAGGTTAATCCCTCCTGCCGAGCATTTGTCTTCTCCCCGGCCGGAAGGGTATTTGCGCAGGGGAAGCCGTCCCCGCTGGGAGAAGATGGTGATTGTCGCTAGCGGCTATAGCAGCAGCAGGCTGGTTGTACCAAAGTTGATCGATCAATCAACTTGGTACATTTAGCCTGTCCATTAATGGTTCTAATCTAGGGCAGTTCCTGCTCAACTGCCCGAGATTCGAACCTTGTATAGCCGGCTTTAGCTACTGAGGAATTGACTGCAGTTCATTGTTTCGTTTGTAAAAGTGCTTCAATTGAATTTACAATTATTGGATGAAAAATGCTCTTAAAATCAAATAAAAAAAGTGCATGTATAGCCAAAACATTTATTTTTAGTTTATGATAAAGTAGTAAAACCCCTGTTGGTTTGTTTTTACTGTGTCCTCTTGGATCAATTTCCCCTAATTTCCTGTCCTGAAGACGGAAGAGAAACTGCAAATAAATCTCTCCAAAGTAATATGAATTCCCCATTTAGACAGTTGTCACCAGTCCTCATTGAAAGATTTACTCTCACCTCTTATTCTGAATACAATGCTAATGTTTTAGGTTTCCTATAACTGTTTTCTTAGCAACAATGGTCTTTTAGGACAAACAGATAAGGTACATCTACTCAGCAGGGACTACTTAGCAAAATAAAAACTTGACAAGGGTTCTTACAGTTCCCAACTCTATTTGAAACAAAAAATATGTTTTAGCTACAGATTAACTTAATTTTTTTGGTTCATTTCTATGCTGCTCTGAAACCAATTTCCTGTTGGGTGAAAAAAGTGCTTCTTTTAAGTCTACAAACTCAGATGACTGCATCTGAAGTGCCAGGAGAACTACCCACCCTCACCTGTAGACAGACAAGTCAACAATTAGGGATACGTATAGGTAAGGTATTTGCTACACTGACTAACAAGCTCTGCACAGTACGCTATGACAGCAAACAGAAATAAAAATAAGGGCAGGCCACATACATTACCTTTCATTTACAATATTTTCATTTATATTAGACACAAATTTTAGATACTATAAAATTAATTAGTTAAAGAGGTGTTCCATCCAGAAAATTTTATTTTTTAAAAGTCAGCAGCTACAAACACTGTAGCTGCTGACTTTTAATAAGGACACTTACCTGTTCAGGGAGCCTGCGATGTCGGCCCCCCGAGGCCGATCCATCCATCGGATTGGGTGCACTAGCCGCCATTTTAACTAAGGGAAACCGGCAGTGGAACCTTCAGGCTTCACCGCCGGTTTCCTACTGCGTCATCTTCTGGGACACACACAGGTCTCAGAAGGCAGCGGGCGAGCAGCAGGAAATTACGCCCTGGGCCACGGTGATGCTGGGGCGGAAGTACACAAAGTACTTCAATGAAGGTAGGAAGGAGCAATAAAAAAAAAAAAAGGGGTAGGCTTTCCTTTAGAATCTAGTTTAAAAAGTGATTGGAACTCCGCTTCAATTTATATGTAGCATAATATATTTTTTTCAAAATTCTTTAATTAGGGTACAAAAGGTAACCAAACAAATTTTGAACAGCGAACAAGTAGTCAAATAAGATAAGTGCATTAAGGGTACAAAAGTGCAGATCATAGACTGTACAGAGATGAATAGCACCTACATATACGGTAAGCTAAAATAAAACTACTAAATGCACCCAAGGTTAGGGTACCCACATTTTTATATAATAGATAGAAAGGAGAAAGGAACCGAGAGGAGAGAAAGGAAACAGATGGGTAAAGGGAGAGAAAGAGAAAGGGGAGAAGGAGAGAGAAAAAAAGGGGGGGGGCTTTAGAAAGGGCAAACAAACAGACTTGCTGGCCAGGGTGGGATGTTTAAGTTGGCTGTGTGGTAACATCTATCAGAGATCTGCCCTTATCGGAGTATATAAACATATTCCAGGGAAGCTACGTTTTCTTATAACGTTCGTGTTTTTTTGTAGCATAATTATTTTAGTCTGCACAGACAACTCCCTCCTCTAAATAGGAAGGAAAAAGCAATAAAATAACCTAAAGTCCAACTTCCCAGCTACTTATACTCATCTTCCCTTTGCATTCCAACCAATTTGCTTGCCTGGTTGCTTTGGTCAAAGCATAGACCCCATTGAAATCACTGCGGCTTGGTGATTGGCTGCTCAAACCCTCAGTGTTGCATTTTTGGAGGCAAGGGAACATGCGTTTCATACCCACCTGGAACTACTGAGCATTTCAAGTATTCACCAGGCAGCTGAACAGTGTAGCAGGGAAACTTGAAAAGCAGGAAAGTGCATGGGCATGGACAAAGCACAGGTTCACTTTACATAAGCTAAAGGTTGAGAGGGGACATATGAGGGGAAGATTTGTTAAAACTGGTGCATGCAAAATCTTGTGCAGCTCTGCACAGAAACCAATCAGCTTCCAGGTTTTACTGCCAAAGCTTAAAATAGAAGTTAATGGATTTCCTTTTAAAGAATCATACTTACCTACGGATGCTGCATCTGTCCCCTGCCGGCTGAGAACCGAGTGATCAAACACCGCTGATCGCTCAGTTCTCAGAGTTCCATGAGCACAGAGCTGGTAACTGTCAGTCACTGCTGTCTGCTCTGACCCACCTCCCCCATGCGCTCACTGCAGTGCTGGGCTGTGGAAGCGGCGGGTGCGGCTGGCCCAGGCTCGCTGAAAGGCTGAGCCAGGTGCCAGTCCAGGGTTCTGGGTGGATCCCGACCATATCCCAATCTTTCCCCAGCCTGGACCAGCTCTGTGGCTTCAGCCCACTGTCTGCTAAAACGGGTCACAGGAGTGCAGAATGAACTGCACTCCTGTGATCCACAGAAGAAGTACAGCCAAACGAGCTTTGGCTGTACTTCTCCTTTAACTGAACAAGCTGAAGTTAGAAGCTGATTGGCTACCATGCACAGCTGCACCAGATTCTGAGTGCTCCAGTTATGGTAAATCCCCAGCCCCCCCCCCCCCCCCATTGTGATATTATCCATTATATAACTGATACTGGATTAGAATAAAAAAATGTTAGGAAAAATGTAAAAGTAACAAGTACAAAAGGAAAATTAAAAAATAATGAAAAGGGTGATGTAAAATTAAATGCTTGCAAGGTTAAGCTAGGAAACAGAGATGTACCCAGCAGTAGAGGCTTAGAATGGGCATACTGACCATCATCAATTACATCTGGCTTGGACGTGCTTTTATATGGAAAAAATGTGCTGCAGTCCTCCCCAATATAGTACTTGTCACAGATACACTTCACTTCACTGCTACAGATCTGCAAATGACAACAGAAGTGTTTTTAATATCAATATGTGGCAATTGGGTTAATGTGCAAATGCAGCAAAAAATGCATTCCTTGAGGGGTAAACTACAATTCTCAGGCCCACAATGCAAATCGTCAGGTCTAATATCTTGTCATAGTTAAAGCGTATATCTAATCAAAAATGTCCTTTTTTTGTGGATGAAGTAAGAAATAGTTAAAACTTTAATTCGTTTTCTGTTTTGCTGTCCCCTTGGGGAGCTTTCCCTTCACTTTCTGCTATACAGACACAAGAGGAAGTGGCATTTTCCAAAGTTAGAGCTGTTAGAAGACATCCTCTCTATTTCTGTTGCATGGAAAAGTGTAAAATTTTAGATTTCTCAACACTTTCTGTTCTGGTTGTGGCTAGTGGTATATAACAACACCTATACTTAAACATGAAATAAACAAAACAACAGACTATGGAAGTGTCTGTGAAGTTTTTATTTACACACCACCTGTCACCCGCATATGATGCCCTTTTCAAAAATTTTACCTGTCAAATTGACAGCAAGTCATAAGTTATTTGCGTTATATCCATGTATAGGGTGGTTCCACAAATCAAAAAAAATAAAAAATAAAAGTTCTTCATAGATTTTGACCAAAATGTATTCTGCTACATGTCTTTGGTAAAAAAAAAAAAATCCCCAAAAGTGTATATTGATTGGTTTGTGTGAAAGTTATAGCGTCTACAAACTATGGTATATATATATTTTTATACTACTAATGGTTGTGATCAGCGACTTATAATGGGACTGAGATAGTGTGGCAGACAATCTGACACTAACTGATGCTGGGGGGGAACTGACTAACTGTCACTGACAGCACCAGTGACACTAATACAGTGATCAGTGCTAATAATATGCACTGCCACTGTACTAATGACACTGGCTGGGAAGGGATTAACATCTAGGGCGATCAAGGGGTTAGACGCGTGCCTAACAATGTTTACTGTGTGTGTTTTAGAAAGCAATGTGCTGGATTTTACTCCCTGTTTGCAGGGAGAAAAAAATGGCACATCACTGATGACAGTAGAGATTAGGTAAACAACACAGGGCTCTCTTCTGTGATCTGCTCAACCGATCGGTGGGTTCCGGCCATAAATCATTGGCCAGGAACCGCTGATCAACTTGTGCTGCAGCGAATGGCAGCACAACTGGGGTGGCAGGTGCAAAAGTGCGTGTGCTCTACTCGGAAACGCTGGATCACATAGGTGGGTTTTTTGTCCGATGGAGTTCCACACAGACGATCGGAATTTGCTATCGTTTTTTTCCCATGTGATAAATTTAAAACATGTTCTATTTTTTCTCACCGATGGAAAAAAGACCGATGGGGCCCATACACGATCGGTTTGTCCGATGAGAAAAGTTCATCGGACTGTTTTCATCGGTAAAACCGATCATGTGTACACGGCATAAGTGGTACATGCACTTGATTCCCTGCTGGAGGATTTGATTAAAATTTAAGCAAAATACTGTATATACTCGAGTATAAGCCGAGTTTTTCAGCCCTTTTTTTAGGGCTGAAAGTATACCCCTCGGCTTATACTCGAGTCAGTACCTGAAAATCGTGAAATTCCGCGGCCGGCGTCCATTGTTTAAATCTAGCGCCTTTCTCCCTGTCCCTTCCGCGATAGGCGTTTCCAGCAAACACTTGTGTTGAGTGTTGCGCCTATCACGGAGGTCCTCTTGTCCGACGTCCGTGATTGGCGGAGCACTGAACACAGTGCCTGCTGGGAAATGGAGTCCGAGAATGAGAGGACCTCCGTGATAGGCGCAACACTCAAGACAGTGTTTGCTGGAAACGCCTATCATGGAAGGGACAGGGAGAACGGCGCGAGATTTGAACAATGGACGCCGGCCACGGAATTACAAGATTTTGAGGTACACTGACTCGGGCACAGGGAGGCTCAGGGAGGCTGCAATGGACACAGTAAGGGGGCACAGTGAGGTGACAATGGGCACAGTGAGGTGAAAATGGGCAGTGAGGTGGCACAGTGAGATGGCAATGGGCACAGTGAGGTGTTAATGGGCACAGTGAGGTGAAATGGGCAGTGAGGTGGCACAGTGAGATGGCAATGGGCACAGTAAGGGGGCACAGTGAGGTGGCAATGTGCACAGTGAGGTGGCAGAGTGAGATGGCAATGGGCACAGTAAGGTTGGGCAATTGGCACAGTGAGGTGGCAATGGGCACATTTCCTCCCCTCGGCTTATACTCGAGTCAATAAGTTTTCCCAGTTTTTTGTGGTAAAAGTAGGTACCTCGGCTTATACTCGGGTCGGCTTATACTCGAGTATATACGGTAGTTAAGTTTAGAGCTTAGGAATGTTAAGGTGTTATATTAAAGTTCGGACACTCACCTGTCTTGCGGTCCAGCGATGCGGGCATACGAAGCCAATGGCTCCTGCTGCTATCAATCTATCCAATGAGGACTTGAGACAGCGGCTGGAGCTGCTGTGCTTGTCCCTGTCGCTGGAACGATCGGGTTTAGGTAGGTAAAAGGGGGGCTCTGGGGGGCAGCTGCACTACAGAGGGTTTTTCACCTTAATGCATAGAATGCATTAAGGTGAAAAACCTTGAGGGTTTACAACCCCTTTAATAAAATTCTGCTGCCATCTACCAGGATGATGAAGATAAAACAAGGGTGGATATTTCAGCCAAGCCAAGGAAACTCTCAATTGGCTTTAAAGAAAGAAAATAAAGCTGCTAGAATGGCCTAGCCAATCACCTGGCTTGAATCCAATCGAAAATCTATGGAAAGAACCAAAGATCAGAGTTCATAGAAGAGGCTCACGGAACTTTCAAGATTTGAACACTGTTTTGCCGCGTACACACGATCGGAATTTCCGATAACAAAATCGTGGGGGGGTTTTTTCCGATGGATGTTGGCTCAAACTTGTCTTGCATACACAGAGTCGAACAAATTTTGCTCAGAAATTCCGATGGTCAAGAACGCGGAGAAGCACAACACTACGACGAGCCGAGAAAAATTAAGTACAATGATTCCGAGCATGCGTCAAATTGATTCCGAGCATGCGCAGTACTTTTGTACATTGGAAATGGCTACACACGGTCGTAATTTCCGACAAGAACTGTTGTTTTTTCGAAAAATAGAGAACCAGCGGAAATTCCGACAGCAAATGTCCGATGGAGCCTACACATGGTCGGAATTTCCGACCAAAAGCTGACAACGAACATTTTTTTGTCGGAAATTCCGACCATGTGTACGCGCCATTTGTGTGAAAGAATGGGCCAAAATCACACCTGAGCAATGCATTCGACTAGTTTCTGTAGAGGTGTTTTGAATAGAAATGTGCACACTGAAATATTTCGTTTCGGAATTTCGTTTTCGTCCGAAAAATAAATTTATTTAGTTACTCCCGAAATTCGTTTTTATTTATTTTTTTGTTTTTCGTTAGAAATTGCATTCGTCCGAAAATCTGAATTAATTAAGGTCGAATCTGTCATTGAAGGCTTATACACCATAAGAAGATTCGACGGAGCAGCGAAACTGTACGACGTCGCAATCATACATTTCCGGTCGAATGTTCCGCCTACAAGCTATAGTAGAATTCTAATGTTGTATGACTAGTAATAATTATATTTATTAATTACTATTACTAGTCAACCAACATTAGAATTCTTCTATAGCCTATGGGCGGATGCATTTGACTGGAAATGTATGATTGCAGCGTCGTACAGTTTAGCTGCACCGTCAAATCTTCTAACTTTCGACAGACACCATAAGCCTTCAATGACAGATTCAACGTTTGTATGTTTTTCGCTGCTCCTCCTCTTTGGTTACAATCAGCCAATAACATTCATCATCATCATTATTTTTATTTTTATTCCCCCACCCAATTCCAGCAGTGATCTTTTCTCTCTATGTCGAATCTTTTCTCTCTATAGTGTCGAATCTTTTCTCTCTATGTCAAATCTTTTCTCTCTATGTAGAATAATCTTGGACTAATAGAGTTACGCCGCGTACACACGATCATTATTCACGGCAGTTTAAAAACCGCCGTGAATAATGACATTTTAAACGAGGGAACAGCTTGTTCCCCACACACGGTCATTTTTCTCGTCATTTTTTAAAATGACGAGAAAAACGATCGTCTATGGGCTCCGCGGCAGTGTTTCCCTATGGGAAACACTGCCGTGGAAGAAATGTCAGGAAAAACGACAAGAAAAATTAGAACATGTTCTAATTTTTCTCATCGTGATTAATGCCGTTTTTCCCGTCGGGAAAAACGGCAAAAAGCCCACAGACGATCGTTTTTCTCGTCCAAAGGAAAAAATGTCATTTTTCCCGACGGGAAAAATGATCGTGTGTACGCGGCATTAAGGTTAGGTACATTCGACCACAGGTTCGATAGACACAGATTGTTATTGTCAGCATCATGTCGAATCTCCTATCTATATCGAACTGTTGTCGCAACGAAAACGAAAATAAAGCATTTTTTATGTCGGATCTTTCGGTTTTTGGATTCTGTGCTTTCGTTTTCGTTTGTTAAAACGATAACAAAAATACCTGAAATTTGGACGAAAATGCATTTGGACAAAAATGAATGCACATGTCTAGTCTTGAAGCTGTCATTACCAACACAGGATTTTGTATGAAGTATTAAATACATTTCAGATAGCGTGTTCAATACTTTTTCCACTTTGTAATTCCATTTTATTACACATACCGGTAACTTAATTTCTTAATTTACCGGTATTTGTTTTGGTTTCTTTGTATGTATGGATTGCATGGGTTGTTACCGACATGTGGTGAAAATTTTATGTCAATAGCACCTTTAGAAATATATTTACCTAGAAAAATGGTGACATGTTCAATACTTATTTTACCCGCTGTACATGCTGAAAGTGTGCGCACCAAAATTTCTGGTGTCCAAATTTTTTATAAACTGAATACTGTATACAATACAGGGTCTTACAGCAAACAGAAGACTATCATTGCTCTGTTGTTCATCTCTACACGGTCTTATTTTTTCCCAGACAAAATAGTTTACAATCATCCCTTGTAAAAATTGGGCTTTGTAAGACTGACTACTTGATGACTTTGTTGTCAGTGCAATTAACAGTGATAGGTGTCAGACTCTTGGAAGGTTGTTTATTGAGCAAGGTTTTACCTCAGACTCTGTGTGTATTTTTACTGAATGTGCAACATGGGTCTACGCATAGCGGCAGTACATGATGAGACATGAACTCCACCTACCCCATTTCCAGAACAAATCTTGTTTGTGCTGCCCATGCATGAGCTGAAATTGAAAGGATCAATAGGAAGACATCTGTGATCCAGACACATCATTCCCTCTCCACATGGAGTGCCATCTTCCACGTATCCCAGATCAGTTTCCTCATCCAGTTGCACATAGCCACCACTGAAAAGGTAATGGACAATGATTTAATATTTAAAATTAGTAAATGGCCGTTATTACTGCTCTTGTTTCATTATGTTAAGGCCCCCTAAAGTGAATCCAACGCTACCTCTATTCATAGCAAATCAACAGGTTCTTTTGCTAGCCCACTTCCCCTACCAATTGATAATTACTTTCTCTGCAAACGCCCCCCCCCCCCACCACCACCACCACTGCCTTATTTGCCTGCCGGAGGCCTGAGACTAATGCCGCGTACACACGACCATTTTTAATGAGAGGAAAAATGCATTTTTTTAAATGGTCATTAAAAATGATCGTGTGTGGGCTTCCGCGCATTTTTCACGACGTGAAAAATGGCCAAGAAAAAATTGGAACATGATCTACTTTTTCTCGTCGTTTTTCACATCGTCGTTTTTCTCCCCATGAAAAATGGCCGTGTGTAGGCTTTAACGACGTGAAAAAAAATGCGCATGCTCAGAATCAAGTATAAGACAGGAGCACTAGTTCTGGTAAAACTAGCATTCGTAATGGAGATAGCACATTCGTCATGCTGTAACGGACTGAAAAGCACGAGGCTGAAAAGCGCAAATCGTTCCTCAACAAACTTTACTAACATGAAGGGTGGCGCCATCCGAATGGAACTTCCCCTTTATAGTGCCGTCGTACGTGTTGTACGTCACCGCGCTTTACTCAAACATTTTTTTCCACGATAGTGTGTAGGCAAGGCAGGCTTGAGCGGAAACACGAAAAATCACGTCGAGAAAAATGCAGTTTTTTTCAATGACATTAAAAACGGTCGTGTGTACGCGGCATCATACTCAT
This sequence comes from Rana muscosa, assembly GCA_029206835.1. Lineage (NCBI taxonomy): Eukaryota > Metazoa > Chordata > Amphibia > Anura > Ranidae > Rana > Rana muscosa. Next base: position 268,536,950 of record CM055122.1, read on the forward strand.
ATAAACTCCATGTTGCCCAGTGTCAGAGCTTGCAAAATAATTAACAACACTGTCCCTTTCCTAAGTAACAGGATTCGGGAGGAAGTACCAGTTATATCAGAGGGCTCTAACAGATGAACAAAGTGGTTGGGCAGTATGGTGAAAATAGGTGGTGGTGCGGGGGGGGGGGGGTTTAGGGTGTGCTATTAGGAACATGTGTTACCTTGCCCTCAAAGGGCAAATTGACAAGTTCCTTTTAAGCTTAAAACCGTCACATCACTTCTCAATATTGGGCTGAGTACAGGGCCCATATGATCAAAGATGTTGTTTTCAATTACAAAGTATCAAAAAACATATATGGAGTCATATTACATCATATGAAAATATTTCCATGAGGGCATCATCCCAATCACAATTAGAATCAATAGGAGTATATAACAGGACTTTAAATTTGCACTTCATAAATTATTAACTGACCACAAGAAAATATTCTGTCTGCTAAAACTTGCTTTTTTGTATACAAATCAATTAAATACAGAAATAAAAATGATCTTCTTTAAAATACACAAATACAGTTTCCAACATAAAAAGTATCCCCCAAAAAAATTTGTGACATTGTCTACGCATTTCACGGTTTATCCACTTCTTCAGGACTAGGGCTGGGTTCACACTGGTATGACAATTGGTGTACGACTGTCATTCTACTTTGCCCTGTGACATTGGTCCTACTTTCATCCGAATTGAATGAACAAGATAAGATTTTGCTCCGACATTGAGATTGTACGACTTGTCTTTTGACCAGAGTGAATAAATTCCTTTTACTGTTGCTGTAATCACCATGTCGGATGTCACATGTTGGATGGTTAGGACAAGGATCCTCCTTTGATCCAACCTTAATGATATTCAATGGGCTGAAGTAGGACCAAAAGTCGGACCAAAGTAGTGCAGGGAGCATTTTCAAAGTCGGACCGACTTGTGTCGGACCAGTTAAGACGGCTCCCATAGGGAAACATTGATTTACACACATCATGTGACATGTGCTCCCAATGTCGGAGCGTTTGTCGTACCAGTGTGAACCCGGCCTCAAGACATACTTTCACATATGCCACAATAATAAACTGAGATTCATCTACAGAGATAAATAAACAATCATATTTCAATAAATATATATCTATATACAAGTTACACATTAAATAGAGACCATAATTATCAATCTGACTGTCCACCACACCCAAGTAAAAAAGCACAAGGGAAAAAAAAACCCACATCCAGAAAGTCGTGTGCCCACACATTCTTGCCTAAAAACTGCATTGTCCCCGGCTCGATAAGATCCCAAAAGGCTAGCCTCTAGAAATTTTTTCTTAGTGCAGGTAGGCAATTAATTCCTAGACACTGGAAAGCCACCTCCCCCACATCCCTCTTAGAGTGGGTAAGTGAGATCAACAATATCATGCTTATGGAGGAGATGCAAGCCAAAGCCTTGGATAAATGGGACAAATTCTCTATCACTTGAAGCATTTGGAGGCACTACTCCACGTCTGAGAAATTGAAACATAGAATCTCGGCGATAAAAATCCCCCATGAGCCCAACCAAAGTAACACTTAGAAACCCTACTCGTGTTATCCCGATTTGAAACCCCTTTTGAGCGGTGCTTGCTGTCTGCCCACTCCCCCCACCCCCCTTTCTCTCATCTATACTCCTTTCTCTTCTCTTTTTATGTCTCTCCTCTTTTCTTACTACCCTCCTCTCTCTTATCTACACCTTCAACTCGATTAAACGTAATTTCATTTTGGAAATTCAAGTATTCTAGTTCTCTACCTGTGAACACAGGCGCTACTCAATGCCATTCAAATTGTCATAAATGTACATCTATATTTTGCACCCATAAGTAATGGATACTGGTTTCCACACACTTCCCTATTACTGTAATGAGTTGATGACAAAACTTACATTAACGTAAACAACACTCAAGACAGTACCCCCAGCCCAAAAGACACAGTTTTGCTCCCACTGGGATGTCTAGGCTGGCAGGAACCGCGTATGGAACGCCACAAGTTCCATACACTGTTTCAAATGGTATTGACATGTCTTCCACATATTCATGTATACTATATAGAATACATTGTTGAAAACTATACAACCCAAGCTTATTATACCAGTGTGCCTACTGGTTCGCACCTTGTCACATCTGTTTATTTTGTGTTGATAAGACAATAAAAACCTATTGAACCTAAAAACAGCATTGTCCAAGGTGCATAGTTAAAGTCTTGTGATATACTCTTAAGCCTCGTACACACGGCTGGGTACTGCGAGGAGAGCTTTTGGCCGGGAATCCTGGCCGTGTGTATGCTCCCTCTCAGTTTTTCCGACGAGAAAACTGCCAAAATCGGGCAGCTAAAAAAAGAGAACCTGCTCTCTTTTTTCCCGGTGGGTTTCCCCGACTGACTTTTTCCCGTCAGAAAACCCGGCCATCTGTAGCAGAAAACGGACATTTTTGGCCGTTTTCCTGTGGGGAAAAACTCAGATGGAGCAATATACACGGTCGGGATTCCCGAGGAAAAGCTCTCATCTGAGTTTTCCTTACAGGGAGAAACCGAGCGTCTGTATGGGTGAAAAGTAGAGATCAGGCTCTCGGGTTTCCCCTCGGGATTTCCAACGGATCTTTTCCTGTCGGGAATCCCGGTCGCGTGTACAGGGCATTATTGTTTCTAATTTTGTTTTCAATTTTCTCAAGGCTTTAACATATGGATCAGTTGACTTTTCAACATGCTTGCTATATTGTTGTGTATTGTGTGTGTAAAAGAGAACATTTTCTTTAGATAAATAATGATCACAGTTGAAATAACTCATACAGCTTACAGAAATTACCCCAAGGTTAGTAAAATCAGTATTTCTAGAAAGGTTCACCTTATTGCTTAGCCTAAGACCCTCCCTTGCATATACACATAAGAAAAAAATCTCTTATCTGTGACCCAGGACCAGAAACTCCTCTGTGTAAAGTCCGGGAACCTCCAGACATAAACAGTGGCAGGGGTTAGCTTCTCAAGCACAGTAGGGGGTTCCTGGACTTTGCTTATCTGTAACCCATAAACTGTCCACTGTGTGAAGGAACCTCCTATGGTACACAAGGTGCTAACCCCTGCCACTGGCCACAGCCAGAGGCTCCTGGACTTCGCATAGAGTAGTGTCAGGGCCACAGATAAGCAATGTCTATATTTTGCTTTTGTGAGTGCATTTTATTAATGGTTTAACCTTTTCAGCAAAGTAATCTAATGAAAAGATTGGTACACTTTATCTGTAGGCAAGCAATTCAAAAACAGAGCTGGCCATACAGTGTACAATTTCCGCATCCACAGTATACAGCATGGATGGAGGAATCTTTGCTGCCGGCTACTGTATTACAATAGTCAGAACACCCAAAGAGTGACTGCATCTGATTAGATGCAGCCACTGTTTGGAAAACAATTTTCTGCCCAGTTCCTTCAGAGCCGGTTCACACAGGGGCGTCCTAAGTCGCCCTAAGTCGCGCTGTTGAGAAAAGCAATGGAAGTCAATGGAGCCATCTTAATGTACACTACTGAAGTTGCTCCGACTTCAGAAAAGGTTCATGTACTACTTCAATCCGACTTCTAGGCGACTTGTACCCATTGATTTCAATTGATGTCGCCTCCAAGTCGGATCCCCGTTCATAGTGAGGCAACTTTACAGGAAGTCTGTGTGAACCGTCTCTAAGGCAAACCCCTCCCTCCCACAGAGCTGGTATTTGGTATGAATCATGAGGGGGAACTCCATGCCACATTTTAAATAAAAAAAATGCATGGGTTCCCCTCCAAGAGCATACCAGGCCCTTAGGTCTGGTATGGATTTCAAGGGGAACCCCCTACGTCGAAAAGCGGTGTGGGGGTCCCCCCAAAATCCATACCAGACCCTTATCCCAGCACGCAGCCCGGCCGGTCAGGAAGGGGGGTGGGGACGAGCGAGCGCCCCACCTCCTGAACCATAGCAGGCCGCATGCCCTCAACATGGGGGGTGGGTGCTTTGGGGCAGGGGGGCGCCCTGCGGCCCATCCACCCCAAAGCACCTTGTCCCCATGTTGATGGGGACAAGGGCCTCTTCCCGACAACCCTGGCCGTTGGTTGTCGGAGTCTGCGGGCGGGGGGCTTATCGGAATCTGCGAGCCCCTTTTAATAAGGGGGCCCCCAGATTCCGGCCCCCCACCCTATGTGAATGAGTATGGGGTACATCGTACCCCTACCCATTCACCTGGGGGAAAAGTGTAAAAAAAAACACACTAGACAGCTTTTTAAAGTAATTTATTAGGCAGCTCCGGGGGTCTTCTACCGACTTCGGGGGTCTTCTTCCGACTTCTCCGCTCTCTCTGGTGCTTTCTGTCGGGCTCCTCCACTATGTTCTGCCAGCTCTTTTGCTAGCGGTGGCCCGGTCTTTATCGTCGTCTTCTTTCCCCTTCTCTCCGCCCGATGTTGACTCGACGCTCTCTGCCGCTACAATGCCGTGTGCGCGGAGAGCGCAACGACTTATATAGGCATGGGGCGTGGTCACCAGGTGACCCTGCCTCTTATCACGTCACAGTCCCATCATGCTCCGGGTGGTGAAGACATAAGGGGCGGGGTCACATGGTGACATCACCCGGTGACCACGCCCCATGCCTATATAAGTCATTGCGCTCCGCGCACACAGGATTATAGCGGCAGAGAGCGCCGAGTCCACATCGGGCGGAGAGAAGAGGGAAGAAGACGATAAAGACCGAGCCACCACTAGCAAAAGAGCTGGCAGAAGATAGCGGAGGAGCCCGGCAGAAGGCAGAAAGCACCGGAGAGAGCGAAGAAGTCGGAAGAAGACCCCCAAAGTCGGTAGAAGATCCCCGAAGTCGGAAGAAGACCCCGAAGTCAGAAGAAGACCCCGAAGTTGGAAGAATACCCCAGAAGTCGGTAGAAGACCCCGAAGTCGGAAGAAGACCCCCGGAGCTGCCTAATAAATTACTTTAAAAAGCTGTCTAGTGTGTTTTTTTATTGACACTTTTCCCCCAGGTGAACGGGTAGGGGAACGATGTACCCCATACTCATTCACATAGGGTGAGGGGCCGGGATCTGGGGGCCCCCTTATTAAAAGGGGCTCGCAGATTCCGATAAGCCCCCCACCCGCAGACCCCGACAACCAACGGCTGGGGTTGTCGGGAAGAGGCCCTTGTCCCCATCAACATGGGGACAAGGTGCTTTGGGGTAAGGGGGGCCGCAGGGCGCCCCCCTTGCTCCAAAGCACCCACCCCCCATGTTGAGGGCATGCGGCCTGGTACGGTTCAGGAGGGGGGGCGCTCGCTCGTCCCCACCCCCCTCCCTGACCGGCCGGGCTGTGTGCTCGGATAAGGGTCTGGTATGGATTTTGGGGGGACCCCCACGCCGATTTTTCGGCATGGGGGTTCCCCTTGAAATCCATACCAGACCTAAGGAATGGTATGGAATCGCGCTGGAAACACATTCTCGCGGGCAGGTACTGGCAAAGAAGCCGACTTCAAGTCGCTCCAAGTCGCACTGTGGTTCATGCTCAAGTCGTGTGCAAGTTGCCTCGCAAAGTCGTGTTGCCCCTATGTGAACCAGCTCTTACTTTTCTGATCAAAGAATGTTGGGCGGTGATGACACCGCCACCCATGGCATGAATTTCAGCTGGCTCATCAGAAATGAGCTGAAATTCGTTCCGTATAAGGCCAGCTTAGAGAGTGAGGGGTGAAATCAAAATATAACGACCATTCACCTGCAGTTTAAAAATTTTCCTTGATGCGTGAAAGAAGCTGATGTAAGAGATTCCAGCTCACCCAGCCTTGGCACACTCGACGTGTCGGTACACAACAGATAACCACAAAGGACATCCCTGTAAAAACATTTTATAGAGATTATAGTATTTTCTTTATTATAAACCCAACCTCCACAATGAGGAAGATTGTAAAATCACAAAACTTTTGCAAAGTTCAAAAAACAGACACTTGCATAATGAATCATTTTAATAACCTGTGTGCCAAAATAAAGGAAAACAACAGCTGCCACCCTATACTGTGTTTATACACTTGTATAAATAGAATGAAAACCAAAAAAAGATGCGCTAATGTAATAAACCTCTATGTGTTCATTCAAAAAAGGATAAATAGCAATTACCACAGTGCTAAAATTATCAATAACAAAACGATGTATTCTTTATGTATTTATAAACCTTATCATATACCCCTAGATAGTTGCGTATATACAAACAACAGTTTACAGTATATGATAAAAACACAAACGGCGCCCAACGTGTGAATAAGAAATTCCTTATAGTAACACCAAATCCCAAAATCAAAAGAAAATAAAGGAGAAGTGTTGAAATGTCTCATAAAAAAAAAAAAAGTAAAAGTCCCAAGAAAAATCCCCAAATCCTTCACAATGCCAGTAATCTTCTCTTTCCAATTCCAACCAAAACGTGGATGTACCCATTTACAAATTAAATCAATATTTGGTGTGACCACCCTTTGCCTTCAAAACAGCATTAATACTAGAGGTCGACCGATATATCGGCTGGCCGATATATCGGCCGATATTTGGCCATTTTTGATAAATCGGCATCAGGCCGATTATTATCAAAATTAGGCCGATATTTTACACTGGCCGTCCCTCCTGTCCTTCCTTCTCCACACTCAGCAGCTCTGGCAGCATCAAGTGCCGCTGAGTGTGTGAACAGAGAGAAGGGAGAGAGAGGGAGAGAGAAGCTGTCAGCTTGATGTCGGGAGTAGGGGGGAGGGGGCGGGGCAGTGTAGCAGATCACTTCACTTCCTTGTTACTTTATGGTCAGTCCAGGCAGCTCCTCCCTTCTGCACTTATCTCTCTGCCTTGCTGCATGATCACACAGTAAGTCAGCACCATCCTCCTCACTCCCCTGCCTAGTTCATTTTCCCCATATCTTATCTGCTGTCCTCTCCATAAATCTTCACTGCACATATCATGCTGCCTCCTGTCCTGTCTCAGCTTTGCATTCCACACACAGATCTTACACCCTTTCCATCCCAGTTTGCTTTTAGCTCTCATAGTTGTCCTGTCCCCACCATGCAGCCTAGCACATTCCCTGCATTCTGTCACTAATAAAGACATTAGCACTTACATTTACCACCCCAACCTCCTCACCATTCTCTCTTTTATAATATCTTAACCCCCCCCCCCCTTCACATTGTAGCAATTTGACAAGTCACATCCTATTGCCGGCAAGGCACTGTTCAAATCAATGCGACACTGACTTTGAGTTGCCGCATAAATTTGAAAAAGTAGTACATGCACTACTTTTGCGATTTAGGGTGTGACTTCAATAGCCACACAGATGTCTTCAAAGTCACAACCCAAAGTCGCATTGAGATGCAGCTCTGAAATTGTGCGATTTCAGGTTAAGTCGCACAATTTCAAAGCCACAGTCAATGTGAACGGGGGCTAATAGTAGGTTCACACTGGCGTGCTGTGGTCTGGCCACAGTGCGATTTGTATATTCAGTTTACCCAGAGTTTTAGGTGCGCTCCCATTCAATTCTATTAGACTGTCTGTTTTCACGAAAGCAAATTACAGTCTTGCGTGCTGCACCTTTGATGCGCAATCAGAAAACACACAGTCCACTAGATTTCATCAGGAGCACACCTACAACTGCAAGTAAATCACACATACAATCGCACTGTGGTCAAACCAAAGCGCACCAGTGTGAAACCGCTATACGGCTAGGTTCACGCGCAGTCAGGATCATGCGCAGTCAGGATCACGCGCAGTCAGGATCATGCGCAGTCAGGATCACGCGCAGTCAGGATCACGCACAAAATTGTGGTTTTCTTAACAAACACAGAAGCGCACTGTCCTTTAGTAGATACACAGCAGTGCCATTGATTGTTAAAGGCACCCCCACTCATCACACATGTGGTTTGGTACAGGACATTTTTAGAAAAGGGTCTTGGACTTCCTTTCCACATTTCCAAATTGGCACCACTGACCACTACCCCATATGTGTGCACCCATTACTCTCAGGTTGCTGCAGCGCAACACTTTAAGTACTATTATAGTGCATGTCACAAACATTACTCAGTGGGGGATCGTTCCTCTGATCCCCGCTGAGCAGGCGAATGACAGGTCCGTCTCCGCTCACTGTGCTGAGATGGACCTGTCAGAGACCCGCTCTCCTCTATGGGGAGATCGGATGAAAACGGATCGATAGGCTTTCCATCTGTCTGGATTTCACTGACAGGATCAGGTGTCAGCGGACATGTTACCGCTGACATCCGCCGCTCCATAGGAGTGAATGGAGGTTCCGATCAGGTCCGCCTGAAAAACTGACAGACAGACCTGATCAGAAAGCCTGTGTGAAAGGGGCCCAAGTCCGAACCCGAGGGGGCGCACTTTGCCCTGGGCGCTGGATGACCTTGTCCCAGCACTGGTTACAGTTACACTCGGCTTAGTGTGAAACCTGCCAGTGTCACCGCCAATCAGTGCCATCTCTCAGTGCCATCTGTCAGTGCCACCGCAAATCAGTGCCACCCGCCACTGCCACTTAGTTCCACCAGCCAGTGCCACCCGCCCCTGCCAGCCAGTGCCACCCGCCCCTGCCAGCCAGTTCCAATTGCCAGTGCCACTGCCAATCAGTGCCATCTGTCCCAAACTAGTGCCATCTGTCAGTTCCAAACCAGTGCCACCTGCTAGTGCCAATGCCATCTGACAGTTCCAAACCAGTGCCATCTGATAGTTCCAAACCAGTGCCACCTGACAGTGCCAATAGTGCCATCTGTCAGTTCCAAACCAGTGCCACCTGCCAATGCCAACCAGTGGCAGCCAGTGCCATCTGTCAGTTCCAAACCAGTGCCACCTGCCAGGTCCAACTAGTGCCATCTGTACTGAGGACATCAAGTGTGTGCTAGAGTGACAGGAGTAAGCAAGGAGTGGAGTGGGTGAGTTTTTTTTTTTTAAATCGGCCTAAAATATCGGCCACAAAAATCGGCCATCGGCCGCCCCAATTTCTAAATATCGGCATCGGCATCGGCCAGAGAAAAACCCATATCGGTCGACCTCTAATTAATACACTTGCACACAGTTTTTGAAGAAACTCTGCAAGTTGGAAAACAAACCACAGATCTTCTGTGAATGTAAGCTGCCTCAACTGTCACTTCATGTAATCCCAGTCTCTGTGTTTTTGAGATCAGGGCTCTGTGGGGACCAAACCATCACTTGTTCTTTAGAAGAAGTTAGTTCTAAATTACATTGGATGTATGTTTGGTGTTGTAGTCCTGCTGCAAAATAAATTTGGGATCAATCACATGCCTCCCTGATGGTTTGGCATGATGGATAACTATTTGCTTGTATTTCTCAGCATTGAGGACACCATTGATCCTGACCAAATCTCCAACTCTATTTGCAGAAATGCAGCCCAAAACTTGCAAGGGACCTCCACCATGCTTCACAGTTGTGTCCAGATATTCATTCTTATACCACTCTCCAGCCCTCCACCAATAAACTGCCACCTGCTACAGCCAAATATTAAAAAATTTGACTCATCAGTTCAGAGCACCTGCTGCCATTTTCTGCCCCCAGTTCCTATATTTCCGTGCATAGTCTGAGGTATGGCTTTTTCGCTGCAATTCTTCCATGAAAACCACTTCTGGCCAGACTTCTCCAGACAGTAGATGGGTGTACCTGGGTCCCACTGGTTTCCACCAGTTCTGTGCTGATGGCACTGCTGAACATCTTTCAGTGTTGAAGGGAAGTAAGGATGATGCTTCTTTTGCTTGTTTCTTTGTGCTTCTTTAAAAGAGCTTGAGCATTTTGAAACCCCAGTCTGTTTTGAAATCTTTGCCTGGGAGAGACCTTGCTGATGCAGTATAACTACCTTGTGTCTTGTTGCTCTGCTCAGTCCTGCCATGATGTTTGACCTGTGACATGAATCTGTCTTTCACAACCTCACCTTAGTAGCAGAGTCTGTCTGTTCCTCATCCAGTTTTAAGCCTCTTGCACAGCTGTTTCTGTTAGTTAATGACTTTCAACCTACATATGAAATTGATGATCATTAGCACCTGCTTGGTATAGATGGTTGACATAGACCTGACTCTAATCCTACAAAATCCCTGAGTTTGTGCAAGTGTAAAAATTGATGCTGGTTTGTGGCCAAAAGGTAGTCACACCAAATATTGATTTGATTAAATTGTTTCTTCTGTTCGCTTATTTAGCATTTAGTAAATTGATAAAAATATACAAATAAAATATATATTTGAAAGCAATCTTACTTTACAGCATTTCTTTACACCTGCCTACAACATTTGCACAGTACTGTATATTCTTTAGGATTCGAATGAATAAATTTCAATGAAAGTTTTTGTGGTCTGTGTTTCATGAGGGATTACCCAGCACATTTTTTGAGCAGTTGGTGAAACAGGAAGTAAGACAGAATCTTCCCAACAGACACAGCAATAAAAACCTGATGGAGGTTCTAACCATTACACACTGAATATAAAACTAAACAAAAATCATACCTGGAGTTACAATTTTGAGTATAGACTCACTTTAAGCTTAACCACACTGTCAGATAATATTCAGTAATGTAGCGCAAAGTCACAGGAAATACTTCTTACTGTTTGCTACACTGTATGTAGGTGTCTTTATTCTTCCCACAATTGCCCTTTTCAGTGCCTTCGATGTTCAGCTTTTCATAGCAATACCTGTCTGCAGCTGCCACTTCTGAAAGACACAATATGTTTTGAATAGAAACAAATGTCTGCTAACAGCTACTGGATATAGTGAAGTAATGTATCTGATACACGGATTATACAAGAACTATGGAGACAGGTTTTAAAATCTGGTGCAAAGAAAAGAGCTGTTACCTATAGTAAGGTGACCAGATTTTTAAACTGAAATCCGGGGACATATTTATTTTTTACTAGTAATGGTGGCAATCAGCGACTCTCTGCCCGTCGCCGCCCGCCTCACAGCCTGTCAAGCCTTACCCTCCGGGCCCTGGCTACTACTGGGTGGGGAGCGGAGGAAGATCACTCTACCAGGGAAGGTAAGGAGATAAACAAGCAGGCGGCTGGCCGGGACTTGAGCCAAGGCAGAAGAACATGAGAGCGGAGCTGAATGGGCATGCACCCTAAACTGAAGAAATATTCCCTCCGCTCCAACCAGCACACGATCATCAGAAAGGGGCACAGATAATGGAAAAAATACACCCCCCCCCCCCTAAGCTAGTAGGCACAGCGGAGCGGGGGGGGGGGGTGTAATTCTGATTTTTTTATTTTTTATTTTGCACTGACTGTCTTTGAACTTGCCCCAGCCCCTGTTGAAATCCAATCCGGGGACAAAACCGGGGACAGACTTGGTCCAGGGACAGTGTCCTCAATCTGGGGACTGTCCCCTGAAACTGGGGATTGTCTGGTCACCTTAACCTATAGTAACTATAGTAACTAAACAGGATTCATGTTTTATTTTTATCAGCAATCAAGAACATTTTAATACACAGAAGACAAAGAAAAAATGCAAACTAAATGATGAGCAAAGGACGCTACAAATTATATTTACAGGTATTTTAAATTTTCTTATACAAAGGACAATGGTACAAATAAGGGAAAATAAAAATACTCCTTAAATTAAATCTATGATAACAGCGGTAGTCATTCTAAAAACATTAGTTTTATCTGGTGAATATCTACTTATCTCATTATTACTGTAATGTTGTGGAGAGTAATTTAACCCATTATCGACTAATAATAATCTTCCAGATACTTACTGTCACCCCAGATATACTTGCACTGTCTGTCTCTAGTTTTACACCTTCCTCCAAAGCAAAGGCCCTATGAGATGAGAGCGGAGGGGGGGAGAGAGTAAGTTAGTAAGAAAGGGTAAGAGACAGAGAAACAATAAAAAGAGAAAGAAAATGCAGACAGAAGCAATGGGAAAGGAAATAGCGAAGAAAGAGCGAAAACAGGAAAATAAAATGTATGGGAGGGGAAAGGCAGGGCAAAAAAATGAAAGAAACAGGTATATAGGTAAGAGGGGAAGAGAGGGGAGGGTAGTGGAAAGGAAAGGGGGATAAGAGGAAGTGAGAGGAGAGAAGAAGAGAGGGCAGAAGAAAAGACCAGGGAAAGAGTGGTGAAGAGTAGAGGGGAGGGTGGGAGAGGAAGGAATAGGACAGATAAAGAGGTTAGGAGTGTAGAAGCGAAGGGAGAGGATAAGAGAAGAAGAGGAAAGTAAAGGGAGAGGAGAGGGAAAGAGAAGGGAGGACAGAGAAAAGTATGAGGGAAAGGGAGACAAAGAAGGCATAGGAGGGGGAAGGATGAGAAAGAGGGGAAGGGAAGAGACATAATTTTATTAAAGCAGAGTTCCACCCGCAATTTATTTATTTTTTAAAGTCAGCAGCTACTAACACTGTAGCTGCTGACTTTTAATAAGGATACCTGTCCTAGGCGCCTGCGATGATGGGCCCCCGACGGCGATCGCTCGCTCCTGGCGCCTCCATCCTGACTAAGGGAAACAGGCAGTGAAGCCTTACGGCTTCACTGCCTGTTTCCTACTGCACATGCGCGATTCGCGCGGCGCTTTGTGAATGGGCGGCTGCCTCCTGGGATACACGCAGTTTCCAGAAAGCAGCGCGCCCCATTCACCAGAAGACACCGCGATGGAGGACGAGGAAGAAGACCACCGCGGTGAATGAAGAGGCAGAAGAGCTACTTCCGCATAGCAACCGCCTTTCTGGTGAGTATATAAAAAAAAAAATTCAATTAATTTTTTTCAGTTTTTTTAATGATTTTTAGGAAAAATAAATAAATCAGGGTGGAACTCCACTTTAAACATTAAGATAGCAGCTGTGTTGTAGAGGGTTTTTTCATCAAAATTTATCTATACATTACCTCCTTATCTTCACATGGGTACCCATCCAGTTTATGGATATTTGGAGGACACTAAAAAAAAAAATGTAAAACAAATATTTATCAATAACATAGTCTTCATACCTAGACATAAGAATTCATATTCAAACACATTCTGAAAATGTTTTCCAGCTTTGGTCTAAAAATATAAAAAGGAAGTCATTACTTGCTGTGGGCAATACATATTGATAATTCAGCAAACTCGTCCATTCCCCATATTAGGAAATTTTCCTATGCTCTTTCAATGCACTTGACAAAATCTTTTATAATAAGTGGAAGGCTCTGCCATAATCTCATGATCAGTCCCAGAGGTGTTTTAAGAAACACTGCAACCCTGGCATCTGGCATCCCTAAAAAAACTAAAGGGCATTACCATATTCCATTTCATATGTTGCTTGTAATTTCATATCAAGCTCTGTACAGTCTTCTGGAACATGCAGCAGGCCAATTAAAAGTGCAAAGCAAAGGTGTTCTGGGAAATCTTGTCTATAATCGGAGGACTGTTGTCATAGCTGCAATGCGGGAAAAATGTGAGTTTTCTTTTCTATTAAACTGTAGCTTGCTGCAGACTGACACCTTGTTTAGCAATTATGCATAACAATGTTTAGCAAAAAAACAAGAATTTAGTTTTTTAGGCCTCTTGCACACTGCTGTCCAAATACATAGCGTTTTTAGGGATACATGCACATTTTTTTACTTATGTAGCACTAGCCCCAAAGGGGTTGCAGATGACAGGGTTCCCCACTCCTACACAGCCAGGCAAATAGCATTTTTTAGCTTTCATCCAGATACAAGAAACAGTCCCTGAGTTTTTCTTATTAAAGTTTTATTAGGGGTGATAACTTGGATGGGGAATAGGGATTATGGGATGCCCAATTTGACAAACAAAATCAGGGACAACTTCCTCCCTATGTACAACTCCGATTGATTCTTCTCCTTTACTTTGTAGAACTCTAAATGATTCCTCTCGTGGCAGCTAACAGTCTCTGTTAGAAAAGTAAAAGCCCCTAGGAACTCGCAGTCCCTTTGGAAAGTAGCCCAAAGTGTTGTAACTCCCTTGTAGACACTGATCCTGGTTTACCAACTGCATGAAATGCCAGCCCACCTGGCTGCTTCTCCCCCCCAGACTGGGAAGTTCACCTCTAGGGCCACTGACAGTCCCCTCAGCACGTCAAGCTCTCCTGAGTATGCAGAATAACCCTCCTAGCCTCTGCCCTCCAGCTTCCAGAATGTTCTCCAACAATCCAGAACCAGGGGCAGGCACCAGAGAGCTGCCTGAATGAGTCATCCAGCCCTGAACTCCAGTAAACCCTGAGCCAGATTCCATGACTCAGACTTAGCCCTCAACTACTGTGACACTAATAGCACACTAGAGGGTGTTACACTTATCTAAACTCAGCCCATTGTTTTCAAGGAGTCTGTACACACAGGCACGTAAACATGCTCTGCATATGGAGGAGTTAAAAAAAAAAAAACAGAAACCTGAGTTGCCAGTCGGTATTCTATGCACTTACGTGCATATGCACGCAGATATTTGCATACGTGCATACGCGTGTAAAATGTCAATTTGAAGAGGTTAAAGTTCCATTCTGAGAGCTAGAATTTATTTTACTCATGTACGTGCAAATATACACGCAAATACACACAAATACAAGCAAAATAAATGCAAGAAATTTTGACCAATATCGTGTGCAAGAACCCTGTATCTAAACCGAAGAATAAAAATGTAAAGTATTAGAGCTTATCAGTCTTCAGATGTGGTGTCTGCATTTGTTTGTTTTTTTCCAGAATCTTTCTTCTTTATTTTCACCTGATAATCCTGCCAATAACACACTTCCTGTCCTAGGGAGATACCACTCACTCGTCTTCTGTATGTATAGAGAAGCAGCATTGTCACCCTAGGACAGCATGTGTGTTAGGACTACAGAACATTTACTCCAACTCCTTACCTCTATAACATACAGTTATGCTCAAAAGTTTTCATACCCTGGCAGAAATCATGACATTTTGGCATTGATAGTGAAAATATGACTGATTATTTTAAGATAGTGACTACATGAAGCCATTTATTATCACATAGTTGTTTGGATCCTTTTTAAATCATGATGATAACAGAAATCACCCAAATGGCTCTGATCAAAAATTTCCATCCCCTGGAATGTTTAGCCTTGGTACAGACACACAAGGAGACACACACAGGTTAAAAATTACAATTAACGGTTAAAGTGATTGTAAAGTCCCGTTTTTTTTTTTTTTTAAATAACAAACATGTTATACTTGCCTGCTTTGTAAAAAGGTTTTGCACAGAGCAAACCTCCTATTCTCGGGTCCCTCGCCGGCTTTCTTGGCCTCCCCCCTCCTGCCGAATGCCCCCACAGCAAGCAGCTTGCTATGGGGGCACCGAAACCAAGCCGCAGCTCCTTGTGTCCAATCAGACCTGGTTCGGCTCCGCCCCCTCTCTCTTCTGATTGGCTAACTGGATTTGATTGACAGCAGCGGGAGCCAATGGCGCCGCTGCTGTGTCTCAGCCAATCAGGAGGGAGAGTCCCTGATGGCTGAGACACTCGTGCACATCGCTGGAAAAGAAAAACCCACAGGTAACTTCAGGAGAAATACAAGCTGCTCTGGAAAAAGACAGTGTGGTTACCTGTGGGTTTTTCTTTGTATGCTGAACAATTCCTCTGGCAGTTTTAACTGCAATCCTTCTTGGTCTACTGGACCTTGGCTTGGTATCAAGAGATCCCTGAAATTTTCACTTCTTAATAAGTGATTGAACAGTACTGAGTGGCAAATGCAAGGCTTTGGATATCTTTTTATATCCTTTTTTCTCTTTACCTTGTTAGGCAGGTATTTTGACAGTTCTTTTCTGCTTCCCATGGCACAGTACCTAGCCTGCTCAGTGCATCCATGTAAGAGATAAACTCATTGACTATTTATACACAGACACTAACTGCAATTTAAAAAGCCATAAATGTGAAAAATTTACCTTTTTTTGCCATTTTTACCTGTGTGTGTCACTTTGTGACCAGGGTATGTAAACTTTTGATCAAGGCTATTTGGGCAATTTCTGTTATCATTATGGTTTAAAAAGGAGCCAAAACAACTATGTTATAATAAATGGCTTTATATGATCAATATACATTTTTTTGGCATGGTCATATTTTTAATTTCAATGCCAAAATTTCACGATTTCTGCCAGGGTTATGTAAACTTTTGGGGTAGCTTTTTCTGTAGAGGAAAGCTAACGCAGGAATGATAAAATTTGAGATAACAGTGCAGAGTGTTCGGGACATAAGACAACACTGGATTTAAAACAGGATGAACAGGTATTTGTTTGCACTTATGGAACAGGTATTACACAACTTTATCAATTCCATAGTTAACAGTTTAAATGGGAGCAAATAAGAGAAGTTCATTATTTACATACTTTAACATTTTACTTGTGCTGAAAGATATTGCAGTGGAGTGGCTGCCATTGTTGGCCCCATTTTGAAATTGCTAGCTGCCTAACAGTCTCTGGATTCAATATAATCTAAGATACTACTAGGGCAAGTATGCAACAAAGTGATATGAGAACTCCCAATATCCATAAAGGCTCCAAGTCAGTGACTCAAAGTACTGAAGCCATTAAAAATTAGCATGACAGCCAGTGGTAGAATGAAATGGTAAGCCTACACACAATATATGGGGAAAAGTGTTTTGACACCTGAACATCACACACACATATTATATATATATATATATATATATATATATATATATATATATATATATATACACACATACACACACTGTAGGCTTGGTGGACATCCAATTCCATGGGAATTAATTTGGCTTTGGCCCACTTTGGGTGGACCTCTACTCTCCCAAAAAGGCTTTCCACAACATTCGGAGTGTCTTTAAGGTCACTTTCACACTGAAGCGCTGGCGGTATAGCGTCGCTATTTTTAGCGCCGCTATACCATCGTCTTTGCGGTGCTATTCGGCTGCTAGCAGTGCGGTTTTAACCCCCGCTAGCGGGCAAGAAGGGGTTAAAAACCACCGCAAAGCGTCTCTGCAGGCGCTTTGCGGGCGGTATAGCCGCGCTGTCCCATTGATTTCAATGGGCAGCAGCGGTAAAGGAGCGGTATACACACCGCTCCTTCACCGCTCCAAAGATGCTGCTTGCAGGACTTTTTTTCTCTGCCTGCCAGCGCATCGCCTCAGTGTGAAAGCACTCTGGCTTTCACATTGAGACTGCAGGGGCAGGAGTTTTTCAGGCGTTTTTTAGGCTCTATTTTTAGCGCAAATTGCCTGAAAAACTCCTCAGTGTGAAAGGGGCCTAAGAATTTTCTCACATTTAGCCAAACTACCATTTGTGATGTCAGGTGCTGAGGCACTGAATGAGAAGAAATGGCCCAAAATCCGCATTCCAATTTATCTCAAAGGTAATTAGGGTTGAAGTCAGGGCTTTGTGCAGGCCATTCACGCTGATCCACACCAAACTCATCAAACCTTATCTTTATGGATTTGACTTTCCCTAAACTATTACCCCAAAGTTGGAAGCGCACAATTCTCTAAAATGACTTTGTATATTGTAACTTCAATAATACGGAAACACCTGAGCGTAATAATTTGGAGGGTTATCCACATATTTTTAGCCATATGGTGAAGGTGTGATGGACAGGTGCCACAAATATTTGGTCATATAATGTAATTATCCAAGTGCAGAATTTTAAAGTAGGAGAAATTATTTACTGGCCTAAGTGTGCTGAAAATAAAGCAAAACATATGTATTTTAAAGAAAGCATAAATGTTCTTATTACCTGGCTGGAATTTCCCGTACACATTTCTGGGATATCGCAGTCATTCACTGCTTCCCGGCATAACATTTCTTTAGGATTGAGCTTTAAGAGAAATTGGGTTACATAATAAAAAGGTGCAATAAAAACACGGCTCACTAAATTGTACCAGTCACTAATACAAATGAAAGTCGTCACTACAAAGATTAAAGTAGATGTAAACCCTCTCCTATACCCAGTGAAGTGAACAGCCTCAGGTGATACACAGAAATTAAACAAATATCCCTACATAAGTTTTTCATGTATATCTGCTGTCTTTAGCTTTCTATATTCTTTAGAAAGTGAACATCGTGTTAGAATTTTTACTTCCTCTTTCAGCAGTGGAGGGGAGTCTTGGCATACACTATGTGACAGCTGATTGGAGGAAAGAAACACACCCCCCTCCACATAGGCAGAGCAAAAAAGAAACATGCAGCGCTGTGCTGTGAATAGATCAGCTCTCTGGTAATCTATTTATAGCTCCCTCCCCGACACAAATTTTCAACTGCTTTCATCTCATGTGTCGGAGAACTTGTCAGAAGTTATCATGCTGATAAAAAGTAACGGAGCAGCAGAAAGACCTGGGACTTAGTGCTTTGGAGAGAGATATGTAAACACTACAAATATATGTGCCCAGGTCAAATTTCATGAATTGGGTTTACATCCACTTTAAATCAATATGTGGCCCGATAATTTACTAGTAAATATCGACAAATATAACAAAGTTACATAGTTAGTCAGGGTTGAAAAAAGACATCTAGTTCAACGAACATGACTGAATATAATGCGATTAGATTGGCAGTGATTCCTAAAATATCATTCTAAACATAAAACTAGGCACAAGGACAGGTAATCATCGGTAATGAGAAATAAAATACATTTGCGTTGGTGAGTCAGGTCCCCTCATCCCCTTCTTTCTAGACTTCTACTGACAAAGCTCTTAAAACAGGCACATCTCAATTGCCAGCTCCCCCATCAGCGCAGTATTGAAATGCTAAACAGCAATTCTGGGAAACAAGTAAAAATGCTGATGATATGAAGAAACAGCTGAGGAAGTCAGAACACCAATTCATAAGCTAGCTACAACAAGATTTTTGCTGTTGTATTTGTGCTTTTAAACCATGAAATGGAGGCCCAGTTACTGATCATGCCACACGCATGTCATCTGACATAACAAGTACATTTTTGCACTTTGTTTTTAGTTTTAAAAAATCCTATTTTTTTTTTCTTATACAATCCCTTTCACCAAAAGCTGGATTTACCAAGTACAGTTTTGCTCAAAAGTTTGCATACCCTGGCAGAAACCATGAAATGTTGGCATTGATATTGAAAATATGATTGATCATGCTACAAATTTACTTTTTTTTAAGAATAGTGATCATATATTATCATATAGTTGTTTGGCTCGTTTGTAACCACTTGCCGACCGGCCATAGTACATATACAATGGCAGGGCGGCTCTATTGCGCAAAACTACGTACCTGTACATCCTTTCGTGCAATAGCCAGCAGGGCGCGCGCACCGCTGATTGGCCAGAGGGGGAGCCAATCAGCAGGTCCGGCGGACGCAATGTCCTCCGCTCACCCACGATCGCTCCCCAGAGAGACAGGACGGCGGTCTGCTGATGTAAACAAGGCAGATCACCGTCCTGTCAGGTATGAACAGAGAGATCTTGTGTTCCTGCTAAGCAGGAACACGGATCTCCCTGTTCATACAGTGAGTCCACCCGCCACACAGTAAAAAAGCATCCCCTAGGGACACATTTAACCCTTTAATCGCCCCTGGTGTTAACCCCTTCCCTGCCAGTGTCATTAGTACAGTAACCAGGAGTCCGGTGCGTGTCCATTCACTGTTTCAGGTCCGATTTCAGACCAAATTTTAGGCTGAATTCGGACCTGAAATGGACCAAAAGACGCACAGGACTCCTGTGCTATTCGCACCAGAGCCGCTGCAGGGATGTGTGAACCGGCTTCATAGAGAGCCAGTCAAAATCTCCTGCTATGCGAAAAAACCTGCATCCAATTTGCATAAGTGTGAACCCATCCTGACTTGCTGGATCACCAAGTGAAAAAAAGAAAAAAGGCTTAATAAAAACTAAAAACGAATGCAGCAACCACATTTAGGGATTAGTGAGCTGTAATATAAAAAATGTTTTGGTTTACGGTGCTTTCAGTCCTTGAAACGTGCCTATCCTCCTTGGCTTCTTTTGCCTAAGGAACACTTGTGATAGGGGGAGACTTTAATTTCACAGTTGATCTGCATAAAGATTCTTCAATGGGCTCCTCTGCCCTATCCCAGAGATCCAGAATCCCACTGAAGGAACCAGTTCATCTTCCCCAACTGGTTGACAAATGGCATATCCTTCACCCACAGGAAAGGGACTATACATTTTTCTCATCAGTACACAGATCGTATTCCAGGATAGACCTCTTCTTGGTCTCCCACGCTGCGATCCCGATGGTTTCTAGGGCACACATTGGCCATATTACATGGTCAGATCATGCTCCGATCTCACTAGAATTAGCCCTACAACACCCGACATCCAGATCCGCTAATTGGCAGCTAAATGAATCACTCTTACAAGCCGTTCCTTCCGTGACTTTGATAAAACGCTGTGGCGTGAAACATGTCAGTCACGGCTTCCCTTTGAGCTAACAACCTTCCACTGCTTTAGAGTCCTGTCCCTCTGCCTCTGCGTGTCTCCTTCCTTGTTTGTCCCTATCACTAAGGCTACGCTGACGACATCTGAGCGCGCCCGGCTCCCCATTGGACCGTGTTCATTCCTTCCAGTGCTGCCATCACGGAGGCCCCCCACACAATGCAGTTACATCTTTTGGCTTCCGCACTGACCGGATTACCAAGTCGCCTGCCTGCCTGCACTACACGGCGCCTGCGCCGCCTGTTGCATCCATCTCTGGGGCTCCTTTACTGTGTGCACATTTGTGTCTATTGACCAGTCCCAGCATCAAGCTGATGCTAGAAGTTGCTACACCACACTTCCCTCAATCCTTCTGGGACCATACAACGCTCTTATTGGAGTCCTGGCAGTTCCATTCAAGGGACCCTTGTTAGTGATGGACTGATGTTAACCCCTTCCTCCTTGGACTCAGCAGTGGTATTGTTCCAATTATTTTACCCATTATCTATTTAGCTACAATGACTGTCTGGTTTTAATTTAACTTTTATGTAGCTACAGCATCATCTTCAATCAATTTAGTTTAGTGCAATATTGAATTTATGTCAATTTTATTTTTATTTTCAAGACTATAAAGTTTTTATTACTAATTCCATTGAGCGCTGCCCTTGTGTTTGTTGTTTCCTGATATCCATTTTCCAGTGGTTGGTAGCTGCTCTGGTATTTAGCATTTTTTGAACTGTTCCAGGTTGCACACATTCACGTAAAAGACTGGAAGTTTGTAGCGCTAATAAAAATTCTGTGTATATGTTTTTACAAGACCTTGAAGTTAAAGCAGATATTCTGCGAGAACTGGACCTCTTTTTTTCAACGAATAAAGATTCAATCTCCAACCCTCTTTCCTTATGGGCCACACACAAGTGCTACATTAGAGGTCACAGAATCAAGATAGAGCGAAAACACTGTCTGGGCTATTATCGAAACTACAGTACATGACTGTGAAAAGCCTCATAAGAGCCATTCAGACCCAGTCACGGATGCAGAGCTAGTGCGACTACAGGAGCAGATTAGAGATCACTTGTTATTTCAGGCTAAAAGTAAGCTTCTGAAAGCACGTAGATTTTTTTTTTTACAAATTTTGTGACAAGAGCAGCAGGTCATTGGCGAATGCTATAAAATTCCAACATAAATTGTCCTATATCTCTGCTTTGTCCACTTCTATGGGCACCAAAATCTATACATCTCTAGAAATGGCTGAGACATTCCCAGATTTCTATGCTTCATTTTACAATCTGCACCCCTCTTCTTCCTTGGACCAGGCCACCCTGACAGGTTGGAAGCTGTAGATGCCTACCTTAGAAAAGCAAATCTACCCTCTCTTAATGAGGAAGAAATGGAACTGCTTTTTCAACATATCACTACAGAGGAACTCTCAAGTGCATTTGCTGGATCTCCGGGGGGAAAGTCCTGGCCCGGATGGCTTTACGGTCTCATATTACAAAGCCTTTCATAAACAACTAGCAAGTCATTTCGTTGCCACCTTTAACGCAATATTAGATGACACCGCCATGCCTCCTGAAAGCAAGTATCTCAGTAATCCACAAGCCAGGGAAAGACTCGCTCTTTTGTGCCAGTTATAGGCCTATCTTATTGCTTATTTGCCACCTCAAGTTGTTCATAAAAATTTTGGCTGAGAGACTGGGTACAGTTCTACAGCGTTTAATTCCCCTTGACCAGGTCAGGTTTATCCGCAATAGGGAGGCCCGAGATAATACGATAAGGACCATTGATGTTATAGCACGGACCAGGCATCTTAATACTCCATTCACCCTCTTATCAACTGACGCTGAAAAAGTGTTCCACAGGGAAAACTGGACCTTCCTACTGGCCACATTGGGATGCCAGCCCCTCTCCTATCTTGGATTTTGTCGCTTTACTCGACCCCTACTGCTACTGTCAAGGTATGAGACAGGGGTGCCCACTTTCCCCGTTCCTTTTTATACTTTCTCTGGAACACCTATTGCAGCATATTAGGCTCAATCCTGACATCAGAGGACTAGAGACTAGTTCATACCATCACAAAATTGCTGCTTATGCAGATGATCTACTCTTTTATATAGCATACCCTTTTGTCTGCCTACCGGTCCTTCTATCAGATTTACGTGTTTATGGTGACTTGTCAGACTTTAAGTTCAACCTACAAAAGTCGGATGCCCTCAATATTACTCTCACACCTGGCTCCTTTGCTCGCTTCAGTAGCAACTTCCCATTCCGTTGTGCCTCGCAGTCCATTCAATACCTGGGGATCAAGATTCCTTCTAATCTCCACCTAATTTTCCAATACAACTTTCAACCTTTACTGAACATTTTTTCTGCCGACCTGGACAAATGGAAAACTCTGCCAGTTAAGATTCCACTGGGTTTCTTTTGTAAGCTTCGGACAATCTTTATTAACTATGTATGGCAAGGTAAACCCTCCCATCTTAAGAGATCACTTTTGCGGCGACCAATGCTTAGAGGAGGGGTGGGCCTTCCCGACTCATCTTTATATTGCACGGAGGTCCATATGAACAGAGTGGTCGACTGGTGTAGACACTCGCCTTATAAATAATGGGTATCCCTGGAACAGGAATCAATACCGATCCCATTAGCTGGCCTTCCATGGGCTGGGATTCGTTACTCCCGATTTTCCTCTCCACACCATTTGATTGCACCTACAATACTTGAACTTTGCATATACTACCGGTTAGCTGAAATGTCCAGTTTCCCCTCTTCGTTGACACCTAATATTAGCCACCCAGGCCTTTATGTCCGGTTTCTCTGACAAAGCTTTTTAAGCTCAAGCCGGACTTGAACCTGGTCAGAGCTTCTACCTTCCGTGGTCCTTCTGAGTGGGTTAGTCCATTAGTCTTATATCCCGCCCTCAATTCTTAAGCATTAGGCAAGTGGAAGATTTTACAATTGACCCATTTTCTTCAATCCCTCCCAGACCCTGCTTGTTTCCGCAGACAGCCCAATTTGTTTAAAGACCTCTGTCTGGGGTCGAGCCCTTATGGAAATCTCTTTCCTACTTCTATGGTATTTTACTTGCAGCCTCTTCCCAACACGACCCACTGTATTTGAGTAAATGGGAAAGAGATCTTAATACAGTAATTCATTCTTGGAAGACCAAAAGAACTGCATTCTTTTCTTTGCTCACAAGTCTTCCCTGTGTAGTAAATACCAGGAGATAACATTTAAAATCTTGACATGCTGGTACAGGACGCTAGCCGTATTGGCGTCTATTTTCTCTGGCCATAGCCCGCTGTGCTGGAGATGTGGTTCTCAGACAGGCACACTACTCCACATCTTCTGGGATTATCCGTGGTTTGCCCCATTCTGGCAACAGGTCCTACAGATTGTTTATAGGCTTACAGACGTTTCCCTTTTTTGATAATCTGGTTGCAGTGTTTCTAAACCTAACCCCGATGTCCAGTAAGAGATATTGTAAATCCCTGTTGAAGCATCTGCTAAATACAGCTAGGGCATGCGCACCCAGCATGTGGAAACAACAGTCTCCACCTACAGTGCTACAATGGTTTGCCAGGGTGAATGGCATTCAGAAGATGGAAGCCCTGACAGCTGCCCTCAGGGATAAGACAGAGGAGCATAACACACGCTGGCTATACTGGGACATGTTCTGGTTCTCGGATGACTATTTGACCTATTCTTAAACTGATCCCTCCATGGGATCTCAACGCCTCGCGCTGCCGACCATGCGAAGCACCCTTCCCTTCCTGCTCCTTCACTTTTCCTTTTTATTCATTCCCTCGACACCTTGGGTGTCATCTTTTTCCTCCAAATTACAGAAAAATTCACTCGGTATGTCTTAACCAGCTACTGTGAAGATGGGACAGAGACCTATATCGTGTAGGGTCCACGTTATGTTCCACACCCTGCAGTGGTTCAATACCTGCTAGCTAGTGTTTTTCTTTATTTTCTGGTATGTTCATGACTATTGAGTTTCAATATTTTTTTTCCGCCACACTACAAGACCGGATACAGGATATATTTGTTGTAGAGGCTACTGCCCACAGTTTACGGATATTCTATATTGTAATGGTGGAACATTGTCTGTTATTTCTTTGATATCCATTTATACCTGTTGTGGTTGTATTGCTGTTTATATTTGGATTTCATCGACCGTGATTGGTCATGTCATACTGTTATGTCCTATTGCATACCTTAAATAAAAAATAAAAATGCCATAAAAATATCCCCTAGTTTGTAGACGCTATAACTTTTGCGCAAACCATAAGGACGCCCTTATCCCTTAATTTGTGCCTTAAGAATAGGTTTATGTTAACCTAAGGTGACTTTAGGGTCTCCGCTTCGACACCTATGTCCCCCATTGAGTGTATTCCACTGAGGGTGCAGGTCAGGCTAGGAGTCCGCCCTGACTCTATGTAATCTGCAGAACAGCCACCGCACACCATACAAGCCTGGAGTGTAAAAGGTGATAACAGCCTCAGCCCAACTTTAATAGGTTGGGAGTCAAATACGACCAGAAGAGGCTGCTGGCCGCATAAATCCTTCCCCACCCTCCATCCTGTGCAGTGCTCCCTGCTCTCAAACCCCCCTCCCCCCCTTCCCATGCTTCTTCATGCATGGCAGGTAGTGTGTTGTGTGTTGGCATGGATTTTGAGGTGCATTTGACTCCCAACCTATTACAGTTAGCCTAAATCTGTTTACACCTATTACCCATCCGATTGTATGGTGTGCCGTGGCTGAGATTTTTTTTCTCCTTGTTCTGTAAATGATAGGATTATAATAAAGTTTTAGGCCATTCTTAAATAAAGTTTGTGTTACCTGGCACTTGGTACAACACAGGCCATCGCTGCACTGTGAGTCTTCTGTTAACTTGCAGTGCTTGCAGCAATCTTCTCCCTCTTTCGCACATTCCTACCAAACATTAAAATGAATAAATAAGAATAAATCATAATAATGCAACCAGTTACATATATTAAACATTGCCAGCCACTAATGACAGGTCATTCCAGGACTCAGAACACATGGGGATTCATATACCTCAACAGTTCCGCAGTCACATTCTTCACCAGCTTCCACAACGCCGTTACCACACTCTGGAGGATCCAAAAGCTGCATCAGTAAAACACAATTAAAATAAATTAACTGGAAACACGACGTCAGTCGTAAAGCCTTTTAACCACTTGGCCTCTGGAAGATTTACCACCCTCCCTAACCAGGCCTTTTTTTGCGATACGGCACTGTGTTACTTTAACTGACAATTGCACGGTGGTGCGACGCTGTATCCAAATCAAATTTCTGTCATTTTTTTCCCACAAATAGAGCTTTATTTTGGTGGTGTTTGATCACTACAGTTTTTTTTATAGTGCAAAGAATAAAAAACAAAGACCGTTAATGTTGAAAAAAACAACAAAAATATGTTTTACTGTCTGCTATAAAACATATCCAATAAATAAATAAAAAAAAAATCTAATTTCTTCATAAATTTAGGCCAATATGTATTCTGCTACATGTTTTTGGTAAAAAAAAATCCCAATAAGCGTATATTGATTGGTTCACGTGACTGTTATAGCATCTACAAACTATGGGATATATACTGGAATTTTTATTTATTTTTTATATTACTAATGGTGGCGATCAGCAACTTATAGCGGGACTGCAATATTGCGGCAGACAATTGGACACTAACTGACACTTTGCGGGAACCAGTGACACTAATACAGTGATCAGTGCTAAAAATATACACTGTCACTGTACTAATAAAACTGGCTGGGAAGAGGTTAAACATCTAGGGTGATTAAAGGGTTAACTGTGTGCCTAACCAGTGTTTGTGTTTACTCCGTGTACTGCTTTTGCTAGGGGAAGAAATTGATTTTAGTTCCTGCTTTGCAGGAACACAAAATCCATCCCTTCCCCCCTGTCAGAACGGAACTCTGCCTTGTTTACATAGCTCCGTTCTGAGTCTCTGCCTGATGATTGGTGGGTGCCAGCAGACATTGAGTGCCCGGCACCCACAGATCGGCTTCTGCTGTGAATAATCACAGCAAAAGTGGCCCGCTGGTGCGCATGCACACCCGCCCGCCCACTGCAGGCGGAAGTATAGGATCATATATATATATGTGTGTGTTCCGGTGCACAGCTGCCAACATGTAGCAGTAAAACTGCTATAGGCCAGTCCGCATGTGATTAAACAACAGCACTCAGCTCACTGACCTCCTATCATACTTTCATCTTTGTGACCATCTGGTGAGCACCCTGTATTTGGGACCTTTTGGACACAGGTTGACATTGGCCATTGATTTATAAGAGGAATGGGGTTTGTACATGTGAAGCTGGATGCTAATAGTCATGTTGGTTCACTTACATGACTCCCTTTTCCCATGCAATCTCCCCCTTTATTATGTTGTCGCAGTACAGACCCTCTGGAAGGTACACTGGGATGGGACATGAAAGATGCATGACTATTAACGATTTTTGTGTTTGTTCATTACTATCGATATACTGTATACTCTAAATGTATAATTTGTCAAAATATGAGAAATGCTGATATTGGCAGTTGCTTTTAAATTTACCTAACATTGATGATCTTTGTAAATAGTTTAATGAGTAGCTACACTTTTGTGGAGAGGAAATGCCCTCTGGTTGATCTTTGTATATAGCAGCAATTTTACCAAATCTGTTGCAGATTCCTTCCTATTTCTGCTCTGAAGAAAAAGCTGTTTCTTCCACTTTGTGTCTTTGGATATTGATTCTGAATGGAAATGGTAAATTTGTTTTAATCAGCATGGTTCCGATGAGACAAGTTGCAGTGTTGGCATCCTTTTAGAAGTGATCAATCCTCAGGGAGCATCTCACAAAAAAATGACATTGCAGAGGATGCCTAAGACCTGACTTGTATCTTCATGCAGACTCCTGGGAAAATCAGTGAGCCAATCACACAAGCAGGAAATAACTTTTCTGGGGTGGCGAGCTTTTCACCAACAGTGTACAAAAACCTCCAGGTTGCCATATTGCATTAAATTTTACAGAAAATGACAGTGGCTGCAGACTGAAAAGGGAATATAATTGTTAATAACCTTAGGCTATAATATGGCTTGTGTAGTGATTGTATGTGTTATATTTGAAGCTGACCTATACTCACCTAGAATACAGAGATGCGCCTTCGAGCGGGCCGGCCAATGTCATTGGCCAGGCAGAAATTACGTCACTCCTGTGTATGCGTGGGACGTCCGTCAGATTCAGCATTGCTGAATTTGTGCAGTGAGCTGTGGTTGCTCAGCTTACCGTACAGGGGGCGGATTGGTAGGTAAGCATATCCTGCCTGTCCACCCATTTTCTTTGTGAAGCCTAAAGTTCTACTTTAAAGGATAGGTTCACCTTTTGTAACATTACATGTTACACCCCCCCACCCCCCAAACTGTGTGTGTGTGTATGTATATATATATATATATATATATATAACCTCTGAGTCCCTATTCAGACAGCGAGCAGGGGATCTTCTACCCCCACTCACTGCCACTATTTGAAGAAAACACGCCAGTGCGGCCATGTCATTCTGTGAATTGGAAAACTACAAGTCCAGACAGACTTTGACGATGTCGGCTTGTAGTTCTCAATAAACTACCAGGGTGCCGAGTTCGTTCTCTCTTCCTGTAAGTGTGCATCTGCCTGCCCCTACGAGGTACGAGCACACAGATACACCCACAAGTCTGCAGGAGTCCTGCATGGCACCTGTGATCCGCTGATCACGGGTGCAATACTTTACAGGCTCTAAGTAAAAAAAAAAAATAAATGCACATTTTTTTTTACCTGTAAAAAGATGTGCATTTATTATTTTGTTTTAAAAAAGGTGAGCTTATCCTTTAAGTATAACAAAGGGAAATCTCCCCAATCGGACAAAAAATCTGACAAGGGTTATAACTCCCCTCTCTCCCTTAAGCTATCCAAAATGAAAAAAAAACTTTTGCCTTTAGGTCAATTTTTTTTTTTTTTATTTGCTATATTTTTTCCCACAAAAGTGGAGTTGCCCTTTGAGGGGATTTATGACTCTGGGTCACTTTTTCTTAATGTGTATCAACATCTGCTACCCGAAGAAGAGAAAGATTGGGGGTTTAATTTATATTACCTACAATTATGGTCATGTTGGAATATATGTGTGATGTATCAAATTTTTTTATTGGTCATATGATTTTAATCTCGACAAAATTATATACAAAAGTATGTGTCCCTTTTCACTGCAAGGTGTCCTTAAAGTCCCATCATTACAAGATTTGCTCAGGGATGGGGACACATTTTTTGGAAAATAGATCAATCTATACCCCTATTTTTTTTTTTTTTAACAATCAGGATTGCTTTATTGAAGAAATAGCAATAAGGTGTATATGAAGAACAAAGAATATAAACTGTATGACATGGTGTAATACAATTAGATGAGCAGGAGTAAAATCTAGACAAAATCAAAATAATCATCAAGCAGCAAAGCAATTGGATAATATGTTTAAGAATACCTTAGATTCCCAATAGGCCAGGCCGAACAGGGGGTGAGGGAAAGGGGGAAGGACCACAGAAACACTACTATTAATCAGGGGGAAGGGGGGGCACAGGAGTCTACTCTATTGAGAAGACCGCGGCAACCATACTGTGTCGAATTTTCAAGGGCAGCCACGACTAAAGTACGTCAACTTATAAAGAGGCAATGCAGCATTGATCCTGGCTTCCCAAGATGACAAAGCAGGAGAGATAGGGGAGGACCATCTAGAAATAATTTCTTTTTTTTGCATAGAAAAACAGGTATGAAATCAATACTTTGCTCTGGTGGGATCTTTGGGCGTCATCATGGATCCCCAACAGGGCCAACTCCGGTGACATAGGGACCGATAACTCGTGCCGAAGAGTAAGCGCTCAAATACATTGGACCAGAAGGTAAAGATTGTGGGGCATTTCCAGAATATGTGAAGATAGGTACCCAGCTGTGTCAAACAATGGTGACAGTGGGGATCTCTATTCGGATATATTCTCACTGGGGTAAAGTAAACACGATGTAAAAATGTTATTCGTAGTAGTTTATCCCTAGAGGAAATTACTAGTTTAGGACATTGCTACAGACAATCCTCCCAGTCCTCTCTGTCCAAAGAGAGAATATCCTGTTTCCATAAATCCCACAGTTCATCTATTTTTAGCTAGCAGGGTACTATATAAAGCAGACAGAGGCTTCTCAAGACCACTCTGAGACAGCAATTCTTCAACAGGGTCTAGATGAGTGGAGGGTCGGGGAACTGGGCCCCGGCAGCATGGCGGAGTTGAGAATAGCGGAAAAACATCCAGCCTGGCAGTTTAAACAACTGAGAGAGTTTGGGGAACCCCCTGCTTTTTTTACAAATAAAAATGTACTTTTAAACAACAAACTGTTAAAGTGAACCTGTGCATTGCTCATGTAGAGGCAAATACATAGATATCATAGGATTCACAGGATTTCATATTCACCGGACTATAAAAGAAATATAAAAAAAAAAAGTGTTTTTAGCCCAGAACATATTGATTAAAAATGTAATTTTGCATTTCCATAAAAAGTATATTCAGTATAACAACCAGAGTGGTCTATTAATAGGAGAAGAAAAGTACAATAGGAAAGGAAGGGAGTACACACCTTTGAGGGCTTATTAAACAAGCAGGATCCTCCACCGCTATTCAGAAACTCATTGTATTCATCTATGTCACAGTTGGAAAACTTGCTGGGAAGATAGTATCTGTGAAAAGGGATCATATTGTATAATATAAAGAAAAAAATGGAGCAATCAGCTCAAACAAAATATACATAGTAGGTGAGGTTGAAAAAAGACACAAGTCCAACCTATGTGTGTGATTATATGTCAGTATTACACTGTATATCTCTGTATGTTGCAGTCGTTCGGGTGCTTATCTAACAGTTTTTGGAAACTATCGATGCCCCCCGCTGAGACCACCGCCTGTGGAAGGGAATTCCACATCCTTGCCGCTCTTACAGTAAAGAACCCTCTACGTAGTTTAGGGTTAAACTTATTTTCTTCTAATTTTAATGAGTGGCCTCGTGTCTTGTTACACTCCCTTCCGCGAAAAAGTTTTATCCCTATTGTGGGGTCACCAGTACAGTATTTGTAAATTGAAATCATATCCCCTCTCAAGCGTCTCTTCTCCAGAGAGAATAAGTTCAGTGCTTGCAACCTTTCCTTATAACTAATATCCTCCAGACCCTTTATTAGCTTTGTACTCGCTCCATTTCCATCACATCCTTCCTAAGGTCTGGTGCCCAGAACTGCACAGCCTACTCCAGGTGCGGCCGGACCAGAGTCTTGTAGAGCGGGAGAATTATCGTTTTATCTCTGGAGTTAATCTCTTTTTTAATGCATGCCAATATTCTGTTTGCTTTGTTAGCAGCAGCTTGGCATTGCATGCCATTGAGTTATCTATTAGGATCCCAAAAATAAAATGAAATAAATCAGAAAAAAATTGCAAGCTCAACACACAGGATGGCAGCGGGTGACGTCCACAAAGTAGCTCCTCCCCCTGTATGCGCTACGTCCTACGGAACTTCGTCAGCAAGGGCAGGGCTACCACGTCACTAGAGGATTGAAATAAGCGTCTGGTCTCCATGGTGATCGCCCTTGCTCACGAAGTCCCGTAGGATGTAATGCGTTCAGGGGAGGAGCAACCTTGCGGACGTCACCCGCTGCCATCCTGTGTCATACACGGATATTGTATGGAACTTTGTATTCATTGATCTGCGGGAGTTCATACTGCTATGCTTTGATTCACGGCCATTTGTGAGTGAGCATTTTTATTATTAAATGTTAATTGAAGCTTCACGGAGAGCACTTAGACTGTGTTTAGTTTATTATTGGATCAGACGGACCTACTCAACCGGAGCGCTGGCCATCAATTCCTTATTCCATTTTGTGAAAACAAGCATGTTAGACTTCTTGTTAATTCAGGGGTCCATCTGATCTGGTAAACGCTTTTTATCAGCTGGTGGAGGGTTTGCAACTTGGATTTCTGTGGATTGAAATTCATCTTTCACAAGGTTCCATTCTGGGACTTGTAGTTCCTCAGTGAACTTTATATTTTAATTGTGGACCTTTCTCTGTTATTGCGCTGCACGTTTTTCTTAATTTTTTAATATTGTATAATATGATCTGCTTTATTTAGAAATATATCTTTATCCAATATGTTAACAAGATTACCTCCTGTACGGGGCCCGGACCTCATCAGTTCAGCAGGGGGGGGGTGATCAGAGCGTTGAACACAGTGAGTGATTGGTAGTATCACTACACAGAGCGCTTTCTGTTTATTCATCTGCAGTGCAGCTGAGGCTGCAGATAAAGATAATGAGTAGTCTTTTCCCTCAATCTTTGTCCTCAGTCACTTTCTCTGTCTCAAAAGTGAGGAATCAGGGATCTATTTAGACCCCTGATATTTCACCAAACCCCCTAACAGGGCTGTTAAAAAAAAAAATAGTAATAAAATACAGTAATTAAAAAAACGCAATAGTGGGATTGGTCACAATAGCTTCACTCTCTGAAGAGTGATCTGCATTTTGATTGCTCTCCAGAGAGCATTTGACAGGTAGTAAGGGGGCGTTGTTTTGCCTCTTCACTGTCTGCTTTAACCCCCTTCAACCCAACACTAGTGTACTGTAACTCTGTGCACTGGACCTGCTAGCGGGGTGCTTGCAGGGCACTGCCATTCCCTTGAATGTGTTATGTTTTGTGGATGCTACTCCCGGGGTATAATTCCTGCTGCAGCCGCAAAGCATTGCCACGTGTTTCGAAACACCACCCACTGTAACTCTTTGGGAACGCAACTGCAGGTCCTAATTTGTCAAGTGTGCAGGTGTGGGTTAGTGGCCCTAAATGCACACTGTCTGTGTTTGGGGCCATGCACCTACACCCACACACCTATCAAATTAGGGCCTGCGGCTGCTGTGTCCCTATATTGTATATGCACACAACTTCAAGACTCTGCTAGTACAGAGAAATACCTGTCGGCCATAGATGATACAATTGCTTGATTCCCTCATCAACACAGTCAGTGTTGTTGGGGGAATCCCTCCCATGGAGCTATTGCATTATCCCAGCGGGAGGGGCACGAGAGCCATCCCTACCGGTAGAACACAGTGATTATTGCTAGAAGCTAAAGCCCTGGCAATAATTGCATGCCGAAAATCCAACAGCCTGTCCATAGATGGTCCAAATCTAGGCCGGTCCCTGCTGAACCAGCTGTAATTCGAACCATCCAAGGCCAGCTTTAATCTTGTTGTGGGCTGACAACACACAGCATTTTTTGTGGACTGAGTGTTGTCAGTTCTCAAGCCATCCTATTTTCTTCAACATAGACACTGATGATTTTGTAGTCCAAGATAAGAACTAAGAGGGCTAATTTGACTCCTTGAGATAATACAGGAAGTGAGCAGGATACAGTTCTGAATTTCTGACATGATTAACATGGGGTTTTATTTGCACTTACTGAACACATAATCAAAATACTTTAGATGGTATGTTTTACAAACCAAAAATTAGCAAATAAGAGAATTTAATTGTTGGGGTTTACATATACTTTAACCCCTTGCCGTCCCTTCCTGCCAGCCAGTGGCAGCTAGTGCTCCATTTTTTTTGGGGGGCAGCATTCAAACCCCCCCCCCCAACCGACCGCCCGCCCTTTTGCCCGCATTTACCCCATCCAGGTCGCAGGCAGTTTCGGCGCGTCTCCTCCCGGCCAATCCGGTGTTAGGACCCGCTTCATTTCCTGATTGGCCGGCAGGATAAGCAGGAAGACAATAGCGAATGTTGATTCGCTAATGTCACAAGTGGATGGGCTCAGGGCGCAGTTTTTTGCAACCCAAGCCCAACCTTTTTGAAGACAGTTAGAACCTCAGATTAGGGGCCGGCGCATGGAAATTAAGGGGGAAGCACCCTTATGGAATGGCCACCGATGCTGCCAGCCCTTTAAGGGTTTCTGAACCATGGGAGGCAGAGTTCCTAAACATGAACGGTGGCTGATGACAGCTTGGTTAGTATGTCAGTATGTTGGAAGCATGCTCTGGACACAGAACAGTGTTATATCATGGACACATACTGTATGTGCCGCATGTTGGCATTAAGGCCCACCTGTCCTGCAGTCACACATATGCATTAGGCAAGAGGTTAAATTATTTTTAATAATTAACTTAATTCTTGGTGTTTTGTCTGGAGTTCAGATTTAAGTTCCTATTTCTTATTCAACCATTCCACTCACTCCCTATTAACTGTACCAGTAAATTAAATAAAAATACAAAAACAGCATCTATATGCTTTTAAAGCCCAAAATACTACGACAACAATGTACGATCATGAATCAGGTACTTGTTAATAAAAGAGAGGGACACACAATTAGCTACGGTAGTAGTAATAAACTACAATTACAGCCTTCATTATCTGCAAGCGTGCAATGTTATGAAGTTTCACTGAACACGTCTAACTTTTAAAGAACAAAGAAAACAATTGGAAATGGAAACAAACTAATATCTCCTCATTAGCTAAAGACATTATTAGCTGATGATGAATCAGGCTATTCTTCTTCACGTCTTTCATCATTTTGTTCAATTTATGTCTGCTATGTTAATGCTGAACAAACATTTGTTTACCGAATTAATGTGATCAATAGAAGTGGCAGCTCAGTAGAAGGATGCAATGTTAAAAGCAAAAAAAAAAACTGCTTTGATAAGTAATGTGGAACAGGGCACTTCATTAGACATCAAGGAGAGGGATCCAAGTGATGGAGGACACTGGGGTTAGGACAGGGAATGAGTCAGCCTTTAAAAAAAATAACTGCTTTAAGGGGAAAAAAGCCAGTAAATTGCTATCGTAAAAAGATACAGTTATTCGTTGTTAGGTCAACAACAAAATAAGGAGATACACTTAAGGCCTAAAAGTTGTGGACACCCTACCATCACACATGTATGAGCTTGCTGGACATCCCATTCCAAAACCATGGACATTAATATGGAATTTCTTCCCACCCCCTTTGCAGCTCCATTTATCTGGGAAGGCTTTTCATAAGATTTTAGAGTGTGTCTGTGGAAATGTGTGCATATTTATCCAAAACAGCATTTGTGAGCTCAAGTACTGATGTTGAACGAGGAGACCTGGAAAACAATTCATCCCAAAGGTTGTTCAGTAGGGTGCAGACCACTTAAGGTTCCTCCACACCAAACTCATAAAACAATGGGGCATTAAGGTGGAAAAACATGAGGGTTTACAACCCCTTTAAGCTGGTCCCATTACTGTTGCCTCAGGTTTCCTGTTTAATGGCCGTTCCTTTCTCTTGCAGCACCCTATGGAGCCACCATGCATGCAGGAACTTGAATTGTGTCTCCCTACACTGCATACATCAGTAGAAACATCCCTGTAGCATAGCAGCATTGAAAGATGTAAACTGCAAGTGCTGGCGCAAGAATTTCAACAAATAGTTTACACTGGGGAATGTGATTTTATTTTGCTCAATATGTGTTAAGCTAAAAATGCTTTTATTAGGTTAATGTTGGGCGACATCAGCCGGTCCAACATAAACCAGCCAACATTTGGCCCGTGTGTATGTCATCCAGTCTGACAGAAGCCGGCTTCTGTCAGACGAGCTTTCTGGAAAACCAGCAGTCGACCGGCTCCCGATCAGCACTCTCAGCCAATGGCTGGCAGGGGGCGTCTCCGTCCAGACACAAAAGCTCAGCAGGGGAGATCCAACCAGAGCTGACATTTTTTTTGTTTTATTTTGTTGAACGGAAAAAACACATAGTGTATTCTTTGCATGAAGTTAAAAAAAAAAACCTTCTCTGTGCAGCAGCCCCCCCCCCCCCCCTCCACCAATACTTATCAGAGCCCGATTTTCCTTCAGCGCTGTGCACGAGAACACAGTTGGTGTTATCACTTTGAACAATAAAAGGCAATCGGAATTCCTGGATGTGCAGCCATTTCTTTTCTTACAAGTTTCCCACGGAGGCGGGCCGGGGGTGGCACTCTACAAGACATTCCACCTCAGGTTATCATCATACACCTGGAGCAGCGGCTCTTTTTCTTTGTATAACAGAATGAACTTATATACATCATAAGACTCAACATCTTTTCTCCACACTGACTGTATAACGGCCAGCAAAAAGAAAATAAGGTTACAGCAAAAAAGAGAAGATTGTTTTAGGCCTTACCCAATGTCTTCCATGATACATCCATGCCACCTATCTTCACAGGTACATTCCCCTAAAAATACAATGCAGACACATTACCACAAAAACCACACTGTAATATTGACATTAAATATTTACAGAATATGACTCAAGGTGATCACACATATTACATTACATTCTGATTGTATAATCTTTCTTAGATCTACCAACAATTAAATAGCACAGGGGCTCACTGATTTTGTTTTTACAAAGCCTCAGCCTCCTGAAGTGATAAAGTTTTCTCTATTCTAAAGGAGATTGTACAATCAGATTGTAACATGTATATTTGGCTTTAAAGTAAACATACACAGGCAGATATCTGACCAAGAGCAAAGGTTGAGGAGAAGCATGCCTATTGCTGAGACATTGGACCTGCTGCTTTATTCAACTAAAGCAGGGGTGTCTAATCTTTCTAAGCAAAGGGCAAGTTTACTGTCCTTTAGACTTTAGGTGGGCCAGACTGTGAACACTGGGGGTAGTCAATACCCCAGCATCAGTGTAGACAAGGTTTCAGTCTTGGTGGCCAGTGGGAGTAAATAAAATACATAGCACCTGTGTTCAGTAGTAGGAGGAATAGTGCTCCAACGTTGGTGTCAGTGGGAGGAATGGTGTTCCACTGTTGGTGTCAGTGGGAGGAATGGTGTCCCATCATTGATGTCAGTAGTAGGAATAGTGCCTTGTATCAGTGGAAGGAAAGTTGCCCCAAGGGTCCAATAAAGGCAAGCCAAGGGCCACATCCAGCCCACTACTCCCCCTCTTTATTGCCTTATCGGGATGGAGGCACTTTTCCCGGGTGCTTCACTCAAAGTCCCAACTTTTTTCTTTTTTTCTTGAACCAGGGATGGAGTCAGTTGACAGTTAGTTGGCAGTTATCCCCTGCCAGATTTGTATGGGGTTGACCTATGAGCTTGTACCCACTATCTGTAACACTAGGTTGCGGATTATTGTGGGCTCTGGACATGTCCTGGGTTTGGTAACTAGTGATGCAGTTTTCTGGGCTATGCCTCGATCCAGACCCGGGAGCTGCGATGCGCTCTGCGGGTACTCACAGTGCATCGGCGCCACGCACCGCCCCCTCATCGCGTCATGGACAGGCGCTGTGAGGGAGTTGCGGGGTCTCCATCTTAGCCGACCCAGCGGGGCGTGGTGGCATGGCCTTTGGGCGGGTTTACATACCGCCCTAGCCATGTCCCCGCCCTACGCAATGTCTGGCCAGCGTGACGCTGGTGGTGATCATCAGTACGTGCGAGACGTACATAAAGCGTCCTCCCGGAAGCAGTCCCTCACCTCCACACTTATGTAGACGCCGCAGACTTGCGAGGTCCATATACAGGGCACATTGAAGGTAACCATTTTGGGAATCAAACGTATAGGACTTTGCATTCCTTCATTCACCTTTGTTGTTCCTGGCCAATCTTAATGGACCTATTCATCCATTTTGGATAACCATTCACTACTCTGTTTAATCTGGCTACACTGTGGAGATGGCGGTCGACAGCGGTTTGCAATTTGGGAGTGATGCCGGTGCGTCTTAGCTATTGCTGTGTGTTTTTCGCCACCTCAGCTCCTGGGATGGATACCTAGTAAGGCCCAGTTTCTACCCACACTGTTACCCAGTAGAATGTAAGTACCCAGGATGGACACTTTGTGTCTGCTGGCTGCATACCATTCAATTTTTACATTATTATACTCTGTTATTTCAGATGTCCTTCAAACATCCGCCCCTGATGAAGTGATACTCACAGAAACGCGTCGGGCACCTTGGATGTAGCTACTTGCTAATAGGACTCTATTCATTTATGATTTATCATAATTTTGTATCCATTTATATCCACATTCGGTTGCCATGTTTTGTCCAGTCTATACAATGCCAATTGTGATTCATTTTGCCAAGTTTGTCATTTGACTGCTATAAACACCAATTTGTAGGTTACGTCATGCGCACATGCCCATGTTACCTTTTTATATTGTGACACACCAGTACTATACAAATGTAATAAACTTGACCTAGTTTTTAATTCAACCCCTGCCTGTCAACTGTCTCATTTAAAGTCCCACTACTCCCCCTCTTTATTGCCTTATCGGGATGGAGGCACTTTTCCCGGGTGCTTCACTCAAAGTCCCAACTTTTTTTTTTTTTTAAGGGTCCAATAAAGGCAAGCCAAGGGCCACATCCAGGCCACTGGCCGCAGTTTGGAGACCACTGATCTAAGGTCACAACACATGTAAAGTGAAGTTTTATTCTCTTTACTATATAGAAATATCCATCATTAACAAAAGTCGGTACTACTCGAGGATTGTGCCTGATTCTGTAGATAGGTTTGGTAACATATATATATATATATATATATATATAAAAAAATAAAAAAAAGGGATTGATGTCAGTTTTCTCTGGAAAATATTGTTAAAAAGTTTTACTGTAGCAATATATAAAATAACAAGACAAAAAAACAACTACTATATTTTATCCAAATCGGAGGATACAATGCTGTACATCATAAAACATATCATTTACATACCTCTCTTCATCTTCTCTTTATCAGAAAAAATGCCCAAATTATAAGCCAGGGATTGTACCATTGTGATTGCCAGGACATCCACCCTTCCAAACTGAAACATGAAACAATATAGAGATGAATAGCACTGATGCCAAAAACACATTTGGGGATATATAGCATAAAACAGGAAGGCTATTGCCATCTATCATTTTTGCTCATGGTATGTAAACTCTTTAATGTTCAGAATTCATTGAAGCCTAGATAACCAGTCCAAATTTCGCACATTCAGTATGCATCAGTTAAAACAACTATATGACTAATTTCTCTAACTAAATAATTATACATCATTTTTAAGGACTTTTCTTTACCACACTTTTTTAATACATACCCTGTTTAAGCTGACAATTTGACAAAGAAAAAAAGTGAAAATAATAAAAAAATTACATTTTAAATAAAATGAATAAACATGTGCTTACCTGCTCTGTGCAATAGTATTGAATAGCGTAGCCCTGAAGGTCCTCTTCTGGGGTCCCCTGCCGACACTCTAGCCTCCTTCTCTTCTTCGTGTGCCATAATAGGAAGACACTTCTTATGGGGGCACAAGTGCAGGCTTGCTCCCGAGCCAGGATGTGTGTGTCTATAGACACACACAGTGCAGATTGGCCCCGCTCCCCCTCCTTACAGGGTTTGACTGACAGCAGCAGGATAGTAGGAAGGAAGCGTTTGTGGGACTTTAAATGAGGTACCGTCATGTCAGGTAAGAATAATAGCATAGAAATTAAGTTACAGTATATGATTTATTTATTACAATCTAGAATTCATATCAGATATTTTGTATCAAATAGATAGGTAGTCACAAGACTTACACTAAATATGCTGCTCATAGCATGCAATACAAATAGAAAATAGACATGGTATATGTACATGATAAAATAAATCGATTAAAGAACATATATAATAGAAAAAAGTAACTGTTGACATTTAGTGGCACTCAATGCGTTTCTTGGCATTACAGCCATTCATCAGGAGTGTTATGAAGTAATAAATGCACAGCTTCGAGGCCAAGTCCGGTATCCGCCAAGGCAAGTGGGGGTGACAGGCATGATGTCTCCCCCGGGGTTTAGACGGGGGAACCCTTCAAGGATGGAGAACATCGCCCAGAGCCCAGAGCATGATCCAATATACTATGTGTACACAAGGAGTGCATAGTGTTCCAATGATAGTGGCTGAGCTCCCAGCGAAGAGTGTGACCTGTGTGTGGGATCAGTGTGTGCTTCCTTATGATTTTGACCACCGTGTTGTGCTCTAGGCGCTGTTCTCCATCCTTGGAGGGTTCCCCCGTCTCAACCCCAGGGAAGACATCATGCCCGTCACACCCGCTTTCCTTGGCAGATACCGAACTTGGCCTTGAGGCTGTGCATTTATTACTTCATAACACTCCTGATGAATGGCTGTAATGCCAAAAAACGCATTGAGTGCCACTAGATGCCAACAGTTACTTGTTTCTATTATATATGTTCTTTAATCGATTTAT
Source organism: Rana muscosa (assembly GCA_029206835.1). Classification (NCBI taxonomy): domain Eukaryota; kingdom Metazoa; phylum Chordata; class Amphibia; order Anura; family Ranidae; genus Rana; species Rana muscosa. Next base: position 268,576,589 of record CM055122.1, read on the forward strand.
TTTATCATGTACATATACCATGTCTATTTTCTATTTGTATTGCATGCTATGAGCAGCATATTTAGTGTAAGTCTTGTGACTACCTATCTATTTGATACAAAATATCTGATATGAATTCTAGATTGTAATACATAAATCATATACTGTAACTTAAATTCTATGCTATTATTCTTACCTGACATGGCGGTACCTCATTTAAAGTCCCACAAACTCTTCCTTCTTACTAAATAAGTTAGGGATGGAGGCCGCCATGTGTTTCATATAGTGTGTGTCAGGTCACATCCATTCACTGACAGCAGCAGGAGCCAATGGCTCCTGCTGCTCTTGGCCAAGCCTGAGAGACCAGGCAGACAGGGAGAAAGGGCCTTTCAGACAGGCACAGCACTCGATTAAAAAAGGACTTGGGTAGGTATTTAGGGAAGAAGGGGGGACAAACAGCAACTGAAAGTTGTTTTACCTTAAAGCGGAGTCTCAGCCTTTTTTATGTTTATTAAAAGTCAGCAGCTACAAAAAGTGTAGCTGCTGGCTTTTAATAAACAGACATTTACCTGCTCCACTGTCCAGCGACGCAGCCGCCCGGAGCTTCGCTCCTCTGCCCCCCTCTCCGCCGGCGCCTCCATTCATAGTGTGGGCACCCGGCAGTGACAGCTTTCGGCTTCACGGCCAGGCCCTTCTTCGCATTCGCGAGCCGCGCTGCGCTCTAGGAGTGGACAGGCGATCGCCTGGGACCCGTCACGTGTCCCAGGTGATTGCCTACAGGGAGGGGCTGCCTAAGGCGATATGACACTCCCTCCCCCCCAAAAAAAATGTGGTATGTAAGAGGGCGAGGAGTGGTTTAAGCGGAAGTTCCACTTTTGGGTGGAACTCCGCTTTAATGCATAAAAACTGTTGACTTTAGAACCACTGTATAGTTTGTCAGTACAGTACTGAGTAATGGAACTATACCAAGGCAGTAATGTTTGCCGCTGTACCTCTTACCTCATTCACACCGCCTCCTTTTAGAAGTGAACATACTCCACCAATATATGCTGCTCCACTTCTGCTGCTTTCAAATTGACTCCCCCTGAAAAAAGTGGATGTGAATTAAAAAAATAATAATATCCTGTAGCTTACCCACTGTTATTCGGCTCTCTATTCTGCCTCTAGTGCTCACTGGAGCACCGAACTGTGGAGGGGGCATGAGCAGGTGCACCGAGAGACTGAGCCAGCTGCTGGTCAGGCATCTGGGTGGATCAGAACAATACCTGCAGAGCCTGGACTGGCCCTGTGATGCTAGCAGGCAGCGTACTTAAGCCTGCTGTCCGCTGAATCACACAAGTGAAGAACTAAGTGCACCCCTGTGACCCAGAGGACACATAAGTCCAAAATAGCTTTGGCCATACTTCTCCTTTAAATAATAGTTAGAATTTGACCTGTTGGTCCTGACACTCCCTGACCTAGGGTGACAACACCAACAACTGCTTCTGTAGATGTAGCGTTGTCACCCTAGGAAGTGCATATTGCTGGTTGGCTATGTGCTTGTTATGTGTCAAGCTTATTTTGCACAGCCTCCAGGTCCACCGCTATGACGTGCACGCTCATAACTAAACATGGAGCACACAGGTGGATAGCCATACATGGTGCACAACTTTGGTAAATAAAGTTAGTTTAAAAAAAAAGAAAAAACAAAGCACATTGGTAATGCATGGAGAATTTAAAGTGCATTCTATTGCCACTGGCATGTATGGTGGTCAGTGTGGTTTGGGATGTAATAGTGAAACACACTAGCTTTTGCGGCTTCATCCAATGATTAATCCATGTGTTGGGTTACACTTATAAAACACACCAGCTTATATCAGCTAAAGGTTTATTTGATAAGGAGTGGAAAGTCAGAGTCACCCAAAATGTATCATACATTCCGAAAAGCACCATTCACAAAATTTTAGGCACTTCAATCTTTGCTGACACCTTCATCAAGAAGATTTACCAACATATATACATTTTCTTATGATGGTTAATGTCTGTTCCTGTACCAAAAATTTTGCTGGGGGAGGGAAAACTTCTACAAATTGCAACTTTAAATGCCCCCAAATAGTTCTATTTATTCCCCACTCTTTCCCCAAAACTTAAAGCGTATGTGAAGACAAGATAAAGAAAAACATATGTAGTACATCTCTATACATGCACCATTTCCTGTGTTTTATCACTATAAAGACTTTGCAAGTATAGTGGAACCTCAGATTATGAGCATAATCCGCTCCAGGAGAATGCTCGTAATCCAAAGTACTCGCATATCAAAGCGAGTTTCCCCATTGAAGTCAATGGAAACGAAAATAATTTGTTCCGCATTGACTTCAATGGCATGCAATACCCCATGCGGCCAGAGGCGGGGGGTGCCGGAGAGCTTTGGAAACGGCCAAAAAGGCCCAAGGACACCTCGGTAAACCTCGGAAAGACTCCCGAGATTTGCAGAGGTTAGCCGTGCTGTTTTTGGGCCTTTCCGTGCATTTCCGAACGGCGCAGATCGGCTGCGATCAGCTCTGCTCGGCTCAGGCGCCCCCCCACCTCAGGCCAAACGCGGTACTGCACACCATTTTGGCCTGAATCGTGCTCGTTTTGCGAGACAACACTCGCAAACCGAGTTACGATTTTTAAAAATACAATGCTCGTATTGCGAAACGCTCGTTAACCGCGTTACTCGTAATCCGAGGTTCCATTGTACAGAGAAATACCCATCGATCTGTCAGAAATACACTCAGCTCCCAATTCCTGCGGTGGGCTGACAACACACAACATTTATGTAGATTGAGTGGCGTCAGCCCTGCACAGTTTATTTCTGTTAAACTACTGATTCACACCCCTTATGCCGCGTACACACGATCACTTTTCTCGTCGGGAAAAATTTCATTTTTTCTCTTGGACGAGAAAAACGGCCGTGTGTAGGCTCTCCAGCATTTTTCCAGACGAGTAAAACAGCGAGAATCACGACGAGAAAAATTAGAACATGCTCTAATTTTTCTCGTCGTGAATCACGGCATTTTTTTCCTCAGCAATTTTCCCATAGGGAAACACTGCTAGGGAGCCTACACACGGCCGTTTTTCTCGACCAAGAGAAAACATGTCGTGAAAAATGGCCGTGTGTAAGGGACCAAGCCGGTCCTCGTTTTTCCCGTCGGGTTTCACGGCGGTGTTTTCACCGCCGTGAAACTCAATCGTGTATACACGGCATTATACTAATTTACATAGACACGAACTGATCTGATCTGCAGTCCCAACATAAGAAGTATAAGAGCTAATTAGGCTCTTTGAGATAACACAGGAACAGTGGACAGGACAGGAGACAGCTCAGAATTTTATGAACTGTATTTTGAATACAGTTGTTGCACAGATTTATTAAAAATACTTTGATTGGTATATTTAACAGACAAAAAGAGAACAAATAAGCAAAGTTCATTGTTAGGTATTATAACTAACATTTACTAGCAACTAGGTTTGATCTTGAGTTCAAATTTAAAGTGCTTGTCCAGGCCTTACTCAAATGTACCCCCTAAACCTCCTTTTCCCCTCTCTGGAGCATGTCTAAGTATCGATTTTTTTCCTTTTTCTTTTTCTGTAGCAAAAATATATTTTATCTGACACTGGGGTTGATTTACTAAAGGCAAATAGACTGTGCAGTTTGCAAGGGAATTTTGCTCTGTGTCTTAGTAAATTAGGTAAAATAATACCCAATCACATGCAAAGGGAATAAAAAAAAAAAGCATTTTTGCTTGCACATAATTGGATGATAGAAATCAGCAGAACTTCCCCTCGTTTACTAAGCTCTGGAGCAACTGCACTTGCAAAGTGCACAGTCTATTTGCCTTTAGTAAATCAACCACATTGCTACCAGACTTGTAAAAATGTTTGCGAAGAAAGCAGCTGGGAGGTTATTGATATAGGCCTGCTCTCAGAATTACATCTCCCAAGAGCCCTTTCACTACACATGGTTTATAGGCAGGCTTTTGGGAGTCAAGGCAGCAGCATTGTTTTGCTGGGAAAGTAATCAGGGCCTTGCCATATTTACCCCCAAACCTCCTTTTCCCCCTCTAGAGCATGTCCTAGCATTGTTTTATTTTACTTTGTACTTGTAATAAGAAACAACTATTATGAGGCATGTAAAGTGTTTGCAAAGAAAGCTGCTGGGAGGTCACTTCATATTGATATAGGCCTGCTACCCAGAACTATATATCCCAAGAGCCCATTGGCTCCTGCTTCCAAGGAGGCAACATTGTTTTACAGGGAAATAAATCAATGTATGCAAGTGGGGAAGGATGGAGAGGGTGAGTACACAGTGCTCAGCATAAACGAGTACACCCCTTTTGAAAAGTAAGATTTTAATCAAATATCTCAATTAACACAATTTCCAAAATTTTGACAAAACTGAAACATGAAAGTAAGTTTAATAATTTAACTTAGATTACAAAATCTTTAGTTGATGCAAAAATGAATACACCCCACAACAAAAACTAGGGGGTGCTTGCTAGCTGTGGGGGAGGGGCTTTAACTGTGGGAAGATAGAGATCCTTGTTCCTGCTTAGCAGAAACAAAGGTCTCTGTCTTTCTTACTAACAGAATGGCGATCTGCCTTATTTACATAAGCAGACCGTCATTCTGCCTCTGTCAAGAACGATTGACGGGTCCTGGCAGACATCGGGTCTGCAGGATGCACTGATTGGCTCCCGCTGTGTCCAATCATGCACGCCGCAGACCCGGACGTGTTGAATCACGTACCTGTACCATACCTTTTGCGCACAGGAGCCGTCGCCCCGCAGTAAATGTGCGTGGGGCGGTCGGCAAGAGGTTAATGAATAATTAGACTCACCTGCAGTTGAATTTTTGTTATATAGGATTTTGTTGTCTAAAATATAGCTTTGCTCTTAAGACTTTCATTGGGGTGTATTCATTTTTCCAGCATGGTCATGATTAAATTAGTTAGGAAAAATACTTTTTTTTTTTATGTGCAAATTAACAAATCTTGTCCGCAATCAATGGCCCACATTTGTGGAAGTATTTTGTAGTATAGTGTCCCATAGAAAATGTTGATTTTGAAAGAAAAGTAAAGGTTTTCTGACAAATCTGTTGGGGTGTACTCATTTATGTTGAACACTGTATGTGGAGATCTGTAGTCCAGCAGGCAGGGCTGCTTGGGATTTCAGTGCAGTATAGGCATTGTGGTTGATTTAGTAAAACTGAAGAGTGCAAAATCTGATGCAGCTCTGCATAAAAAAACATTCAGCTTCCATTTTTTTTTTTCAAAGCTGGATTGAACAAGTTGAAGTTAGAAGCGGATTGGCTGCTATGCACAGCTGCACCAGATTTTGCACTCTCCAGTTTTAGTAAATGAACTCCAATGTGGGCAAGGGGAGTCAATTCCCCCCCCCCCCCGGAATCGGAAGTCAAAGTGAAGACACTTGCGGCAGCCGTGGAGTTTTTTTTCTAAGTCTGCTGCTGGCCTGGGGGCTGGGGCTGCTCTGTCTTTTCCGACTACACATCCGTCCCTCCCTCCTCACCCCCCGCCTGAGCAATGGATTGGCTCTGCCCCGGCCGTCCGTGACCCGGCTGTTCCGTGATTGGCTGCTGCCTCAGCCTGCCTCTGCAAATGTATGCGCTGGCTCCTCCCACAGGTACGTGGCGTGCAGTGGCCGAGACGAGAGAATACGCTGCCAGTGCCTGCCCTGGGCCTATCGCTGAAGAACTACAGGTAACAGCAGTGCCTGTGCCATGCCACGACACCACTGTGTACATCTTTTTGCATTGCAATGTATTGCAATACATCTGTGTTGTGGGCGGCCATATTTTGATCTTGATGAAAACAACCTATACAGTATAGGCTGTTTTCATAAAGATCAAAAAAAGGCCACAACAGATGTATTGCAATACATTGCAATATAGAAAGTTGTACATTCTCTAGGCTATATTTATATGGACATGGTGGAGTGAAGCTGAATTATCCACAAGAGCTATTTCACACTGCCAGCTAGCCGCGTTATCGGTAAAGTGTTGCTAGTTTTAGCGGCGCTTTACCATCGTTTTAGTGACGCTATTCGGCCGCTTGTGGGGGCGCTTTTAACCCCAGCTAGCGGTCGAAGACAGGGTTAAATGCAACTGTGTATCGCCGCTGCCGAAGCGCTTTGCAGGCGATTCGGTAGCGGTGCCCATTTATTTCAATGGGCAGGGGCGGTGGAGGAGTGGTGTATACAGCGCTGCTCCACTGCCCCAAAGATGCATGGATGACCTTAAAATGATGCCCCCCCTGAAAAAAGTTCAGCGGACGCCCATGACTGTAGCTGCTGACTTTTAATATTAGGACACTTACCTGTCCTGGAATCCAGCGATGTCGGCACCCCAGCCAATGTTTCCATCCTGCCGCTGCCATTCGTAGTAAGGGAACCCAGCAGTGATGCCTTTCGGCTTCACAGCCGGTTCCCTACTGCGCATGCGCGAAGCATGCTGCGCTTTAAGAATGGTCCCGCGGCGGGGGAGGGGGGACTGAACTTCTGACGTACCTCGCCGCGTGTGAGGTCTGACAGAAATGTGGACAGATACCTGTCAAAAACATGTACCCCCCCCCCCCCCGTAAAAGTGGCAAAAGTGGCACCGGAGGGAGGAGACAGATAAGCAGAGCTTTCACTTTAAACAGGAAGTTAGAAGCCCACTTGCTGTTTCCTAAAGGGATACAACACAGGGAAATGTGCATGTATTGTAGAGATGTACTGAAAATATTATTTATTTATTAATTTTCAATAAATCTTGATAGAAAAAGACCCATATCTAAAAAAACAAAAAACAAAAACAAAAACAAAGCTAGATTCTGGGACCCTGCTGATGGTCCCATTTCATGAGTTGTGCTCACTTTCTTCATAACCTATATATTAGAAAAAAGTAAGAATAAAAGGCAGAGAATAAACATTACGTACGAGAAGAGATGTATAGCATCACTTTTGTCTTTGATAAAATCCCTCCTGTATTTCATAAACTCTTTTAGCGTCTTGAGAGGATTTCCATCAATGCTAATTCTACTGTTATCAGCCCAGGTTTCCATGGCGACCAGCACAATCCGCGTGTTTAGCTGCTCCTTATATAGCTAGTACATAAACGGGAGAGAGAGAGAGAAAAAGAGCGCTTTGTCAGGGCTGCTGGAACGACGTCACTTCAGTACAAATCCAAATTACTGTGCAGAGAACACGAGACTGCTCTGTAGCTTAAAGCTTAACTTTACCCATAACAGTTTGAAAAACAATTACTGTAAATTAGTGTGGGCTGTAAATTGCCTCCAGGGATGCTCCTGTTTCTTCATGCCGCAGGCATGAAGAAATCTCAAAATCTCAAAATCTATTTGTCACTCTGTAATTAAAATGAGCACAATTTTAGCCTTGATTGTATCATATGTCTTGGCTCTGCTAGAAAGGAAGCCTGACAGATGCTTTACAGTACTGAAGTTCACAGGCTGCCTGCCAAGGTAGGAAGGGGAGAATATCAGGGAGATATGAGAAACTATCCTTGTAAGTCTGAAGCAGGCCCATAAACGATGCGATTCTCTTTCTTTGCAACCACAGTCAGTGTTGATGCAGTGAAGTTCTACCGCCGGGCACAGTGATTATTGCTAGTGGCTATAGACACTGGCAATAATCGCATGCTAGAAATCTGATATGCTGGTTGTACATACCTCCCAACTGTCCCTGATTTTGAGGGACTGTCCCTGATTTGGAACAATGTCCCTCTGTCCCTCATTCTTCCTCATTTGTCCCTCATTTTGGTCTGATCTATATAGTTGTATATAAAATGCACTTTTTAGCTTTTAAAAAGTGTTTTCCCTTGCTAAACCTTTCATCCAATTTGTAAATTGCTGCATTTGTACATTTAAAAATCCAATATAAAAGGAATAGTAGTGGTAAAAAAAAAAAAAAGCACTTGTGGGTTTAACTAATCATTTTTTTTTGTATAATTTTTAAGGGGGCGTGTCAGGAGGTGTGTCCTATGCATACATACTTTTGCTCATAGGTGTCCCTTTTTCCCCATCTCAAAATGTTGGGAGGTATGGTTGTACCCAAGTCGATCAATAGCCTGTCCATGCATGAATTGAATCTCGGCATGTCCCAGCTGAACTGGCTGAGATTTAAACCATCTACAGCCAGCTTAAAGTGATTGTAAAATCTTATTTTTTTTTAAATAACAAACATGTTATACAGTACTTACCTCTTCTGTGTAGTTGGTTTTGCACAGGGCAGCCTGGATCATCCTCTTCTCAGGTCCCTCTTCCCTGCTCCTGGTCCCTCTTTCCTGTGAAGTGCCCCCACAGCAAGCAGCTTGCTATGGCGGCACCCTAGCCGAGCTGCAGCTCCACATGTCCATTCAGACATGAAGCTGCTGTTCTGCCCCACCACATCTCTCCCCTGATTGGGTAACTGACATTGATTGACAGCCGCGGGAGGCAATGACCCCGCTGCTGTGTCTCAACCAATCAGAAGAGAGAGTCCTGGAGGGCAGAGGAACTCGTGGACATCGCTGGACAGAGATGAGGCTCAGGTAAGTATTAGGGGGCTGCTACACACAGAAGGCTTTTTATCTTAATGCATAGAATGCATTAAGATAAAAAAACTTCTGCCTTTACAACTCCTTTAACCCTTTTGTGTCTCTCTGGCAGCAGAGTTTGTCCTGTCACCTCTCCTGCTTTTCTCTCTCCCTAATCTGTGTTCCCTTGGCACAGTCTGTGTCATTCCTGTTTTTTCCCCCGATCAAGAAGCAGCAGCCCCTTTGAATGCAATGGGAGACTGACAGCTCCTGCAGCTAATTGCGGCCATTCGCATGTATTTACTCACCAAAGGATTATCTGAATATGATCGGCCCTGGATGCAGACTAGTCTTCATACAGGGATGATCATTTGCAAGTAATCGTTACATAAATTATTACGTGCGAGCAGCCACATTTAGCTGTGGAAGCTATCAGCCTTCCATTGCTTTCAATGTGGCTGCCACCCACAGCTAGTCACCAGGAACCCCCGCCTGCAACCGCTAACAGCCCCATTCACAAGTTACATGGGGCCTTACTGAAACCTACTCCTTGATGTAATTTTAACCAACTCCTAAAACGTATCCCTGAGGCTTGGTTCACAATTATGCAAAGTGGATGCATCATGCGGGTCAATGATGTCTCGAGCATCCCCACCCCTTTGTGTACCTGCATCTGCAGGATGGGGATTGGACCCGGACTGACAGCTTCCTTCTGGGTTTGGCAAAACTTTGGTTCAAAACGAACCCAAACTCATCCCTACTCTCAATGTGTTCATTGCTATATACAGTATATGTCCCAGTTTGGGAGCTCAAGTGCTTTAGAATTAGGGACTTTGCAGAGGTGCCTTGATGGGTATGGCTTTACACATTATTTATGCAGGAAAGCCCCTGTTCATGCAACCTCTATTTTGAACATAAAATGTTGAAACAGGTATCGTGACTGTCGCTGAAACTAGCACATTATGGGGCATGCTCAGATGGTCAAGAAATGTATAAGATGAATGTGCAGACTCTGTAAACGTATGGTTTATATTGCTTTTAAATGTACCGGATTGTTTATGTAGCTTCGGTGTATGTCTTTTATATGTTCTTCAATAAACATTTTTTCTGGATAAAAAAAAAACTAGCACATTATACAATTGCCTTACAGTTTTTTTTGTTTTGTTTTTTAAACTGTACCGTTTTTTTACCGCTTTAAAAAATTATCTGAGGGGTTGCAAATATTTCTTTATTGTAGATAAGAAATCAGGCTAAAAAATACTATGTTTTCTCCATACCCTTTTCCACCCTCTAACTGCAGAATTTTCCATCACTTATTTTGGAGATTTTCAAAAGAAAACATCGGAGCAAATTAGTTTAAATCAAAGCAAACACAGCAAATCAATGCAGAGCTTGTTATAGATGCAGGATCAGAAAATCCAACACTGTGGGGTTTTTCTTTAGAATGACTGTGGCACATACACCCATGGCTGTGTCCGCTGAGTGAGTGTGTGTGTGCATAAATCAGGCACCGCTAGCACTGGCCTCATCTTCCAAGGAACTACAGCCGCTGAATGTGAAACTCATTTTGGACTATGGATTTCTTTACCCTAAAATTACTGAGCCAGTAATCCCCACTGATTAACAATGGTTTTATGACTGGACGGTGATTGGGCAGATCAGAGATCGCATCTACAGGTAGCCCAGCAGAAGCAAAAACTGCCCTTTGATTTAAAGTAGTTGTTAATGACATGTAGCGCCCTGCTCCTGTTGGGTTGGCGCTATGTGTTAAATTTAGTTGTCTGAGCTGTAGTTTAGCTCAGAAGGGTTACGCTAAATTGTTGGCTCTGTTTCAGTCCAGCTGGGTTGCATGGTTTTCCCCTTGACAGTAGGTGTCCCTGTCACCACGGGTCAAGGTTGGAAGTGCAGCAGGCTGGGTGTATTGGGTATTCCTTTCCCAAAAGTGGCTCAGGGGGCATGGTCAACCCGATGTGCATTCTGGGAAGGGGTACTTAAGGTACAGAGACCACGCAATCTGGGTTCGTTGGCTGGATCCTGACCTGAGGGCTCTCCTGGCCTCAGGGATGCTGGCCCGAGGCTCTGCATCTGAGAGTAGGCCCAGGAGTTTCTGGGGCCTACTAATCCAGGGATGGTCCTACGCAGTCTTGCCTGCGGGAAGAAGCGGAACAATTGGGGACTCAATTGAAGGACGCATCCTGGCCAATTTACCTCACGGTGCTGCCGGCTGGCTGAAAGATTCTGGCACCGTGAGCTGTGTACTTTATGAAGGAACTTTTGCAAAGTGTCAGTGTGGTTGCACGATCTTGTGGCAGAAGATTGTGAAACGACTCAACGGCACTCAACGGCACTCAACAAGTCTGTGGCAGAGACTTTGAACGAGCTTCGCACCGGATGCTAGGCCAGTGAGAGTAGGCCTATCCGGTGGTTGCTGAATCCATTGAACCGATTTGTCCTCTGGATCTAAGATTGTGCCTGATCCGCAAAGCAAGGTACCTGAACCTCCCCTATCCCTCTATCCCTCTGTTGGAACTGTTTAATAAAACCTCTTGAAGAAAAAATAACCAAGTGTTGGTGTGGACATTCATGAAAGCTCTTCAAGAGGGACCCCTAAGACGAGTGTGGTGAACAGAAAGGTAACGGCAGGCCCAAATCTAAACCAGCAGCTCCTGGCGGGGGGTAGTGCTTCAGACACAATAATAAGGAGAATTTTGCAAACAAGTTTTAAATAAATTCAAGGCTTTTTGATGGCACTTACCATATCTGCAAAATTTACAACAGACTTTGCGTAATTGTTTGTCTGGCCAACAGATAAACGGTGCTTTTTATACTGCAAGAAGAGTTAAAGATATGTGAAATTGATAGATAAATAAAGTATTTTAAACAAGTAGATAGACAGATAGATAGATACTCCCGCACCACTCCATCTTGCAGCCTTTATCCAGCCTCCCTGGTGCAGGTGGCTATGTGCTGCTGTGAGGCATCCTCAGAATTGCTGCAGTCTCCCTCTGATAACCAGAAGAAACGTTCGGGTATCAGAGGGAGAGGCGTGCTCCCTCCACATAGTGCTCTGATTGCCACTGATACCACAATGACAGCAGCTCTGGCATGCACGGTCACTATGTGAAGAGAGAGCTGCGCATGACTGCAGGAAAGTGGTGGATTTTTTTTTTTTTACAGACAGTTCCACTAGACCACCAGCATATAAAAAGGGACAGCTTCCCCACTAGACCACTAGTGAATTTTCCTAGGGGGCCCCAATAATTCTTATGGTTACCCTGGTTACAGCCATTGAAAATGCTGTGGGGGAGTTATTGTGCTAGCTTGCCACTGACTACCAGTGCAAGGGGAGGTTTATTTGTACAGCCAGCCAATGAACAACAATGTTGGAGGGGGCTTAAGCCAACAATAGATGGAGCAATTTTCTTTTCTGCAACCATGGGAAATAAGATTCCTCGATTCCCCTATCAACACAGTGAGTGTTGATAGAGAAATCCCTCCCACGAAGCCATTGTGTGGGGGGGGGGGGGGGCTGAGGAGATGTTCTGTCAAATTAGCAAACTCGTCAGAAACGCCAACCACGTCAGTTCCAGTTTCTTTAAACCATCAGTAATTGGTTGATTTTGACTAATTGCTGTTTGGACACAACAGCGGCAATTGAATACAGTCCAGTACAGGAAGATTTAGCTTTTTACAGCACAGCAGCTAATGAAAAATAGGATTCTTATTACAGCTTACCTGTAAAATCCTTTTCTTGGAGTACATCATGGGACACAGAGCCTTAAGTAATTTACTTAATGGGTAATAGGCCTACCTTCAGGTGTTGACACTGGTAAACCCTAATTAAGGAAGTTCACTCCCTATATAACCCCTCCTCCTTCCAGGAGCACATCAGTTTTTGTAGCAAAGCAATATGTCTAAATCCCAAAAGAGGGGAGGGACCTCTGTGTCCCATGATGTACTCCAAGAAAAGGATTTTACAGGTAAGCTGTAATAAAAATCCTATTTTCTTTATCGTACATCATGGGACACAGAGCCTTAAGTAATTTACTTAATGGGACGTCCCATAGCAATGCCACTTGAGGGGTGGGAGAAACAACCTGCAGGGTACACCCAGACTTGAGGATCTACACTGCTGCTTGCAGCACACTGCGCCCGAAGGTGATATCCTCATACCTCCTTACATCCACCTGATAACATTTTGTGAATGTATGCACTGAAGACCAAGTTGCGGCCTTACAGATCTGAGCCATGGAGGCCTGATGACGCACTGCCCAAGAAGCACTAACCGACCTGGTAGAGTGCGCCTTAACTCGAAACGGGGGAATCTTGCCCCTTAAATCATAAGTTTGAATTATCACTTGCCGAATCTACTTAGCGACAGTGGATTTCGACGCTGCCTGTCCCTTCTTAGGACCCTCCGGCAGAATAAATAAGACATCAGTCTTACGAATCTGAGCAGTTTTCTTTAAATAGATTTTCACTGCTCTCACCACATCAAGACAATGTAGTGACTTTTCTTCCCTGGAACATGGTTTTGGAAAAAACGATGGCAGGACAATATCTTGGTTCAGGTGAAAACCTGAAATTACTTTTGGCAAAAAGCCTGGACGAGGGCGTAGTACCACTCTGTCCTCATGAAAAATTAAATACGGCTCTTTACAAGAAAGAGCAGCCAACTCTGATACCCTCCTTGCTGAGGATATAGCAACCAAAAATACCAACTTCCTTGTCAGAAGGACTAGGGAAATATGTTGTATCGGTTCAAATGGCTGTTTTTGTAACACAGACAAAACTAAATTTAAGTCCCAGGGATTCAAGGGAGGTTTGACGGGCGGATTAAGCCCTGTTACTCCCTGTATAAAGCCCCGGACTAAAGAATGAGTAGCAAGTGGTCTCTGAAATAAGACCGATAAAGCTGAGACTTGGCCCTTAATAGTACTTAAGGCCAATTTCATCTCTACCCCTAATTGTAGAAAGGCAAGAATTCTGCCTATGATATATCTCCGAGGGTGCCAACCCTTGGATTCACACCAGGAAACATAAGCCTTCCAGACTCTATAATATATAGTTCTGGAAGCTGGCTTCCTGGCATTGATCAGGTTGGAGATAACTGACACGGAAAGCCCACGTCTCTTTAGAATGTGGGTTTCAATAGCCAAGCCGTTAAATTTAGAGACCGTAAGGAAGGATGGAATATCGGTCCCTGAGAGAGCAGATCTGACCGTAGTGGGAGGGACCATGGGCCCTCCACTGCCATCTTTACGATTTCTGCATACCATGACCTTCTGGGCCATGCTGGTGCTACCAGAATAATCGGCTTCCTTTCCAGCTTGATTCTGCAAAGAAGTCGAGGCAGCAACTGGATGGGGGGAAATGCATATATCAGTGAGAACTGATCCCATGGGGTCACCAACGCATCCGTTCCGCATGCGAATGGATCCCTTGTTCTGGCCACAAAGTTGACCAACTTTGTGTTGAATCTGGATGCTAGGAGATCTACGTCCGGAGTCCCCCATCTTTGGCAAACAGCCCGAAATATGTCGGGGTGAAGCGACCATTCCCCTGGGAATAACTGCTGGCAACTTAAGTAGTCCGCCTGCCAATTCTCTACTCCGGGAATGAATATTGCAGAAAGGCAAGGAACATTCCTTTCTGCCCAAGTTAGAATATGGTTCACCTCTCTCTGCGCTGAGAGACTCTTGGTGCCCCCTTGGTGATTGATATAGGCCACAGCTGTGGCATTGTCGGATTGAATCCTGACAGGGTAATTCTGTAGCCTGGAAGTCCAGGCCTTTAGAGCCAGACATACTGCCCGAATCTCTAGGATATTGATGGGCAAGCCTCTTTCGGTCCTTGACCATTGTCCTTGGACAGTTGTCCTTTCTAGTACTGTTCCCCAGCCTGAGAGGCTGGCATCCGTCGTTACGACCTTCCAGATAACTGGTCTGAAGGATCTTCCTTTCAGCAGATTCTGAGTTAGTAACCACCAAGTGAGGCTTTGGGCCACTCTTGGGGACAGCCGCATTGGCGAGTCTAAGGCTTGAATTGTTTTGTTCCAAGCAGACAGGATACTGTTTTGCAACAGTCTTGAATGGAACGGGGCAAAAGGAACTGCTTCGAATGAAGCCACCATGGTTCCTAGTAACCTCATGCAGAGGCGAATGGAGGGATTGCCATTTAACCTGACCCGCCGTACCAATTCTTTTATGGAGTTGATCTTTGCTAGAGGCAAGAACACCTTTTCCTGGGCTGTGTCTATGATCAGACCCAAGTACTCCAGTCTTTTTAGCGGTATTAAGGAAGATTTCTCCAGATTGAGAATCCAACCCAATGCTTTCAGATAGTCGGTTGTAGTGCGTACAGCTTGCTCCAAGCGAATCACTGATTGATCTATAAGTAATAGATCGTCTAGGTACGCTATGATTGTTATGCCCTGTGCCCTTAACCTGGCTAGAGGTGGGGCCAGCACCTTGGTGAACACCCGGGGTGCTGTGGCTAGCCCGAAGGGCAGGGCTACAAACTGGAAATGCTGTTGTTCTAATTCGAACCGCAGAAATTTTTGATGAGCAGGGAATATAGGGATATGCAGATATGCATCCCTGATGTCGATTGACGCGAGAAGTTCTCCTCCTAGAAGGATAGAAACTACTGATCTGATTGTCTCCATGCGAAAGGAGCGGATCTTCAGGAATTGATTTAGCTTTCTTAGATCTAGAATGGGTCTGACGTCTCCATTTGGTTTTGGTACCATGAAAAGATTTGAATAAAACCCCAGACCTTGTTCCCTTGTGGGGATCTGTATGATCACCCCTTGAGATCTTAATCGGTCTAGTGCTTGAAACAGAGATTGTTTCTTCTCTGGATCCTTGGGTACGCTTGATCTTAGGAAACGAGATGGTGGAAAGTTCCGGAATTCCAGCTTGTATCCCAGCGTTACCGTGGAGATGACCCATGTGTCCTGAATCTCCTTTTTCCAGACTTCTGAAAAGTGCAGAAGTCTTCCCCCCACCTTGGTGAGGGGGGTTGCCTCTTCATGACGAGGCTTTAGGATTCTGTTTTGCAGATTTCCTACCCCAGGGCTTCTTTTGAGCCTGGGTCTGACTCTGAGGTCTTCCTCTAGAGTCTGACGGCGGAGGCCGTCGCCACTGCTTAGAGGCGGAAGCCCTTGGCGCAGGGGAAAGGGCCCGTTTAAATGAAGGGCGTTTGTATTTTCTTTTGACGGGTAAAAGCGTGCTTTTCCCACTAGAAATTGTCTAGATATATTTATCCAAGTCCTCTCCGAAAAGTCGCTCCCCATGGAAGGGAAACCCAGTTAGGAGGTTCTTACATGGTGTTTCAGCTGACCAATTCTTTAGCCACAGGATCCTGCGCATATGTACAAGCATAAGCGTAAGGCGGGATGCCTGGTGAATGGAATCTTTAATGGCATCTATGGAAAAACATAATGCCTTAGGTAGTTCAGCCAAATCCCGAGCTTGTTGTGTAGGAAGTTCTCTAAGGGCCAATTTAAATTGGTCCTTTAGGGATTGGCAGACGCCTATTGCGGCGACTGCTGGCTGAGTGACGGCACCTGCTATGGAAAAGGCAGATTTTAGCAGGGATTCCAACTTCTTATCTGTTGGATCCTTAAAGTGGTTGTAAACCCTTATATCTTTTTTTATTTTTTTGACTAACCTGCAAGACAAAGCTATAATGAGCTAGTATGACTAGCATACTAGCTCATTATGTTAGAAAGTGAAAAAAGAAATTGCGCTACAGGTATGGAACTAGGCAGATATATCAAAAGGGACCAAAAGGGCAGTAAGGGTGAGACTTAACGAACATATAGCGAACATACGCAAAGGTTTTGATAAACACTCTGTATCCAGGCACTACGATCAAGTTCACAAGAGAGACCCGTCTGGTACACTATTCATCGCTATTGACAAATATAGACCCCACTGGAGAGGCAGCTCGCTTGTGAGAGAAATCTCCAAGCAGGAAATGGCATGGGTATACAGGTTGAGAACTTATGTTCCGCATGGACTCAACGTGGACACCGATGTCAACGCTTTTATTAACAATTCTTGAATCAATCTAGCCAATCAGTTAATTGTGTTTTTATAATGGCTGTTTGGGGTGGACTGTTGAATTATATTGAATTATAGTTTTTGGGAGATGCAGATTGTGCTGTATGCACACTTTTTTCTTCCTCTTTTCCTTATTCCGTTTAAATTTAACCGTTTATTTCCGTCTCTTTTTCCCGTTTTGTAATGGACATTTGACCATGTTAAGCGGGGTTGTAAGAGGGACGAGATTAGATGGTAACTGTTGTAACCTTGGTGATTTTATTATCATTTAAGGACTATTAACTATTATGAGGCAATTTATCTACGTATCTTTAAACATGTATGGTTTTAGATATTGTTATGACATTTATGTTTTATATTTTATTCATGTATGTATATGTCCTCTATAGTTAGGTTGTTAAATTTGGAGCAGTTTAAGGTCCCATTATGTTCACCGCACATTATGGTTGCGGCGGAGGTTGTGGGTCTTACTGTCTCCTGTGACACACCTGGAGGCTCCTCCCCCTTGGGTGGCGCGCGTATTGCGGTCGTGGCCATTGTTGCCATGGACACGCGTATGTGCGGCATACTCCCCACCATGTTTTCGTCATCCCGCTTGGCGTGATGACGCGCACGGTATGTATTTGCAAACGAGGCTTGGTTTCCTCGTGGGGAGAGATGCGCGCGCATCCGCTGTTTTTGCTGTTTGGCGGATGCGATAGCGTGGCGTGGTTACCTCGCGGCGCGAGGTGCGCGCGCGCGCCCTCCCTCGGGCCGGACCCTTGAGTTCTTGTGTTCCCTATAAAGAGGGGGTGACGCAGCCCATCGCCCGTGCCCCGAAACGACGTGAATTTTCACGAAACGCGTAGGGCAGGATACGAGCTTTGTGCTGACGTCACCCTCCACTGCTCGACTTCCACGGACGTATGTGTGTGACTAGCGCCTTTGACCGGTCGGCGTTGTCACACTTCTAAGGCTGTTTTTAAACTGCATTTTTGTAAGTATGTTTTCTTCTTTTAAATAAACATCCACCAAGGATTTTACACTATGTAGTGTCCTCCCTTCCTTTCATGTTCCGCATCGAGTACTGCATGATGGTATATGAGCGTTTTGGCTACCAAATTAATTGAGGCTCAACATATACTGAAGCTTGGAGTCCTATTGATTACCATTTGAGGCTGTTTGGGGTCCTCCGTCATAGGGGACCATCGCTTTTTGGTAAGCAGGAATTTTTACTGGTGGTGGTGAAAGTCACGAATACAAGAAGATTTGGAATCGTTTTTGTTTTGTTTTCTTTCTTTTTTCCTTTTTTCTTTTTTATCTAGTATGGACACTTGATCACGGGTGTGTTTTTTTGTATGGACTTTAGACTTGATCATTTAAGGGTCCTATACAAGCATGTAATAATATTATTAATTAAGTTTGTATTATTATTAATTTATATGCTTTGTTTACATTGTTTAGTTATTGTTCTTCACTGAGCACTCACATAATTTATCACTGTGGTGATTTGGAAACAATTTTTTCAATTACTCAGTGGTGGGCTTATGTTTATATTCATAAGTTAGCGCGACTATATATTTTTTCTTAGCTCATTATGTACCACTTACCTTCGATCTGGGCCCCCGAAGTCGTCCGTGTCCCTCCTCTAGCCGCATCCATCGCTGCGGCGATAGCCGGAATGTTACTTCCGGGTATCGCCGCTGCAGCCAATCACAGCGCCGCTCCGGCACTGTGATTGGCCGGAGCGGAGAAGACGTGACTCCGCGCATGCGCGCGTGAGCTGTCGAATTCGGCTACGTCGTCGAATGTTGCGACCTAGCCGAATTTGTGAATGGGGTGACGTCAGCGTCGCCGCATTTACATACAAATATCTCCTTAACCGTGTAGGTTAAGGAGATATTTCTTGCACCTACAGGTAAGCCTTAATCTAGGCTTACCTGTAGGGCTTTGTTTAAAAAGTGGGTTTACAACCACTTTAAGCATTTGTGCATTGTCTACAGGACAAGTCAAGTTATTATTCACATTGGAAATCGCAGCGTCAACTGCTGGTACTTTCCATCTTTTGGAGAATCTTTCCTCCAGAGGATAGCGATTTGCAAAACTCTTAGGAGGGAGAAAATGTTTATCCGGATGATCCCATTCCGGAAAAATAAGCTGTTCTAGCAATGCATGTGCTGGAAACGCATGCAAAGCATGGGAAGGTTTCAAAGAACCTAAGGAAGAGGCTGGGTTTTAATGAGACTCTGTTAGAGGCAGCATGAAGGTGGAGCAAACCATTTCTGTAAGAGATTGTATCAGCAATTTCTCAGTTTGGGAAGCTGAAAAAGGTTCATCTACCGTTGTCTCCTCCAAGGAGGAATCATCGGTTTGTCTTTCTTCCTGATCGATTGAGGGTAACACCTCATCGTGAGTCCACTGTTCCCCTAGTAAAGCTAAAGTGGGGGAAGGGCTAGTACATTTCTTATCACTCTGAATAGAGGATGCGATTAAAGCCGCTAATCTTTCTTCCATACCCTGGAGGGAGGAGGAGAGGGCATCTTCAGTCACATATCTAGGTGCTGAGATGCGAGAGGCAGTTGCACCATCAATTTGTTCCAATGGCTCACCCTGTGTTACCATAATTGGTAATTCAGGCGAGAATGACAGCATGGAATTACAGCTAGAAGTCTCAATGCCTGGGGGTGAAATCTTTGCTTTTTTGGCTTTTGAGGTGTCTTTCTTGGTAGGCATAGTCCTAAGTACAAAAACAGAGGCACTATACAATTTGCACTAAATCGCTGAAAATAGTCATGACTTTAAAAGCCGCTATAAAGTTTCAGCCTAGTGCTGAAAAGAGTGTCTTTCCTGAATCAGGAATGCCAGTGCAACCCATACGTGTCTCACAGCTCGTGTGTCTCTGTGTATGCTTCCTCCTCAGCAGCGGAGGAGAGACTGACATGGCTATATGTTTCCCATTTTTGCGGTACTGCGTTTAGGCTCCGCCCCCTCCGGAAAAATTCCGCCCCCTTTTTCCATTTAAAAAAAAAAAACGAGTTTTTTTTTTGTTTGTTTTTTTATATGGATCCCTGACCAAACAAGAGAAGGGGAGGGGGAGGGGAGCAGAGACTGCAATGAGGCAGAGAAACAAAAAAACAGCCAGACAATCCTATCGTGGTACATAGCGGGACCTCTGCGTCCCCCATGGCGGGGGGAGGGGGTAAGTAAGGGGGGTGCAGCGCTGCTGTCTCCCTAACCCACTGGTCCCATCAGAGGGGGAAAAAAACTATTTTAAAAGGCTTTATCTTACCTTGGTAAGAATATCCCCTCCACCTGCTGTACCAATCAAGCACGGACTGAGCTTAGTGAAGACGAAAGAGAATGGTAAGTGCATAGGCTCCCTCTAGTGGAGACTTTAAGGCATGACAATCTCTTTTTCTTAATGGAAGAAATACATAGACATTGAAAATACCTAAGTTTCTTCCTTACCTTATCATCGTCGCAGGATTTTTCTGAATTAACAGAAAAAATCCAGCTTTCACCCATCAAGGTGGGCTGTGTTTAGCCAAACCTTCAAGGACGGGGGTCCCTGAAAAGGGATTTCCACTGCCTTGGGCCATGTATAGCACCCCATCAGGAAGCAAATAGGTAATGTAACAAGACCTAAGCCCTGGTTTCCAGGGGTCCAGCCCTACAAAGAGAGGCGTTACAGGCAAAACCTCGTGCTTCGGATACGAGGTCCCAGGTACCATCCATTTAGGCCACAGTGGCACTGTGGTGGATCTGGCTTCTTTTTATGGAGGAATTTAAATCCAGCATGGATCCCTCCTGGAGCTCCTCAGAGCACATCTTCACTCGTGACCAACACCTTTAGACACTGGCGAAAAAATAGGATTTTTATAACAGCTTACCTGTAAAATCCTTTTCTTGGAGTACATCACGGGACACAGAGCGACATAGTCATTACTAATGGGATTATATAGATACCGTCAGGTGCTGGCACTGGCAACTTCCAAAACCGGAAGTACCCTCCCCTATATAAGCCCCTCCCATCCGGGAGCACCTCAGTTTTGTAGCAAAGCAATAAGTGTCCCCAAAGAGGGGCGGGAGCTCTGTGTCCCGTGATGTACTCCAAGAAAAGGATTTTACAGGTAAGCTGTTATAAAAATCATATTTTCTTTCTCGTACATCACGGGACACAGAGCGACATAGTCATTACTAATGGGATGTCCTAAAGCAATGCCAAATGAGGGGGGGGATACACCATATATAAGCTGAGCGCTATCAGACATGAGGATCTTTTGCGGCCTGCAACACACTGCGCCCAAAGGCGACATCCTCCTGACTTCTAACGTCCACCTGGTAGAACCTAGTAAACGTGTGTACTGAAGACCATGTTGCGGCCTTACAGATTTGAGCCAGGGAGGCCTGGTGATGCACTGCCCATGAAGTTCCAACTGCTCTCGTGGAGTGCGCTCTAACTTTGAACGGAGGTGGTCTCCTTCTCAAGCCATAGGCTTGTATTATGACCTGTCGAATCCACTTGGCTAAAGTAGATTTTGACGCTGCCTGACCCTTTCTGGGGCCTTCCGGCAGAATAAACAAAGTATCCGTTCTGCGAATCTGAGCAGTGGCTTTTAGATAAGCTTTAACTGCTCTTACTACATCCAAAGAATGCAATAACTTTTCCTCTACCGAAGTAGGTTTGGGGAAAAAAGAAGGAAGAACCACATCTTGGTTCAAATGAAACCTCGATACCACCTTAGGAAGAAAGGCTGGATGAGGACGTAACACTACTCTGTCCTTATGGATAACCAGATATGGCTCCTTACAGGACATAGCTGCTAATTCCGATACTCTTTTAGCCGAACAAATGGCTACTAGAAAAATCAATTCCCTGGAGAGAAGCACCAAGGAAATATGCTGTAATGGTTCAAATGGTTGTTTCTGTAGACCCGACAGAACCAAGTTTAGATCCCATGGACATATGGGAATATTAACCGGAGGACTAATACGCATCACTCCTTGTATAAAGGCTTTGACTAGTGAATGCGAAGCCAAGGGCCTTTGAAAAAATATTGACAAGGCCGAAATCTGACCCTTGATAGTACTCAAGGCAAGCTTCCTATCTACAGCCCATTGTAGGAAGTCTAGAATCCTACCTATTACGTACTTATGTGGATGCCATTTCTCGGCCTCACACCACGCGATGTACGCCCTCCAGATTCTATAGTAGATCTGCCTGGATACCGGCTTCCTGGCATTGATCATGGTAGATACCACAGCATTAGAGAGCCTTCTCTTTTTTAGAATGTGGGCTTCAATAGCCAGGCCGTCAAACCTAGGGCTGGTAAGGAAGGGTGGTATATCGGTCCTTGCGAAAGCAGGTCCGGACGACGTGGGAGAGTCCAAGGACTCCCCACTGAAATTTTACAATCTCCGCGTACCACGCTCTTCGGGGCCACGCTGGAGCCACCGGAATCACTGTTTCTTTTCTACCCTGATTCTGCGGAGTAATCGAGGTAACCATTGTGGCGGTGTGAATGCATATATCAGCTTGAACTGATCCCAAGGGAACACTAGGGCATCCGAGCCGCAAGCTAGGGGATCCCTTGTCCGAGAGACAAACCTGTCCCCCTTTGCGTTGAATCTGGATGCTAGAAGATCTACATCCGATGTTCCCCACTGCTGACATATTGTCCAGAAAACCTCGGGGTGAAGGGACCCTTCCTCTGGGCCTAATTGCTGGCGACTTAGAAAGTCCGCCTTCCAATTCTCCACTCCTGGAATGAATACCGCAGATATGGCTGGGACATATTTTTCTGCCCATTTCAGGATGTAATTTACTTCCCTCTGGGCTGCACGACTCCTGGTGCCCCCCTGATGATTGATATATGCCACTGCTGTGGCATTGTCTGATTGAATTCTGACAGGGGACCCTTGGAGTTTGGATGTCCATGCTACTAGGGCATACCGGGCTGCTCGTATCTCTAAGAGATTGATGGGCAGGGCCTTTTCTGCATCTGACCATCTGCCCTGGAGAGACTATTGCTCCAGTACTGCTCCCCAGCCTATAAGGCTGGCATCTGTAGTGACCACCTTCCAAGAAATCGGACTGAAGGATTTCCTTTTCTAGATTCTGGGGAACCAACCACCAACGGAGGCTCTTGCGAACGGAAGGGGACAAGGACATTGTAAGTCTAGGGCCTGAACTTTTTTGTTCCAGGCTGACAGTATGGCCCCTTGCAAATTCCTTGAATGGAATTGACCGTAGGGTACTGCTTCGAATGATGCCACCATTTTTCCCAGCAGCCTCATATACAGGCGTATGGACGGCTGTCTTTTTTGTACCCACTAAGTGGATCAAATCTTTCAAAGACAACACCTTTCCTCGAGGCAAGAATATTTTTCTCTGGCCTGAATCCAACCTTAGCCCCAAGTATTCCAGACTTTTGACTGGTTTTTAGGGCTGACTTGTCTCGGTTGATAATCCAACCGTGAGATTCCAGATACTTGATTGTCTTGTGAACGACCACGTCTATTTTTTTCACTGAGTGGTCTATCAGCAACAAGTCATCCAGATATGCCATTATCATTACACCTTGTGTTCTTAGATTGGCCAATAAAGGGCCAGAATTTTTGTAAACACTCGTGGTGCTGTGGCCAAACCGAAGGGTAAGGCTCTGAACTGAAAATGGCGCCCTTCTACTGCAAAGCGTAGAAATTTTTGGTGGACTGGAAAGATGGGAATGTGCAAATAAGCATCCTTGATGTCGATCGCGGCTAACCAATCCTCCCCTTGTAGGGCAGTGGCCACCGATCGGATCGACTCCATTGGAAAGTCCTGATATACAGGAATTTGTATAGCCCTTTTAGAATTAATATGGGCCTCCCGTCCGCGTTTGCTTCGGGACTGTAAAGAGGTTTGAGTAAAACCCGAACCCTCATTCTTCCAGGGGAACCTCCATAATTACTCCTTGGAGCAATAGTTGTTCTAGTGCCAACAGGAGGGACTCTCTCTTCCGGGGATCCCCTGGCACGTTTGACCTCAAAAATGGGAAGGAGGAGAGTCTTTTAACTCCAAACTGTATCCCAAACCTACTGCGGAGAGCACCTATCTGTCTTGATCGTGTCCCGCCAGGTCTCTTGCGAACAACTGGAGTCCTCCCCCCACCCGACTGAGTGGGGGCTTCAATGAATTTAACTTTGGGGGAGGTTTTGTACCTCCCCTGACCCAGGGTTTCTCATTACCCTGCTACTGTCCCTGTTTGCCCCAGGGACTGGAGAAGCAGGCCTCTTAAAGAGGGACCTCTAACTCTGTTTTTAACCGGCAAGAGCGTATTTTTACCGCTGGAAATTTTCTGGATATATTTGTCCAGGTTTTCCCTGAATAAGCGTTCACCATGAAATGGGACGCTAACCAGCCATTCTTTACAGGGAGCTTCAGCAGACCAGTTTTTTAGCCATAGGAGCCTACGCATATGTACTATAGACAGCATAAGGCGGGAGGCCTGATGGAGTGAATCCTCTATGGCGTCAACCGCAAAGCCTAAGGCTCTAGGTAGATCAGCTAGGGCAACGCCTGCTGATCTGTCAAGTCCCTCAAGACCTGTTTCAACTGATCCTTCACTGCTTAGCAGACCCCAATAGCTGCTACTGCTGGTTGTATCACCAAGCAGATTTTCATAAGGACTCCAATCTTTTATCTATTGGGTTCTTGAACATTTGGACATTATCCACTGGACATGTCAGTGATTTATACATACAAGAGATCTCTTGAGGGAATAAATATTTTCTCAGGACGTTCCCAATCCTGGTAAATGAGCCCTTTCAGTAAAGGGTGAAGTGGAAAAGAACAAACAGTCTGGGGGCTTCTAGCGACCCCAACGAGGATACAGTAGTGGTTGATGGTTCCGCAAGGTGCATTTTTAAATGCTGATCGGACCATGTTAGTCAGAGACTGAACCCATAATCTTTCAGCTTGAGATGCTGAGAAAAGGTTCCCCCACTGTTGATTCCTCTATAACAGAATCAACCTCATCCTGATCCCCTTCAGGCAGGTCGATCCCTGTATGGGACTGTTGCTCTGCTAACAGGCACTCTGAAGGAGGAGACGGAGATCGGGCGTGCTTTCCCTGACAGGGAGGCAGCGATTAATGTTGACAATCTCTCTCTAATCCTCCCAGAGCTGAGGAAAAAAACCTCCTCTGTTACATACACAGGAGCAGGTGAACTGAGGACAGCCACAGTACCAAGTACCCCTGCGGGGTCTCTACGGTCACTTACCTCTGAACTTCAGGGGAGACTGGTGCAGCAGAAGTATGCCCAAGATCCTCCGAGCCCGATGAGACCCCCTTCGCTTCCTGGAAGATTCAGTTCCGGAGCTTCTGGATGGCATATTCCTAAGCCTAAAGCTGAGGTATTCCAGCCGTAATACACCACTTTTACTGAGAATAGTCTAGCACAATTGCTGCTATATCACAGTTGGTGTCTACTAATGTGCCTTTCTAGGGGATGCCTGTATCAACCGCTTGCTGTATGCCTTTAAATGTTGCCAGCTCTGTCTCTGTACTTCATAGCCAGCTCACTACAACATTGTGTTTTTTTTAAACTGCTGGGACGCCCGCACATGCGCAGAAGCGCTGCGGCGCGCACAGAGCGTCATCCCCCAGGCTCCGCCCCCTTTCCCGGCTCACCTCTATATATAGAGGCGCGTGCACGCGCACGCGCGCGGCCACGTGCGCCTTCGGCGCTAATTTCAAAAAATGGTAACAAGGGACAGGAGCCAGGGCCCTCTTTGCCGCAGGCCGGGGGATGGACGAGCACTGCAACATGGCAGAGGAAGCAGTTTCCTATAAGAGAACTCACCATCTGCCTGGACTTTGCTCTGCTGAGAAGAAGCTAGTCCACATGACAAGAAAACATTCCACAGCGGCCTCTAGCGGACAAACACAGGTACCGTAGTCTAATATATTAAATATATATATAAAAAAAAATTATTTTTTTTTTTTTCTTGACCACCATTAAAAATTATTACATTTTTTTAGTAGTTACAGGCATGCACAGAATTTTGCGGGAATACCATTAGGTAACAGACAGAAAGACAAATTAGGCTTGGGGGTCCCCCAATAGAACCAAGTTCCTGGGGGCCCCCACTTACCTGTTCCCCGCCGCAGGACTTTGTTTGGTCCACAAAAGCCCAAACTTCACCTATCACGGCAGGCATTGTAAGCAAACCTTCAGGGACCGGGTTCCCAAGGATTCCACTCCCCTGGACCTGTATAGCACCCTGCACAGAAAACATCTTGGTCGTGGGTATGACCAGAGCTCTGGATCCCAGGGTCCAGCTCTCCTAAGAGAAGCATTACAGGCAAAACCTTGCTCTTCTCTGCAAGGCCCGGGTACCGACCGTTTAGCTATAAAGCTTTTTTGGTCGGATCCGGAATAGCTTACTGAGGCCCAAAAGAACCTGTACGCAAGCTCAGTGAAAAACACATGTTTCTTCTTGGCCAACACCTTAGACACTGGCAAAAAACTGAGGTGCTCCCGGATGGGAGGGGCTTATATAGGGGAGGGTACTTCCGGTTTTGGAAGTTGCCAGTGCCAGCACCTGACGGTATCTATATAATCCCATTAGTAATGACTATGTCGCTCTGTGTCCCGTGATGTACGAGAAAGAAAACTGATGTGCTCCTGGAAGGAGGAGGGGTTATATAGGGAGTAAACTTCCTTAATTAGGGTTTACCAGTGTCAATACCTGAAGGTAGGCCTATTACCCATTAAGTAAATTACTTAAGGCTCTGTGTCCCATGATGTACGATAAAGAAACAAGGTTGCCGCCGCCTCAGAGGTGGCCATTTTGTTGGCTAGTATTGGAGCAGAGTAACAATCTCTGCTCATAATATTGTGCACCGGATTCTATTCGGTTGCCGGTGTTGAGTCCAAACAGCAAATCACCAAAATCTCCAATTACTGATGGTTTAAAGAAACCGGAAGTTAAGTAGTTTCTGATGAGTTGGCTATTTTGACAGCACAGAGGCCATCCCCGCTAGGAGAACACAGTGATTACTGCTAGTGGCTATAATAGCCACTAGCAATAATCGTATGTTAAATCCGACAGGGTGGTTGTACCCAAGTTGATCGATCTATCAATTTGGGTACATTCTGCCAGCCTATACATGGTTCAAAACTATCTATGGCTGGCTTTATTTTTTTATTTTCATTCTCTGACGACCAATGCTGGGGAAAGTAATTTTTACAGCAAGCCTTCTTATGAAGTTCTTCTATCTATAGGGTATGCCAAAAATGAATATGTAATAGAAGAGTTTCATTTTTTTGAGTGTTGTGCATGTGTTAGACTTTTGTTGGTGGCACAGTATATTGTGTGGATACAAGGATTGTGGGCATATGTGTGCCAAGTATACGGCCAGTAGACTCTTTTTAAATCATGGCCCCAAAAGACCCTCCCAGCTTCATTGCAATCTAGCCATACACAGCATTTGGAACTGCTTTACTACTCCCCTCCATTGCCCAGGATGTAGTTTAGAGTATCTGCACCTATTCTCTGACAAAAAAAGCCCTGGATAGATAGCTAGTAAATAGATACAGTATATGGGTATAAAGGATAATAAATAGGTAGATAGATGAATAGACAGAGAGATGTACCATACAGTAGATGGAAAACTAGATAGATGAATAGACAGAGAGATGTACCATACGATGGAAAACTAGATAGATATAGATAGATAGATAGATAGATAGATAGATAGATAGATAGATAGATAGATAGATAGATAGATAGGATAGATAGATAGATATGATAGATAGGATAGATAGATAGATTAGATAGATAGGATAGATAGGATAGATAGGATAGATAGGATAGATAGGATAGATAGATAGATAGGATAGATAGGATAGATAGGATAGATAGATTCAATTGTTTTATACCATGTCCATATATTCTTTATTAATAACTGAATATATCATACCATCAGGTGATCATTAACAATCATCAGCTCAACGTATTTTGTCTCATCCATGACACTGCCAGATAACTGCTGAGTCTAAAAGTAAAAATTATTGATGACAATGGAGCCAAAAATATAGTTCTAAAGTAAAAGTTCCATAATGCAGAATGCAAAGGACTATTCACCATAACAGAAAAATAAATCAGTTTTTATAGGGATCAAAGAAGATAGAACAAGCAAAGGTAAACGCTTGTAAAGCCTGTCCACATGTATGTCATGACAGTAGGTTAATGCTGAAATCTGACCACCTCAAGGCATATTATCATATGGCAATTAACGAAATCCTGAGGGCTTAGTTTATCTGAAAGGGAGTGGAAGGTGAAACTGGTAGAGATTGCCCATCATTGGTTATGTTTGGGGAAACCTGTCCATTCAATCTCTCCAACAAGAGTGGTCAACTAGTGGGTGTAGTCTACTGGCATAGAACCTTTCCAATTTAAAGCTAACCTTAACCTTTATTAACCCTTACACATATCAGGTATTCCCCTCTCCCAAGCCTCTCTTTGGCCTAAAAAATGATAAAAACCCAGCTGGGTTGATTAACTTTTTCCAGCTACAAGATCCCCCAAGGCTCTGCTGCCAAGATGTAAAAGACAGAAATTAATTATCCACTTGCCTACCGGGCACTTTCACCCCCTTCCTGCCCAGGCCAATTTTCAGCTTTCAGTGCTGTCACACTTTGAATGACAATTTCGCGGTCATGCGACACTGTACTCAAATTACATTTTTATAGATATTTTCACAAAAATAGAGCTTTCTTTTTGTGGTATTTAATCACCACTGGGTTTTTTATTTTTTGCTAAACAAAAGAAAAAAAGACAGAAAATTTTGAAAACATTTTTCATAATGTTATAAAATTTTGCACACAGGTAATATTTCTCCTTCACTGATGTGCGCTGATGAAGCTGCACTGATAGGCTGCATTGATGGGCACTGATGAGGCTGCACTGATGGGCACTGATAGGTGGCACTGATGAGGTGGCACTGGTAGGCGGCACTGATGGGCACTAATAGGCAGCACTGATTGGTAGTACTGATGAGCACTAATTGGCAGCACTGCTGTGCACAGATTGGCAGCACTGGTGGGCACTGTTGGGACTGCATTGATAATCAGGACACTGATAATCAGTGCCCTGATTATCAGTATCAATGTCCCTTCAGCACAAGCTGGTTATCGGCTCACTTTTTCTCTCCTCACACTGTCAGCGTGAGGAAAGAAAAGCCAATAACCGGCTTGTGTTGACATCCATGATCAACTGTCAATGGCTGACAGCTGATCACGTGGTAAAGGGCCGCTTTACCTCGATCTGTGATCAACTGAGTCCAAAGGGGTTAAACGCTGTATTATTGAGTAAATTATTAAAGCCTAAGTGCAGTCAAAATTACAGACAGAAAAATCAGCACATGGGTCATAACTTACAGTCAGTAAAATGCGTCCATTATGCTGATTCCTCTTCTCTTCTGTTAGTAAAAATCTTCCTCACAGGTTATTATCAAGAAACCCGACTATGCCCACCCTTCCCATACAGCTGCTCCATTAACAGAAGCTGTATTACTTTTGACAGCCTGTTGGTTGAATTAATCGCTGCTTCTTACTTTTCTCTCTATTATCCCTTCCTCCTATTCTTTCCCTCTTTTCCTTCTTTCCTCTTGTCTAGTTCAGGTGACAGAATCTTTATTTATTTTGTTTAGTTTAATTGTGTTTTTGTTATAAAATCCAATAAGTTTCATAACACTAGACAATCCTTTAACGCTCAAGGGTAATATTCATGATAATTAACGCTAACTCTTATGCGGCGTACATACGATCGTTTTTCATGCCGTTAAAAATGCAATTCTTTTAAATGGCCATTAAAACCGATCGTGTGTATGCTCCAGAGCATTTTTAACGGCGTGAAAAACGGCCATTAAAAATGTCGAACATGCTCTATTTTTTCACGTCGTTTTTCATGACGTTTTTTTTTAACGACGTGAAAAACGATAGTGTGTATGCTTTTACGAGGGGAAAAAAAACGTGCATGCTCAGAATCAAGTATGAGACGGGAGCGCTCGTTCTGGTAAAACTAGCGTTCGTAATGGAGATAGCACATTCGTCATGCTGTAACGGACTGAAAAGCACGAGGCTGAAAAGTGCGAATCGCTGCTCAACAAAGTTTACTAACATGAAGGGTGGCGCCATTCGAATGGAACTTCCCCTTTATAGTGCCATCGTACGTGTTGTACGTCACCGCGCTTTGCTCGAGCGGTTTTTTTAATGATCGTGTGGATGCAAGACAGGCTTGAGAGGAAACATGAAAAAAAATGACGAGAAAAACGTTGGTTAAAAAAATGGCATGAAAAACGATCTTGTGTACGCCGCATTAATCTGAGGCTACATTATATTCTTATTGTTTTCGTATTGGTTTTATCTAGGGTTGTCCCGATACCGATACTAGTATCGGTATCGGGACCGATACAGAGCATTTGCGCAAGTACTTGTACTCACACAAATGCTCCCGATGCCTGACCCGATACCTGGTCGGCGGAGTTTGTGAGCGGAGAGGGCGGGCAGAGTTTGCGAGCGGAGAGGGCGGGTGGAGTCTGTGAGCGACGAAGGCGGGCGGAGTTTGAGCGACGAAGGCGGGCGGAGTTTGAGCGACGAATGCGGGCGGAGTTTGAGCGACGAAGGCGGGCGGAGTTTGAGCGACGAAGGCGGGCGGAGTTTGAGCGACGAAGGCGGGCGGAGTTTGAGCGACGAATGCAGGCGGAGTTTGAGCGACGAAGGCGGGCGGAGTTTGAGCGACGAAGGCGGGCGGAGTTTGTGAGCGGCGAGGGCGGGCAGAGTTTGCGAGCGGAGAGGGAGGGCGGAGTGGGCGGGACACATCCGTAGGCTGAGTCAGTGGGGCGGAGAGCGAGTCCTCAGCTAGGTAAGCTGGAAGTGTGCAGGGCGCAGCCGCATCAGGATTGGGTGACTGTCAGCTTGGACATCCCGACGCCCATCTTGGTACACCCTGCACTTGGCCACAGTAAGCCAGCAGCGGACATCTTGTTACACCCAGCCCAAATAGTTTGGGCTGGGTGTAACAAGATGTCTGCTGTTACTTACTGATGCTGAGTGCAGGGTGTACCAAGATGGCCGTTGCAGCATAACATTTCAAAATCTTTTCCTCATGTCATTTATTGCAGCATTTCAGTGCCTGCCCATAAGTGCCAGCCACATATCAGTGCCCATAAGTGCCGACTATCAGTGCCATCCATCAGTGCCCATAAGTGCCGTCAGTGCCAGCCAACTGGCAGTGCCATCAGTGCCCATACGTGCTGCCCATCAGTGCCAGCCACCTGTCAGTGCCAACAGTGCCAGCCACATATCAGTGCCCATAAGTGCCGACTATCAGTGCCATCCATCAGTGCCCATAAGTGCCGTCAGTGCCCATAAGTGCTGCCCATCAGTGCCAGCCACCTGTCAGTGCCAACAGTGCCAGTCATCAGTGCCAGCCACCTGTCAGTGCCATCAGTGTCCATAAGTGCCAACTATCAGTGCAATCCATCATTGCCACCTATCAGTGCCATTAGTGCCGCCCATCAGTGCCAGCCATCAGTGCCAGCCACCTGTCAGTGCCACCTATCAGTGCCCATAAGTGCCGCCTATCAGTGCCATCTTTCAGTGCCCATCAGTCAAACTGTCACATGACATTAAAAAAGTATCGGTAATCGGTATCGGCGAGTACATGAAAAAAAGTATCGGTACTTGTACTCGGTCCTAAAAAGGTGGTATCGGGACAACCCTAGTTTTATCCTCTCTTGTAGAACACAAGGAATTGTCTTTTAAATTGTTAGACATATGTTAAGGTCAAGCTATTTAAATCATCCTTAGATAATCTTTGGAGCTACAATCCTATTTTATAACCTTGTACTTAAACTTCAATAAACAAATTTGACCAGAATTAATCCCTGCTGCACTGGAAGACTACGGTGGTGGGGAGATGGACAGTGGAAGATTTTCAGTAACAGAAGAAGAATAAGCACAAGGGACACATCCTACTAACTGTACGTTATGGCCCTTCTGCTGATTTAGTCTTTGTGATTTTGGCTACACTAAGGCTTTAAAGCTGAACTCCAGCTTTTCATAAACTATGTCCCTCACTAACATGTGAGGCCGCTGGATGTGCTGTATAAGCTGTGTGTAGCCGAGGCCACATAAAAAAACAGACAAGGTGCCTCCTCTGTTGTTTTCCTGTATTTGGGATGTGACTTGGGTTCCAGTTTTAAACCTACATGTAGCTCAAACCAATATTTCTCTAGCTGAGGCCACATACAGCATATCGCACTGTGTTCCGGGTTCGAGCCGAGACTTTCCGTCTCATCCCCCGAGCACAGTAGAGTCTATCTGAGTGGTACTCAGTCATTCATAGAAAGTGATGTATTCTAGTAATGAATACAAAGCTTCCTCTGATTGGCTAAGTCAGAAAGGTGGGCTGATTATGTCACAACCTCTGACTCAGCCAATCAGAGGAAGCTTTGTATTCATTGCTAAAATACATCACTTTTTCTGAATGGTTGAGCGCCGATCAGATAGACTGGAAGTCTCAGCTCGAACAGAGGCTACATACAATTTATACCGCACGTACAGCAGCCTCACAGGTTAGTGAGGGACATAGCTTGTTTGGGAAAGAGTGGACCAAACTATGTAAAGCGTATTAAAAGCTGGAGTTCAGCTTTAAAAGAGAAGTATGGGATTTTTTTTTTAGCCCATATTCATACTTACCTAGGTGGATGCAGCATCGGTGCGATGCTGCATCTAGCCCTCGCCGCCTCTTCACTGAGAACCGAGCCACCGAACACCGCCAATGGCTCGGTTCTCTCACCTCCCCGAGCGGAGAGCTGCTGCCTGTCAGTCAGCAGTCTCCTGCTCTGCTCCTCCATGCTCATTGGAGGGCTGAGCTGTGGAGGGGCGGGGAGCAGCCGTCTCCGCGGCTCGCTGAGAGGCTGAGATGGCCACCAGTCCAGGCACCTGGCGGATCCAGACTTCCGAAGTCAGGATGACACGGAGCCTAGACTGATCCTGGTGACGTCAGCAGAGAGCGGACTTCAGACCACTCTCTGCTGAAAACGGGTCACAGGAGTGCAAAAATAATTGCACTCATGTGACCCAGAGGAAAAGCCCAGCCGAATGAGCCCAGGCTGGACTTCCCCTTTAAGTCTATGCTTTAATGCAGCTATTGTAAGTACCTGAATACGACTTGGTATTAGCCTCTAGTTATACACTGTACTGATGGCTGAGAGCCAAATGGTTGAGTTTCATGGGAATGTACTGATAAGGAGAAAGCTGATAGGAGGTGAGAGTAGAGTGAGCAAAAACACAATCTCATCAGTCTGCCGCAGATCTTTCACTGCCCAGTCAGCAGGTTGGGGGTGGAGAAAGGACATTACTGTTTAACTGTAAAAGTGAATGCGGTGTTATTCACCTGGCTATACTTTGTGATGGGACTGTGTAAATCTCAGGACTGGATGGACAGAGATAAAAATCCTTTGGCAAGTGAACCTAATACCATTTATGTATTCAATCTGTGCATTTCAATGTTTGCATGGAATTCAGCTCTCATTGTTTATCCCCTGGAGAAGATACAGCAATATTTTTTTCATAATTACTGTATATTTAAATGGTAATTTTAAACAGTAATTCCGCTCTGAAAGCCCCACAGAAATGTGCTGTACTCACTTGTCTCTTCTTCCTGCGAGATTTTCTTGTCTTTGGAAGCTTTACAATTGTCTCATTCAAAGACCAGAATTCTAAATAAGAAAAAAGCTTTTCATAGTTGTGATTGAAAACCTCACTGTGTCCTCTGCCAGAGCTATGCACAGCTCAGCAATCTGTACTTTATACTTTACATTTTGTGAAGTGTTCTGTTACGTGGTCAGAAGACACATGATGATATAAGATGATGCTTCTACTTAAAGCAGAACTATATTGAATCTGAGCACCACAAACCAAAAACGCTATTTAATTTATTTTTAATATTCAAAGCAATCTCCCCCATCTGCTGCTGCTGGGACTGCTGCGAGAGCCATTGGCTCCCCCTGCTGTCAATCCCAGCAAAAATAAATGGCTCAAATTGCACTGCTACAGAATCGCATGCGATTTGAACAGGAATGCGGTGCGTTTCTTGTCCGAATCACATGTGGATCCCGCACCACACCAGTGTGAACCAGATCCAAGGGGTTACATCTACCTTTAAATTCAGATGGGTGTTTATAGATTCTCTCGACCTGTATCCGTTTTGTAGCGGCGTTCATGAACAAGGTGTGTATAGACAGAATCATACACATTTAAAGGTGATAGCATAGCTGAGGCCGTTTGGCCAATTCCTCTAAAGACATCATTCTTTGACGAAACGTGCGTCAGGCAGGGCCTACACGTGACGACTTTACACTATCTGACTGCTGAAACACCGGTGTTTGGAGATTGCCTGCTCGGGAAACCACTCTGTGCATCTGTTAATGCAATTTTAGGGCCGTTTCACACTGCTGCGTGGTGCAAAATTGCATGTGATTCACACTGCACTGCAGTGCAAATCACATGCGATGTCCGTGCAATGCGATTTCAGCCATACAGATAGTATGGCTGAAATCGCATTGCATTCGGACTGAACTCACACAGAACCCTTTTTTTGGTCCGCACCAGAATCGGATCACATGGGTGTTCACACCTATGCGATCAGATTCATGTCCGAACTGACAGTTCACAGCTGAAATGGGGGTGTCATTAACAATGTATTGACACTCCCCAGCAGTTCGCATATGGCAGTGTGAACTGCCGTGCGAGTCGGGTGCGATGCGGGAACCCACAGTGGATTCGCAGGGTTCCCGCATCGCACTAGTGTGAACCCAGCCTTACTGTGGAAAATATGTAAGTGCACTTCTATTATTAAAGATACAGATTTTTTTTCCCAACATATTGCGCTATGAGATGTTGTTTTCTTGCTTTGCATTACATTGCTGGGAGAGTTCGCACCAAGAGGATGAGGAGTGACAAGAAGACATGCAGGTTATTTTAAAGCGGAGGTCCACACAAAAATGGAACCTCCCCTTTTCGGAACCCTCCCCCCCCCCTCTGGTGTCACATTTGGCACCTTTCAGGGGGGAGGGGGGTGCAGATACCTGTATAATACAGGTATTTTCACCCACTTCCGGGCATAGACCCCCGCAGAATCTGCGGGGGTTTACGTCACATTCCATCGTCCCCCGCTGTCTTCTGGGAGACAGAAGACAGGAGGGACCATTTTGATTGCGCTGCGCGACTCGCGCATGCTCAGTAGGGAACCAGGAAGTGAAGCCGCAGTGCTTCATTTTCTGATTCCCTTAGCAAAGATGGCGGCGGCAGCATCCGAGGACCGAGGCACGGGCCGGCCTCGGGTGCCGTCATCGCGGGCGCGCTGGACAGGTAAGTGTCCATGTTTTAAAAGTCAGCAGCTGCAGTATTTGTAGCTGCTGACTTTAAAAAAAAAATTCTGGCGGATCTATGCTTTAAATGCACTGTTGACCATTTAATATGGTCCATGCTATCTGGTAAGGAGCCTACCTTATCTTATATCACGGGTGATATCACTGTGGTGATCAGTACTGGATGTATCAACAATTTATCTCTTGGATTGCTTATATTAATTGGATAAGAGTGACATTCACTTGCACTTAGATATGGGACTGTACACCTTATATTTTTTGGGATGTTGCACATGAATTACCAATTTGTTTGATTTTTTTAATGAATGAATTGGTACTTAATTATTTGTTTATAGTATTTGAATATTGATTTCATTATATTGGTGTATTTTATTTGAAATGTAAATTTGCAATTATTTCATATCTTGCATTTTATGAATTGAGATTTTTTATCATATAGGATGCATTAAGGTGAAAACACAAACCTTTACAACCCCTTTAAGTATAGTATATTTTCTATCATGTTGTATTAATTTAGCTCCACACTATTTGATTTATTTATTCACAAATTTGGTATCACAGATTTTGGTGTACGCTGCTTTTATGTATTAAAATCTTCCCCAGCGCAAAATTATTTTTGTTTTTAGAATCAAACACATGCATGCTGCTATTGTCCAAGAGCAAATATTTATATACTGGGCGAATCCAGACGTGACCTGACTAAGGCTGGCCATACAGTATATAATATGAGGTCAAACTTAAACACTTTCAATTTGTATGCAATCAGACAGGCCCTTGCATCCGGAAAGTATTCACAACACTTCACTTTTTCCACATTTTGTTATGTTACAGCCTTTTTCCAAAATGTATTAAATTCATTATTTTCATCAAAATTCTACAAACAATCCCCCATAATGACAACGTGAAAGTTTGTTTGAAATCTTTGCAAATTTATAAGAAATAAAAATCCCATGTACAGAAGTATTCACAGCCTTTGCTCAATACTTTGTTGAAGCTCCTTTGGCTCCAATTACAGCCTCAAGTCTTTATGAGTATGATGGTACAAGCTTGGCACACCTAGTTTTGGGCAGTTTCTCCTATTCTTCTCTGCAGGACCTCTCAACCTCCATCAGGTTGGATGAGGAGCGTTGGTGCACAGCCATTTTCAGATCTCTCCAGAGATGTTCAGTCGGGTTCAAGTCTGGGGTCTGGCTGGGCCACTCAGGGACATTCACAGAGTTGTCCTGTAGCCACTCCTTTGTTATTTTGCCTGTGTGCTTAGGGTCGTTGTCCTGTTGGAAGATAAACCATCACCCCAGTCTGAGGTCCAGAGCGCTCTGGAGAAGGTTTTCATCAAGGATGTCTCTGTACATTGTTGCATTCATCTTTCCCTCCATCCTGACTAGTCTCCCAGTTCCTGCCGCTGTCATGTGCCTTTTACTGAGGAGTGCCCACTCTATCATACAGGCCTGATTGGTGGAGAGCTGCAGAGATGGTTGTTCTTCTGGAAGGTTTTCCTCTCTCCACAGAAAAATGCTGGAGCTCTGTCAGAGTGACCATCGGGTTCTGGGCCACCTCCGACACTCCCCTTCTTCCCCGATCGCTCAGTTTGGCCAGGTGGCCCACTCTAGGAATGGTACTGGTGGTTTCAAACTTCCATTTACAGATGATGGAGGCCACTGTGCTCATTGGGACCTTCAATGCTGCAGACATTTTTCTGTACCCTTCCCCAGATCTGTGCCTCGATTCAATCCTGTCTCGGAGGTCTACAGACAATTCCTTGGACTTCATGGCTTGGTTTGTGCTCTGACATGCACTGTTAACTGTGGGACCTTATATAGACAGGTGTGTGCCTTTACAAATCATGTCCAATCAACTGAATTTACCACAGGAGGACTCCAATCAAGTTGTAGAAACATCTCAAGGATGATCTGTGGAAACAGGATGCACCTTCACTCAATTCTGAATGTCATGGCAAAGGCTGTCAATACTTATGTAAATGGGATTTTTTCATTTTTTATAAATTTGCAAAGATTTTAAACAAACTTCCTTCACCTTGTCATTATGGGATATTGTTTGTAGAATTTTGAGGAAAAATATTAATTTAATCCATTTTGGAATAAGGCTGTAACATAAAAAAATGTGGAAAAAGTGAAGCGCTGTGAATACTTTCCAGATGCACTGTACATAGTTGAAAGTAAATCTTATGCCGCGTACACACGATCGATTTTCTCGACGGTGAAAATGAGGAACGGCTTGTTCCCCTACACACGGCCGTTTTTCCCGACATTTTTTCTCTTGGTCGAGAAAAAAGACCGTGTGTGGGCTCCCCGGCAGTGTTTCCCTATGGGAAAACTGCCACGGAAAAAAATGCCGTGAATCACGACGAGAAAAATTAGAGCATGTTCTAATTTTTCTCGTCGTGATTAATGCTGTTTCTCTCGTCGGGAAAAATGATCAAAAGCCCACACATGGTCGTTTTTCTTGTCAAAGAGAAAAAATTTCATTTTTCCCGACGAGAAAAATGGTCGTGTGTACGCGGCATAAGGCCGCTTTCACACCGAGGCGCTTTACAGGTGTTTTTGGTGCTAAAAATAGCACCTGCAAAGCGCCTTTCCTGTTACTCCAGTGTGAGAGCCCAAGTGCTTCCACACTGGAGCGGTGCGCTTGCAGGATGTTAGAAAAAGTCCTGCAAGCAGCATCTTTGGGGCGGTGGAGAAGCGGTGTATACATGGGCACTATTAACCCCTTTTTCGGCCGCTAGCGGGGGTTAAAAAGCGCCCCGCTAGCGTCTGAAAAGCGCCAGTAAAACAACGGTAAAGTGCCACCTTACCGCCGACGCCCTCACCGCCCCACTGTGAAAGTATCCTAAAGGAAATTGAATAAGAAAATTGTATAATGTATGGCCAGCTTTAGACATGTGCACTGCCAAAAAATAATTTTTTCATTTAATTATTTTTTTGGGGTAATTCGTTATGATCGAAATTCGTAAATTTGAAAATTCGTAAATTTGAAAGAACGAAAATCCGAAAATTTGAAATAATAGCCAACTAACTAATAATAACGAACTATAAAATTATAGATATTGTAATTTCCTTTCAAATTTGGCTGTTAGTGAACGTGATAAATACAAATTTATCCGAAGTTACAAATTATCCGAAATAACGAATCCGCATCTAAACAAATGGAATGGAACAAATTAATAATAAATATTAATAATAATAAAAAGTTTTTATTATTAATTTGTTACGTTCCATTCGTTTAGATACGGCATTCGTTATTTTCGATAATTTGTAGCTTCTGATAAATTCGTATTCGTTACGTTCACTAACAGACAAATTTGAAAGGAAATTCCAATACCTATAATTTTATAGTTAGTAATAGTTTAGTTATTATTAGTTATTTCAGATCTTCGTTCTTTTTTTCAGATTTTCGAATTTTCAGATTTTCGATTTTCCAAATTTCCAAATTTGTTAAACAGATTTTTGTTACTTCGGATATTTCCGAATTAACAAATTAGTCGAAATTTGTTAAAAAACTAATTTGGAACAAAACGAATGGCACATGTCTAGCCAGCTTTATTCTTGGGGAAATAGCTGCAATCAGCCCAGAAAATGTAAAACAATCAAATGATTTTCCCCGAGTCGGATCAACTTTCTCAAAAATTGTAAAACGTAGTGATGTCTGATCTAGCCAAAATCTGATCAAGAATGATCGTCTTCTGTCGATCAGAAATCTTTACAGTGAGGTAAGACGGGCAAAACACAACCCATTCAAGGGTATAATAGAATGAGATCCGGAAACACAGAAAATAAATAAAATATTTATTTTCTGTTTCCATCTCTCATTCTATTATACCGTTGAGTAATTTCCCTGGAGAGAGCACACAGAGATGTATTTTTAGGTCAGACGGTATCTGTCTAGACTGTTTTTCCAAACAAAACTCACCTGAAGGCAGTTCATCGAGGGGGAATTCAAGTATTTTTGATTTGTAAACAGAGTGTAAATGGTATTCCTCCTGAAATAAACAAGAAAAAAAAATGTTATTCCATAAAATCTTTATCATACATCAATCAGTAATTAAAATGTATGTAGCACCATTATTTATTTATTTTTCTTCATTTTGAAAGGGGTACAAATGGGTTAGAACCCTTGTCAAGTTTTTACCGTCGGAATTGCTGAGGTATTCGGCCGCTAGCGGTGCGGTTTTAACCCCCGCTAGCGGCCGAAAAAGGGTTAATACCACCCGCAAACCGCGGCTACAGCCGCGGTTAGAGGGGGGTATTACCGCGGTGTCCCATTCATTTCAATGGGAATTTTCATTTTCATTTTCAATTTCAATAGGAACACACCGCTCCTCTCACTGCTCCAAAGATGCGGCTAGCAGGACTTTTTTTCACGTCCTGTTAGCGCACCGCTCCAGTGTGAAAACCCTCAGGCTTTCACATTGCAGAGACAGCAAACGCTGTTTAGGCTCGGTTTGCAGGCGCTATTTTTAGCACAATAGCACCTGCAAACCGCCCCAGTGTGAAAGGGGCCAAAGAGATGGGAAATCCTACATTTTAGAGTTGTCACCAGAGGTGTGGGTTCATTTTCCAATTCGGAAATCTGTTCTGGTTAGAACTTTGACTGTATTGATGGGCTTTTGTGTGCTTCATGTGAGTTTAGCATTGCAATACAAATCTATAGGAATGCAAAACATGCTTGAAGCAGGTCAAATGCAGGCCAGAAAGAAGTCAAATGCAGGTCAAATGCAACTGTCAATGAATTCTAAATGATCTCAGAAGCTTCCCAAACTGATGCCATTGACAGAAATCCAAAGTGAGTTGACACGGGCCCTAAGAGAGGAACTCCCTTCATATTGTAACCTCTGACTTCCTGTTGTGTCTCTAGGGCAGGAAGTGAAGGGAATTCTCCCAATGGGACACAAAAAGCCTCTATGGCAGTGGTTCTCAACCTTCTAGTGCCGTGACCCCTTAATAAAATTTCCCAAGTTGTGGGGACCCCTAACCGTAAAATTATTTTCGTAGCATGGGTTGTCAGCACCCAAGGTAAGACAAGTAATTTGTGCCCCTAACCCACGGACATTTAGCGCTCCCTGAGTCCCTTCCACTCGTAAAATATTAAAACCCCTTATGGTACATTTTAGGATATACCACTCTCTCTTTGTTCTCCTTTCTTTCCCTTTTATCTCTCTCTATCCTAATTTCTTTTTTTTTTTTTTCTTTTCCCCATCCCTCTCTCTAGCCGTCTTTCTTGTTCTTTCTCTTACTCTTTCTCTCCCTTTTTCTTTGTTCCTCAACCTCTTTTCTGCTCTCTTCCATGTATTCTCTATTTTTATTCCTTCTCTAAAGCTCTGTACACACGATCGGATTTCCTATGGATTCTAATCCGATGGATTTTTCCATCGGAAATCGGATGAAGCTGACTTCCATCAGTCTTGCCTACACACCATCAGTCAAAAATCCGACCGTCCCAAACGCTGTGACGTAAAACACTCCGACAAGCCAAGAAAAATTAAGTTCAATGCTTCTGAGCATGCGTCGACTTGATTCTGAGCATGCGTGGTTTTTTTGTCCGATGGAGTTCCACACAGACGATTGGAATTTGCTATCGTTTTTCTTCCCATTGGATAAATTTAAAACATGTTCTATTTTTTCTCACCGATGGAAAAAAGACCGATGGGGCCCATACACAATCGGTTTGTCCGATGAGAATAGTCCATCGGACTGTTTTCATCAGTAAAACCGATCGTGTGTACACGGCATTACTCCTTGGTGGAGGGGACTGGAATGAGTGGCAGTGCTGGCAGGGAGTTGGGATGAGTGGTAGTGCTGGCAGGGGGGGTGGGATTAGTGGCAGTGCTGGTGGGGGGGAGTTCTGATCAGCCAACTTAGGTGCTCTTTATCAAGGTCATCTGCTGATCTGAGAACTGTAGTGGGGACTTTAAATGGCAACTATAATCACAGGTAGTGTTACTCACTGTGTCTCCGAAATTAACTGTGTCTCTGACTTTGTGGTGTCTCGTAGCAGTGACACCTAGGCCAAAATCAGCAGATAGGGTCTCCTCCAGCCCCTCCCACTTCATTCCTCACCAGTCAGCTGACCTCTAGTCTCTGCCCCCCAGCCATGTCTGAAACTGAATGGGCGGCTGTGAAGAGGCTGAGTGGGCGGCCGCAGGCTCCAGGGACAGCCCTGCTGGGCGGCTGCAAAAAGGCTGTGAGAGCGGTGCGGGCTTCAGGAACAGCCCAGGAACGAGTAACCCCCTGGCAAATCGTCATTTGACCCTCAGGTTGAGAACCACTGCTCTATGGTTTCTCAGTAGTTTCTTTTACTTGGGTGAACAAATTTGCTTGATGAAACTTGTCTTTGTTCTTGTAGAGATGCAGACACCAATGATGGGCAGGGAAAATATGTGCACTTTCCTCCATTCATTTTTATCCTCTTTGGGTACACATGAAAGTAGCTTTGTGCTTACTGGAACTAAGCCCATAATTGCAAATATATTTTGCATCAAAGGGAGAATACATTACAGCACAACATCGACAGATTACAGGCCCATCTGGGGAAATCAAGACATACACAATAAATAAAAGCATTACCATATGACAGGCCTGACAACTGAGAATAAAAGATACATACATACTATACTGTGTGTATATATAGATATAGCTATATATATATATATATATATACATACACACACACACACACACACGCACACATACATATACATACATATACACACACTGCATATATACTGTATATTTACATACATACACTGGTCTTTTTTTCAGCAGGAATGCAGTTTCGGCACCTCCAGAATTGAACTTATGTAATGCCAAGGGGTGCTGGGGGGGGTCTACTGTTGCTGGCTGCTGGGAGATTTATTGTTCCATGGGCGGATCCATTGTCGAAGAGAGGTCTATGGTTGCAGGTGAGGTCTATTTTTGCTGGTCTGGGATTTGTTACTGTGGGGGGGGGGTCTTATTTTGTGGGGGGGGGTCAGTTGTTGATGGGAGTGATCCACTGTTGGAGGGATCTATTGATGCTGGATGCCAAGTTGTTGCTGGGAATCTATTGTTGCTGGGAAATCTATTGTTGCTGACAATTTTATTGGTGTCCAGAGATATGGACACCAATAAAAACCTGAGTTTGCTTCTGTTCAGGTCGGTTTTTTTTTATTTTTTTTAAATGGAACAAGTCTGCATTTTTTCCACCAAATAAATGGATGAGGATAAAAAAGGGATGTAAATGGAATTAGTTTTTTCTTAGCAAACACATGACTGAATGGATGACGCCTGTGTGAAAGGGGCCCATTTACATTTCTGCAGGGTTTTAATGTGCGTTATTTTACACGCTAACGTGCATTGCATTAAGTCAGTCAATTGAAATCAATGGGCTTCCAATGTATGAAAATGTTTAAGAAAAAGTTGGACATGTCACAAGATTTTTGCCACAACGCATAGATGTAAATCAGCCCTTAAAGTGGTTGTAAACCTCGGAAAAAAACAAAAAACAAACCCTACAAGACAAAAGGCATGATGATCCAGTGTGCATCGCATACTAGCTCATTATGAAATACTTACCTTAGAACGAGAACAGCGTGGACATCTTCCACCGGAGTTACTTCCGGGTTCGCACCCCAGATGTTTTGGAACTACATTTCCTATGATGCTCAACTACACCGCAGAGCGCATGAGCATCATAGGAAAGGTAGTTCCAAAACACCTGGGGTACCAAGGTTCCTAGAGCATAAAACACTTTATTGAATTTTAATGCAAAAAAACACAATATAATACCCAATTTTTGGTAAAATATAGAATACCTCACATGTCACACTTTAAAATGGCACACGATGGTGGAATGGTGAGAAACTACGATACTTAAAAAGCTATTACTGGAGGCTATTATTCATGGTTAACTCTAAACTGATAACCTGTAAGGGGGGAATTAATGGAAATATGTTGCTAAATCCACTGTCCCTCTGAAGGATGATCCACATTTGGATTGCTTTTCAGAGGCCATATGGCACTTCTTTGCCTCCTGCTTTTAGCCCCATTTTTTCTGAAACGCATGTGGAGCATTTGCTGCCTGCGGATTGCAACATGTTGGATAGATTTTGTTGCGGACGTCAAGCATCACAACTGAGGCATGTACAGTGCCTTGAAAAAGTATTCATACCCCTTGAAATTTTTCCGCATTTTGTCATGTTACAACCAAAATACATAAATGTATTTTATTGGGATTTTATGTGATAGAGCAACACAAAGTCGCACATAATTATGAAGTGGAAGGAAAATGGTTTTCAAAATGTTTTACAAATAAATATGTGAAAAGTGTGGAGTGTACATTTGTATTCAGCCCCCCGGAGTCAATACTTTGTAGAACCTCCTTTCTCTGCAATTACAGCTGCAAGTCTTTTTGGGGATGTCTCTACCAGCTTTGCACATCTAGAAAGTGAAATTTTTGCCCATTCTTCTTTGCAAAATAGCTCAAGCTCTGTTCAAGTCTTGCCACAGATTCTCAATGGGATTTAGGTCTGGACTTTGACTGGGCCATTCTAACACATGAATATGCTTTGATCTAAACCATTCCATTGTAGCTCTGGCTGTATGTTTAGGGTCGTTGTCCTGCTGGAAGGTGAACCTTAGCGCCCAGTCTCAAGTCTTTTGCAGACTCTGGCAGGTTTTCTTCTAAAGCCCTGTACACACGATCGTATTTCCTATGTGAAAGGTGAATTCCGATGAAGCTGACTTCCATCAGTCTTGCCTACACACCATCAGTCAAAAATCTGACCGTCCCAAACGCGGTGACGTAAAACACTCCGACAAGCCGAGAAAAATTAAGTTCAATGCTTCTGAGCATGTGTTGACTTGATTCTGAGCATGCGTGGGTTTTTTGTCCGATGGAGTTCCACACAGACGATCGTAATTTGCTATCGTTTTTTTTTCCATAGGATAAATTTAAAACATGTTCTATTTTTTCTCACTGATGGAAAAAAGACCGATGGGGCCCATACACGAGTCCATCGGACTGTTTTCATCGGTAAAACTGATCGTGTGTACAGGGCATAAGATTGCCCTGTATTTGGCTCCAGTCATCTTCTGATCAACTCTGACCTGCTGAAAAAAAGCATCCCCACAACATGATGCTGCCACCACCATGTTTCACAGTGGGGATGGTGTGTTCAGGGTGATGTGCAGTGTTTGTTTTCTGACCCACACATAGCGTTTTGCT
Source organism: Rana muscosa (assembly GCA_029206835.1). NCBI lineage: Eukaryota > Metazoa > Chordata > Amphibia > Anura > Ranidae > Rana > Rana muscosa. The sequence continues at coordinate 268,620,834 of CM055122.1, forward strand.
CTTAGGCCAAAAAGTGAAATTTTGGTCTCATCTGACCAGAGCACCTTCTTCCACATGTTTGCTGTGTCCCCCACATGACTTCTCACAAACTGTAAACTTGCCACTCTTCCATAAAGGCCAGATTTGTGGAATGCACGACAATAGTTGTCCTCTGGACAGATTGTCCCACCTGAGCTGTGGATCTCTGCAGCTCCTCCAGAGTTACCAGGGCCTCTTGGCTGCTTCTCTGATTAATGGCCTGTCAGTTGAGGTGGATGGCCATGTCTTGGTAGGTTTGCAGTTGTGCCATACTCTTTCCATTTTCGGATGAGGGATTGAACAGAGCTCCATAAGATGTTCAAAGCTTGGGATATTTATTTATAACCCAACCCTGCTTTAAACTTCTCCACAACTTTATCCCTGACCTGTCTGGTGTGTTCCTTGGCCTTCATGATGCGGTTTGTTCACTAAGGTTCTCTAACAAACCTATGAGGGCTTCACAGAACAGCCATATTTATACTGAGATTAAATTATACAGGTGGACTCTATTTACTAATTAGGTGACTTCTGAAGGCAGTTGGTTCCACTAGATTTTAGTTAGGGGTATCAGAGTAAAGGGGGCTGAATACAAATGCACGCCACACTTTTCACATATTTATTTGTAAAAAAAAAATTGAAAACCATTTATAATTTTCCTTCCACTTCACAATTATGTGTCACTTTGTGTTGGTCTATCACATAAAATTCCAATAAAATAAATTTTCGTTTTTAATTGTAACATGACAAAATGTGGAAAATTTCAAGGGGTATGAATACTTTTTAAGGCGCTGTATACACACCTGATAGCTGCTCCCCAGTCTCCCCCCCCCTACTGCTCTGAGCACTGAGCAGAGAGTGGTGACTGGCAGTCACCACTCTCTGCTTAGAGTGGAGGGGGAGCACTGAGTGATCAGTTCTCACCCTTAGGTCCCTTTCACACGGGTTGGAATCCGGCTGCGATCCACTTGCTAAGCGGGATATCTGTCCGCTGATCCCTGCTGAGCAGGTGGAGGACAGGTCCAGGTTCGCTCATGCAGAGTGGAAATGAACACAGTCCACTTTCCTTTATGGACCAATGGATGTAACTGAACCGCCTGTCTGTTTACACCCGACTTCCATTCGATCCGCCAGATAGATGGCGAACGCATTGCCATGCGTTTGTTTTTTGGCGGATTGGATGTAGGCGGGTGTAAACTAACACATGTCCATTTACACCCACCGCTCCATAGAGAAGAATGGAGGCTCTGATTGGGTCCGCCTAAAAAACTGACAGGCAGATCTGATCGGAACGTCTGTGTGAAAGGGGCCTAAAGCCCCGTACACACAATCTGATTTTTCCGACGGGAAATGTGTGATGACAGGCTGTTGTCAGAAAATCCGACCGTTTGTATGCTCCATCGGACAATTGTGGTCGGATTTTTTGCGGACAAGCGTTGAATAGCATGCTTTAAAATTTTCTGACAACAAATGTGTGTTGTCGGATTTTCCGATTGTGTGTACGCATGTCTGTCGGAAAAAACTCCAAAGTACAAACACGCATGCTACAAACACGCATGCTTGGAAGCAATGTTTACCATAACACAACATTAGTAGAAGTTGCCCAAAGGGTGGCGCTAAAGAGCTGAAAAAACACGTTGTTTCGTGTTTCTTGGCCGGCAATTCTTTGCTGTTTGTATGTAATACAAGTTCCACGGCCAACGCCCTTCGGACAAAAGTCCAACGCCTTGTCCGTAGAAAATCTGATCGTGTGTACCAGGCTTTAGAGACAGCGGGGGACAGATGCAGCATCACCTCTAGGGAAGTATGATCTAAAATTATAAAAAAATAAATCTTTTCAAGTTTGTTTTCAGGTTGTTTTGGGCGCCGTATGTTTTTCACCATTTCACAGCCACTCACAATTGTAAGCCTTGACATGTTGGGTGTCTTTTTACTCCATGCAAACCACATCTTTTATACCTCATTAAACTTGGGTAATATGTTGTGTTTGTGGGCAATAAAGCTAATTTTAGTAAATTTTTCTCTGAAAATGTGCGTTTAATAAACAATTGTGGAAATGTCATGCAAAAAAAAAAAAAAATGCGTCTGCCACCATTTTATTCTCCGGAGTCTTCGCTTTCAGATAATAAATACTAATTTGGGAGTGTATAGTAAACTTCTAGCAAACAAAGAAAACAAAATCAGATTTAGGCATGACTGCAAAAAAATGACCTCGGTAGACAAGCGGTTAATATCTTAATATCTCTTTAACAAGGACACGGGCTGACTCTGCATTCTCATATGTTATAATAATAAATGTAAAAACAAAAAGGTTAACAATACAAAAGCTACTTAATAATGTCTTCCCTGATTGTGTGCAAATCACTCAGCCCAGCCTTGTATCCAGCGAGCGGCTCCTCTCCTATCTATGGAGAAGGTGTTACTATCCCACACAAGAGGACACGCCCTCCCTGTCCCCACCACCTGCACCCGACAACAACAAAAACTTCTACCTCGCCTGTGTGCGGCGCTCCTCCTGGAGGATTGTGGGAAATGTAGTCCATCTATACATAGACCATAAGCCGCATAGAACTCCTGCGGACTACATTCCCCGAGCGCCCCCCCCCCGCTCCCCTGCCGACAGTACTGCGCATGCTCAGTGCGGTGTGTGGGAGTCCAGTTCCCAGCGCTGCTGTGATCCGGAGCTCGCGCGGTGGAAGGTCTGTATGGAATGTCTCTCCTCCGATCATTGTTGTTACATTTGTATGTCCGCGGGGTCCGCGTGACCTCCACACGGGCGCGTGTCCTGATCTCTGTGCCGGGAGAGGGGATCGGTGATTGGCTGGAGGAGCTACAGGTTGTGATAGGAGATGATCGGGCTGTGTGTGTTCTCCGGTGTGATCATCCAGCAGAGGTGACTCATGAGCCGCTCTATAGGGGGAGATCTATGACTGCCGCACTTCTCCATCTCCGACCGACACCGGGGGGGGGGGTGGGAGACAAATCCCTGTATACAGATCTCTGGGTGTCCTCCTCCTATATTATTATAGGATGACCCCCTCCCCCCCCCTCTATCACTGTCCTAGGAGGGCATGTCTTCATCGATTATTGATCGCCTATATAGATTATAGGGAGGAATGTTCTATAGTATAAATCAATGGAAAATGTATTGATCACCTATACAGTTAGTAGGCGGGAGTGTCCTTTAATATTGATCACCTATAGAGATCATGGGGAAGAATGTGCTATAGTATTGATTATTGATCACCTATATAAATTATAGGAGGAAATGTCCTATAGTATTGATCACCTATATAGCTCAAAGGAGGGAAAGCCCTATAGTATTGATTCATTACTGATCAATACAGCTCATAGGAGGAAATGTCCTATAGTATTGATCACCTATATAGATTATAGGGAGGAGTGTCCTATAGTATTGATTATTGATCACCTATATAGATTATAAGGAGTGTCCTATAGTATAAACCAGTGGAACATTTATTGATCACCTATATAGATTAAAGGGAGGAAACGTCCTATAGTACTGATCACCTATATAGATCTTAGAGACGAATGTCCTCTTGTTTGGATCGATTATGGATCACCTACTCTATATAGATCATAGGGAGGAATGTTTATAGATCACCTAAAGAGATTATAGCGAGAAATGTCCAATACTATTGATTGATTACCTATATAGATCATAGTAAGGAATGTCCTATAGTATGCGTCAATTATTGATCACCTCTATAGATCTTGGAAGAGGAATGTCCTATACTATTGAATAATTATTGATCACCTCTATAGATCTTGGAAGAGGAATGTCCTATAGTATGGATTGATTTATGGCTCACCTTCTGTATTAAGCTCCATAGGAATGAATGTTTATAGATCCCCTAAGGAAAACCTGAAAACATGGCCCGTTGGGGGAACTTGAGGACTGAGGTTGAGAACCACTGATCTAAAGAGATTATAGGGAGGAATGTCCTATGTGGTATTGATTAACCTATAAAGATCTTACAGAGGAATGTCCTAGACCTATAGTATAAATCGTTTGACAATTACACATAGGAAACTAGTGGATTTATATAAAAGACCCAGCGACAGCCATTCTAAGGGCTTGTCACCCCTTCTGGCACGTATTGAACACTTGAAGATGCTTTTGAAATGCACTTTGCACTTGTGTGCCTTTTTTTTTTTTTCTTTTTTGTGTGACCACACTCGGGTTAAAAGGTTGCGCCTCTTTGCTGTTTTTTTTTTTTGTTTTTTTGGACCACAATGTTTCTGTCTGTACTGTGCTACTCAAGCACATTATCGCGGTTGTACAAAGTTGTTTGTGGATGTTTCAAGGTCACATAAATCTAGGATGGAAAAGGACCCTGGAGGTCCTAGTAGATGACAGGTTTAGCAATGGCATGCAATGCCAAGCTGCTGCTAACAAAGCAAACAGAATATTGGCATTCATTAAAAAGGGGATCAACTCCACAGATAAAACAATAATTCTCCCGCTCTACAAGACTCTGGTCCGGCCGCACCTGGCGTATTCTGTGCAGTTCTGGGCACCAGTCCTCAGGAAGGATGTACTGGAAATGGAGAGAGTACAAAGAAGGGCAACAAAGATAATAATGGGTCTGGAGGATATTGGTTATGAGGAAAGGTTCCGAGCACTGAACTTATTCTCTCTGGAGAAGAGACGCTGGAGAGGGGATATGATTTCAATGTACAAATACCGTACTGGTGACCCCACAATAGGGATAAATCATTTTTGCGGAAGGGAGTTTAACACAAGACACGTGGCCACTCGCTAAAATTTGAAGAAAAGAGGTTTAACCTTTAAACTACGTAGAGTGTTCTTTAATGTAAGAGCGGCAAGGATGTGGAATTCCCTTCCACAGGCGGTGGTCTCAGCGGGGAGCATCGATAGATTCCAAAAACTATTAGATAAGCACCCGAACGACTGCAACATACAGGGATATACAATGTAATACTGACATATAATCACACACATAGGTTGGACTTGATGGTCTTTTTTCAACCTCACCTACTATGTAACTACCGTGTTTCCCCTAAAATAAGACCGGGTCTTATATTCATTTTGGTCACAAAAAACACACTAGGGCTTATTTTCAGGGTAGGGCTTATTTATTTTCAGGGATCAAAATACTGTACTGTATTAATACCGTATACACATAAAGTGCGCAAAAGGTCTCAAGTCTGTCTGGCTGGTTGTTGCTTTAAAAAAAAAAAATCCTGTTCCTTTAAAGCATGATAGACAACACAGTGTATGTGCTGTGTCATTTATCCCTCTCTATTTTCTAAAAAACCTGTTAAAATCTAAAAATTCTGTGTCCTCTGTCTTCCCCTCAAACCCCCCCACCCCATTGTCTGGTTAGGTGTCCGTTTTTTACATCATTCTGAAATGATTGTACAGTAATCTATGGTATGGAGTTCAGTCCAGTTTTATATAAATACCTTTTTAACAACTTTTATGGTATACTGTTCTGCTCTGAGGAGATGAGGAAAGAGAAGAGCCGCGATTGTCGTGACGTTGGCCCGCTCCGTGCACTAAAGAGGGAGGGGGCGCAGACGTCAGCGGGAGGAGAGGAGGAAAAAGAAGAGCCGAGATCGCCGCTGACATCAGTGCACTGAAGACGGAGGGGCCGCTGACATCAGGTGGGAGGAGGGGAGGAAAGAGAAGAGCCGAGATCCCGGCTGACGTCAGCCCGCTCCGTGTGCAGAAGAGGAAGGGGCAGCAGACATCAGCCGGGAGGAGAGAAGAGGACCTCCGGCGGGTCAGCGGTGGGTGTAAACATGTTTTTTTTAAATACAGCAGCAAATGGAGACACTGGCCAATATTTACAAAAGTATTACAGGGTTTTTAATGAGATTTACTAGGGCTTATTTTGAGGGTAGGGCTTATATTGCAGCCCACCCTGCTAATCCAAATAGGTCTTATTTTCGGGGTAGGGCTTACTTTCGGGGAAACATGGTATGTAACATAAAAACATCCTAAACCCCAATGGCGTTGTTTTGCTGCCAGTGGAGACAAGCCCTTTTAAATGTAGCATTTATTTCTCTATTATGAGTTGTGGAACAAAAGAGAATCCTGACCGGTTTAGTGTCAAACTTTACTAGAAGATTAACAATACTAGTCACAAGGGGGAGGGGTGCGTTTGGCATCCCTCAGTGGTAAGTGAAAGTCACCAGCCAGTGTATTTTCTCCAGTCTCCTTGGGCAGGAGGATGTCTGCCATGGTTAGTGCCTACAGAACCAATTTTAGCGGCCAAATGGGGTAAAGCTTTTGTGACTCTCTAGGTCCCTGGTGCCCAACCAGTGGTCCTTTGCTTATTGTGCAATCCCTTGCAGACCCTAGCAGTCAGTAGTGGAGTCATCCACTTCTTAAGAGAGTATAATGAAAGTTATCTCTAGCAGTCTTATGTGACATGTCCTCAGTCTCCAACAATCTCTGTCACATGCCTGCAGCCTCTGAGCGCGCCTCCTCCTGCAGCCTCTGAGCGCGCCTCCTCCTGCAGCCTCTGAGCGCGCCTCCTCCTGCAGCCTCTGAGCGCGCCTCCTCCCGCAGCCTCTGAGCGCGCCTCCTCCCGCAGCCTCTGAGCGCGCCTCCTCCCGCAGCCTCTGAGCGCGCCTCCTCCCGCAGCCTCTGAGCGCGCCTCCTCCTGCAGCCTCTGAGCGCGCCTCCTCCTGCAGCCTCTGAGCGCGCCTCCTCCTGCAGCCTCTGAGCGCCTCCTCCAACGTGGCGCTGTAAGATCACAGACACTGTTTTTTTTTGTGGATGTGTAAGTTCTGTATGCCTTCAAGTCAGTCTGTTTGCTTTTCTCATCAATAAAAATATTATTGTATAGCACCGACATCTGCCATAATGCTGTACAATAATAGGGCAATATATGCACAAACAAAAGGAAGCCTCGGGCCATTAAAAAATCTGATGATGAATGGGATAGATTGGGGAAGTTTTGCACAGTCCCTATTTAGTTCCATGTCCTAAAAAGTATATAGACTCCAGAGGGAGATTTCCTGCAAACAAAATGTTAATATTTAACATCTTCACTATCTCAGATCTTGGTGCCCATGACCCTTTCCAATATTTTTTATTTTATATTTTTTTCATATTTTGCATTTTTTTTTTTCTATCTAGAACTCTGGAGAAATGCACAGGGTTTTGGTTGGTCAGAGCAGGTTAAAGAATGGACTATACATTGAAATGTTTTTACTTTGTCATTATAAAAAACACTGCTGGGGGAATTCACGAAGACTGGAGCAGCATTGCATGGCAACCAATCATCTTCTAGCTTTCATTTTCAAAGCTTCACTGCACAAGTTGAAGCTAGGCACCGATTGGTTGCCATACACATCTGCTCCAGATTTAGTAAGTTGCCTTATTACTATGAGATTTATATTGTGCTTTTATTATTATTATAAGTGTACAATGATGACTCTACAAAACGATTGTACAGAGATTATAAAAAGAGAAAAACGTCATTCTTTGTAGTAAAAGCCAAACTGCGTGTCACTTTTCCTATTCCAATAAACCTTTGTGCTTTCCCGTAGCGCCATCTGTTTGGGTAGTCAATTGTTTTAATAAAATAGAGGTGGACGTGGAGCTGCAATATTCCAGCTGTAAACAGGTGCACAGGGAATAGAATGCACAAGAAAATGCTGTGCAATTTATTAGAAGATATTCTGTCGGGTTTTTATAGCGTTCTTTTCTTGAAGAATAAATATTAAAAATTGGATTTGAAGCCGTGAATATTGTGAGTCTGGGCTGTACTCAGGCAGAGCAAAGCAACAGGACTGCTCATCGGCCGCCTTCCCAACCTCCACACTCACCTTTCCTCCCCGTTTGGCTACCAAGAATGAATAGAAATACCTGATACTTCTGGGTATGGGGAGCATGTGACTCCCTCCCATGTGACAGCTCAGACACCCAGAGAATCATTGGCTTCCTATTCTAACCAAAAACAAAACATTTTGGAGAAGCCTCGCATTCAACCTTCACCTTTAAAAGATACGTTCACCTTTTTTAGGAGCAAATTACAACCATATTTAGGGTGTAACGTTCTAGTCATCCACCTCCCGCCACCAGTGCTCCCCGCTCTGTGATAGCGGTCAGGGGATCTTCTCCCCACACCCGCTTTCACTATTTTAAAACGGCGTGGCTGTGCGAAGCTCCGCCCACACAACCACATGATTCATTTACAGTTTTAGACTACAAGTACCATCATCTATTAAATCTTCTGCCCTTGTTGTTTTAACTTTGGATAGTAAAACCGTTTTTCCTGCCAGTAAATACATTATACAGCCCACTGTTTCTTGTCTGGTAAAAAGCCTAGGCTTATGACATCATGCACAGATCTCTCTCTCGCTCTCTTGTGAGTTTGCCAGGAAGGGAGGGCGGGCATGAGTCATAAGAGGGCAAATGACAGCTGCAGGTGTGCCTCTGTGTAAATCCAGGAAGTGAACAAGCAGCAGCTTCAGCTGCCCATAGTTAAAATGGATGCAGCCAGATTCGAATTGGTTCATTGCAAACGTTTTTATCAAAGTATAACATGGGGTAATTTCACACTGGTTCACTTCAAAACTGCCAGTAAAGCATTTTTCTTAAGCTTTTCAGGCACTTTTTTAACGTTAAAGCGCTTGAAAAACTTCTTAGGGCTAGTTTACACTTGCTTCAAAACAAGACTTCGGACAAGCTTTGTTAAAGCTCTCTGAACGTCAGTCAAAGCTCCTGTCACTTAATAAAATGGTTAGCTTCTAGTCCTGTTTACACCTTGCTTTTGCTTGGTGCTTTGAGGCTTTGGTGGGGCTTGAAGCGAGCTTTGTCATAGACTTCTATGGAGGCTTTGAAGACGCTTTGAAGCACCACTGAAGCTACATGGGGTATCATTTTTGAAGCGAAGCTAAAGCAAGGTGTAAATGGGACTGTAAGCAAACCATTTTATTTAGTGACGGGAGCTTTGACTGGTGTTCGGAGAGCTTTAACAAAGCTTTGCTGAAGATGAAGCAAGTGTAAATGAGCCCTTAGTGTGAAGAAGCCTAAAGGCAAAACCCTTTTATTATTATTTATTATTATTATATTTTAGAACAGAGTGGAGAGGGATTAGAACATACGCCATGGTTTTTATTGCCGAGTGTGTCCCCGCTAAGGAGATTCACACTCTATTTGCCCTGTTTACCTTTATCATTAAGCGTGGAAGTAAAAGAAAATCCCAAATTCTGGGTGGTCTCCCCAGTGGGACACAGGTGACTTAAAAAAAAAAAAAAAAACTGACCAGGGTTATAAAACTTTCCCTTACTCTATCCTAAGGGGGGGGGAGGAGATTTGCCTTTTTAGTTCTACTCTAATTAGGTCTTAAGCCTGGTACACACGATTGGATTTTCCGCGGACAAAGCGTAGGACTTTTGTCCGAAGGGCATTGGCCGTGAACTTGTATTGCATACAAACGGAAAATAATTGTCATCCAACAAGCACGAAACTACGTGGTTTTTCAGCTCTTTAGTGCCACCCTTTGGGCAACTTCTGCTAATGTTGTGTTTATGGTTAGCATTGCTTCTGAGCATGCGTGTTTGTACTTTGGATTTTTTTTTCTAAAGGACTTGTGTACACACGATCTGATAATCCGACAACACACATTTGTTGTCGGAAAATTTTAAAGCATTCTATCCCACATTTGTTGTTGGAAAATACGACCACAATTGTCCGATGGAGCGTACAAACGGTCAGATTTTCTGACAAAACCCTACCATCACACAATTCCCATTGGATAATCCGATCGTGTGTACGAGCCTTTAGATGTTACCTTGACTCCAACTGCTAGGAACATGTAGGGGAAATTTACATGCTGCTGTTGTATGTTGCCCGTGTCTCCTGTTCTGCATGTTGCAGGTGGCAGAAGACTATATACATTATATTCTATAATAGGCGCTTCTCTAACCCGTGATGTCAGTACAGTAAAAGGGGGCTAGTGCATACAGATAGTTTACGAGGGTGTCCAGCACCATTGGTCAGTACACAGCTTAGTAGCCTAATGCACCAGGACTAGTGCCGCTCTTGTGGGTTGGGCCCCAGCGGCCTCCAAAGCTTTGTCCAAGACTCCTATAGGTAGTCGCAGGTTCCCTTTTATTTAGACGTGATATTTTTTTTCTGTAGGTTTAAAAAAAATGGGTACACAGTCCTCTTCTTCTCCACTAAACAAATAAGTGGCGGGTTGTCAGTGTGCACAGATGAAGATCTGTCACATACTGTGCCAGGACTGAGCGCACTGAGCTGCCACTTCCAGATTTCCGTTCTGACAGCTTCTAAGGCAAGAAACCCGCTGCCAGAGAATGAGCCGCTCGCTTGTTGACTACCGGCATGACATGTCCCAATATAACTCTATACAGTGCAGAGATCTGTCTTCCCCGAATCCGCAGAAGGAATTCTCAGAACATTTAGCCCTGGTTCACTCTGATGCCATTTCTGATGGGTTCCAGAACGTATGGCATCCCAAATAATGACTTTCAGTGGAGGCCGTTCACATATGTGCAGTGCGAATCTGTTCCAATTTAAAAACGAGTCATGTGCTATTATTTTTTTTTAGTTTTGTGCAAGTTTAGTGTGTTACAGAGCCTTTTTTTCTGGTTCATTCTGAGAGAGAGCGAGCGAGATCATTCTACTGCCAGGGATTACACAGAGATCAGATGAAGGTAAAACAAATGTGCCCTCGGCTACCAGGAACAAATTGGTAACTATCAGGGCAGGTCCACACAGATTGTAAGAAGAAAAGCAATTTCATCTGAAAACCTAAAACTCTGCACCTAGAATACCTGAGGGATAAGGTATCCCCCCCCCCCCCCCTTGTTAAAGAGGAACTAAACTGACACTAATCATTATTGTGATTGTAAAGCCTATTTTTTGTTTTCTTTAAAAATAACAAACATGTCCTACTTGCATGCAAAACCAACTGCACAGAGCAGGCAGGTATGACCTGTTTGCCCTGATCCTCCTCTTCTGGGGTCCCCCACCAGCGCTCCTGGCCCCTCCATTCTGCTAAGCGCCCCCACAGCAGGCAGCTTGCTATGGGGGCACCTAAGCCAAGCTGCTGCTCTGTGTGCCCATTCAGTCACAGAGCTGCGATTTGGCCCTGCCCCCCCCTCCCCTCTCTCTCCTTGATGACTCAGATTGACGGCAGCAGGAGCGAATGGCGCAGTGATGCCGTCTCAGCCAATGAGGAGGGAGAGTCCGGGGCAGCTGAGGTACTCCTGAAACATCCCTGGATCAAGATGGGGCTCAGGTAAGTATTAGGGGGGTGCTGCACATAGAAGGCTTTTTTATTTTAATGAATAGAATGCATGAAGATAAAAAAAATCTTCTGACTTTACCACCTTGAACTTTTTTAATCCTTATGCTGCTAGCATTAGTAAACAGATAGGATGGTATATTATATTTTACTGTTTTTTTTGTTTTGTTTTTTAATTCACATTTCTTCAGTTGCTTTTTGATTTCTGGCCTGAGCAAAAAAAAATAATCCAAGTCTTACATCTCAGAAACCTTCCCTTTTTTTTTTTTTTGGATCATGCTTACCTAGGTGGATGCAGCATTAGTCCCCCGCCGGCTCTAAGGCTGAGAGCTGAGCGATCAGGCACCGCTGATCACTCGATTCCCAGTGCTCCCCGAGCAGAGAACAGTACAGTTATAGAATCCCTGTCATGTATTGTTCTCTATGTCCCTGTCATGGAGACTTGCCCTAATCCAATGGTGACTATTTTAAATGGCATTAAAATATAAAGAGATCCAATTTCTATCTTTTATACCGTATTTATCGGCGAATAACACGCACACTAACTTTAAGAGGGAAGTTTCAGGAAAAAAACTTTCCACAGCCCCCTGCATATAACACGCAGGGACAGTTTACCCTCTATTTTCAGGGTAAAAAAGTGAGTGTTTTATACGCCAATAAATACTGTATTTCTTTACCTCTCCTGACATGTCCTTTTATAGGTCTTTACTTTGGCTTATTTTTAAATATCTTTAGGCCCCTTTCACACTGAGGCGTTGAAAAAACACTAAAAAATTATGTTTTTTTTACCGCATTCGCGGTAAAAATAGCGCTAACGCATATGCGTTTTTGCGGTAAAAATGATTATTTGGTATCCCACAAACCTCCACTCTACTGCGGTCATGTGACCTTCCCACAGCTTATGGGTGTTTTTTACCACGTTTTTACAGCGGTACTCATTCATTTCAATGGGGATAGGCGTTTTTACAGCGCTATTTTATGCGACAAAGATGCTCCAAAAAAGCTGTTTGCAGGATTTTTTCCAACGCACAGCCAGCAAAACGCCTCAGTGTGAAAGCCCTCAGGGCTTTCACATTGAGAATGATGGGGCAGGATTATTTCAGGCATTTTTACAGCGCTGTTTTTACTGTGAAAACGCGGTAAAAACGCCTCAGTGTGAAAGGGGCCTTACTCTGGTTTACTTCTGTAATTGAAATAAGTAATCCACAAGAAGAATTTGTAGTTTTACCATCACTACCGAAGTGATAGAAAATGTAGATCTAAACCAAATTTCTAAAATCTCATAATTAGTCTTTATTGTCTTTTAATGTAATTTAAAAACGTATTCCCAAGGCGTCTTTCAGGACAGCACCTTGAGAGACAGTGACTCCTCCCACCAACCACAGGAAACACCTTCTTCCAGATCTTTTAAAGGAAGGTACCTCCCTACCATACCTCCAGTTTTGTGTTTCCTCCAGCCCGGAGGGAACATCTTTGGTGAGGGGAGTCGATGTCTTTCAGATGCTCCTGGGAGACGGGGCTTCCCTCTTGTTTTTTCCTCCATAGGAGACCGCTGTCCTCCTGCTCTACCCAGGCACGGCAAGCGGTAGTTTCGGGCTCCTCTTCCCCCTGAGTGCTCAGAGGAGCCGTGGACTCGATGACCTGCATGTTCTGGAGCGGTGGTCGCGCGCGCACCGCCGTCATTTTGGCGTAGTCCAAAGGCGCGCCGTACGTGACAGAGCGGGTCACCAGGTTAGCGCGAGTGTCATTTCCGGCGTGAATGCAGGGGGAAGGAGGCAGGACAGAAGCTGGTGCCTATTTCCGGTCAAGTGCAGAGGCACTATGGGAGTCCAAAAACGGCGTGTGAAGCCACAAATTTGCCACGAATTTGCTGTACACCTGCAATGGAAGACGCGGTGGCTACAGTGGTGGGGACAGGCACAGGCACCAGCAAGGCTCAGGTAGAAGGCAGCAGTTAAAGGCTGCCTCTTCCTTTTACCTGTGTATTTCTGGTCTCCCCTTTTTTTATTGCTATCCCCCTAGTGGCAAGGACCTGTCTGGGCACTGGAGGTGTTTACGTTTCCTTCTTAGTGCACTTTTGGGGGGGGGGGGGTCCATCGGCAGAGACAGGGTCTCACTAAGGATCCCCTGCTTTCTTCCCTTTTTTGTCTTCTCTCCAGGCCAAGAGCTCTGACCCAGGCAAAAAGAGATGTCCTTCATGCAGGACTAAAATGGGAGCGAACTGGAAGAAAGCCCTATGGATAGAATTATTCTGAGAACAGACCCCAAGTTCTTACCTAAGGTAGCCTCAGTGCTCAATCGTTCCCAAGACATTGTGCTCCCTACTTTCTGTGCAGACCCCTCTGGGGAAAACTTTTTTTTTCATATATTGGATGTAAAAAGGACTTTGTTATGCTTCCTAAAAACAGAGAACTTTAGACGCACAGATTCATTATTTGTTGTTTTTGGAGGCAACAAAAAAGGTTGCCAAGCTTCAAAAGTTACTTTGGCTAGATGGTTAAAGTTATCCATTCTGGAAGCCTACTCTCACGCAGGTTTGGTGCTACCGGTAAGAATTTGTGCATACTCAACTAGAGCGCTTGCGGCCACATGGGCAGAAAAAGCTGGTGCCACCCCTGAACAAATTTGCAGGGCGGCAACGTGGTCAAGCTTCCGCATGTTCGTGTGGCATTACAGACTGGACCTCACATCTGCCAGTGACCAGGCATTTGGCAGAAAGGTCCTACAGGCTGTTGTCCCGCCCTAAGGGGGTAAGTCTCTGTTATTCTCTCAAGGTGCTGTCCTGAAAGACGCCTTGGGAAAGTTCACGTTAGACTTACCGGTAACTTGTTTTCCAGAAGTCTTTCAGGACAGCAGCGACCCGCCCTATTCGTTTAATGTACTATGCTGTGACTAACGTATTTGTTTGTGTTCCAGCCTGGGCCGGAGTTTTCTCTGCTACAACTGAGGTATGGTAGGGAGGTACCTCCCTTTAAAGATCTGGAGGAAGAAGGTGTTTCCTGTGGTTGGTAGGAGGAGTCACTATCTCTCAAGGTGCCATCCTGGAAAGACTTCTGGAAACCAGTTACCGGTAAGTCTAACTTGAATTTTCAGTCTTTTTAAAATCTGCAGCTTTCATTAAAATACAACCTGGCGATCCTGCCACAAAGGCCCTTGCTCAGACACTTCCTGTTAGTGGAGTGACAGTCATGCTCCTGCATTGTCACCGTCTCACATGCGCCCCTGGTGGAGACTACAAGTAGCTGTGTTGGCACACATTGCTCAGGCATGGTCCGCTGTTACTATCAGGAAGCCGGACCAGAGCAGTAATGTGTGGCTGATGCTGAGCGACTGCATGTTGACAAGAAGTGGCTGGAGGAGATCAGCAGCAATAAGATGCACCAAAATGGAAATGGTATTTTCTTATTCCCGCCGCCTCCCAGCCCTTTAAAAACTTCAAGGTGCTGAGAGGCAGACATTCATGTCATTTGACTGCTGTGATTGGCTGTCACATGATTGAAAATCTTCTGATCACAAGTATGTATTAGGTGCTTTCCGGTCTTGTTTACATAGGGCTGCATATATGAGGCCTCTCGGCGTTAAAGCCCATCCGCCGTGCACGCATTAGCAAGATAAATGTCACCCAGTTTGGGTTTAGATTTATTCCCAAAAAAATATATAAATATGATTTATTTTATTTTTTTCCCCCTTTAAAGGGCCTCCCAATTATGGCCTTTCTAGAGATTTCTGGTAAAATGTCACCCATGCATTTAACACTCCATATTAATTATTTCAGTGCAAGATACAGCATGTGGCAGTCATACTGACGTGATTTATTTATCTTTGACTCACGGTCTTATTACTGCCAACGTATGATGCTGATTGATTGACCCGCTGCCAGAGAGCCGAGCTCTCATTACACAAAGCCATGTAAAATTCTAATTAACACGCTGTGATTACCGTGAGAAAAAGCCTTTGAAGTGCACATTCGCCCTCTCTTCATGCAGTAAAGTATTTATGGTGGTGCTTAAAGGGGAACTTGCGCTTGTTTGCATCCTCTTCACATTTGGCACTTTTTGTAGGGGGGGGGGGTACCTGGTTTGACAGGTACCCACTACCACTTCCCGCCAGATATGCCGCAGAGATCTAAGCCAGAAGTTCACCCCTCCTTTCCCTGCAACCTTCTGGGACACATCACAGGTCTCAGAAGACTACAGGACCATTCCCGAAGCGCAGCACCGCTCACGCATGCGCAGCAGGAGACCGGCTGTGAAGTCGCAAGGCTTACTTAAGATGCCAGGGCCTGTACCTGAAGCCGACTGAAGAATTGGCTCAGGTGAGGATATCACTGGATCCCAGGACAGGCAAGTGTACGTGTATTAAAGGTCAGCAGCTACAGTACTTGTAGCTGCTGAATTTGAACGTTTCGGGGGAGACTGGAGTTCCTCCTTAATATTGGCTCAGAAGTAAGGTCTTTAAAGCGGATCTTCACTGCATCTGAGCACCAAAAATACTAATTTTAATTCATTTTTAATCAATGCAAACTCCCCATCTATCCATGTCTCTATGCTTTTTTTCTTTTTTTTTCTTTGCTGAAACATCTTGCTGAAAAGCACCCTTCTAGCATTTCTGGACTTGGCCATCAAGAGTAGAGGCAGATGATTCCTGTAGCATTTACTTCCTGGAATCCATCTGCCCTTAGCGCAAGTATGCATGGAGGAGGGTGTGCTTGGCTGAGAAAACCTCTCCTCCCCTCCTGAAGACTCCTTGGATGTATGACATAATTTACCTAGGCAAGAAACCGAAGATTTGTAAAAAAAAAAAAAAAAACCTAAATATGATATACTTTTCCTATCTATTATACCAGGGTGGAAAAAAAATCAATGATTTTTCTTTTAAAAAAAAAACCAAGAAATTGGATTTATTTTTTATTATTTAAATCGTATTTTTTGGATTTTTATCATTTTATTTTAATAAAATGCTTTTGAAGTAAAAATCTAAAGATAGTTTTCTATTTAAGATACAATAATTTAGTTTATTCAGCATGGAGCTTAGTTGTGTAGCATGAGGCTGTATATTCTGCAATATTTAAATTTTTGGAAACTCATTCAATGAATCCAAGCGGAGATGACATGCACTGCCAATGTTATTGTTTTAATTAAAAGAATTTGAGTAGTTCTCCAACTATGTGTGATTAATCCGTTCTGATATCGCTGTTTTACTAACATGACAGCTTATTATTCTAAATAGGAAACCTTCATTTTTTGTTTTGCAAATATTAAAGGTTCTGGCTATCGGTAAGAATGAGTCCTTACATTTAAAGATCACCCGTCATTTCAGATCCATCACCAGCCATCCCATTAAAGTGAATGAGACTGTCGGCGAGTCAACAGCTGGTCAGATGGGGAGCCACTGCGTGACCGACATGACAGTTGCTCTTTAAAAATTATGACCCAAAAATGGAACTCTCTTTTTATGCTTCCTCACACCCCCCCCCCCCCCCCCCCCCGGTGTCATATTTGGCAGCTTTCAGGGTTTCCTTACCAAGAATGGTGGCGGCTGCACCCGGGAGTCGATCCGAACATTGGCTGGGGTGCCGACATCGTGGGCTCCCTGAACAGGTCGGTGCCCTAATATTAAAAGACACTTTTTTTTTTTTTTTCTTTTTTTTTTACCCAGCTGGACCTCCTCTTTAAATCGAGTTGACTTAAATCAAGCATTTTTACTAGTGATTTAAATCAAATCCACCCTGCTATTTGCTAATGCTAGCAGCATGAGGATTAAAAATAATGATTGAGAGAGTTCAGTTATGCATGTGTCAGAATGTGTTCCATGGTAAATGGACTGTAGTGCAAATCTGCAAGATGCAAAAAGCACTAAAAATGCAATAGGTGTGAACCAGGCCTAAGGGTACATTCACACTGGGGCGGTGGGTCCATTAGCGGTAAAGCGCCGCTTTACCGTTGCTTTAGCAGTGCTTTTTTGGCCTCTAGCGGGGCGCTTTTAACCCCCACTAGCGGCCGAAGAAGGGGTCAATAGCACCCGTGTTGCGGCGCTTCCGAAGTACTTTTCAGGCGCTGCCCATTCATTCCCATGGGCAGGGGCAGTGTAGGAGAGCTGTATACAATGCTCCCACACCGCCGCCAAAGATGCTGCTTGCAGGACTTTTTTTTCCTGTCCCGCAAGCGCACCGCCCCACTGTAAAAGCACGCCGGCTTTCACACTGGGGAGACGTGAGAGGCAGTTTACAGGCGCTATTCTTAGCGCTAAAACACCTGAAAACTGCCTCAGTGTGAAAGTGGCCTAAAGCCCAGCTCCAGGCAAAAAGTATTTGACGTCTGTGAAGCCAGGCAACTTGTATTTTCAAAAGACATCACCAACAGCAGCCAACACGTTTCTTCAAAACAGGTTTGCTCCGTTCACATAGCGTTATAGTGCTTTAATGCGTATTCTGGCACGTGGTGATGTGCGTTGCATTAAAGCAGCTCATTCAATTTGATTGAATGAGCAGATGGGGGGGGGGGGGGAACGTGAATAACCTTCTTTTAAAAACGCACCCACCACAACGCATGGCATGTATGTTGTGGTATGTTGGGCTCTACTATACAATGAATGGCACCGCATATAGTTTAGGGGCATTGCCATCGCATTTTCAAGGCACAAGTGTGACGGAGCCCTGAATCCAAGGACAGGTTTACTTTAAAGGGAATAGTTGTAAGCTGTTGGAGCGGTCTCGAATCTAAATCAGTTTAAAAATAATGCATCCTAAAAGGTCTGCTTGCCTTCAGTGTTTCCGGCAGAAAAGCAAATTGTGGAGGACTGTATTGTCTGTCAAGGCTCGAAAATAGCACAATAGCGGCACAAGCCACCCACACAGTGTTCTCGCTGGATGTAAGTGCCATGTAATTGGTGAATGCTTTTACCTTACAGAATGCCAGGTCCTCCCGCTGATTCGTTGGGTACACTGTACTGATCACAGCTCTATTCATTCACCACAATGAGAAAATGATGAGGGGGGAAGGAGCAAACCAGCCAGACATGACCCCACAGGCTTTGCCGATTTTTAAAGTGCAACTCTAGATAGAATTTTATTATTCGTTTAGATAAAATGAATGAGCTCCAGTCAGGAGTGGAATCTTTGATTTGTAAGGTCTCATGTAACGTGTCCCTAGCCTCTGACTGTCTCCTACAGCAGAGGTCTCCAACCTTTATAAACAAGGGGCCAGATTACTCTGCTTCAGACTTTGGGGGGGGGGGGTGGACCATTGAAGTACAAAATGCTCCATCAATGGTGTCAGTGGGAGGAATGATGCCCCATCAATGATGTCAGTGGGTGGAATGATGCCCCATCATTGATGTCAGTGGGAGGAATAGTGCCCCATCATTGGCGTCAGTGGGAGGAATTATGCCCCATCATTGATGTCAGTGGGAGGAATAGTGCTCCATCATTGGCGTCAGTGGGAGGAATTATGCCCCATCATTGGCGTCAGTGGGAGGACTAGTGTCCTACAGCAGGTCTGCAGTCTACAACAGTCTTCTGTAGCATTGCATATAATGCATAGGCTGCATTTAAGGCTAGGTTCACACCTCTGCGACCGAGAGGGTCGCGGTTTGCGCGGTCACGAGAGCCTCTTCATTTGAATGGGCTACCATGCCCCCCGACACGCAGGAAAGAAGTCCCTGCACGATCTTTGAAATTGCAGCCCACAGGGGAACCTCTTTTCCCAGTACGGTTGCGATTTTCACAGCGGGCGGCGTGCCATGTGGGTCCCACATTTCTCTGTGTGGGTGGTTGCGGCTGCTGGTATTTCTGCGGGTCCCGCAGCGGCACCACCCGCACAGATGTGAACCCAGCCTAAAATGGTATTAAAACCAAAAATACAATATATTGCAGCTTATTGATCACTCGATGAGGTGGCTGCATTCGTTTTCTTTTTTTAACCACTTCCATACCGAGCCTATTCTGGCACTTCGCTCCTTCATGTAAAAATCATAATTGTTTTGCTAGAAAATTACTTGGAACCCCCAAACATTGTATATCTTTTTTTTTTAGCAGACACCTTAGGGAATAAAGTGGCGGTCATTGCAACTTTTTATCTCGCACGGTATTTGTGCAATTATTTTTCAAACGCCTTTTTTTTTTGGGGGGGGGGGGACGGTTTCATGAATTTAAAAAATAACAAAACAGTAAAGTTAGGCCAATTTTTTTTGTATAATGTGAAAGATGATGTTATGCCGAGTAAATAGATACCTAACTTGGCACGCTTTAAAATTGCACACACTCATGGAATGGTGCCAAACTTCGGTACTTAAAAATCTCCATAGGCGAGGCTTTAATTTTTTTTTTTTTACAGGTTACCAGTTTAGAGTTGCAGAAGAGGTCCAGTGCTAGAATTATTGCTCTCACTCTAACGCACGTGGCGATACCTCACATGTGTGGTTTGAACTGCATTAACATATGTGGGTGGGACTTGCGTGCGTGTTTGCTTCTGAGCGCAAGCTACTGGGGACAGGGGTGTTTTAAATTTTTAACTTTTTTTTTTTTTTTTACATTTTTTTTTTTTGATCACTTTTGTAAATCTTTTGTAAATGTAAACATCCCTTGTAATGGGAATCATTGTGACAGGTCCTCTTTATGGGGAGATGCGGGGTCAATAAGACCCCACATCTCTCCTCCAGGCTGGAAAGCATGAGATCAGGAAAAAAAAACAATCTCATGCTTTCAGCTGCGATTGCGGCTTTGTTTACTTCCGGGTACCCGGGCGTGACGTCAAAATGTCGTGCCCGGGCCTCCGACGGTCATAGAAATGACCGGTGACCATTTGGTCACCGGAAATCTCTATCGCTGCGAGCCGGTGCCGGCCGATTCGTTCTCTGGGCCCCCGATGGCACGGAGAAGCACCGGATGGCGGTGGGAGGGGGGGCGCCTATAAGAACGATCAAGTGGCGGAACTGCTGCTATGATCATTCTTATGGTGCGCAGAATTGCCGGCTGGAAAGAAGGATATCTGAATGATGCCTCTAGCTGCAGGCATCATTCAGATATCCCCCCCTAAAGTCCAGGACGTCATATGACAAGTCATACTTGCCTCCACTGTGCAGTTTGTTTTGCACAGAGTGGCCCCGATCCTCAACTTTTGGGGTTCCCCGGTGGCTCTGGTAGCTCCTCCCCCACATTGAGTGCCCATGTTGGAGAAGGCTCTCCTAAGGGTGGACACCTGTGGGCGTGCTCCCGAGTCCTGCTTCTGGGTAGATTCACACAGAATGCAGGACTCGGCCACGGCGCTCGCGTCATTTTTTGTTTGACAGCAGTGGGAGCCAATGGCTGCGCTACTTAAATCTATCCAATCAAGAGCAGAGACAACGGGCAAAGAGGTAGAACGTGTCTCCGCCGAGAGAACGAACGGGTTCAGGTGAGTAAAACATAGGATGCAATAAGGTGAAAAAACACGAGGGTTTACAACTCCCTTTTTTTTTTTTTTTTTTTTAAGGCCTTTTTCCCCTCGGTTTTCACCTGGTGATCTGGCCCGTAACACACCTCTGGTATCAGATTGCCTCCACTCTAGGGTTGCCACCTCACCCGTTTAAACTCAAGCACATATTAATTACACAGGTTCTGTGGTTGATTAAGGTGGTAATAAACTCACCTGGTGCCTTATCTGCTTTTAATTGGCCTCAGAACCTGTGTAAATCATATGTGTTCAGGTTTAAAGGGATGAGATGGCAACCCTACTCCACTCTGGATGAAGGATCACAGGGGGCACCTTTTGGATAGCAGCATTGTCAGCCTGGGGGAGGGGATTGTTTGAATTACTAGCAGATTTAGATACACTAACAAATTGCAGCCAAACTCAGCTAATACAATCAGTTACAGCAAACTGACCCCCCCCCCCGCCCCCTTTTTGTTTGCTTTTACATAAATAAATAAAAAATATATCATTGTAATTAGCCCTGTCAGTGATAAATGGTTCATCTAATCCCTGTAAATAATGCATCTGGAAGAGAGCTTGTTCTTTTGAAAAACAATAGACTTGCTGGCCAGATCACCAGATGAAAATATCAGAGTCTAAAAGAAAACGAATCCAGCCATCATATGAGCATTGGTAAGCTGCAATATGCTGAATGTTTTATTCTCAGCTAGGCGAGAATTGTGAAAGTGCCCTCTGAATAAGTACCCAACTCCTCCTTCTTGTTAAAAGGGATGGTGGCGAGAAAATCATGGGAAGCCATCAATGGAGTGAAGATCTTTTACGTCTAGTACACACTATCAAAAAAACTGAAAGTTCAGGTCAGAGCCGCTGTACTAATGATCTGACATTAGTACAGCGATCTTCTCTACTGAGCTTTCGTGTTCTGACGGGGGCGGCTCTTTCAGAGCAGGTCGGCCGCTGGTTTTCCAGCATGCTTGTCTGACAGAAGCCAGCTGAACGGCCATCTTCTGTTGGACAGGCTGCAATGTACGAATGTCGGAAGGTTTTTGGTTTTTTTGGGTTTTTTTACCAACCGATGTCACCAGACATTTGGCCCGTGTGTACTAGGCATTAATGTCTTCCTATTTGGGCACACATGGCAAAAACATTTGAGTTTTAATTCTCTACTCCATACAAAATGATCAAAACAACGTTTAGCTTCAGATTCACTTTAAAGCAGAACTTTACCCATAACCACTTGCTTCTTGCTGGAGGCTGTCATTTTGCTGAAGCCCAGAGCCCCCAAAAAAGCAGTAAATCATAAAGTGGGACTAAACCCATTGATTTAGCGGTTTCAAAAAAGTTAAATTTCTTGAATGGCAGGATTGCTAACTGTCACATTTGCTTGTGTCCTCAACCTAATTCTCAAACTATCAAATGTCTGGTGTCATAACTGATCACATGTACAGTACCATGGCAGTTGCAGATCAAACAGAAGCAGTGTCCTTGGCTTTAAAGCATAGGAGGGTTTAATTCTGCTTTAAAGTGGCATTCCAGCCTGGGTGAAGAAAAATTCAGTCAACAGCTACAAATACTGTAGCTGCTGACTTTTAATATAAGGATACTTACCTGTCCAGGGAGCCCAGAATTTTGGCACCCTGAGCCGAACCTCCTTCCGCCCACAGGCGCCGGCTTCCTTACTACGGGAAACAGGAAGTGAAGACTTGCGGATTCCTACTGCGCATGTGTGCGAGTCACGCTGCGTTTTCGTAATGGTCCCGCTGTCTTCTGGGACCTGTGTGTGTGTGTCTCTGAGAAGGCAGCGGGGGGGGGGGGGAAGGAGGGGCCAAAGTTTTGTAGATCGCCGCACAACACAGTGTGAATGATTGGCAATTGAATTGTGTCTATAGGTAGACTTGCATATTTACATGAAATGCCAAACACTGACTGGGCTCTGATATGGTATTTTCATAGCTGTAAAAAGGATTTTTGGAAGTGCAGCCATCCGGAATTATTTCTTCATGTAACACTGTATTCCTGTAGCCAATTCTCACTGCCCCAGGTGCCACCATCTTGGTATTTGGGAGCGGGATGGGAGAGAAATCACAGCCGGCTCCCCGCTTGAACATGTGTGAGATGACGCAGTGCAGGGACACCTGTCCTTCAGCCTCCTGGGATGTGACATGTCCCAGGAGGCTGCAGGTGGAACGAGTGAGGTCATTCTCACCTAGGCAAGAACTGAGGAAGCAGGAGCAGATTTGGACAAAAAAAAAAAAAAAAAAACTTAAATGCATTAGGGGCTGGGGTGGGGTAGGAGGATAAGATCATCTTTCACACTTCTGAGTAAAGTTCCTCTTAAAAATTTGAATTTACCTTCTCTTTGGTCACTAAGACAAAACAAAACAATAAATAAAAAATTGTATAATTACATTTATAGGAGGACACAAAGCAAAACTTGGAGGTTCCACTCCTTCCTGGCGCTAAAAAAAAGGAAGGGAAAAAAAAAGTTTTGGCTACATCTTTTAGTAGGCGAAACATTACTTGTATAATTATCCCACTTGTGCATTTTGTTGTCAGGCCAGAGATTTTTATATCACCAACAGAGTCTAGCACTACATTCTGTGCCAGACTAACGCTCTGCAGCTGTCGGTGTGTTGGGAAAGCCCGAGCTGCGGGTGTGATCGCGTAGTCGCACCTTGTTCTCACCCACACATTTCTTCTCATGTAAGGTTTTAGATTGGATTTTTACGGTGTGCTAAAGTGACATGAAGGTCAGCGTAAAATATACAGTCTAGTTCTAGGCAGGAAACCTTAGTCATAGCATTTGGAAAAATGAAAGTATACTAAAATGTTTTTATTGAAGCTTCCTATGATAAGTGGTTGACAGATGGAGCAGGGGACAAAGAGGTAGACACGTTTAGTGCAAATGTTAGCGCTTGGTTATTAGTGTTGGACTCCATGGACTGGAATGCACCTGATTAAAAGTTGTCAACTACAGTATTTGTAGCAAGTGAATTTTATTTTATTTTTATTTTTTTAACCCGTTTGAGCCGGCATTGACTGGTCCTTTAAGGAGTTTCTAATGCTTGGGGGCAGGGTTTATGGTCATTTGACCACTATGATTGGCTGTAACAACTGTCACATGATCGGAAAGCTTTCCGTTGGCCTTCGGTAACTGTGCCGGGAGCGTGAAGGGTGCCCACTCTCGGTCACAGCTGTGTCTGCAGTGTGCTATGCAAATATGCAGCTGCTCGGCACCAAGGCCCACCCGCCGTGAGACCAAATATTTGCGTACAGTCGGCGTGAAGGGGTTTAAATTGGTAAAGTCTCACCAGAACATTCTTGTAAAATACATACACCATGTCAATGAGGGAGGTGAAACAGGAGGCGGAGGCAGAAAATTGAGGCTTTACCTTCCTGGTAGCATGGTGTTTTTGGGATCGGTGAAGTTTTATACTGGCTGGACTGAATTACAAATATTTTCGCAGGGAAAATGGCTGCCATGTATTTGAGTATAAATTTACCAGTTTGCACAGATTTATGTGATGTCCAGAGAATAATACAAGTTTTTGATTGAATTTATAGTATGACTAGATGTTTAAAGTCCAGCTGAACTCTTAGTTCAAATTTGCCAAAAGCATTCAATGAACATCAAGACAAATGGTGAATAAAGCTCTAATCGGCTCAAAGATTATGCTTTTTTTTTTTTCTTTCCAAAACTGCTAGATTCCAACATCAACACAGTCGTTGTTGATGGGAGAATCGAGCAATTTTCTTTCCTTCCACCCATGATAGAAGGAAAGAAAATTGCATAATCTATGGGCCGATTAAGACTTTATACACCCTTTTGTAGAGATGTCTTGCCCCTCCCTCAGCGCTGTTGTGTTCTGCCAGCGGGGAGTCTTCCCTACCGGCAGAATACAATGGTCACTAGCTTGCAGTGATCACATCTGACCGGTTAGTTGTACGGAAGTGTATTGATGAATTGACTTCAGTACAATGAGCCTGCCCATAATTGGATTGAATCTTGGCCGGTCCCTGCTGAACTGGCCAAGATTTGATCCATCTACAGCCGGCTTTACAGTTTTTCTTCAGAAGCCGCCACATCCCGAGTAGAAAGGTCTGTTACCTGCCAGCATGTTGCAGAGAAGGACCCTTGCTCTCTGTATGGAATCGGTGGTCTCTCTGAAGTTTGATGCCCCATGTTGAGTCAGAGCTCTTCAATCATTAAGGCCTTTGCTGATTTGGAGAGCCCTAGCTTTGACATTGCATGTGGGCGTGCTGGACCTCTGCAAAAATTACAACTGCATCCACACACAGAGCAAGGTTCCTTCTCTATAGCTTGCAGACAGTTGCGTTTTTTTAACTGTATGTAAACCCTAAGAATGGATGTCTGTTTTGCTCTCTTTTGTCTGTTTTTAAGTGTATATAAAGCCAAAACTTTTTTGTATGTTCTGAATAAAGTAGCAAATGGTTGAGACCCCTGTCTGTTTTTCAGTGGAATTCTTTACAAATTAAGGGGACATTCCTTCTTAAACAGAACATGAGACAATGAAAGTTGGCTGCACACAGATGTCATCCAATAAAAGTCCTTTATTCTTCAAATATGGGACACACAGCATCAGGATGTAGCGTACAGTTGATGTGTTTCACACTAAAAGGTGCTTAATCATAACTGTTTATGATTAAGCACTTTTTTTGTATGAAATGCGTCAACTGTATGCTACATCCTGGTGCTGTTTGTCCCATATTTGAAGAACAAGGGACTTTTATTGGATGACATCTGTGTGCAGCCAACTTTCATTTTCCCATCACTTTCTTTACCAGAGACCATGGTTACCAGGACAAATGGAGAGATTGAATCTTCCCATTGGAGACATCGACATTAAAATGTTTTTCTTACAGGGGTTCTAACCCTTCCACATGCAGAAACCTAAAACAAAAAAGTTTTGGCTACACGTTGCTCTCATTTTAAACTTGTTCTGTATTATATTTTGTACCAGGTTCCACGATAGAAGATAATGGGCTGCCAGGAAGTGCATGCCGTGACCCTGCTGGCCTTTGTCTGTGGCACGGCCTCCATCTCAGGCCTGTTCGCTGCCACCCTGCTACCCCAGTGGCGGCAGATGAGACTGTATACTTATAATCGCAATGAGAAGAACTTGACAGTCAGCATCGGACTCTGGGTGAAGTGCACACGGGAAGAGTGGAGCAGGGAATGCCTGATGTACGACACCGAGTGGTACGCCAGTGTGGACCAGCTGGACATCCGCGTTCTACAGTTTGCTCTTCCCTTTAGCATCCTGACCGCTGGCTCTGCCCTCATCCTGTGCCTAACCGGAATATGCAACACCACCTTCACCTCCAACGTGCCAAACCTAAAAATTGCCAAGTGTCTCATCAACAGCGCTGGTTGCCATCTTGTGGCAGGCTTGCTGTATATCCTAGCTGGTGTCATTAGCCTGACTCCATCTATCTGGTCCATATTTTACACCAACGTGTTGAATGGGAAATACGGGTCTCTGTTCACCTATGACATTGCAGTGTTTGTTGCCATAGGCAGCTCTGGCGGGATGTTCTTCACGGCCCTGTTACTGTTTTTGTGGTATTGTGCCTGCAAGTCCTTGCCATCACCATTTTGGCAGCCGTTGTATTCCCATGTACCCAGCATGCACAGCTACGTTCAGCCATCGTACTCGGCGCGGTCCCGTATGTCGGCCATAGAGATAGACATTCCTGTGGTTACTCACACTACATAGATTGGATGTGCAATTGAATTCTGAACTTTTATCTCCCACCTAAGTAGTTGTACAGTGGTAATTTAAAGTGTTATCCCACCCGAAACAATATTTCTGGCTTACGTTAAAGTTGTTGAATTGTTCATAATCTCCTCATCTTTTGGGATCTCTTGTAGTGTGAGATATGAGCCCTCAAGTTCCCTGGTCTGTTCCAATGCCATACTGAGGAGGTCTCAAGTTCTCTGTGATAGTTTTTTAAGTTACATTAAATCAAAGAGCGTTAGATGGTCTTATCACACCACTTGCGTTCCCGAGAGAAAAAAAAAAACAGAGACTGGGTCATCCTGGTACCAACCTAAAGCTGAAATAACTGATACATTTGTTCTTTTCAACTAATATCTATAATGGTGATTAGTATGTATATTTTTGGCATTGTACTTTTTGTATTGGTTGTGTTGCCTTTTTAAATGTTTTCTAAAACAATCCCTTTCATTGTTTTGTTTTTACTTATGTATTAATCTAAAGCCCAAACTTTTTGGGTTTTGGATATAGCAGAGAAAGGTTAGAAAGTTAGGTTTTTATTGTCTCTTTGTTGGGGAGATTCATTATTTGTCCAGGTCAGTGGTCTCCAAACTGTGGTCATTTTCTAGACTTTATCTGGCTCTTGGGGCACTATTTTTCCCACTGACCCCAACAGCGGGGTGGTATTCCTCCAATTGACACCAACCATAGGGCATAATTCCTCCTAATGCCAGTGATGGGGCACTACTCCTCACTCTACTGACCACGGGCATTATGTACTTTTTTCTCTCTCACTGACCACCAAGCCCGAGGCGTTGTTTACTCCCATGGAGGAGAGGGGGCATTTTCTACTCCTACTGGCAACAGTCCGGCCCACCTAAAGTCTACAGGACCGTAAACTGGCCCTTTGTTTAGAGCGTTTGGAGACCTCGTGGTAGGGTGATCATTC
Source organism: Rana muscosa (assembly GCA_029206835.1). Classification (NCBI taxonomy): domain Eukaryota; kingdom Metazoa; phylum Chordata; class Amphibia; order Anura; family Ranidae; genus Rana; species Rana muscosa. The sequence continues at coordinate 268,648,222 of CM055122.1, forward strand.
TGACCAGGACTAAAAAATATGTGAAATCCACAATTTTACAGTTGTCGGTAAAACAAGAATAGATAGGAAGCACTTCAGTTGGGAACAGCTGTCTAAAAGGATTTTCTCTCACTTCCTGTTGTCTCCTAGGCAGGAATTAAAGGGAAATCTCCCAAGTGGGACACGAGTTTTACCCATTCCCTACTCTGTTCACAACTGAAAATAAATATAAGGGGGGGGGGGTAAAAGGAGCTTTGGTATAGATATACTTTTAATACCTCATTAAAGGGGTTTTGAACTCTATCTGGTGGGAATGTACTGTCGATTTGAAAGACATGACCAGAGCTCCATCCTACCACAAATGACCAGGCTCTGGGCTGACGTAGCCTTGGAGCTGCACTTTTCTATGCTTGGTGCTGGCCATACATGGAATGAATCGATTGTTCGCTGTAATAATCGCTTTGAAAAAAACTGCAGCAGTTATGCCATTCCAAAAGATTTTACTGTAATCCATTGAGTAATTGATGAGATCTGGTTTCTATAGGTTACGGAACTCTGCTTATCGCTGTGCCTTGCTGAATACAATCTAGAGCAGGGGGTAGGCAAACTTCAGTCCTCCAGCTGCTGCAGAACTGCAAATTCCAAGATGCAAGACCGCTACTAGCATGACTTCCAGAGGCATGATGGGACTTGTAGTTTCGCAGCAGTTAGAGGGACAAAGTTTGCCTACCCCTGATCTAGAGCATATCAGACATGACTAGGCCCGAACTGCTGAGGGAACTTCAAGTCCTGGCTTCCCTACTAATCACATCTGTGTCTCTTTATCTCTTGGTGACTTTGACGTACATAGAGATATAGATTTATTTACACTATATTGTCAAAAGTATTGGGATGCCTGCCTTTACACACACACATGAACTTTAATGGCATCCCTGTCTTATACCGTAGGGTTTGATATTGAGTTGGCCCACCCTTTGCAGCTATAACCACTTCAACTCTTCTGGGAAGGCTGTCCACAAGATTTAGGAGTGTGTCTATAGGAATGTTTGACCATTCTTCTAGAAGCGCATTTGTGAGGTCAGACGCTGATATTGGATGTGAAGGCCTGGCTTGCAGTCTTCACTTTCATTCATCCCACAGGTGTTCTGTTGGGTTGAGGTCAGGACTCTGTACAGGCCAGTCAAGTTCCTCCACCCTAAACTCGCTCTTCCATGTCTTTATGGACCTTGCTTTTGTGCACTGGTCTAAATCATTTGGGGGGGGGGGGTTTATGGTGTGGGGTTGGGCTTAGCCTCTTAGTTCCAGTGATGGGAACTCTTAAGGTGTCAGCATACAAAGACATTTTGGACCATTTCATGCTCCTAACCTTGTGGGAACAGTTTGGGGATGACCCCCTCCTGTTCCAACATGACTGCACACCAGTGCACAAACAAGGTCCATAAAGACATGGATGAGCAAGTTTGGGGTGGAGGAACTTGACTGGCCTGCACGGAGTCCTGACCTTAACCCGATGAAACATCTTTTGGGATGAATTAGAGCGGAGACTGCGAGCCAGGCCTTCTCCTCCACCTCAGTACCTGACCTCGCAAATGCGCTTCTAGAAGAATGGTCAAACATTCTCATAGACACACTCCTAATCCTTGTGGACAGCCTTCCCAGAAGAGTTCAAGCTGTTTGTAGCTGCAAAGGGTGGGCCAACTCCATATTGAACCCTATGGACGAAGACAAGGCTACCATTAAAGTTCATGGGCGTGTAAAGGCAGGCGTCCCAATACTTTTGGTAATCTAGTGTATGCTACTGCAATGCCTTCTAATGTTGCAGAGCATGTACAAAATAAATGTTGCTACACATTATATGCTTCCAATGGGAAGAAAACATAAAAAAAAAAAAACACTAAGTGGCACCTGCGTTGTTTGAATTCTAAATATCGCTAAAACATTAGAGTGACATCACGTTATACTGTGACCTCATTTTAATCCATAACAAGCTATTTAGAATGCAGCACAAAACCAGGGACTGAGATTGTGTGTCTGTGAAAACTAGGATAAATTTTGCTTCATCATCAGGATATATGATCGCTTGCTGCCTTGTGATTGTATAAAATACCTGTAATTCTGTAAAAAGTTACACTGGTCCAGCTTGAAGTAATGTAACTAACAAAATGTAACGTTCTGATGCCCCTGGAAGCTGAAAATCGCTGTATTGGGCCCAGCTACTCCACTTGGTCCCATACTGGGTGGCTTCACTTCTGCCTACAGAATGCAGGAAGTCAACCTCTCAGCATGAGCATTATTCAGAGAATGCGTTTCTAAATGAATGCAAAGAGAGGTGGACAGTGACTTCATGTTCTCTACTTTATCCAATCACAGAACGCTTTGCATTCATTCTGAAGATGCAAAAGCATTCTGTGAATGGCGCCTGTGCCGAGCTGCCAAATCCCTGTGTTCAGAATGCAAGAGTGCAGCTTCTCAGCACAGGACCCAGAGGCAATGAGAGATCATTGGAGTAGCGGTATGTACTTCAGCGATTTCCAGCTTCCAGGGGCATCAGTCAGGTATGGTATATACATTGTTACATTACTCCAAGCTGGACAAATGTACTTGCCGGTATATATAAAATATCCATACCTGGAATTTATTTTTAAATTGGAACTCCAAGAAAAAGCAATCATCTCAGGATCTCGCTTATATTCCTCAATTACTTTTTACTCTTAATGTGAATACCCTCCCTGTAGAGAGTATAAATCCCTTTAGCCCACCCCCCCATAAATTAAAGCTGTTATTCACCCATCTACAGTATTGTGTTACCATGGTCAAAAAATGCATCTCCTTCTCTCTACTTGCTGACTCGCAAATCGCATGTTTTATATGTGCCCCATTCACACCACAATGCTGCAGATAAGAGCGTTGTTCTGCAGTGCAACTCACAGCATTACATCACACTGAATAGAACTGAAGTGTAAAAAATTTATAAAAGTTGCATTTTAACAACGCATCACACAGCCCTTTCATAATGGACACAAGCTTGTGACACTTTAGCATGCCGGCTGGTGTGAACAATCCCTCATTCCTGTTCTCTCATCCTGTAAGCATGCTTTCAGTAGAGTCATTGAGGTGTGATTGGCTCAGAGTAATGATATATGTACACTGATCAGAGGAACTCTAAATTAATCATAAGGCCCCTTTTACACAGGGAGGATTCCATTCTAATCAGCTCACAGATCCCCTGCAGAGTGGGCGGATGACGCATCCGTGTCTGCTTAGGTTCTGCAGAGCGGACATGGACAGAGCCCGTTCTGCTCAATGGGTGGCCGGGAGTAAACAGACTCTGCTGTCCGTTTTACACCCGACTACCCTCCATTCTGATCCACCTAAACAGAAGAGGATGGACCACCTTCCAGTTTATTTTTTACGGACCAGATTGGACTCAGAGTTAGGTGGGTGTAAATGGACACCCACCTGTTAGGGATGCATGGACCTTCTTGATCAGATCTGCCTAAAAAAAAAAACTGACCTGATCGGATCACCCGTGTAAAAGGGGCCTAAGACTTGTCACACTAGGTATCCTATTGCTGGAGAAAACTCCTTAGCAGCAGAATTTCTATGCAGGGCAGTGTAACGCCTAGTACATACTATGAGAAAACCGGTCGTCTGATTGTTCAATTTTGCTCGACTGTAGTGTAGCTGAAAATAGCATTAACGCGTATGAAAATTCTCGGATGACATAGGCAAACACAACTACGTACTAGCATCTTCCGAGTTGTTCTTTGCTTCTGATCATGCGTGGTATTTCCTGTACACATTGAACGAAAATGGGACATTGTGTTCACTTGTGGTCATAAATTGGCTGTCGTGAGCACTATACTAACAGATAATCGACCTCATGCAGATATTTTCTTATCGTCTGTACACGTGTCGCTGGCTGGATGAGCGTCGTGCTCTCTCTCTGATGACTTGCATTCCGCAGTGTTTCTGCAGCGACGCTTTGCTCCTCAAACCTGCGGGAGAGCGATGCATACAAGCAGGCGAGTTCTGTTACAGCACATTTCAGTGATCCTGATGCTTGTCAGATCTTGCCAGCATCAGGATTGCAAGTGTTACCAGACCTGAGAGTTTAGCAAATTGCATACAAAATAAATATAAAAAAGTATGTAGTTCAAGGATAAGCACACTTAAAACAGTGCGTTTTTATCTTTTTTTGCTTCCATTACCCTGAGCTAACCTAACCCTATGATTCTGCAAAAAAAAAATTCCCATACTGTACTTCTTTTAATGAATGGGCTGCCAGTGCACCACCCTAATTGTTCCCAAGTGCAGTGCAACACAATGCATGGTATAGGAGTTGTGACGAGCTGTGGTACTCTACTGTACAATGCAATGCGTTAGATGCCATTTACAAGGAATAGCACTGCACATAGAGCAGGTGCTTTGCCATACATGGTGGTTCATCACTCTGCTTTGAAAAAAAGTGTAGAGCGCCGGCTGGTTCTTCACCAGTCTTCAGGTCCAGGGGGAGGGGGTCAAACTGGAAGTGGGAGAGGGTACGTCCCCGAAAGTAGCATTCAGTAATTCCAGCCCACCTATATTGCTCCTAAGTGATATTTTCTTTAAGAGTAAGCTCTTTCTGAGATTGTGATTCTTCAGGAGTTCAGTTTCAGGTCAGCCCAAGAAAGATGTACCAAGCAGTCAGCCAATCGGCAGCAGGGAGTAAGACTGCATTCTCCATCAGTATAATGGGAGATGAGTTCTTCCCCCCCCCCCCCTCCCCTCCAAAACTACACATCTATTTCATGTTAGGGGGAGGACCCGCTGCACAGATAAAGCCAGAACTGTCTCCAATAACATGGTGACTGTTGCCAGCATTAGATGCCATGCAGGTAAAATGTTTTGTTTTTATATAATCCTAAGTGCTTAGTATTTTTTAAATAATAGAGAACTAGCCATGACCTATTAAAGTAGTGGTGTTTGCTGGAGTGTCTTTTTAACATGCTCATTAAGGCTGTGTGTCGCATAGGGCAAAATAGAAAAAATACATAAAGCTGCGCTCCTCTTAAAAACAAAAGTGAAATGATCTTATACATTAATGATCACTTATTCGACCCCCTAAAGCCCTGTACACACGATCGGTTTTACCGATGAAAACTGTCCGATGGACTTTTTTCATCGGACAATCCGATCGTGTATGGGACCCAGTCTTTTTTTTTTTTTCCATCGATGTTAAAAAATAGAACATGTTTTAAATTTATCCGATGGGGGAAAAAAAAACTGATAGCAAATTACTATCGTCTGTGGGGAACTCCATCGTATAAAAAACCCACGCATGCTCAGAATCAAGTCGACGCATGCTCAGAAGCATAGAACTTAATTTTTCTTGGCTCGGGGTGTTTTACGTCACAGCGATTGGGACGATCGTTTTTTTGACTGATGGTGTGTAGGCAAGACTGATGGAAGTCAGCTTCATCGGATTTCCGATGGGAAAAATCCATTGGTTTAAAATCCATAGGAAATCCGATCGTGTGTACAGGGCTTTAGGGATATCACATATTAACACATAATATATCAAACAGTGGCATAGATTAAGAAATATGTGATGAAATGAGGAAATTATATCTTAATAATTGTGAATAAGAATAGTCCATATGTGGTGAGTATTAATGAAAGTCCATAAAGCCAGAGAAAATTAAGGTCCACAAGTTGAATTGAATCAAAACAGGTGTCCACCAAAGATTCCGGGCACCTCACCATCAAGATTGCAGGCTTACCAAAAGCAAGCTTTGACCAAGCATGCGGCTATAACCCAGCCCGAGTCCTGTACCAGGAAGCAACAATCAGTTGGATTCGAACCCGGCTATCCTATAGGCAGATATTCCGGCTTCTCCAACTCTACCCCGCACACCAAGGCCAGCCCATTCACTTGAATGGGCTGCTCTATGCATGTTGCCTGAAAAAAAGCTCCTGCTACATTTCAGGCAACAAGCTTCACACGATTTGTGAAGGCTTGGACAATACTATATCTCTAAACTAGCTTGGTAAGTGTACCCACGTCTGTAGGTAGGTACCAAACTTTTTAAAGGCAAAGTTCACCTTTGGAACCATTTTTGATCTTGGGGAGTACATAATACAGGGTCACATTTTCCAACTAGGGTTGCCACATTTTCTTCAAGTCAAACCTGAACACTTTCACGGCGCACAGCAATTTTGTTTTATAGTTTAACTATACATATATTTTGCTATTAAATAACATTTTTAATCCTTTGAAGTTAATAACGTCAGAGTCCACAGAGTTCCCCTTTTACATCTGAACTCGCAGAGTTCCCTTTCACTGTAAGGGGCAGGGTTCGTACGGTCATTAAATTCCTGGAAAAGTCATGGGATTTTGACATGGCACTTTCCAGGCCTGGAAAAGTTTTGGAAAATGACTGAACCCCACTAAGTTTTGGAAAAGTCATGGAATATTTTAGTCACTACTAGTCGTGCAACGGATCGTAAGCGATCCGTGATCCGAACAGGTCATCCTGTTCGGATCGGCACACGGCACGATCCGCGGAGCGCTCCGGAGCCTCGGCCATTAGGAAAGGCCGCAGCTTCGGCCTAGCTCCGGAGCCGCAGCCATCTTGGTACACCCGGCAGCAGCCTATTGGCGGCTTAGCGGCACGCTGACGTCAGCAGGAACTCGAGGGACACACACCACGCCATGTATTGCTGTTCTGAGGTCTGTAAGGGGGGAGGGGTGCCTGCATTACTGGGGGGTGTCTGCCTGCATTACTGGGGGGTGTCTGTACTGGGAGGTCTGCACTGGGGGTGTCTGTACTACTGGGGGTGTCTGCACTGGGAGATCTGCACTAGGGGTGTCTGCACTGGGGGTTTCTGTACTACTGGGGGTGTCTGTACTGGGAGGTCTGCACTGGGGGTGTCTGTACTGGGAGGTCTGCACTGGGGGTGTCTGCACTGGGGGTTTCTGTACTACTGGGAGGTCTGTACTGGGGGTGTCTGTACTGGGAGGTCTGCACTGGGGGTTTCTGTACTACTGGGGGTGTCTGTACTGGGAGGTCTGCACTGGGGGTTTCTGTACTGGGAGGTCTGCACTGGGGGTGTCTGTACTGGGGGGTCTGCACTGGGGGTGTCTGTACTGGGAGGTCTCCACTGGGGGTGTCTGTACTGGGAGGTCTGCACTGGGGGTTTCTGTACTGGGAGGTCTGCACTGGGGGTTTCTGTACTGGGAGGTCTGCACTGGGGGTTTCTGTACTGGGAGGTCTGCACTGGGGGTGTCTGTACTGGGAGGTCTGTACTGGGGGTGTCTGTACTGGGAGGTCTGTACTGGGGGTGTCTGTACTGGGAGGTCTGCACTGGGGGTGTCTGCACTGGGGGTTTCTGTACTACTGGGGGTGTCTACACTGGGGGTTTCTGTACTACTGGGGGTGTCTGTACTGGGAGGTCTGCACTGGGGGTGTCTGTCCTGGGAGGTCTGCACTGGGGGTGTCTGTCCTGGGAGGTCTGCACTGGAGGTATCTCTACTACTGGGGGTGTCTGTACTGGGAGGTCTGCACTGGGGGTGTCTGTACTGGGAGGTCTGCACTGGGGGTGTCTGCACTGGGGGTTTCTGTACTACTGGGGGTGTCTGTACTTGGAGGTCTGCACTGGGGGTGTCTGTACTGGGAGGTCTGCACTGGGGGTGTCTGTACTGGGGGTTTCTGTACTACTGGGGGTGTCTGTACTGGGAGGTCTGCACTGGGGGTGTCTGTACAGGGAGGTCTGCACTGGGGGTGTCTGTACTGGGAGGTCTACACTGGGGGTGTCTGTACTGGGGGTTTCTGTACTACTGGGGGTGTCTGTACTGGGAGGTCTGCACTGGGGGTGTCTGTACAGGGAGGTCTGCACTGGGGGTGTCTGTACTGGGAGGTCTACACTGGGGGTGTCTGTACTGGGGGTTTCTGTACTACTGGGGGTGTCTGTACTGGGAGGTCTGCACTGGGGGTGTCTGTACTGGGAGGTCTGCACTGGGGGTGTCTGTACTGGGAGGTCTGCACTGGGGATGTCTGTACTACTGGGGGTGTCTGTACTGTACTGTACTTACGTCAGTGCTACAGTTTGAATTTATTTGTGTGAACTGTGAAGTTAAGTCATGGATTGTGGAAACTAACTAGTGTCGGGTGATTGTATATAGTGTTTATACCACATTTACCACTGACTAATGCAGAGTTGCAATGCAAGGAAATCAGCTAAAAGTAGTTGGATCTGTATGTGTGTTATAATAAATTAATCAAAATTAGTTGTTTAATCGATAAAAAAAAAAGATTAATCGAACACAAAAATTTTAATCAGTAACAGCCCTAATTTATATGTAGCGGCCTCACCCCATCTCCTTTGTCTAGGGGTATGTCACATGACAGATGCGCTACGGCCCATGTCCTCCCCATAGCTGTGGGTGAGGTGAAGGCCAGTATCAGATATTTCCTCGGGCCTATGTGCTTTTGTCTAGAATCAAGTCCTGCTGTGTCAACACTTCCCTTTGCTCCCATTAACCAGAGTTCCACACACCGATCACAGTCCAACTCTTGCTTTATTGTACATCTCACAATAAACAGTGCTTCAGTAGCCAACTGGTTGCGACTTGATAACATTTTGATACGGGGATGAGCAGGTCGAGGCACTATCCTGGTTGTCAACTAAACCACTGCGATCTCGCCAGCGGTTACTATAGCATTCAGCTAGAAAGGACTCAGAATCTGAGAGTCTCTACCAGCGACTCAAGAGAACGTAGAAAGGAGTACCTTCGCTGCGCTGCGGCCCCTATCAGGGGAAGATGTCCCTCCAAGGGAGTTACCAAAGGCCCATCCGTCACTGGGTTGATGCTGCTCCAGACTCTCCGAATGGGTAACCTCCTCGGCCTCCTCACCTCAGACATGGTCCCCGTCCACCTCAGGGACCCTCAGACTTCTCCACCCTCGCGGGATCCAGTCGAAGTCACTGGACCCCAGGCCTCCTAGTATAGTACCTCACCCCAAGCTGAAGGTGCCTGGGATGGACTCCAACTCCATTCCGGTCAGGCCTAGGGCACCTGGGCCGGAATCCGGAACCGCCCACACCCAGGCCTAAGGTGCCTGGGTGCGTCAAGAAAATTCTCCAGAGGACAGACCTCATGGTTAGGGCGTCTCCCCCTTTTATCTCCTCCCATCGACACCACGGCAGGTTCCCCGCCCTCGCCGTACCATCTCCGGATAGGGACAAAAAGGGTAGCACTGTAATGGCAAATCTACCTTGAGCCTCCAGGTACCCCGCCACCCAGAGGTCAAGGAGATTATTACACCATCCAATCCTCCACGAACACAAAGGGTCCACTGTTCCCATACTTACACACCTGGGTGTCCCACCTAAATTTAGAGACCCCGCTACATATATTAGTAAAAATATGCTGGGTGTGACATGGATTTTCTTCTTATTTAACATGTATACATAGACATTTCATGAAACATAAGGGCATGAATATTTACTTGAAGTCATGGAAAAGTCATGGAAAAGTCATGGAATTTGATTGGTAAAAATGTGTATGAACCCTGAAGGGGGGACTTTGCAGACTCTGATGTAAGGAAGAACTCTTAACATAAGGGATGCTCTGGGAACCCTGATTTAAGGGAGAACACAGAACTCTGATGTAAGGGGGAACACTGTGGTCTCTGGTGTAAAGAGGAACTCTGATGTAAGGGGTACTCTGAGAACCCTGATTTATCTTGGTGTACTCACTCAGAGGCAGGAGAGAAGGGGGAGACTTCAGTCACAGACAGTCAGCACCTCTCATCCAAATGTATCTGAGGCGGCTGGACTTCAAATTTCCCACCCCCACATTCCTTTTCTGAGGCACAACGCCGGAGATTGGCGTGTGAGCAGACACAGAGGAGTAGGGGCGAAAGGAAGAGGTGCAGATCGAGCCCTCTCTCCTCTCCCATCTGTGTGTGTTTGGGGGGGGATTGTTAACGCTGGCTTTGGAAAGTGTGTAGCAGCCACTCTCAGCTTAGACAACTGCAGCCAGCAACCCTGCTGGGAAGCCATAGTCCAGTCTGAATAATGTTTCCAAACCCAAACTGTCCGGGTGAATCCCGGACAGGTGGCAACCCTATTAACAACCCCGTACCCTCAAACCACCCCCTCACTTACCTGAATTGGGGGTGCCTCCTGCACTGATGTGAATTTGTGAATGGAGAGACTACAAGTCCCATCTTCCAGCATGGCAGAGGGATTTGTAGATCTGACACAAGTGCGCTTGTAGTCCTTTGTTTACTTCTTTCAGCCTACTACAGACCAGGGGATGGGATGTAAACCTGTACATGTCACTTAATTGTGGATGCAATGCTCTGCATGGTTGAAGGTAATTTTTTTTTTATAAATACACACTTCTTTTATTAATATGGATGCATTTTTTTAATGTGTCAAAAGTTGGACTATTCCTTTTAATATATGTACTGTAAAACATTAATAGGGCTCAGTTTGGAAAGCTTTGACACAAGAATAAGTATATTTGTTTTAGCAATGTGTAATTTTATAAGTCCTATTCATTTATTTTTTTAATTTTCTTTCTTTATCTAGGTGGGTTCTCTTTGAAAAATGGGCCTAAAAGGTATACAAGTTTTCAGACACATTAAAGCACATCATATTTTCCTAAATACGCTTGAAATTGAGGGGGGGATTCCCTTTTGAACTTTCTATGCCTCCTATAGATAGATAGATTTACTGAATTATTATTTTTAAGTGATGGTTTGGTATTCTATTGGTGCGCTTAATTTTGGTACTTTCTGTCGATGTTTACATGCCGGTCATGTGGAGTTTTGATGTATTTTTATGAATAGGTGAAATAAAACATTTTTGAACGACTGACCTGAGACTCGCCTTTTTATTATAAATGATTGAACATTGTTTTGAATAAGCTTGTTGTGATCAGCTTGCAGTGTTTGCATGTTTTTTTCGGTTTTTCCTGGTTATCTACAATCATGCATGTTCATGTGCTTCCATTGCCATCAATAGGCCCTATAACGTGCATTGATGCATCAAAATAAAGACTGTGCATTAAGACGTTGCACAGAGATGAAATGGCACCAAATAAAACAATTGTTAACCCTTGTGCATACGTTGAAGTGCATTAACTACTTGCCTACCGGGCCAATTCTGACACATCTCTCCTACATGTAAAAATCATTAAAAAATTTTTGATAGAAAATTACTCCGAACCCCCCAACATTATATATGTGTTTTTTTTTTTGGGGGGGGGGGTTTGCAGAGATCCTAGGGAATAAAATGGTGGTCGTTGCAACTTTTTATCTCGCACGGTATTTGCGCAGCTATTTTTTTTCAAACGTGCTTTTTTTGGGGGGGGGGGGGGGGAGTTTCATGCATTAAAACAAAACGGTAAAGTTAGCCCAATTTTTTTATTTTTTTTTTATTCTTATTACAAGGAATGTAAACATCCCTTGTAATAGGAATATGGCATAGCCTGTCCTCTTTACAGCGAGATCTGGGGTCTGTAAGTCCCCAGATTTCACCTCTAGGCTGGGAAGACTGAAATAAAAAAAAAAATTACAAAATTATGGCGGCATTTTTTCAAATGCAGAGGTCGGGCGTGACATCCTAACATCGTGCCTGGCCCCCAACAGGTCAGAGACTTCCGGGGGCCATCTGGCCCGCCGGATTCTCTATGATGAACTTCTGCCGCTGGCCAAGTAATTCTCTGGCTCGTCGATCGCGTCCCCTCTCGCCGAATGTAGGAACAATCAAGCGGCTGAACAGCCGCTATGATTGTTCTTACGGTGCAGGAAATCGCCAGCTAGGAAAAAATGATATCTGAATGATGCCTGTAACTGCAGGCATCATTCAGATATCACCACTCAAACTCTGCAACGTCATATAATGTCATGCGGTTTTCCCACGCATTTTGCATTTTTTAACATGCGTTTTGCATTTTTTTTTTCTCCTTAACGAACAGGGAATAGCCAGTTGTTAGAGAATGGGTGGCCACTACGACATTAACATCCGATGACTCATCAGCTGATTGTAAACCAAAAAATGCTGCCATTAAAAGCGTTTAAAGAAAAAAAGGGCCTCGTCCCCACAACCCTGGCTGATGGTTGTGGGGGCTTATCAGAATCTGGAAGCCCCTCTATGTGAATGAGTAGTGTCAAAAAATTAATAAAAATTGCGGTGGACAGATCGGACACTTTTGACACCTTTTTGGGACCATTGACAATTATACAGCGATCAGTGCTATAAAAATGCACTTATTACTGTGTAAATGTCACTGGCAGGGAAGGGGTTAACACTAGGGGGGGGGGGGGTAAAGGGGGTTAACTCTGTTCCCTAGTGTGTGTTCTAACTGTGGGGGGAGGGGACTGACTAGAGGAGGATCCAGATCGCTGTTCCTAGCTAGTAGGAACTCGCGATCTCCATCTCCTCTTAGAACTGGGATGTGTGTGTTTAGACACACATCCCAGTTCTGAGAGGAGATGGAGATCGCGAGTTCGCCAGTTCTGAGAGGAGATGGAGATCATAGCGACCGCCGTTCACGTGCATCGGCACCCACGAAATGCAGCGGGCGCGTGCACGCCTGCTATCCCACTTAAAGGAGCCAACGGTTCGCGGGATCGTGCCGACCTGCTGGAGTATGACAGCGGCTGGTCGGCAAGCAGTTAAAAACTGTCAGAGGACAGATGCCTTCGTCAGGTGCAGACCCTTTTCTTTTGTTCATCGTGATTGATGCTGGATTTACTATGGGGGGCATTGATTTTTGTTTTTAATAGTCTCTTTATTTTTGACTTTTTTTTTTTTTTGGTCAATAAGTAGGGGTACACTGTACATTTTCTTTTGCCACTAATAATAAATCACAGGTATTTGCTTATTTAAAGCCTAACTTAGTTTTTGCAAAGACATAGGCCTGTTGGCTATGGGCAGGGATACCACCTCAAATTGTTTGCAATGTGGTCATTCTGGGGCTAATTTTACCCACTTAATCTGTCCTGTCCATCAATGTACTGTACCCAGTAGTGTATTTAGGTTTTGTGCTGCCCTAGGCCTGACTAAACTCATGCACCTCCTAATTTAAATATGACTCACCCCTTCCTGTCAAGGCCACACCCCTTGCTGTTTAAGAACCGCCCTGAAATTTTCGAGTGGGGACACTAGCTCTGAGGGCCTGTGGGGGGGGGGTGGATTTCCTTAATTGGCGTAGATTTCCTCTCACTTCCTGTTTGGCTATGGGGCAGGAAGTGAAGGGAAATCTCTGCAATGGGACAGGGATGGTAAAAAAATAAACTGACAGGGGCCATAACCCTCCCTTACTCTTTCCAAAATGAAAAAAAAAAAGTGTTGCCTATAGTTCTACTTTAAGCACAAATTTCTGATAATTTTATGAAGAGGACTAAGAAGATATAACCATGCCAATGGTGCAGCAGAAAACATAGCACAGTGAGGAAGGTTTGTGGTCCAGGATGATAGGACAGTCAAAATTAGAAGCGGCAAACTCCCTCCCCCCCCCCCCCCTCTACAGTTGCGGAATGCCGACTGCCCACATCCTGGAAGCAGTGCGGTCGCTTTATGGGGGCGCTAGACTAATTTGCCTCTCAGCCCAGTCCGCCCCATAAAGTGTAGCGCAAGCCGGCGGGGACTCTTTCCGTGTTGCCCCCCCCTGCAAAGTGCTGGCCTGGGCCTTGTTGGCCTAGGCCAGGATACAGCACGGACTGTACCTTACTGGTCACAAGTAGTAAATTTACTGACTAAACATCTCTCTCTACGCCAGTAGCAGAATTATGTCTTCTTGGGTTGCTAGATAAAGAACAATGGCCTAGGCACACCAGGATGTGTTTTGCATGAGACTGTTTTTAGCCTAAAAGCAAATTGCCATTAAATGGATCTAACCATCCCCTCCATCTATTCCTCCAATGGCTTCACACCGTTAATCAAATGTTACCTTACATGAAAGTCCTGTATGAGCAGAAGAGGTGCCTTTGGAAATCTGGAAAGGCATAGGACGTGTGGTGTAATTCTCACCAATAATTGCTAAATGTGTGATGTTGGTAAATATGCGTGTAGGAGACTAGCTGTATCAAAAAAAAAGGCTCTTTTATATGCTCAATTTGTCCTTGTATTTATGGACTGAGACAAGGCTTGTTTGGGTATTAGTTTCTGGTTTTATTGTATTTCAGCAAATGTACAAGCCACCATTTAATTACATTTTGTACTGAAATGCTTAAAAGAGAAGTACAGGCTTTCGTTTTTTTTTTTTTTTTCAGAATCATACTTGTATGTGGATGCAGCATCGGTCTCCGGCCAGCTCAAATGCTGAGAACCGAGCAATTAAACACTGCTGATCGCTCAGTTCTCACAGCTCCCCAAGCAGAGAGATGGCGACTGTCATTCACCACTCTCTGCTCTGCCTCCTCCTCCTCCTCGCTCACTGGAGCGCTGGGCTGTGGAGGGGGTGGGAGCAGCCAGCTCAGGCTCTCAGTGGCTTGCTGAGAGGCTGAGCCAGGTGACGGCCCAGGCATGTGGGCGCATCCCGACTTAATTGTTGCGATCTTGCCTCAGCCTGGACCGGCTCTGTGCCATCAGCAGGCTTCAGCCCGCTGTCTGCTGAATATAGATCACAGGAGTGCAGAACGAACTGCACTCCTGTGATCCACAGGAGTACAGCCAAACGAGCGTTGGTTGTACTTCTTTGATTCTGTATCTTGACTTCTTTTACAATAAAACGTGTGAAAAGCCTAACTTCATCTGAATGTTTTTTGTTTTGGATAAATGTGGAAGAATTCTCAAGCTTATTAATAACACGGGAACCCTTGAAATAATGTTTAGCTCTCAGGGAACCCCAGTTAATAATTACTATATCTACAGCTCAGAAATCATTAGCATGAACAGTAAGCTGATATATAAGCATTATTAAAACAATAAGGAATTATACATGCTTATTTTCAGTTGTGAAATAAGTAGTAATTTGGCCAGAAATTTAATTTTGAAAATGTATGGTTATCATGGTGGTCACTTGGGAAGGGCCCCTTACATTGGAAGTCAGCAGAGAAGGGCATCTTACGTTGGAGGTTACCTCGGGGTCAGTGAGTAGGCCCTGTATAATTTGAAGAAGGTATCCATTACAGTGATATTCAGTAGGAAAAATGTTCCTCACTTGATGGTTAGTAAGATGGGGCCTTACATTGGAGGTCAGTGAAGAAGGGCCCCCAAAGAATGATGGTCGGGCCCCCAAACTGATGATGAGTGGTAAGAACGCTGCTTCCATTGGGGATTGAAGTGTCCCATTACACTGAAGGTAACCCCTATGTCACTCCAGAACGCACACATTTATATATTGCAGACCTTCAACGGCTCATTCACACCTAGTGCATTGATCTTGGCTGATCAATGCAGGCTCAACCCAAGGACACAGCAAGTACGATCACTATGTATGTGCCCAGGTCACACCAAAGACAGCCTGCATTTTTATTTTTTTGGCAGCTCAGTGCACAGAAACATAATACAGCATGCATCAATGCGTCAAAACACACTGCTGTTGCACACACATTGTGCGGTGTCAAGAGCCCAAAGACAGCCAGCTCATTGAGAACAAAGCACTTCATCTAGTGGCTAATCTACACATTTCTGCATTTAATACAAAACAAAAAAAATTAAAGAGCAGCAATATAAAAATTTTAAAGTTACATAAAAAAATGAGTTTTAAGATAAACCGTGCCATAATAATATACTCTGTGTGCACTATATTATACTTTCAATTTAAAGCAAAATGCCAATGATTCAGTTAAATACAGGGTGACCCTACTATGCAGATTCCTGTGTCACCCCCTCACTGCACTATGAAGATCCCAACACTGTTCAGATCCCGCTTCTTTTTTATTTTTTTTATTTGGAGTCCACATTACCTTACCTGGAATGTATTGTAGCTCCACCTTAACCGAACCGTTCCATTTTCTATGGCCCCACATCTGAAGCAGG
Organism: Rana muscosa; assembly: GCA_029206835.1. Taxonomy (NCBI): domain Eukaryota; kingdom Metazoa; phylum Chordata; class Amphibia; order Anura; family Ranidae; genus Rana; species Rana muscosa. Next base: position 268,664,182 of record CM055122.1, read on the forward strand.
ACCCAGAATGGTGCGGTATGGTTTGGTTTTATGGCACACTTTCATAATGGAAACACCCAAAATAGCGTACCGTACCAAACTGATCCACTCAGTGGAAACGAGGCATTGGTGACAAGGGGGTCCATTGCTGAAAGAGGGAATTCACAAGGCAAGTGTGCCAAAGGGTGTAAAAAAAACAAAAAAAAACATCATCCTTGCACATTATGGCAAAAGCTCCTGCGGACTCCAACATACCTGGGCAGGTTTATTTCTGCTTTTATGTGGTTTACAGTGATGGGGCTAATATTCATCCTGGGAAGAAAAGCTTTCTTCCCGTCTGCAGCAACCTTAGGACTGAAGGGTGTGGATTTCACAAGTAATGACGTTAGGGTTGCCACCTGTCCGGGATTGGAATCGTGTCTGGGTTTTAGACTGCCTGAAACCCGGACACGTTGTTCAGGCTGGACTATGGTTTCCCAGCAGGGTTGCTGGTTGCAGTTGTCTAACCCCCCCCCAGTGAAAGGGAACTCTGCAATTTCAGATGTAAAAGGGGAACTCTGTGGACTCTGATGTAAAGGGGGACTCTTGTTATTAACTTCATATGATTAGAAATGTTATTTATTAGCAAAATATATGTATGAAAAAACTAAATTGCTGTGGGCTGCTAAAGTGCGACTTGAAGAAAAGGTGGCAACCCTAAGGCCCCTTTCACACTGAGGCGTTGAAAAAACGCAAAAAAATTATGAGATTGTGTACCGCGATTTTAGTGCGTTTTTTACCGCGTTTGCGGTAAAAATAGCGCTAATGCGTATGCGTTTTTACCGCGTTTGCGCTAAAAATAGCGCGAACGCGGTAAAACCGCAAACGCGTTAGCGATATTTTTTTAAAATAACGCTTATGCCTATGTGTTTTTACCACGGTTCCCATTCATTTCAATGGGGATAGGCGTTTTTACAGCGCTATTTTATGACATGTGAAGCCCATCTGTATATTAAAAAAAAGTTGCTTAAGACTTACATTTGGGTTGTAGTTCTCTCCGGGCTCGATGAGATACGTGTGATTCCCATCGCAGAACATCCCGCTGTGGGGAGAAAAAAAAAAAGGATCTTTATTGGTATACCATCTGAAGACAGTTAATCTGGTTGAAAAAAAGACACAAGTCCAACTAGTTCAATCAACATATAAAAAAAGAAAACATACACACACACAAATAGAAAACCTCCATATATATGATCCTATATGCACAGTTGTTCCAGAGGAAGGCAAAAAAACAAAAACAAAGCATCATCCAATTTGCTCCAGCAGAGGAAAAAAAAAATCCTTCCTGATCCACCCCAGAGGCAATCGGATATTCCTTGGATCAACTTACCTGTAAATATTAGTATCCAGTTATACTATAAGAAAATTATGGGATTTTTTTCCCCACATATTCATACTTACCTAGGTGGATGCAGCATCTGTCCCCCGCCGCCTCTGCACTGAGGACCAAGCAATCGAACATCGCCGATGGCTCGGTTCTCTCGGCTCCCCGAGCAGAGAGCTGCTGACTGTCAATCAGCAGCTCTCCTGCTCTGATCCTCCATGCTCATTGGAGCGCTGAGGTGGGGAGCAGCCGTCTCAGTGGCTCGCTGAGGCTGAGACGGCCTTCAGTCCAGGCACCTGGCGGATCCAGACTCCCCGAGTCAGGATGACGCGCTGCCTTGACTGATCTGTGTGACGTCAGCAGAGAGCGAACTTCAAACCACGCTCTGCTGAAAACAGGTCACAGGAGCGCAAAACAAATTTTGCACTCCTGTGACCCTTAGGTGAAGTCAAGCCAAACGAGCTCAGGTTGGACTTCTCCTTTAATGTAGCACTACCCCGTAGGAGTTGCTGAAATTATGGTTTGCCACTGCTGCACAGCCAGTCGCACCACATTTTCTTCTTTCATCCGGTCACAGAAAATCAGTCTTTGGCTTGTTTTTGTTGTTTTATTAGGGGATGATAACTAGGGGTGCAACGGATCGGTGGTGATCTGAACGGGCCACCCTGTTCGGATCGGATCACCACGTGATCCGTGGAGCGCTCCGGCGCCTCGGCCGTAGGAAAGGCCGCGGCTTCGGCCTAGCTCCGGAGCGGGGGCCATCTTGGTACACCCAGCAGCGGCCACTCTAATGACGTTTCGCCGCCATCTTGCTCCACCCCACACAGTAATGAGAGAAGGGGACAAGCGGACATCTTGTTACACCCAAAGCTTCCACACAAAACGGAGCTTATCAGCTTTAATACAGTATTTGGAAATCCATCGGACTGTTTACATTTTAAAAGCAGCAGCAAACCTTACATGATTGCTAATGTGACGGAACACCTCTGATTTTCACATTTAACATTTAGTTAAATGTGAAAATCAGAGGTGTTCTGTCACATTAGCAACCATGTAAGGTCAGCAGGTTTGATGCTGTTTTGAAAATTTAACATGTAAAGAGTCTGTTGGATTTACAAATACGGTATTTAAGCTTATAAGCTCCGTTTTGTGTTGAAAATAACTGTGAAATTGAAAATTTAACATTATTATTATTTTTATTTTTTTGCCGATCCGAAAATGATCCGATCCGTGACCCCTGATCCGAGGATCGATCCGATCCGTGAGTTTTTTGATCCGTTGCCCCCCTAATGATAACTTGGATAGGGTAAGGGATTATGGGATGCCCAATGTGGTTGCGCTTCTCTGCACTTTCTCCAGTTTGCTGATATCCTTTTTGAGAACTGGCGCCAAAAACTGAACTGCATATTCCAGATGAGGTCTTACTAATAATTTGTACAGGGGCAACATTATATCTCTCTCTCTGGAGTCCATGCCTCTCTTAATACAAGAAAGGATTTTGCTCACTTTGGAAACTCGCTTTGCATGCGATTATTAAACTTATGATGTACCGAAACCCCCTGGATCCTTCTCCACTATGGATTCCTCCAGTTGTACTCCTCCTAGTATGTATGATGCATACATATTCTTAGCCCCCAAGGGAATAACTTTACATTTATCAACATTAAACCTCATCTGCCGCATAGTTGTCCAATTAAACAGTGCATTGATGATGGCTTGTAAGATTCTTGTTACCCTCTCTATATTCCAATGCTGTCCCCGACTTCCTCCTTGGTCCAGGGCCAGTGGTTCGCCTCAAGGCAGAATGGGACTAGGGTTTGGGTTGATTGCTACCAAATGATGCTAGCTCATTGCAGCACCATGGAAACAGCTGTACCTGTCAGACACATGTACCAGTGTCTGACAGGTTCTCTTTTGATCAAAAACACCTCACCTCTAGATGAACCTGTGAAGTATTTAGTCATACTTCCTTTGCCCATTGGGAGTTTTCCCAGGGAGCTCTGTGCAAACAAAGAGAATATTTTTCTTTCTTCAGAGAACAGAACATACGATGGGCCTTTAGTGTTTGCTGTCCGCGCCTTCCAGCCCAATGAGGCTTGCTATTGGGGGCACTCGGCAGGGGGAGGAGCAAGGACTGCCGTCGGGGGGACCCAAAAAGAAGAAGATTGGGGCTGCTCTGTGCAAAACATGTTGTCATTTAAAAAAAAAAAAAATCTTTCCTTTAGAATCATTTAAAAAGAGAAGTCCACCTTTCTCCCCATGTTACACTTATATTTAGGAAGTAACATGAAACACGGTCACATTGCACAGCCCACCACCCTCAAATTGCCCCCTCCTAGAATCCGGATGATCCTCCCCCCCTGCTGGCTCTTGTCATTTTTTTTTTTAATTCAGTACTACAAGTCAAAGTACAAGTCCCACCTGCATCCACATAGTTGTCAATGGAGCACAAGTGCTGTGACTTCACTGAACTCAGAGCCCATTGATACTTCCTCCAGCCCCATAACAGATAGCCTGTACTTTGGTACAGATCTGTGGCTAAAGGAATAGTATGCAGGAGCCTGAGCATCGCACCTGTGATCCACATTTAGGCAACATTCACATATATGCGGCTGCGGTTTGCAGTCCAGAGTCTGGTGCGTTTCTGTTCCTCAGTTCAGGTGCAAATTTTTACCTGAATTCACACCTGAACTAGACCCAAAAACGCACAGGATCCTTTTCAAAACCGCACCGCGGCCGTCCGTACATGTGTGAACCGGCTCCATTGAAAATTGGTCACATTCACCTGTTATGTGAATTGGACGCGGTTAAAAATGCGTACAATTTGCATATATGTGAACCCAGGCTTAATGCTCTACCATAATGAAAAAAAATATTAACTTATTATTATACAGGATTATACAATATACAATTATTATTAAATGCATATTTTTTTATTAAATCAATATGGGTTCATTCTTTTTTTTTTTTTTTGGACCCTAAAGTGGAAATAAAGTTCTTTCTTAACAAAGTGCTAAGTTTCTGTATGGCAGGAGAGACTGTGTTCTGCCCCATTTTCATGCATTTTTTATTGTATTGAACAATATGAGGTTATCGTTTTTCTGTAGTATGCTGACATCTAGTGGTAGTTTTGTGACACTGCAACTCCTGTTTGGTGTTACTTGGTTTATTCTTAGCTAGACCCTCACCACTTCTTCCATGTTCTCTCAGCGTTAGTTATTTACAGAGATGGGGCTAAGAAAAGTCATTGTCTTGCACTTCAAAAGACTGGAAAAACATCTTCTGAAATTAGCTGAAGTAAAATTGCATTGGATTCAGCTTCCGTGTTTTATTGAAGAGTCAGGCTGCCTGTGGATGGCGCCAAGTCAGTAGATGACCATTCTGTCCGAACAGACTGGGTCTAAGGAGATATGTCAATGCATAAAAAAAAGCATTTGAAACAGGACACTGTGTAATTCTCCAATTATCTATAGATGTATAGTCTCAGTACAATTCTGTGCCATGGAGAAGTAACTCTTATGCACATGTGCAGAATTTACATCATCCAGGCCAGGCCAATCAAGTAGTTAGAGAACCTGAACGAAGACCAGGAGTAGATTGAAGCTCTGGTTCGTTGTGTTCCGAACTGAAATTCAGATGAATTATTCGAATTTCAGAATTACGATAGTAACGAATTTAAATTAATCTGAAATAACGAAATACAATTTTAATCGAATTAAAAAATTAAATTAAATTTTAAATAAAATTTGGAAACAAAAATAGAATGGAAAATAATAGAAAACAAAATAATAGAATATAACAGAATAGAATAGAAAAGAAAAGAATACAATAAAAAAAGATAGAATAAAATAAAATAGAAAGAATATAACTGTCTCCCAAAATGCTAATAGAATAAATTTGAATAGAATGGATTAGAATAGAATAGGAAAAAATATAGAATAGAATAAAATACAATATACCCACCAATATAATTTTGAAATGAGAATCTTGAGTATAATAAATTCAAATAGAATAGGAAAAAACAATAGAATAGAATAAGAGAATATAACTGTATTCTAAAATTAGAATTTTGAATCGAACAAAATAGAATATAATCCCCTGTAGAAGTCCTTTAGGACGAAATGCATAGGGTCCTACGTTTGCTGCCTATACTGCGCCCTTGTCTACATCTGTGATCACTCTGTATGAATCGCTGGATTCTTACTGCCATTGTTTTATATTTTTTATTATTACTCTTTTAATAAACCCTACTTGCTGTTTTTGATCTACGCCATGTGGAGGCTTTTTCTTTTTACATTTCTCATGCTGCTAACCTTTGGCGAGATTGGTTGAACCTGGAAATTTGAATCGAATAAAAAAAAACGAATAAACAAAACGAAACAAATTCTGAAAACAAAATTATTAAAAATAACTAATTGAAACAAATTTTTTCATTCTGCACATGTCTACTGGTGACGGAGGAGAACGCTGATATCGCAGCTCTGGAGGGGCTTGAGGAAGAGGCTGGGTTGCTCTGAAACATGTAGCCACACCCCTTTGCTGCTGTTCCTCCCAGGTGGGACCTCACTTCCGAGGCCTGAGACCTCCATGTGCTCCAAGGTGGTTTCGGAACTTCGGGGTTCTTTGTTCCAGCGTCCATCTACCTAGCTGGTGGCTGTATGAGTGGCTCATCCCATATGTACACACCACGGGATTCACAACCAAACGGCATGTTGGAGAGATGTGCTTTTTAATACATTTATACAAGTGAGTTGCCATTTGTCCTTTTTTAATAAGAGATCTTGTACACACTGCAATTAGTTGGTGCCCCCTGATCCTTTATATTTCATAGTAATCACCTGATTCTCATTGGGGAGCTGCCACTAGTGTTCCTGTATGACTATAGACTTTGCCGTAATGTGTAAAGATGCTGTGCGTACTTGCACATTACGGAAAAAAGCTCCTGGGGCCTATACGGTTTAAAAGTAGAACTTTACTGAGAAAATTAAGTCCTGCTAGATCACAGCAGGCTTTTGCAGGTGTAGCTGTGTAATGCATTAACCACTTAAGCCCCGGGCCATTTCTCTGGCCAAAGACCAGAGCTTTTTTTGCGATTCGGCGCTGCGCCGCTGTAACTGACAATTGTGCAGTCGTGCAAAGTGGCTCCCAAACAAAATTGACGTCCTTTTTTTCCCACAAATAGAGCTTTCTTTTGGTGGTATATTGATTGGTTTGCACAAAAGTTATAGCGTCTACAAAATAGGGGATAGATTTATGGATTTTTTTTATTCCTTTTTCTTTTTAGTAATGGCTTTGATCTGCACTTTTTATCGTGACTGTGACATTATGGCGGACACATCGGACACTTTTGACACTATTTTGGGACCATTGTCATTTATACAGCGATCAGTGCTATAAAAATGCACTGATTTCTGTGTAAATGACACTGGCAGGGAAGGGGTTAAACACTAGGGGGCGATCAAGGGGTTAAGTGTGTCCTAGGGAGTGACTAACTGTGGGGGAGCTGGTCTCACTACAACATGACAGAGATCATGACAGGGATGACAGGGATCAGTAGATCTCTGTCATATTGCCAGGCAGAACAGGGAAATGCCTTGTTTACATAGGCATCTCCCCGTTCTGCAGCTCCATGTCACGATCGCGGGCCCCCGGTGGACAAATAGTCCACGGGACCCGCGGGCACAGTCACATAGTAGCCGGCGTGCGCCCACTAAGCCGCTATTTAAAGGGGACGTACCTGTACGCCCATTTGTGCAGCCATGCCATTGTGCCAACGTATATCGTTGTGCGCTGGCCGGCAAGCAGTTAAAGCAGGATTCCACCCGCCATTTTTTTTTTTTTTTAAGTCAGCAGCTACAAACACTGTATAGCTGCTGACTTTTAATAAGGACACTTACCTGTCCTAGGCGCCCGCGATGATGCCCCCCCCCCATGCCGATTCAGATCATTGCAAGTCCCGGCACCACAATCCTCAGTAGGGGAAACAGGCAGTGAAGCTTGCGGCTTCACTGCCCATTTCCTACTGTGCATGCGTGAGGCTTGCGCCGCTTTGTGAATGGGCGGCTGCTCTCTGGGATACACACAGTTTCCAGAAGGCAGGGCGCCCCATTCACCAGAAGGAGGATGTGGAAGAAGACCAGCTGCGGACTATGAAGAGGTAGATTAGGAACATCCGCATAGCAACAGGTCTTTCGGTTGAGTAAAAATTATTTTTATTTTTCAATTTTTATTTTTATTTATTTTTTCAGCATTTTCCTGTAATTTTTTTTTTTTTTTTTAGGGTGGAACTCCATTTTAAAGCTGAAATAAACTGTCCTATCATTTACAGCCAAGGAAGCTCTTTCTGCAACTGCTAAGGTGCTGAACATGTGATCAGATATGACAGCAGCCATTTGATGGTTTGACAGTTTGGTTGAGGACACAACCAAATGTGACAGTTAGCAATCTCAACATTCCAGGAATGTAACTGTTTTTTTTTAAACCCTTAAATCAGTGGTTCTCAACTCCTGTCCTCAGGGCCCACTAACAGGCCAGGTTTGCAAGATAACTGAAAGACATCACAGGTGATATCATTTGCTGCTCGGTGATTGCAGTTTTCTAGTCTGCATCTCCCCAAAGTAATACTTAAAATCCGGCCTGTTAGTGGGTCCCGAGGACTGGAGTTGAGAACCACTGGTTTAAGGTGACAATAAACACTCCTATTCAACGCTTACCATCTGGAGCTGTATGGTACTTTAAAAGCTTGCGGAAAGCTCTGCAAATGCTTTGTAAAAGCTTGCCATTCACACTGCTCTTATACAAGCTGAAACAGGACTTACCCTGCTGTGGATGGAGAACGTACATTGTTTTGTGGTTTTAAAGCCCTTACCCATCGTAGGCCAAAACATTTTTTTAAAGGAGTGGTAAAAGGTTTATTTTTTTTATAGCTGTCTGTGTTTCCACTGCAGAGATTTGCGCTCACTACTTGAACTGATGACAGGGTGTCATAGGGACAGGAATTGATGGGAAGTCTCTTCACTGGGGACACAATGAGGATTAGAACCTCTGTGGAGTTTTTACTGCAATCTGTGTCTTCCTGTCTTGGTGATACATTTACCCTTTTATTCTTTATCCACGTGTCACCAGAACAGGAAGTGAGGAATAATTACTTGTGGTCACTTGCTCTGACTCAGCTCAGAGCCTCCACTTGCTCTTTTTATTGGTTAATAGAGACAGTAAACAAATAGTGAAACACAAGAGGTAGGAAGGTTTGGGCGAGTTCTAGTGACCGTGGAAGTTGGTCTATATCGGCATGGGTTTCTGGGTACTCTGAAGTAGATCCAGACCTAGTACAGGCAGTACTGGAGGAAGTGTTCAACAGATTTGCATCAATAATGAAAATATGCACATTGGTTGTTTTTATTTCTTTGCTACAGCAATTAACTAAGGACACAATAATATCGTACCAGGCCCTGCGCAATAATAGGTGGCGCAATGCTGCTCTCTGCTGGTACTTTATTTGAATGCAATTGTAATTTTAGAAAACATAGAGGGTGATATATGAACACATTTGTGCTTGATTTCTTAAAAAGTCGCACCATGCAAATGTGTAAATCATTTAGGTGGCTGAATGTTTTCCAATGACAGGCCACTTCTTGTTTTGAAATATCTGCGATCAATCTGCAAAAGTCTGCACATTTGCACACATTTGTTGAAAGTGCTATAAACTAGATTGCGACGGAATTCGCACAACGATCTATTACCAATTTAAAAGTGCTGCCTTTTTTCTGAAGCCCAAAGCCCCTGAACAGCAGCAAATCATAAAGCAGAACTAAATCCATTGATTTAAGGCAGTGGTTCTCAACTCCAGTCCTCGGGACCCACTAACAGGCCGGATTTTAAGTATTACTTTGGGGAGATGCAGACTAGAAAACTGCAATCACTGAGCAGCAAATGATATCACCTGTGATGTATTTCAGTTATCTTGCAAACCTGGCCTGTTAGTGGGCCCTGAGGACAGGAGTTGAGAACCACTGCCTTAAACAAACTGCTAGCAGTCTTCAGCACTGCTTAAAGTGGTTGTAAACCCACTCTTGCAACTTGCACCTACAGGTAAGCCTAGATTAAGGCTTACCTGTAGGTGTTTGCAATATCTACTAAACCTATAAGGTTTAGGAGATATTTTTCAAAAAGAGTACACCGATGTGTACGGCGCATGCGCACTGTAAATGCCGGTTTTATGAATGATAACGCCGGCTTTTACAGCTCCTGCGCGCATACGCAGAGTGACGTAATTGCCGCTCCGGCCAATCACAGCGCCGGAGCGGCGATGAACGGCGATACCCGGAAGTAACCTCCGGGAGAGATGGCTGCGGCTAGAGGGGGAGACGAGGACGGATTCGGGGGCTTCGATCTAAGGTAAGTAATGCATAATGAGCTAGTATGCTAGTCATACTAGCTCATTATGCCTTTGTCTTGCAGGTTTAAAAAAAAAAATATGGGTTTACAACCACTTTAAAGCTTGTTGAAAGTCTGCTGAAGCATGCTGGCAGCTTGTTTACAGTGACAATAAGCACTCCTATTAAGATCTGTGTATAACAAGAGCTGAAGGGAGCTTTAAAGGCTTACAGAAAATTTCTCAAAGTTTTCCAAAAGCATTCCAGAAACTTGCTCAAAGTTTCATAAAATCTTGCTATTCATACCACTACTACAGAAGCTGAATCCCATGTGAAACAGGCAGGGCTTTTTTTCAGCGGGAACGCGGGGGAACGCAGTTTCGGAACCTCCAGCACAGAATGTATGCAATGGAAAGGGGTACTAGAGTGTGCTGGAGGGTCTATTGATGTTGGCTGCTGAAGGTACTATGCTCACTGGGGGGACCTATTGTTGTAGGGGGTCTAGTGTTGCTGGGGAGGTTTATTTTTGCCAGTGGAGGATTTACGGTTGCTGGGGGGGGGGTCTATTTTTGTTGGCTGCAGGGGTCTATTTTATTGCTTTTCTTGTTATCAGTGTCAAATTCCATACAAATGACTTGGTTCTGTATTCCTTAAAAGGGGTGGTACTGGGAGGTGGGTAGTGGGTGGAACCAAGGGACAGTGCTTGAAGGTGGGTAGGAGGCGGAGACAAGGGGTGATTCGGAAAGGGGGAGTACCTGCACCTATTCCCTGAGAAAAAAAGCCCTGGAAAACAGGCCTTTGGGTTGCCACTCGTCCCATATGACACAGGATCATCTTGGATTTCTAACATGCTACATCCCGTATTTATTCAATATGGGATGCATTTTGTGCCATATTTTCATGCACATCTTTAAGTAGGGGCCTCCTAGAAACCAAGGATGGTACCGCCTGTGTCCTAGCAACCAGGGGCATTGCCAGCACCAGGCACGTCCCAATGCTGTGACTTCTCACCACTGCAGCAGCCATCTTTTTTCCCACCAATACTGCCCCTCAATGAAATAGAATTCAGGTAAGCTTCCCTAGGGTCCTCCTCGAGTCTGACATATCTCATAACACAAGATGAGGATAAAGATTTGTACTGGTAGAAGTGATTTTGCAGGGGGAGAAGACTTGTGCTGGGAGGGGGTATTTCTGAAGGGGGTGGGACTGGAGGGGGGAATTGTTACTTGATAGAGAATTTTTGTGCTTAGGAGGTGAGTGTGCAGATTAGAGAAGAATTATTTTTTTTATAAGGGGGAGGGGAAGTTATCCTGAGAGGAGAAAGTAGGGGAGATTAATTCTTGAAAGGGGAATTTTGCACTCTCCAGCCCCCTGAACTCTATGCATTACATTTTCCTGACCCTTGGTGAACTCTATGCATTACATTCTCCTGACCCTTGATGAACTCTATGCATTACATACTCCTGATACTTGCACTCTATGCATCACATACTCCTGACAACTGCACTCTAAGCATTACATACTCCTGACACCTGCACTCTATGCATTACATACTCCTGACACTTGCACTCTATGCATTACATACTCCTGATCCCTGAACTCTATGCATTACATACTCCTGACACCTGCACTCTGTACATTACACTACCATTACCCGTGAACTCTATGCTTTACATACTTCTGACCCCTGCATTCAATGTGTTACACACTCCTTACCTCTGCACTTGGTACGTTACATACTCCTGGCCCCTGAACATTCCTGATTCCTGCACACATCCTTGACCCCATGCTCTTACATTTCGCACTCATAACTTCTGCACTCTGTGAATGACACATACCTGACCCTCACACTAATGCACTACACACTACTGACCCCTTCACATGTTGCAATATACAGTGGATCCGGAAAGTATTCACAGCGCTTCACTTTTTCCACATTTGGTTATGTTACAGCCTTATTCCAAAATGGATTAAATTTATTATTTTCCTCAAAATTCTACAAACAATACCCCATAATGACAACATGAAAGAAGTTTGTTTAAAATCTTTGAAAATGTATTAAAAATAAAAAACAAAAAAATTCCCATGTACAGAAGTATTCACAGCCTTTGCTCAATTTTTTTGAAGCACCTTTGGCACCAATTACAGCCTCAAGTCTTTTTGAGTATGATGGTACAAGCTTGGCACATCTATTTTTGGGCAGTTTCTACCATTCTTCATTGCAGGACCTCTCAAGCTCCATCAGGTTGGATGGGGAGCGTTGGTGCACAGCCATTTTCAGTTCTCTCCAGAGATGTTCAATCGGGTTCAAGTCTGGGGTCTGGCTGGGACACTCAGGGACATTTACAGAGTTGTCCTGTAGCCACTCCTTTGTTATCTTGGCTGTGAGCTTAGGGTCGCTGTCCTGTTGGAAGATAAACCTTCGCCCCAGTCTGAGGTCCAGAGTGCTCTGAAGCAGGTTGTCATCAAGGATGTCTCTGTACATTGCTGCATTCATCTTTCCCTCAATCCTGACTAGTCTCCCAGTTCCTGCCACTGAAAAACATCACCAAAGCATGATGCTGCCACCACCATGCTTCACTGTAGCGATGTTATTGGCCAGGTGATGTGCAGTGCCTGGTTTCCTCCAGAAATGACGTTTGCCATTCAAGCCAAAGAGTTCAATCTTTGTTTCATCAGACCAGAGAATTTTGTTTCTCATGGTCTGAGAGTCCTTCAGGTGCTTCTTGGCAAACTCCAGGCAGGCTGTCATGTGCCTTTTACTGAGGAGTGGCTTCCGTCTGGCCACTCTACCATACAGGCCTGATTGGTGGAGAGCTGCAGATATGGTTGTTCCTTTGGAAGGTTCTCCTCTCTCCACAGAGAAATGCTGGAACTCTGTCAGAGTGACCATCAGGTTCTTGGTCACCTCCCTGACTAAGGTCCTTCTTCCCCGATTGCTCAGTTAGTCAGGGCGACCCTCTCTAGGAAGAGTCCTGGTGGTTCCAAACGTCTTTCATTTATGGATGATGGAGGCCACTGTGCTCATTGGGACCTTCAATGCTGCAGACATTTTTCTGTACCCTTCCCCAGATTTGTGCCTCCATACAATCCTGTCTCGGAGGTCTACAGACAATTCCTTGGACCTCATGGTTTGGTTTATGTCTGACATGCACTGTTCAGTGTGGGGTTTTATATAGAAAGGGGTGTGCCTTTCGAAATCATGTCCAATCAGCTGAATTTACCACAGGGGGACTCCAATCAAGTTGTAGAAACATCTCAGGAATGATCAGTGGAAACAGGATGCACCTGAGCTCAATTTTGAGTGTCACGGCAAAGGCTGTGAATACTTCTGTACATGGGATATTTTTTTTTTTTTAATAAATTTGCAAAGATTTCATACAAACGTCTTTCATGTTGTCATTATGGGGTATTGTTCGTAGAATCTTGAGAAAAATAATCCATTTTGGAATAAGGCTGTAACATAACAAAATGTGGAAAAAGTGAAGTGCTGTGAATACTTTCCGGATACACTGTAAACTACAGATCCCTGCACTTGGTGCTTTACACATCTCTGTGCATCATTTACTTCTAAACCTGGCAGTCAGTGACCCCTGCACTCTTTGCATTTATAGACTCTGGCACCATATTGTTCATTTTATACTTCCAAAAGCGTAAACTGTGGGGTTGATTTACTAAAGGCAAATCCACTTTGCACTACAAGTGCACTTGGAAGTGCAGTCGTAGATCTGAGGGGAAGATCTGAAATGAGGGGAATCTCTGTTGATTTTATCATCCAATTATGTACAAGCTGTTTTTTAAAAAAAATTCCTTGCAGTTCCCCTCAGATCTACAGCGACTGCAATTCCAAGTGCAATTGTAGTGCAAAGTGGATTTGCCTTTAGTAAATAAACAACCCCTATGTGTAGTAAATAAGACCTAGGCTTATCTCTCATCACTTCACAATTAAAAGAGAAGTATGGGGATATATGTATATATATATATATATATATATATATATATATATATATATATTTTTTTTTTTAATCATACTTACCATACCTAGGTGGATGAAGCATCGGTCCAATGCTGCATCTGTACCCTGCTGGTTCTAACACTGAGAACCGAGCAATCAAACTACCGCTGTACTTCTCCTTTAACCACTTAACAACCACCTGCCGACAAATAACGTCGACAAGGTGGTTGCTTAACTCTGGGAGGACGTTATATAACGTCCTCCCAGAATCGTGCTCCCGCGCGCCCCCTGGGGCGCGCACACAGGAAACTCCTCTGGACCCGGCGGATCACGAATCGCGGTAAATCGCCGCCGATAGCGGCCGTTTACCACGTGATCGCTTCGTCAAATGACGAAGCAATCACTTGTAAACAGACCGGCGTCATTTGATGACGCCGGTTCCTCCCTCCCCTCTCTGTACCGATCGGTACAGTGTGAGAGGAGAGGGGAGGGAGCGGATGGCAGCAGCAGCTCTGTGGGCTGGATCTGTGACAATTGCAGTCACAGATCCAGCCATCCATCCATCCCTGCTCAGCCATCCCTGGTGCAATACCCTGCCAATACACCCTGCCAATACTCTGCAAAATACCCTGCGCAATACTCTGCAAAATACTCTGCAATACCCTGGTGCAATACTCTGCAATACCCTGGCGCAATACTCTGCAATACCCTGGCGCAATACTCTGCAATACCCTGGCGCAATACTCTGCAATACCCTGGCGCAATACTCTGCAATACCCTGGCGCAATACTCTGCAATACCCTGGCGCAATACTCTGCAATACCCTGGCGCAATACCCTGCGCAATACTCTGCAATACCCTGCGCAATACTCTGCAATACCCTGCGCAATACTCTGCAAAATACTCTGCAATACCCTGCGCAATACTCTGCAATACCCTGCACAATACTCTGCAATACCCTGCGCAATACTCTGCAATACCCTGCGCAATACTCTGCAATACCCTGCGCAATACCCTGCGCAATACTCTGCAATACCCTGCGCAATACTCTGCAATACCCTGCGCAATACTCTGCAATACCCTGCGCAATACTCTGCAATACCCTGCGCAATACTCTGCAATACCCTGCGCAATACCCTGCACAATACTCTGCAATACCCTGCGCAATACTCTGCAATACCCTGCGCAATACTCTGCAATACCCTGCGCAATACTCTGCAATACCCTGCGCAATACCCCGTGCAATACCCTGCCATACTCCGCAATACCCTGCCATAGTCCGCAATACTCCGCAATGCCCTGCAATGCCCGGCAATACTCCGCAATGCCCACTTCCCGCCCACCGGCCGTCATATGACGTCCTTGACTTTGTACGGGGATATCTGAATGATGGGTGCAGCTACAGGCATCATTCAGATATCAGCTTTTTCAGCCGGCGATTCCCTACACCATAAGAACAATCATAGCGGCTGTTCTGCTGCTTGATCATTCTTACGGGAGGCGAGAGGGGATGTCCCCCCCTCCCGCTGCCCTCCGGTGCTTCTACCGACTCACCGCTACGATCAAAGCCAGGATTGTTGTTTTTTTTTCAGGCTTCCCAGCCTAGAGGTGGGATGTGGGGTCTTATTGACCCCATATCTCACTGTAAAGAGGACCTGTCATGCCATATTCCTATTACAAGGGATGTTTACGTTCCTTGTAATAGGTATAAAAGTGATCAAAAAATTTTTTGGGGCGGAAAAACATGTCAAACTAAAATAAATAAAGTAAAATGAACAATAAAAAAATATATATTTTTTTTAAAGCGCCCCTGTCCCCGTGAGCTCGCATACAGAAGCGAACGCATACGTAAGTCCCGCCCACATATGAAAACCACACATGTGAGGTATCTCTGCGAACGTTAGAGCGAGAGCAATAATTCTGGCCCTAGAACTCCTCTGTAACTCAAAACATGTAACCAGTAAAAATATTTAAAGCATCGCCTATGGGGATTTTTTTAAGTAGCGAAGTTTGGCGCCATTCCACGAGTGTGTGCAATTTTTAAGGGTGACATGTTAGTTATCTATTTACTCGGCGTAACTTCATCTTTCACATTATGCAAAAACATTGGGCTAACTTTACTGTTTTTTTTTTTTTAAGCACAAAACATTTTTTTTCCGTAAAAAACGCATTAAAAAAATTGCTGCGCAAATATCGTGCGAGATAAAAAGTTGCAACAACCACCATTATATTCTCTAAGGTCTTTGCTAAAAAAACATATATAATGTTTTGGGGTTCTATGTAATTTTCTAGCAAATAAATGATGATTTTTACATGTAGGAGAGAAATGTCAGAATTGGCCTGGGTGCTCCAGAACGCCTGAAGGTGCTCCCTGCATGTTGGGCCTCTCTATGTGGCCACGCTGTGTAAAAGTCTCACACATGTGGTATCGCCATACTCGGGAGGAATAGCAGAATGTGTTTTGGGGTGTAATTTGTGGAATGCATATGCTGTGTGTGAGAAATAACCTGCTAATATGACAATTTTGTGAAAAAAAAAATCTTGATTTTGCAAAGAATTGTGGGAAAAAAATGACAACTTCAAAAAACTCACAATGCCTCTTTCTGAATACCTTGGAATGTCTTCTTTCCAAAAAGGGGTCATTTGGGGGGTATTTGTACTTTTCTGGCATGTTAGGGTCTCAAGAAATGAGATCGGCCGTCAGTACTTCAGGTGTGATCAATTTTCAGATATTGGCACCATAGCTTGTGGACTCTATAACTTTCACAAAGACCAAATAATATCCACCAATTTGTACTTATTTTTACCAAAGAATTTATGAAGAAAAAATTGTAATTTGCAAAATTTTATAACAGAAACGAAAAAAAAATCATTTTTTTACAAAATTTTCAGTCTTTTTTCTCTTATAGCGCAAAAAATAAAAAACCCAACAGTGATTAAATACCACCAAAAGAAAGCTCTATTTGTGTGAAAAAAAGGACAAAAAATTCATATGGGTACAGTGTTGTATGACTGAGTAATTGTCATTCAAAATGTGAGAGCACCGAAAGCTGAAAATTGGTCTGGTTATTAAGGGGGTTTAAGTGCCCAGTGGTCAAGTGGTTAAGGTCTATGGTTACTTAATTTCACACTATAGTATAAAAGGCCCAAGTGAATCCTATTTGAACTTATTTTGCAAATCAGTGCTACCACATTTGTGCGCCTTACAACCGCTTTTAAAAATGCCCTGTGACACATTTGATATTTCTCTCTACAAAATCTTTTATAAAAGATCGGATGAAAAATAACCAATAAAACAACACAAGAAAAGAGATAAACAGCACGTTTACTAACAGTCTAAAAAATATTTTCTTTCACTTGCTTGAGCAAGGGGCCTGAGGGCTGCACAGGACAAAGAGCCATAAGCAGGTGTCAGGGGGAGATTCTTCTTTCCAGCACCTTACCCAAATATTAATTTTGGCTGCACCAAACATTACCTACCACTAGATGGCAGTATTAGCATAACAAACAGAAGCAGTGGTTTAGTAGTGAACTGTATAGAATTGTTACATAACATGACAGTTTGGAATTGTTATATTACTTTCAGCTGAACCCTTTTGTGGCTCTTGGCAGAAATGTGGCTATCAATTCAGCAGTTACAGGTAGAAAATATTGTTGGATGCCCTTTAAACGCCAATTCACCATATTTAATTGTGGTCACTTGTGCGTTACCGCAACACACATATGTATGCGTTGATGCGATGTGGTGCCATTCATTCTGAAAAGCACCCCGATGCCACTTACAGATGAACATGCAGTACGGTTAAATAGGGTTACGGTGCACTACACTGCAAAATCCGGTACCTGGACCTTCTTTGGTGCCTTGTCTTGCATTTGGTAGCCCAGTGAAATGAATTGGACTGCTTTAACTCTACGCATGTTATTGCACGGCACTAATACATGTGATAATGCACTGAAATGGTATGAATGGACCAGAACAGAAACCAGGAAGCATTTTATTTCAGATTTGGATGGACACTGGTATATAAGGGCAGGGCCATGGATAAGGGGGCACCACCGGTCCTCCTGTACGGGCCCAGGCCAGCAGGGTGAATTTGATGTGGGCAGGGTGGGTGATCGGCATGGCCAGGTAAAAGGGGGGGGGGCAATTACTGGAACCAGTCCCCTATATGGCTTTCCCAGTAGCAGCTGAAAGCTGGCTTCTTCGCCTCTATCTCCTGTTGGGTTTCAACTGCTGCAGAGCGAGCCATGCATGGGGATCAGTTCCAGTAATTGACCCCCCCCCCTGCCACACCAATCACCCTCCCTGTGCACTATATGTTTCCTCCTGCTGCCCAGGCCATCCTGTGTGCCCCCCTACACCATCAGTGCTGCCAGGCTTCCCTAATCTCCTTCCCGCCAGCAGCTGCATGTACACAATAGGATCCTTCAAGATGATGAGTGGGGGAAGGGTCCTTTAAATATGTCATATTTACCAGCCCCTTTCTATTCCTGAACAAACACAATGAGTGACTGGTACTGATCACTCATTGTGTTCATTCATAGCTGAAACATTGGTTGTATGGGGCCCTGTGTCAGGTTGTCTGCATGGGCCCTGTCCTTTAGGGGTTTCTTAAGTGGTTGTAAACCTAGTTACACCACTTGTATCTCTATAGTGGTTGTAAACCTAGTTACACCACTTGTATCTCTATAATAGGGCTTACCTGTAGGTACTGGCCCATACTGGATGCATACTAGCCCATTATGCTTTTACTTTGAAGGGAAAAAAGGGGAAGTAAAACCCATCAGGGTTTACTTCCTTTTTAGTCTATATATATAGTGGAGTGATTTACAGCCTGTGTCTCCATCAGCCACTCATATGGATGGGATGAAGATGTCAGTGTTTGGCAGCTGGACTTCCCAATGAATTTGCTTATTCTAAATTATGGAGGACCTTTCGGGGGATAGAGATACTATAATATAACAATAAATGCCATGGCCAGGGGACAGAATGGGGATCTGTGACCCTGGCCTGGTCCCTGAGAGGTGTAACATGCTAGGATGGGATTCCACTCTACTGTAATTGGTTACTGCACTTTTCAAAAAACAGGCACAGGATTTAAACTTACTGAAGTCCATGACATGTTGACAGGGCCACAAATGACCTGGGTTTTCCTCGGACGTGTCCCTGGTAGTAGCAATGCTCCCCGCCCTGAGAGAGAAAACAAAGATTACAATCACTGACTGTCACCTGTGCTTTTTCGTCATTAGAAAAAAATAAATAAGAGCAAGTCACTGAGGAACTGGTGCGAGCAATGTCTCCATTTCCATACAGTTTTATCCGCCAAGCCCCGCACTTCAGTAGACAAAATGGCCTCCGCCACAGACCCTGTGCAGCGTGGTGTTTACTAGAGAATGGCTGCAATCTGTCTACAAGTGAAGAGATGTATGTGTAGAAGGAATGCGCACAGAAGAAAGACTGATGTACGGTTATTAAAATGGCATATTGTGTACGGCAGCTTGCTGTGCCATCTGGCCAGGAAATGCAGCCTAGGCAGAGCCTGACTAAAAGCAGTTCCTTCTTATTATCCAAAATGTGCTGACTGGCAATTAGCAGCGGCGTTTGGACGCGCCGTAATACCTGTGATAACAAGAATTTAAATAGATTCTTATCAAGAAATGCTCAAAACAACAAGATGCATTCAATATTTACTACCTCGTTAAAGAAGGACAATTAGGGAGCGTTCCAAGATGCATTCTCTAGGGATGGCATGAAAATAATGCGCTAAAAACGGAGCAAGGACTTCTGGGTAATCTTCGACCCGAAAGTTCTTAGTCATACCTCACAGTAGGCCTTAAGCTGGCCAGACACCTGTACATTTTCGGACGAATGTTCATATGAAAATAACTTGACAAATGTTTGAAAGTACTTCAAAATATCATTTGCTTTTAGAGTCCTTTTACACTGGGGACGCCCGTGTTTAAACAGGTTTTTTTCCGGCCACTAGCGGGGTGCTTTTAACCCCAAAGAAGAACCCCCCTTTCCCAAACCGCCCCAAAGATGCTGCTTGCAAGACTTTTTCTAACGTCCAGCCCTAATGTGAAAGCACTCAGGCTTTCACATTCGGGCAGCATGGGAGGCAGTTTTCAGGCGCTAAAACGCCTGAAAACTGCCTCAGTGTGAAAGGGGTCTTAACAATTAATTTTGTAATGAATGGACTTTCCCAAACAAAGACCACATGCAGCTAAAAGACAAACGTTGTTTTTGCTCCACTAATGATTCTAAAATCAAAAAAATTTACAGGAATTTCTACCAGTGTATAGCCAGCTTTAGGCTACATGCATGCTGACTGTTGGACCCCTGTGCATCAAATACCAATGTTTTCAGGCTCACTAGGGGCACAGGTGCAGTGCCCAGGTTCACTACCACCAGCCTATTAAAATCTATGGCAGGCTTAAAGGGTTAGTTCACCTTTACAAAAAAAAAAAAAAACTGCCTATGTAGATAAAAAACCAACTGTGCAGCTCTGACTAAAGTTGATTGATGCCCTTGTTATAAGTGTAGGCCATTTACATACCTCCCAAAGCCTGACTGAAATGCTCCCAGGATGTTGCTAAGTGAGGCCTAGTCATTACTACTCATCTCCACCATCACAGGAGTGAGCTCTTTCTCGGATTCAAACCTTCTCACATGCTCTCTTTCTCCCCTGAAGTAGGTGACCAGTAATGACTAGGCCTCACTTAGCAACATCCCGGGAATATTCCAGTCAGGCTTCAGTACGTACATAAATGGCCTACACCTATACCTAGGGCACTATTGAAATTTAGTCAGAGCTGCAAAATTTGATTTGATTTACAGACACCCCTTATCTGCATAGGCAGTTTTTTGGTGTAAGTGAACTAACACTGTTTCAGTTTTGCAGGGAAGACAATCTCTAACAAATTGTATTGTTTGTTGAGGCCTTGTTGGGGAGATTTCCCCTCACTTCCTGTCCCAGGGGCAACATATCATTAGTACAGGATGTGAGGTGAAATCTCCAAGAGGGGCATGTATAGCAATAAAACACTTCTTTTTTTATTTTATTTTTTGTAGAGTAGAGGAAGGGTAGATCCCCTGACAGCTTTTCATTGCTTTGTCCCTGTTGAAGATATTCCCTAACACTGATGTCACCAAGACAGGAACGTAAGACCCTTTTCACACTGAGACATTTTTCAGGCACTTTTGGGCTAAAAATAGTGCTTGTAAAGCGCCTGAAAAATGCCTCCCCTGCAGTCCCAGTGTGAAAGCAAGCGTGCTTTCACACTGGGGCGCTGTGCTGGCAGGACGTTAAAAAAAAGTCCCGCAAGCAGCATCTTTGGGGTGGTGAAGGAGCGGTGTATACACCGCTCATGCCAACTGAAATGAATGGGCACCGCTGCCGAAGCGTCTGCAAAGTGCTTTGGCAGCGGCGATACACGGGTGCATTTAACCCTTTATTCAGCAGCTAGTGGGGATAAAAGTGTGAAAGCAGCCTAAGGGAAAATATACCCTATCTGCCCCAAACAGCAATATACTTTGTTATGTTCTAATCCATTCCAATCTTATCAAAAACTAAAAAAAAAGGACCATTTTGTTAATTAAAGCATATACAATTTGCGACGCAAGCCAGATTATAATATAACATTATTAAAAGTTACCTTTTCTTTTCCATCTGCAGTGATGTAATTTTCTGTAAAATTCATTGCAGTATGGCAACCTGGAGGTGTTCTATACACAGATGTGTACAGAATGCCCCCAGATATGTAATTTTCTATCAAGTCTGCACTAACATACAAGTCTGATTTTGCCCATTCTCAAGGGTTAATCATGTCTAAAAGGATGCAGACCCTGCCACATTCTTCATTAGAACACTGCAAATGCAGCAGCCGATCACTAATTAAAAAGTCACTCTCATACAGATTCACATATACACAGACAAACAAACAGCTGTTTCTTCAGAATAACAAAAGGTAGGAATCTGCAACAAAGTTGTTTTAAAAACCTTGCAATGTACATAGATCACCCAGAGGTAGAGTTGCCACCTGCCGGGATTCAACCGGAGAGTCCGGGTTTGGAATTATGTGTCCGGGTTTCAGTCTGCCTGAGACCCAGACACGTTATTCAGACTGTAGTAACTGAGATAGTCACACACAAATCTGTTGCCATCTGGGAGCTGCGGGCCACTGTCTGGGGGCAGGTTCAGCATCAATGGGGGGGCGATGATATCAGCAAGGGCAGTTTGGCCACATCCACTGTTTGCCACAGCTCCCTGCATTACAACTCTCCTTGGGGCACCCAAAGATGTCCTAGGTGTTTTATAATCCTATGGTGTATACTATGAAAAAAAAATTGCCCTGTGCTGCTAAAGTGTTCGGGGTTTGGCTTGAAGAAAAGGTGGCAACCCTACCCAGAGGGGAATGTTTTTTTTCTCAACAAAGGTTAAGTTACTCTTTAGACCCCTTTCACACTGGGGCTGCCCAAGTGTTAGCGCTAAAGCACCACTCATTTTAGCGGCACTTTGGCGCTGTTTAAGCGGCACTTTTAACCCCCGCCAGCGGCCGAAGCAGGGGTTAAAAGTGCCTGTGTTTAGGCGCTTCCGAAACACTTTTCAGGTGCTTTGGAAGCACTGCCTATTCATTTCAATAGGCAGGGCATTTTGGGAGCTGTGTATACAGTGCTCCCAAACCGCCCCATAGATGCTGCTTGCAGGACTTTTCCCAACGTCCCACAAGCGCACCACCCCAATGTAAAAAGTCACACTGAAATGAATGGGAGGTGGTTTTTAGTAGCCTTACAGGCGCTATTTCTAGCGCTAAAACGCCTAAAAACCGCCTCTGTATGAAAGGGGTCTTAAGGGCTCGTTTACACCATATGTGCATGAAAACTGACGGGAAAACCGCAGATTTCACTTCCTGAGACAGACAGTTTATCACACCTTTTGGAATGAATTAGAGTGGAGACTGCGAGCCAGGCCTTCTCGTCCAACATCAGTGCCTGACCTCACAAATGTGCTTCTGGAAGAATGGTCAAACATTCCCACAGACACACTCCTACACCTTGTGGACAGCCTTCCCAGAAGAGTTGAAGCTGTTCTAGCTGTAGGAAGGTAGCCAGCCTCTCTTGCTCACTCCTGAGGTGGACTATGAACTATGGATTTAGGGATTTGTAGTGTGCAAAGAGCTGTGCACATGACCACAACAAATGCACACTGTTCATTCCAAACAAACAGAAGTGAGGGGGAAAACTAGGAAAGTTTAGGAGCTCACGGAGGATGCTACAAGAAGGTAGAAAAACACAACAAGAAATTATTTCATGAAAATAAGATTACAGGGCCATTACAGACTAGATGCCTATGGACTATTTTTGCAAAATAAGGATATAGTTTACTGTCACCATAACTACAGAGTTTAATAGGTCATCATGAGTGCCATTGTACAAACAAAGCTTTGGGGAAGTGACAGGTGCACTTTAAACCTCTGAGATACATATAACAGGAAAGGACGTCTTCCTGCAGAGAGTATAGATTTCCCCCCATGACAGGTTCTAAAAAAAATAAATGAGATATTTTAGATCGAATTTGAGAGCTGGAGAGGTACAATCGATGTTTGTAGAAGGCTAAGCTGACTTTTGGCGATCTTCCCAGCGTGCAGCAGAAGGATGCACTTCCTGTATACAACAATCCATAAAAGATCCAAAGCGTTCCTCTAGTTTCATATCTCCGAAGCAACAAAATAGAAAGCAGAGCCAACACATGGACAGGTTCAGTAAAGTGAAACGCCCAGACTAACCTTAGTTGCCTTACTGTCCAAACGATCGTTCAGGAGATTGTTTGTCCCTACATCATTTCAATCAATTTTGACACAATGGAGACACTATTTGGGTTGTTTCTGTTGAACGAGTCATAGATATTATGACTGTGAATCCCCATCCGCTGACTGGTTGACTGTGTTGGTAAGTCCTGCCTGCTATAATGTGTGTGGCTTTTGTCTGAAGCTGAAATCCTGTCCATCAATGGATCACAATTTTAGCCACAGCCTGCTGCTCATCACATGGGGGCTGTAAACTAAGGTGACCAGATTTTTTAAATGAAATCCGGGGACATTTTTTTATTTTTTTGCTAGTAATGGGGGCAATCAGCGACTCTCTGCCCATCGCCGTCGCCAGCCTGTTAAAGACTGTTCAAGCCTGTTAAAGGGGGACCCCAGAAGTTGGTGTTCGGGGGCCACTCTGTGCAAAACCAGCTGCACAGTGGAGGTAAGTATGATATGTTTGTTATTTTCTTTTAAAAACGGTCCTTTACAATTACTTTAAGTCTTACTCTCCGGGCCCCGGCTACTACGGGGTGGGGAGCGGAGGAAGATCACTTCACCAGGGAAGGCAAGGAGATAAGCAGGTAGGGACTTGAGCCAAGGCAAAAGAACATGCGAGTGGAGCTGAATGGGCATGCACCCGAAACTGAAGAAATATTCCCTCCGCTCCGATCAGCACATGATCATCAGAAAGGGGCACAGATAATGGAAAAAAAATGCACACCCCCTTAAGCTAGGAGGAGCAGCGGAGCGGGGGGTGTGCAATTCAGATTTTTTTTTTATTCTGCACTGACTGTCTTTGAAATTGCCCCAGCCCCTGTTCATATCCAATCCGGGGACAAAACTGGGAACAGACTTGTTCTGGGGACAGTGTCCTCAATCTGGGGACTGTCCCCTGAAACTGGGGATGTCTGGTCACCCTACTGTAAACTGAAAGACTACAAGCACATGTCAGAGGATTCGCACTCTGTAATCTGCATTTGACTCTTCAATATACTGTATCTATATTCTGGTTATTTGGCTACATGGGCGGTTACTTGTACACTTTTATCTAGCACCTTAAATTTGGGTTCTAAGTAAAGGTCGACCGATATGGGTATTTCTCTGGCCGATGCCGATATTTAGAAATCGCGGCGGCTGATGGCCGATATATGATGCCGATTTTTTTTTAGACCGATATGCTAGGCCGATTTTTTCTACTCCCCCCCCCCCCCCCTTCATCTCATAAAATCTAAAGCCCTGTACACACGACCGAGATTCTCATCAGGAAAAAAACCGTCGTTTTTCCTGACGAGATTCCTGACAAGAATCTTGTGCCGGCCGAGTGCACACACACTCCATTGCAAACAACTGCCGTTCTTTTGAATGGAACGAACGCGGTGACGTCATCGACTACGACGAGCATGCGCTCGTCACATTCAATGCCGTCGCCGCCATCTTGCTACACCCTACCTATGCCTAAGAAGCTACCGCGCATGCGTCAAAGTCATTTCGAGCATGCGCGGGCTTACCGGAGGACAGGTAAGCTTGTTGCCACATACACACACACAGTTTTCTCGTCGGGAAACAGGCCGACGAGAATCCCGGCGAGAAAATAGAGAGCAGGTTCTCTATTTTTTTCGTCGAGATTCTCTGCAGTTTTCTCGACGAGAAAACATACACACGAACGGTTTTCTCGGCAAGAAAGCTCTCCCAGCAGTTTTCTTGTCGTTTCTTGACGAGAAAACCAGGCGTGTGTATGAGGCCTATCAGTTAAGTAGCAAGAAGTAATACAGAAAATGTCTTAAATTAAACATTTATTAAAGTGGTTGTAAACCCACTTATGCAACTTGCACCTACAGGTAAGCCTAGGCTTACCTGTAGGTGCAAGAAATATCTCCTAAACCTACGCAGTTTAGGAGATATTTGCTAAAAATGACATGCATCCATGCCTACGGCGCATGCGCGGCGTAGACAACGGCGCATTCATAGGGTTAATCCCATTCACAAATCCGGCTTAGCTGGATTTGACGGCTCCCGCGCGCA
The DNA here is from genome assembly GCA_029206835.1 of Rana muscosa. NCBI lineage: Eukaryota > Metazoa > Chordata > Amphibia > Anura > Ranidae > Rana > Rana muscosa. The sequence continues at coordinate 268,689,686 of CM055122.1, forward strand.
TGCGCGGAGTCACGTCTTCGCCGCTCCGGCCAATTACAGCGCCGGAGCGGCGCTATTATTGGCTGGAGCGGCGATACCCGGAAGTAACATTCCGGCTATCGCCGCAGCGATGGCTGCGGCTGGAGAGGGAGACAAGGACGGCTTTGGGGGCCCCGATCTAAGGTAAGTGATGCATAATGAGCTAGTATGCTAGTCATACTAGCTCATTATGCCTTTGTCTTGCAGGTTGTATTTAAAAAAAAAAAAACATTACCAGGGTTTACAACCACTTTAAACACAACAAGCCTCCAATCAGTGCACTTGTATGTATAATTTAAATTAAAAAAACTACGTATCTTAAATATATAATACACACAAAAAATGGGCTAACTTTACTGTTTATTTTTTCCCAAAAGATTGCGTTTGAAAGACCGCTGCGCAAATACCGTGTGACATAAAATATTGCAACAACCGCCATTTTATTCTCTAGGGTCTCTGCTAAAAAAAATATATATATATAATGTTTGGGGGTTCTAAGTGATTTTCTAGCAGAAAATACTGGATTTTTACTTGTAAGCAACACATGTCAGAAAAGATTTAGTCTTTAAATAGTTAAACTAAGATCTTCTACACACTGGAGTTCATTCCTTTGATAAGTAGAAACATTGTATCTCTTTGCTTCTTTTATCTGTTCTCAGACTTGGCAGGCTGCTCAGATAGGAGAGACTCAAGTCGCTCAGACGGGGAGACTTTAGGCGCCTTATATTACAGAAGTCATTTGCAAGTCGCGCTGTGCCGGGTCGCGCTGAATCGCCCAGCAAGTCGGATCTCCCCTGTGTGAACCGGCTGGTGCATAAATTAAATCAGCCTAATTTGCAGCACGATTAATTAAAAAATGCCAAAAATCGGCTGATATATCGGTCGACCTCTATTTCTAAGGTTAATAAAACAGAGAAACAGAAGATGATCTCCATAGAACACCTAGAGCGTTTCTCAACAAAGAAAACTAAGCAGTACTCCATCTTAAAAGCCCACTATAAATATTTATTGGTATTATCTGGTAGAAAGGCTATTCTGCCTGCTCCTCTGCAGTTTGCATGTTTCAATTCTATGATTGAAGAGGAGCTCCAGGTTTCCCCCAAATTTTTTTAAAACAGAAGCTACAATTACTGTAACTGCTGACTTTTATTATAAGGACACTTACCTGCCCAGGGATCCAGCGATGTCGTCAGTCAAGCGGATTCTTCAATCGACTTCGGGTGCAGGCGCCGGCATCTCTAGTAAGGAAAACAGGAAGTTTTCTACTGTATATGCGTGAGCCGCGCTGCGCCTTGTGAATAGTCCTGTAGTCTTCTGGGATCTGTGATGTGTCCCAGAAGACTGCAGGAGAAGGTGTGTGTGTGTGTGGGGGGGGGTGGGTTTGGGCGAACTTCTGACTCAGATCACTGTGGCAATCAAAAGCTAGAAGTGGGAGTGGGTACCTGTCTGTCAAAACCTGTTCAAACATCCTTCCCTCTCACAAGTCCCAGCATATAACCCCCATGCTCATTATTTTACATTATGTGTTACAGATGCCCCTTGGGCTCTTACTCATCACTATAGTGTTGGAAGGGGGATTCCTCCTATGCATCGTTCTTCACCCTTGGAATTCGGGTTGCCCGCCTTATCGCCGCATTGCTACCACCTCAGCTCCCGGGGGGTTTGTTCCTCATCCCCTGGTGCCTCCAATCTTCAATATTATTATCTACTCTCTCATACAATTTTACAATATACCCACAGGTAAGAGTGTTAGGACCACAGTTTCTGTTCCCTCTCTTCCTGCTCTAATTAATTACCATTAATTTAGAATTTAATATTTATTATAGGTATCCCCAATTAGCTGCTCCTGATGAGTGGATATTACTCCACGAAACGCGTCGAGATTTCATATTTGATGTCATATCACAGTAATCATGTGTATATACCATGGGTTTCAATTGTTTGAATCATCAATTAATTTAATACAATACGTATCATGTTTGTACATATTTTGGGTATACTGCTGATATTATTAACCACATGAGGGCCGCCGCACGACGATATACGTCGACAGAATGGCACGGCTGGGCACAAGGGCATACAGGTACGTCCCCTTTGAGATCTCAGCCGTGGGTCACGCGCGGGCACCAGCGGTGGCGCGCTCGCGACCCGGTCCGAAGCTCCATGATCATGCCCGTGGACACGATCGCCGCTGGTGTCCCACGATCGGGTCACAGAGCTGAAGAACGGGGAGAGGTAAGTGTAAACAAACCTTTACCCGTTCTTCCTAGTGGCAGTGTCACTGATGGTCTGTTCCCTGTCATAGGGAACGACGATCAGTGACGTCACACGCCAAGCCACGCCCCCCTACAGTAAGAATCACTCACTAGGGCACACTTACCCCTACAGTGCCACCTAAAGGTTAACCCCTTCACTGCCAGTGTCATTTTCACAGTAATCAGTGCATATTTATAGCACTGATCGCTGTAAAAATGACAATGGTTCCAAAAATGTGTCAAAAGTGTCCGATGTGTCCGCCATAATGTCGCAGTTACGATAAAAATCGCAGATGGCCGCCATTAGTAGTAAAAAATAAAATATTAATAAAAATGCCATAAAACTATCCCTTATTTTGTAGACGCTATAACTTTTGTGAAAACCAATCACTATACGCGTATTGCGATTTTTTTACCAAAAATATGTAGAATACGTATCGGCCTAAACTGAGGAAAAAAAATGTTTTTTTTTATATTTTTTGGGGATATTTATTATAGCAAAAAGTAAAAAATATGTTTTGTTTTTTTTTAAATTGTCGCTCTATTTTTGTTTATAGCGCAAAAAATAAAAACCGCAGAGGTGATCAAATACCACCAAAGGAAAGCTCTATTTGTGGGAAAAAAAGGACGTCAATTTTGTTTGGGAGCCACATCGCACGACCGCGCAATTGTCAGTTAAAGCGACGCAGTGCCGAATCGCAAAAAGGGGCCTGGTCTTTTAGCAACAAAATTGGTCCGGGGCTTAAGTGGTTAATCATGTGCTACCATGTATAATATGCAACCAATTTTACTATTATGTGATTTACCAATCATGTTTTACCTTACTCTGTATCATATTTATTGATTCGTATGAATATCATCTATTGCACTATGCTCAAATTGTTACTAATAAATATCATGTTTACCTTTTATTGATTGACTCATAATACCCTACCCTAGTGTTGTATTTCATATAAAGTCCCACTGCCCCCTCTGCCCCCATTTTCACCCTTTTTTCAATATAATCAGGGATGGAGACCTGTGTACTGGACAGTCATGGCCTCATACAAAGTCCCAACATTTTTTCTTCTTTAAAACCGGGTACCCGCTCCCCCCCTACCCCCCAAAAAGTGCCAAATGTGGCAGTGGAGAGGGAGGAGGGTGCAAACAAGCAAAACTTGCCCTTTTAGGTGGAGCCCTGCTTTAAGCCTCTAGTGGAGTGAAATGCGTTAGCGGGCAGAGGAGCGAGCAGAATAGCCTTTGTACCAGATAATACCAATAAAACAATCATACTGGGCTGTGTTTTTTTTTTTTCTTTGTTGTGATGCCATGATCGTGGAGATGATCACAGACCGCTTAAAAGAGATGTATGGGATTTTGTTTTATTTTTTATTATACTTACCTAGGTGGATGCAGCATCAGTGGGACCAATGCCAAAACCGCAGATCGCTCGGTTCTCACAGTCACTGACTCTCTGCTCTGCCCTCCCCACACTCACTGGAGTGCCGGGCTGTTGACGGGGCAGGAGCCGCCGAATCAGGCTCTCCGGCTGAGATGGTAGCCGGTCCAGGCATGTGGGTGGATCCTGACTTCTTTGTTGCGATCTTGCCCGAGCCTGGACCAGCTCTGTGACTTCAGCAGACAGCGGACTTCAGCCCGCTGTCTACTGAAAACGGTTCAGAGGAGGGCAGAATGACCTGCACAGGAGAAGTACAGCCAGACAAGCTTTGACTGTACTTCTCCTTTAAATGAGAAGTATGGGAATCCTGTTTTTTACAGATTCATACTTACCTAGGTGGATGCTGCATCTGTCCCCCGGCGCCTCTTCACTGGGAACCGAGCCACGAACATCGCCAATGACTCAGTTCTCACAGCTCCCGAGCGGAGTGCTGCTGACTGTCAATCAGCATCTCTCCGCTCTGTTCCTCCACGCTCATTGGAGCGCTGAGCTGTGGAGGGGTGGGGAGCGGCCGTCTCAGCGGCTCACTAAGAGGCTCAGGTTGCCATCAGTCCAGGCACCTGGCGGATCCAGACTTCCAGAGTCGGGATGACGCGGTGCCTGTACTAACTTTTGTGACGTCAGTAGAGAGCGGACTTTAGACCGCTCTCTGCTAAAAACAGGTCACAGGAGTGCAAAACGAATTGCACTCCTGTGACCCATAGGAGAAGCCCAGCCAAATGAGCTCAGGCTGGGCTGAGGGGCACTCAAAGGAGGGAGGGACTAGAAGCAGCGAAGAGGGACCCGAGAAGAAGAGGATCCAGGCTGCTTTGTGCAAAACCAACTGCACAGAGGAGGTAAGTATAACATGTTTGTTATTTAAAAAAATAAAATAAACGAGCCTTTACAATCACGAAGTGAAGTCAAGGGTGAATGTGATGAAACGGGTCGGGGTGGAGCATTATGAGGTCATCACGTCAATCCAGAAGTGACTGGCTTATTTTGTGAGTGGTTTTCCTATTGCTTCTTGGTTTTAATAAAGTAATTTAAAAGTGAAGCATTATGATGTTTTTCCTTATGTTCTTGAGCTGAGGAGCCACGTTCAATGCTGACTTTTGGTGTTGTACTAATATCAACTGAAGAAAAAGTGGAGGTGGATGATACATTAGGAGATAATATGGCTAAGGCCCCCAGAATAAGGAAAATTGCATAGTGGCCTTTTTAATTCATAGGTCAGTGAATCCTGTTGAGCGCATTGAGTGAATGGATTTGAAACTCACTTGGATGGCAACGCACAAGTGGAAGTAGAAAATCTTGAATGCACAAAGGTGTTTTTGAACTTTAATTTCACATGACTACAAGAACTATTGAATATACAGTAAGGATGATTACATATTATCACAGTTTTGGAGTTTGTGTCCCTACAAAGCAGGGAATTAATTCCATCTCTTTCCCTAGTAAAAGCACCTTGCACAGTATAGTAAAACACTGGTAAGGCACACAGTTAACCCTTTGATCGCCCCTGATGTTAACCTCTTCACAGCCAATCTCATTAGTACAGTGACAGTGCATATTTTTAGCATTGATCGTTGTATTAGTGCCCCTGGTTCCCAAAAAGCATCAGTCAGTTTTAGAAGTGGTGATCAAATACCAACAAAAGAAAGCTCCATTTATGGGGGGGGGGGGAATTATTTGCATTTATTTGTGTACAGCATTGCATTACCGTTAAAGTGACGCAGTGCTGTATTGCAAAAAATGGCCTGGTCATGGAGGTAAATCTTCCAGAGGTCAAGAGGTTAATTAACGGGAATTTTTACGTTTGCTATACCAACCCTCTTTGGAACTTATTGATTATAAGAACATAAAACTGCCATTTCCAAATCCTCTCAGTAATTACAGTTTTCCTGCATGTTATCAGGCAGACAGCTCATTTACAGCACCAAAGCTTTTGTATTTACTCCAAAGCGTTAAAGTGAACCCACTTTTATGCTTAAACTTCATCAACTGGCATCCCACTTATCAATGACAGTGGGCCAACTGGCAGGCTCATTGTAAAAATGGCAACTGGCAAAGCTTAAGCCTAGTACACACGGCCGAGAATCTCATCAGGAAAAAACCCGTCGTTTTTCCTGACGAGATTCTTGGACAAGAATCTTGTCCCGGCCGAGTGTACACACGATCCATTCAAAGAACCGCTGTTCTTTTGAATGGAACGAACGCGGTGACGTCATCGACTATGACGAGCGTGTGCTCGTCACATTTGATGCCGTCGCCGCCATCTTGCTACACCCTACCTATGCCTTGGAAGCTACCGCGCATGCGTCAAAGTAATTTCGAGCATGCACGGGTTTCCACGGCGACAGGTAAGTGTACACACACTCGGGTTTCTCGTCGAGAAACAGGCCGATGAGAATCCCAACGAGAAAATAGAGAGCAGGTTCTCTATTTCTCTCGTTGAGATTCTTGCCTGTTTTCCTGACGAGAAACCTGAAAGCCGCGTACACATGACCGATTTACTCGGCAAGAAAGCTCTGCCAGCAAGTTTCTTGCTGGTTCTTGCCGAGAAAATCGGTCGTGTGTACAAGGCTTAAGTCATTAAAGTCAAAGGTAGGCAGGTTCCAGTAACAAAAAGCAATTAAATTACAGAGGCCAGTAGATTTTTTGGGTACTAAAATAACAGCAGCATCTGTTCGATGTGAGCTGTTGGTCGGATATTTTCCGACCGTGTGTTGGCTCCATCGGACATTTGCTGATTGAAAACTGATTCTCAATTTTTCTGACAACAAAAGTTCTTGTCGGAAATTCCGACCGTCTGTAGCCCATTCCGATGCACAAAAGTGCTGTGCATGCTCGGAATCAATTTGACGCATGCTCAGAATCATTGTACTTCATTTTTCTTGGCTCGTCGTGTGTACGCGGCATTAGGAAACACGGGTTCCTTTTAATCAGCACAAATCTTTTACTGGTCATGATGTTATTTCTTAAATATCAGCTCTAAGATAACAATGGTGCACAGATGATAGTCACAACTTTAGAATATCTCATGCCGAGGGTTGGAAGCAGATGGCTTCAAGGCTACAAATAAAAACAATTGGGTCCCTGGTGTGCAATTCCGCTTCTATCTCCTTGCGGCTTCATTTGTGTTAACAAGCTATGCACTAATGTGATGGTTCTGCCTATAAATATCATGTTATACTGTAGGCCGGCAGTCCCTTTACAAAGTGCAACTCACAGAAATCAAATGGTTTCAATGATATGTTGTTTCCACTGCAGTTACAGTAAGTACATAATTGATTTGCCCAAAATAAAAGCCATTTGCCATTTGTTTCAGCAACACTTTTTTTATTTTCTGCTTACCTCCGTTTTACCGTTTAACAAGAAACAGCGAGACAGGATGCAGGCTAAAAGTCAATACTGCTTTGTAATTCAATGTTTTGTTATTAATGGGTTTAAATACAACTTTTGACTATACTGTATATTATAATACGGCACAAAAGCAGTGATGATATGCCATAAACCAGTGGTCTCCAAACTGCGGCACTTTGCATACCTTTATCCGGCCCTTGGGGCACTATTCCTCCCACTGATACAGGGTACTATTCCTTCTACTGACACCAACTATGGGGCAATAATTACTGTACTGACACCAACAGTGGGGCACTATTCCTCTCACTGATACCAATAATGGGGGACTATTCGTCTCACTGATACCAATGATGGGGCACTATTCCTTTCACTGACACTAATGATGGGGCATTCCTCCCTCTGATATCAATGATGGGGCACTATTCCTCCCACTGATACCAATAATGGCCCACTAATATTTCCCCTAGTATCAAAGATAGGACACGGCTTACTCCCACTGGACACAGCCTGGCCCCCTAAAGTCTGAAGCACAGTAAACTGGACCTTTGTTTAGAAAGTTTGAAGACCATAAACCATAGCAACCAATCATATGTCAGTTCAAATAGATGGAGAATTTTGATGATGTCAGGAACGTCATGTCAGCCGTCAGAGAGGGTGTGCCAGCTGTAAGGTATGTTCTCATGTTCATGCGCATAAATGTGCACACTTTATTGGGCAAGGAAATGCACACACAATGTTGTGCACGTAGACACAAGGGCACATCTATCACAGATACTGGCAAGTAGTGGCCCATTTAAATTTGGGCTCTGCATGGGATCATGGCTGGATGGTCTTTCAGCTTATACTCCTGTTATCCTTGATCCTGAACCCGCTTGACTCTGTTACTGACCCAGCTTTCATCCAACCTGCCTCTGGATTACCCCTGCCTGTTTTTGCCTGCTGTCTATGTAACGGGAGGGCATGTGGAACCCAGAAGTTCTTAGAAAGTATGAGCCAGGAAATAATGGACATTGAGAATTTGTCTTGGATTGCTTTAAAATGGGTCTGTAATATTAATCCACCATATTCCCCAGGATATCTGTAAATAACTATTTACTGTTTGTTGATCCTGAACTCAACAGGTTAATTGAGAGATGCTGATTTCTTCAATTCCAATCACCTGGATGCCTGTGTAATGTTAATGAATCCCAACTATTCTAAAGATCTTTTCATTGTAGGGTGTGATAGTTAACTCTGTAATTGTGGGTATTGTAAATTAGCAGACAGACAGTCTGGGGAACATAAAGGTTATGCATAGTCATTTAAGCTGAAAAGGGATTAGCTAATGAACTCACCTGTTGTCTGCTAAGAGATGTCAGAATGTGTATTGGAAGCTCATTATGTGACCATTGTGTGATGTTGTGGGTGGAGTTGTTCATTTGGACTACAGTATTCGTTTAGTGTATATAAAAGCATGTTCTTTTCTCAATAAAGTGTCAGACCAGTTGGAAACCTCATGCAGACTGTTTGTCTCGTATTTCTGGGAGAATTGTTCCTATTGGTCTCGGTCGCCTGACTGTGGAGTGTCTGGTAGCTGGCGTGTGTTCGAGAATGGAATATCCTAAACGACGTTAACCCCTGTTGTTACATTGGTGGCAAGCAGCGGATTGATTCCCACAGCCGGAAGGACAGCTACAAGAGGACACAGGCCAATGGAGGCACAGTAGGGACGGCTAAAGCACTCTACCCTCAAGGACTTACTGGAGAACCGGGGCAGACCGGCCAACAACCGTAAGAAGAGGGACATTATCAGAGAACTAGTCTAAATGGATGGAACCGAAAGGCCCAGCGTAACAGACAGGACACCCGAAGAGGCAAGTTTTGATCGGGCTGTTAACATAAGACTGGCACATTATGGTCCTAACCCTACAGCGGAGATCATAGACCGAATTATAGCGGCTGTGGATGTAAATTTGCTACAGCAAAGAGGTGCTGCAGCAGCAGAAGTCAGAGCAGCACCAACTGAAAGGAGAAAGATACATTTTACTGCTTTTAAAAATGTCATTGAAACAGAAGGGGAGATTGATGGGTACCTTGCTGATTTTGAACGGCAATGTGCCCTACACCGGGTGCCTACAGAGGAATGGGTTACCATTTTGTCTGGGAAACTGTCCGGCCAGGCCAGTGAAGCATTCAGGGCCATCCCAGACGAGGATATTATGAACTATGGACTGGTAAAAGAAGCACTTTTGGCCAGGTATGCCGTCACACCGGAGGCATACCGGAGGCGGTTCCGAGAGACGAGCAAGCAGACTGGAGACTCGTATACCGAGTGGGCATGCCGCCTACACCACACTGAATCCCACTGGGTCGCTGGATGCCAAGCAGAATCCGGGGAAGAGGTGCTGCAGGTGTTCCTGCTGGAGCACTTCTTTGACAAACTGTCCCTGAAAGTCAGAGAGTGGGTCCGGGACCGAAAACCTTTCACCTTGCCTGAAGCAGCTCGCTTGGCGGACGAATACACAGACGCCCGCAAACTGGATAACCCTGTGGTCAAGACAACAGCTCAGGTGGATTATCGATCAGTGGCACCCCCTCCGGCTATCGCCTACCAACCCCAGTCGTGCCACCCTACAGCACCACCTCCAGCGGCCACTTATTCTCAGCAGCCCAGGTCCAACTCCCGGGGCTACTCACAACACATCAGGTGTTTCAGGTATAAACAGCTAGGGCACAAAAAGTCAGACTGTCCATTGAATCCAGCCAGACAGTCCCAGTCGTGGAGACAGCCAGCAAGGGGGAACCCCCGCACATCCATGCCTGCGGCACACTGCGTTGAGGAGGAAGAACATTGGGGCGTCCTGCACAAGGCTGATCCAATACAAGCAGCTAACCGGGACAACAGGCAGCAACACAGGCAGACTGTCTGGGTCAATGGAAAGGTCGCCAATGGCCTACGTGATACTGGCGCCACCATGACCCTACTACAGAAGAACCTCATCCCAGAGAGCCAACATACCGGAGACACTGTAGCCGTAAGAGTAGCGGGAGGCACCCTCTTCCGGCTACCCGTTGCCCGTCTTCACCTGGATTGGGGGGTTGGTTCGGGACACGTGAATGTGGGGGTGATGAAGGATTTGCCAGCGGATGTACTACTGGGGAATGATTTGGCCCCCTCGTTTCTGCTTACGCCCTGATGGGCCCCGCTGAAGCCAACCCAGTGACTACCTGTGCCCAGACCCATGCTGCTGGAACCGGCCCGCTTGCGGCTGAGAACTGGGTAAGACTAACTCCCCCGACATGTACCTTAGATCAGGCACAATATCACAGTCTAAAATTGGAATGTGACAAGTTGGCCAGGGAGAAATCGGAGATGCAACGACACTACGTCATGTATTATGAGATGTCCCATGGCTTGAACATTGAAATGCAGAAACAGGCTGAAATTGACAAAAGGTTAAATGGGATTTGCGCCCAGGTTTTGCCTTACCTTTCCCAAGAGCATCAGCAACAAGTTTTGGGAGCCATTGAGAGAGCAAAGCAAGTGACTGTTCCAGAACTAAATTCCATTATTCCTCCTGCAACCTTACAACTTCAACATCAGCTACTGACCCGGTAAGAAAAATGGCAATGCTGATAGGTTGTCCAGGCATTAGAGGAATGGAACTATGGACTAACTTCGGCGTCAACCCGTCTGGGGTCTCCTCCTGTGTTAGTCTCCTGCCGAAAGGGGAGAGATGTAACGGCTGGGCCCGTGGAACCCAGAAGTTCTTAGAAAGTATGAGCCAGGAAATAATGGACATTGAGAATATGTCTTGGATTGCTTTAAAATGGGTCTGTAATATTAATCCACCATATTCCCCAGGATATCTGTAAATAACTATTTACTGTTTGTTGATCCTGAACTCAACAGGTTAATTGAGAGATGCTAATTTCTTCAACTCCAATCACCTGGATGCCTGTGTAATGTTAATGAATCCCAACTATTCTAAAGATCTTTTCATTGTGGGGTGTGATAGTTAACTCTGTAATTGTGGGTATTGTAAATTAGCAGACAGACAGTCTGGGGAACATAAAGGTTATGCATAGTCATTTAAGCTGAAAAGGAATTAGCTAATGAACTCACCTGTTGTCTGCTAAGAGATGTCAGAATGTGTATTGGAAGCTCATTATGTGACCATTGTGTGATGTTGTGGGTGGAGTTGTTCATTTGGACTACAGTATTCGTTTAGTGTATATAAAAGCATGTTCTTTTCTCAATAAAGTGTCAGACCAGTTGGAAGCCTCATGCAGAGCGATTGTCTCGTATTTCTGGGAGAATTGTTCCTATGGGTCTCGGTCGCCTGACTGTGGAGTGTCTGGTAGCTGGCGTGTGTTCGAGAATGGAATATCCTAAACGACGTTAACCCCTGTCGTTACAGTCTATAACCCCAATTCAAAAAAAGTTGGCACGCTGCAAAATCTACATTAAAAAAATGAAGGGTGTAACATCCTCTCTTCTCTTAACAACACTCTGTAAATGTCTGGGAACTGAGGAGACTAGTTGCTGGAGTTTTGGGAGAGAAGTGTTGTCCAATTCTTGCCTGATATAGGATTCGAACTGCTCATCAGTCCAGGGTCTTCTTTGTCGTATTTATCATTTCAAGATGGGCCAAATATTTTCAATTTGTGGCGTGCTTTGGAAATCACTGCATTCTGTTTTTATGTATATTTTACACAGCGTCCTAACTTTTTTGGAATTGGGGTTGTGCCTGTGTTACCAAAGTCTACCTGCACTGACCAATGCGTATCGATTTTGTACCTCGTTGTTTGCACATTGCCAACCTCTGCTCGTCTCTGACCTTGATCCTGCTCGTAATTGGTACCTTCCTACCCATCTGTTACTAAACCTGGTTTGTGATCTGGCTCTGCTCTCTACTGGTCTGGGTGAAGTCAGGGTGTCCGTGATTCCAGCTTTCTGGCACCTGTGCCCTTGCATTGCCCCAGCAGTCCCTGTCTCAGCTTTTAGGGGGGCTTGGACAGGAACTGTACAAGAAGCCACCCTCATCATCTTGAGCTCCTCATCATCTGTCATGTACCTGCATCTTTGCAGTACCCACTTGCTACACACACCAAAATTATAATTCTGGGGAAACGTATTTGCAAAATCTGGATAAGAAACCAACAGTGATGATGTCTTCAGATTTTGTAAATAAACTTTTTGGAGACCTCAGTCTCCTGGTGTGCAGATATTTCATTTATGCTGTAAATATTAAAACCAAAGAAAGGTTTTGCCCTGCCTTTGTCATGACTTTGGTTCTGGCAGTACCTTAGCAGCTGTTTGCTTTATAGGTGTTTGGATTAGCTATGTAGCTGGTTTGCCAATACTGGGCAAGAGAATGACAAAAGACTGGGACAGACGGGAGACATGTTCTGTTTTATGTTGAAGAGAAACTACAATGATAATTATGAAAGAATCTTCTCTTTTTTGACAGACGGTTCATTGCATGCACAGGCCTGTAGTGTAGAAATTTGATGGCAATCAAATAGGTAGCTACCAGCAAGAGAAGAAACAAAGAAAATACAGTCTAATGTTTCAGGTGCAAACATTAAAAAAGCACAGCAGGCAAAACACATTTCGAAATGAAGATATTTGCTCCTTAAAGTAATATAGCAACTTGGTTCAACCCTTTCGCTGCCATCGATGTCATAGGTTGGCCGCAGCGAGGGTTTTTACACACACTCCTGGCTGCCGTCAGTGTGCAAATCTGACAAGCCGACTGTTGGCTGTCAGGTAAAATTGTTCTGGTGATTGTACAGCTGCCCAGTGGTGGCCCGTAATGCAGGGCGCACGGGCGCTGCCCCCCTATCGATGCATCTGGCCCCCTAATCTACATGATGGGCGTCGGACTCATGGATTCCAATCAGGATTTTTTTTTTAAAGCATGTGATTAGAGCCAGATGCTCTAATAGGCTTCAAAAAAGGGTGGGCTCAGGGCGCAGAGCACTGCGCCCTGAGCCCACCCAGTTGTGTGACAATAGCGAATGAATATTCACTATTGTCACACTGATTCTCCTCCTGGCCAATCAGGAAGCGGGACCTGTTTCCTAATTGGCCGAATGGAGAAGTGATCCTATTGGCCTAGAGAGGAGGAGGGAGGAAGAGGGAGAAGATGCAGGTGAAGCCACTGCCATCGCCCAGAGGGAAGCGCTGCCCACACCATAGATGAGGTATGCGCATGGGCTGTTAACCGAACGTGCTGCCCAATTGCTGTCATGCACCCCCGACACACTGGCCCCCTATGTGATATGAATAAAGTTTTAGTGAAAACAGTGGCGTCACTAGGGTTGGTGTCACCTGGTGCGGTAAAACATGGTGTCACCCCCCCTGTTAAGGGTGAGAGAGAGATAGAGGGGGGGGGGTGTGAGAGAGAAAGACTTCTCTCACAATCTGTGATCATTCTCTATAAATGCATACTGTCCAGCCTGAACATGCTCCATTTACTTATATCCTTACCACTCCCCTTTCAGATTCACTTTCCTTCACTTCTGCCCACCTCTGTTTTCTTAACTGGCCATTATAGGGGGAGCATAGGGGATGGTTCCCCACATCCATTTAACCTGTGTGACAGATGGGAAAAGGTGATGTGGGTGCCGGAGATCACAGTAGGGCAGTACCTGGATGCCGGGCGCTAGTGATGATACTAGTACTAGCCAATGGCTGAGAGCGATGGCCGGCGTGTTCTGGCAGGGGCCATCCCCCTGTCAGAACACAATAGCTCAGCGTGGGAGTACGATGTACTGACATCAGGCATCAGTTAGTACAGCAGCTCCTCCTGAGCTTTTCACTATTATTTAATTCAGCCCGCTGGGTTGAATGAAGAAAAAAAAACTGCCATAAGCCCACTTACCTGCCAGCCAAGGTTGTTCAAAACACACTCTTACTGGACAGTCAAGACAGTCGAGTCAAGTTGAGAAGTGGAGTCACCCATACCGACATGAAAGTAATCTCAGACTGTGCACAGAGGAGGACTTTCTTTCTGGACGAGAGGGGTAATAACAAGCAGGTTGTGCTGTCTCTCCTTAGTAAGATCACCTGAGCCCTTAGGGTTCCACCAAAGCCAGAAAAAAAAGGACCCGTACTGGAGCCCTAATGTACCAAGGATCCAGCTAGTACTCTACAGATACAACCATGTCACAAAGAGCACCAGGGCAACCGTTAACCTATTCCATGCAAAAGGGTTTTATCTAGTATATATCTACTCCTTGGTGGTATTGGAACCAAATTAGGTCATATGGGGCTGCATCACTGAACAATTAAAAAAAAAAATTTTGTTAGATAAACATTTAAATATCTAATACCCTAATAATTACATTATTACCGGTAACTATCACTGTTATCAATATGTATTCAGGGCTAAGGCTAATAATCAATCTATGAACAGATTACTCAAAATGGTATGAATGGATATGGAAAAATGGACTTTGTAGGCACATACGTAAAAAATAACAATTTATTTCACATGTTGTGACATATAAATACACAATTGCATCTAAAATTAGAATACAAAAAACTAAATGTATAAAAAGGGGAATCACGTGGTTAATCCCGAGGAGACTAACTCAATGTGAGAAAGCTCGCTGCGATGGTGTCTATGAAATAGATTCCCATGCTGGTTCAAGAGTGTCTCCTAGGTTTAGTGCCACGAAATCCTTAGAGCAGGTTAAAATTGTTTAGCTCAACATGTTTCACGATATACTCAAAATGGTAGTCTTCTACCAGTTGCTATACTGGCATGGTTTCGAGCTAGATTCCTCCCGCCATCCTGCCCTTATATATACACCTTTCTTTTTGTGATAAATGAGTGCCTTTTTCACAACTAAATGTAATGAAATTCTCAACATTATTACACCTGAAATAAAAATGGAGAAATAGACTCGATGTGTCAAATGACATGCAAGTAACTACGGCAAAAATCGTACTATTTGTAGCTAACGTATGTAATTGTGAGAAGTATAAAAAAAAAATTGGGTTGTTTTGTTCCTATCTATCTACCTGTAAAGTAAAAGTTATTGACATCTTTTGAAGTTATACTGGTACCCTAATAGATTTGATTATGATGAGGATTTCCACAGTCTGGTAAAGGGGGTATGAAAGATTGTCCAAGGGAAGGGGAAAAAAGCCAGATCCATTATATGCTGATACAAGTAAGTCAAGAAAACACTCTTACCCATTTGGCTAGAATTGTGACTCATTCCTGATATACAACAAAATCTGTCAGTTGTATTCTATTGACTTGTCTGTTTTTACAGCCAGCCGCAGAGTGCACTTGAATACAGAACGTCTTCCAAGCCTCATTAATATAATGTGCTTTATCAGGCCAGAGTAATCTGGTCGTGGTGGTTTCAGGGCTTTAAACAAACATGTAGAAACAAACAGTTGTAAAATGCCCACTGGCGTTTTTACAGCTGCGTTTTTGAGCGTTTTTTACAGCTTAAAAACGCCTGTCCATGTTATTGTAAATATTTTTTTTTTTTTTTTTTTAAAAAAAAAAAAAAAAACGTCGGAGCTAAAAACGCGACCGCGCGTTAGTGCGCGTTTTTTGACGCTCGCGTTTTTTCCTGCCTAGTTCTGACGCTGAGGAACGCACTGGCCCTGGGTTTTTTTTACAGCTTACAAACGCCTATGCTCTTTACAGCTCAAAAACGCCTAGGTGGGCATGAAGCTATAGACTAACATGGACAGGCGTTTTTAAGCTGTAAAAAACGCTCAAAAACGCGGCTGAAAAAACGCCCGTGGGCATGAGGCAAAGAGAAAGAAAGGGCGACTCGGCTGCAGCAAAATTTGTTGATGTTTTTAGAGCTCACCATTTTTAGAAGTTAAATAAGGTAAAATTGCTCATCTTTTGAGTATTTTTTTTATTTTTTTTATGGAATCAACCAGATATGGAACACTCTCTTATGCCGCATGCACACGACCGTTTTTCACGATGTTAAAAATGCAATTTTTTAAATTGGGCATTAAAAACGATCGTGTGTATGCTCCAGAGCATTTTTAACGACGTGAAAAATGGCCTAAAAAAAATGAGAACCTGCTCAATTTTTTCACGTCGTTTTTCACGTTGTTCTTTTTAACGTCGTGAAAAACGGTAGTGTGTATGCTTTTACGAGGGGAAAAAAAACAAGCATGCTCAGAATCAAGTATGCGACGGGAGCGCTCGTTCTGGTAAAACTAGCGTTCGTAATGGAGAGAGCACATTCGTCACGCTGTAACGGACTGAAAAGCACGAGGCTGAAAAGCGCGAATCGCCGCTCAACAAACGTTACTAACATGAAGGGTGGCGCCATTCGAACGGAACTTCCCCTTTATAGTGTCGTCGTACGTGTTGTACGTCACTGCGCTTTGCTCGAGCGTTTTTTTTCATGAACGTGTGTATGCAAGACAGGCTTGAGAGGAAACAAGAAAAATCACGTCGAGAAAAACGTCGTTTTTTAAAATGACATTAAAAACGTACGTGTGTACGCGGCATTACAGTTTACTGTTGCTAGCATATCTATAATTTATTTTTTTCTAAGAGGGGTTAAAGTTCATTAATGTCATTGCTATAGGCGGGGCTGGTAAGAAGGGGGTACCACCACCCCTCCTTTACGGGGGTCCTGGGCAGCAGAGGGAAGGGGATCTTGGACAGGAGCGGGGGGGGCACAGATTTATTGGAACCGACCCCCTGTAGTTTCCTCCATGTAGCAGCTGCCCAGATGGCAAGGATAACTTGCCACAAATTTGTGGCAGTGTTGAACTGTTAGTGTTAACTTGCTGCACATTTTCGCTGGCTTGAAGAGCCCTTGAAGCACAAGTTCTAGTTCTAGTTGACACTTTTCCAATTTGTAGCAAATTTGCGTGACAAGTCTCTAGCAAGAGCAAAGTTGTAGTGGTGAGTCTACAGCAAGAGCTCTGCAAGTCTACAACACGGAAATTCAGCCACAGTCCCTCGCCGACTCAATCTCCCTCGCTGACTCCAATAATATCCCACCCGTCATTCAACTCAGGAATTATAGACAGGTCCTTTCTTACATTACTAAAGCCTCATACACACGATCGGACTTCCATCAGACTTTTCCGTGGATTTTGGTCCGAAGGGCGTTGCCCATGAACTTGTTCTGCATACACACGGCAGAACATTTTCAGCCAACATTCACCAAATCACTTGGTTTTTCAGCTCTTTACTGCCACCTATTGGGCAACTTCTGCTATTGTTGGCTAATGTTTAGCATTGGTTCTGAGCATGCATGTTTGTACTTTGGTCTTTAGTCCGATGGACTTGTGTACACACGATCGGATGATCTGACGAAACACATTTGTTGTCAAAAAGTTTGAGAGCATGCACAGCGAACATTTGTCCGTGGAAAGTCCGACAACAAATGTCCGATGGAGTATACAGACGGTCGGATTGTCCGATAAAGCACGTCCGTCGGACCGTTGTTGTCAAAGTCAGATAATGTGTATGGGCCTTTAGAGAGCAGCAATTCTAGGCACACCGCTTTTGGTCAGGAGGCCACTGGCAGTCTCTTTCGGCCATCCAAAGCAAGTTTGATCCTCCACTCCCCTTGTGGAAAACAATGCAAACTGAGATTTTTTTTTAACTTATGACTGGGGTAAAGGGCGATCCCTTGAAACTCCTACATATTTTGTAAGTCTCTGCCTATTAGAGGACATGGTGACACATGATCTTTCACAGGCATACTGCATATTGACTAGAGTGACAAGTCCACAGTGAGTTCAGACTGTGAATAGACATAATTTCTCATGAGTCAGGTGATAAATGTTCTTTTAGCCCCAGGTTGAGCAGTTTGTTTGTGTAGCTGGAGCCATCTATTACTCTATAGCAGTGGTCTCCAAACTGCGGCCCGGGGTCGGATGTGGCCCTTTGCTTGCCTTTATCAGGCCCTCAGGACATTATTCCTCTCCTTGATACAAGGCTCTATTCTTTCTGCACAAATAATGTGGCATAATTCCTGTCACTGATACAAACAATAGGGCACTATTCCTACCACTCTCCCCAACAATGGGGCATTATTCTTCCCACTGAAAACAATGGAGGGGCACTATGCCTTCCCCTGACACCACCAATGATGGAGCACTATTCCTCCCACTGATAACAATGATGGGGCACTATTCCTCCCACTGATACCAATGATGGGACTCTCATTGACACCAACTATGGGGCACTATTCTTCCCACTGGCACCAATGATGGGGTACTATTCCTCCCAACTGCAGGGCCCTATTCATTCCACTGACACCAATGATGGGGCACTTCTTCTTCCCTTGATACAAACAATGGGGCACTATTTCTTCTCCTAATACCAACAATGGGGCACTATTCCTCCCATTGATACCAATGATGGGGCATTCTTTACTCTCATTGACACCAGGGCATTTTCTACTCACATTGTCCACTGTCCGGCCTCCTCAAAGTCTGAAGGACAGTAAAGATGTACATGCTTTGTGTTCGGGGACATACATCTGTACCAACAAGCCTGTCAAATTAGGACCTGAGGCTGTGTTCGTACAGCCGTTGCGTCTCCATAGCATAGCATAGGCTGCCTGCACAAAACTATCCAAAAAAAAAAAGAAAAGCTGATTCACACTGTACAGGCCACAGCCCCAAAGTGAATGAGCCTCAAGGCCTCAGTCACACACAGAGCTTTAGTTATTTACCACTTCAGCTCCGGAAGGTTTACCCCCCTTCATTTGCAAAATGGCACTCCGTTAATTTAACTGACAATTGTGCGGTCGTGCAATGCTGTACCCAAATAAAATGCATGTCTTTTTCCCCCCCCCCCCACAAATAGAGCTTTCTTTTGGTGGTAATTGATCACCTCTGCGGTTTTTATTTTTTGCGCTAGAAACAAAAAAAGATCACAATTTTGAAAAAAATATATATTTTTTTTATTTTCTGCTATAAAACATATCCAATAAAAAAAAAGTTAAAAAAAATCGAATAACTTCATCAATTTAGGCCAATATGTATTCTGCTACATGTTTTTGGTAAAAAAATCCCAATAAGCGTATTTTGATTGATTTGCGCAAAAGTCATAGCGTCTTCAAACTATGGGATATATTCATGGAATTTTTATTTATTTTTTTACTAGTAATGGCGATCAGCGACTTATAGCGGGACTAAATCGGACACTAAGTGACACTTTTGATACTTTTTGGGGACCAGTGACACGAATACTAATTAGTGCTAAAAATATGCACGGTCACTGTACTAATGACACTGGCTAGGAAGGGATTAACATCAGGGGCGATCAAAGGGTTAAATGTGTTCCTAGGGAGTGCGTGCTAACTGTGGGGGATGTGCTTTTACTGTGGGAAGGCAGAGACTTGTGTTTCTGCTTAGCAGAAACACAGGATCACTACTTTCCCTACTGACAGAATGGTGATCTGCCTTGTTTATATTAGGCAGACCATCGTTCTGCCTCTCTCGGGAACGGTCGGCGGGTCCCGGCAGACATCGAGTCTGCTGGACCCGCTGATTGGCTCCTGCTGTGTCCAATTACAACGGGAGTGGGTTGCCAGCGGCGTGTGTGCACGTCCCAGACCCGGAAGTACAAAATCACGTACCTGTACGTGATTTTGCACAGGAGAGATACCTAGCCACCGTATATGTACTATATACGGTCGGCAAGCGGTTAAAAGGGAAAATTAAGCTAAAAATGTTTTTTACCTTAATGTATTCCTTGCATTAAGGTAAAAAAAAATTACTTTAGTAACACTTTGGTCCCTTTCACATTAGTGGACAGATGGGGTCTACCTTTCCATTTTTCAGACAGATCCTATCGGACCACCATTGTTCTCTATGGAGTGGCGGATGTCAGCGGACATCTGTCCGCCGACACCCACCGACATCCGATCCTATCTGCTAAAAACAGACAAATGGGGATATGTTCGCTATCCATCCGGCGGATCGGATAACAATCGGATGAAAATCGACATGCACATCGTTTCCATCCGACCGCCCAATAGAGAACAGCTGGCTGTGTCCATCTCTGCTCCGCATAGCGGAGCAGACACTGACCTGTAATCCGCCTGCGCAGCGGGGATCAACAAAGAGATCCCCCGCAGAGCAGGTGGATCTGCTTGGAGGATTCCGCCCCGTGTGAAAGGGACCTTTAACTCAATACATGCTTATCTTTTAGATTTAGCCGGAATTTTGTAAGCTATATTGCATTTGTGCCTGTTAATACTGATTTTAGTGTATTTTTAGTAGTCTGTGCGGAGACTCTGGGATTTCTAACAGCAGTCCTGGCTATAGGTGTAGACCATTTACATACAGTACCTCCTGAAGCATGTAAAGAAAACTCCCAGAGATGACATCATCCCATCCTGCTTAGTTGCTAGGCCGTTGCACACTGAATGAAGGAGCGCATGGGATGGCATGACAACAAAATAGCCAGAAGTATTCTGGAGTTTTCATTGTCACAGCAATCCAGGAAGAGCAGGCTGCTAAAATTAGTAGGTAATAGTTATCTTACATGGCAGGTAGAAAAGACAGAATTGCTGGGGAGACATCATTTTATAATGTGAATTAGGGGTCGACCGATTATCGGCGGCCGATATTTAAATTTTTCAAAGTATCGGTATCAGCCAGAAACGTACCGATATTACCAATATTGCTTCAAGTTGTTGTTTTGAATACTTTCAAGTGCAGAGGAGGGGTTTGGGGTCTTATAGACCTCAGATCCCTCCATAAAGAGGACCTGTCACTGCCTATTACTGTCACAAAGATGTTACATTCCTTGTGACAGCAATAAAAGTGATGCAAAAAAAATAATTAAAAGGACAGTGTAAAAATAAAAACTTTAATGGTACAAAATATTGGCACCTGATATCGGCTATCGGCCTGAAAGGTGGCCGAAAAATTGGTATCGTATCGGTCCTGAAAAAACGATATCGGTCGACCCCTAATGTGAAGTAGAATGATGGTTTTCTTTATTTGGACTTACGCAATTTATTTGTTTGGCTAGAGTAGCCCTTTAAATGAATTGTTATGTTAATGTAATTAAAGTTATTTTTATCTTAGCATCATGCCGACATAAATTGCTTATTGAATGGCTTTCGTTTCCCAGGCCAGAATGACATCAGTGTTCCCGGTGGTAGAGTGCCTGGTCACCTATTCATTCCTCAAGTCTCAAGCCTTCCTGCTAAGGTTGTTTGTTCCCCGGACTTCAATGAGAGATTCACTACTAGTCAGCTCACGTCTCCTCTGCCCAGAGGAAGAGGAATTCCAGAGAATTAATAGGATTCTACACAGATTAGACTGGCGGCTTCTCATTGGCATGAATAGGCAAGAGCCAGAGATTAGGCCTGAGCCTTTACACCGCTTTAGAAATAGGATTGCAAACATGAGATGTCCTCAGCTCTCACGGTGATATTAATAACAGTCATTTAAATCTAAATAGCCGCAATGGCAGGGGATGTATGAGCTAATCAGAATAAGAGATGTTTGGCAATAAATTGTGCTGCCCAAGGCCTAAAAGTGACCTTTGCTGCCTTCAGTTATGAGTGGACAGTGGTGGGTTCAGTCACCTACTGGCTTCTATAAGGTTTTGATAACATGAGTATTGAAGTCTTCCCATCTCTGCCCACCATACCCCAGCACCATGGAGTCTCACTCCCAGTGCTCCATGTTGGTTAAAAAAAAAACCTCAATAAGCGTATATTGATTGGTTTGCGCAAATGTGATAGCGTCTACAAAATAGGGGATAGATTTATGGCAAAAAAGTTTTTTTACTAGTAATGGCGGCGATCTACGATTTTTATTGCAACTGTGACATTGCGGCGGACATATCGGACACTTTTGACACTATTTTGGTACATTGACATTTATACAGCGATCAGTGCTATAAAAATGCACTGATTACTGTATAAATGTCACTGGCAGGGAATGGGTTAACACAAGGGGGCAATCAAGGGGTTAAATGTGTTACCTAGGGAGTAATTCTAACTGTAGGGGGAGGGGACTCACAAGGGGAGGAGACCGATCGGTGTTCCTCTGTACTGGGAACACACCATCGGTCTCCTCTCATTGACAGGATGTGGATCTAGGTGTTTACACACACAGATCCACGGTCCTGCTCTATTACAAGGCAATCGTGGGTGCCCAGTGGGCATCGCGGCCGTCAGGCATGCGCATCAGCCCCCGAGTGACGCGGCACGCACCCCATAGACGGCCGGAAATCCGAGGACGTCATATGACGCCCGCCCAAAATGGAAGATCCCTCCTGCGGACGTCATTTGAAAATTGGCGGGTAGGGAAGCGGTTAAAGACAATGGAAAATATGAAATATGAAGAAGTTCTGGACAGCCGCACTCCAAAAAAATAGCCTTTTTATTCGAAAAATAGGATAAAAAAATACATGCCACAGCAGACGGACGGAAGAGCTGACGCGTTTTACACCGTCAAACAGTGCTTAATCACAGCTATGATTAAGCACTGTTTGATAGTGTGAAATGCGTCAGCTCTTTTGTCTGTTCTGCTGTGGCATGTATTTTTTTGATTCAATTTTTTGAATAAAAGGCTATTTTTTGGGAGTGCGGCTGTCAAGAACTTCTCTCTATTTCATTGCTATATGCATTGCCAGCACCTGTGGCTTCTAAACTGGAGGAGAGGTTTTAATTTCGTCTGACCGACCTGGAGCAGTGATATTCCTTTCTCTAATGGAAAATAAGAGGTACCAAAGTTCATCATTGTTTTGTGGTGTTTGCAATTTAAAGCTTGACATGTTGAGTATCTATTTACTTGCGCAACATGATCTTTTATATTGTACCATAATAAAATTGGGTATTAATATTGCATTTGTGTGCCCTACAATTAACTTTATTGTATTTTTTACTGAAAATGTGTGCTTTATAAACTGTTGCACAAATATTGTATGACATAGAAAATTGCTTTCATAAAATACTTAATGTTTTTTTTTTTTTTACTAGGGCTGCGGAAATTAACGATTAATTCCTCGATTAATCGTTAATTTTTCTGATCGATCAAAATTATTTTGATCGGTACTCACCTCTCCGCCGGCTTCCGGGTCTTCAGGGAGCTCACCGGACTCCTCCCCCCTTCCCCAAGTGCCTCCGTCTCCGTCG
Organism: Rana muscosa; assembly: GCA_029206835.1. Classification (NCBI taxonomy): domain Eukaryota; kingdom Metazoa; phylum Chordata; class Amphibia; order Anura; family Ranidae; genus Rana; species Rana muscosa. The sequence continues at coordinate 268,712,849 of CM055122.1, forward strand.
GCTCGTCCGGTTCTCTGCTTCGCCCCCTCGCGGAGGCCTCTGTACATCGCGGTGACGTGCACTTGCTCCCGCACGGCTTGGTTGTCTCAGCGGATTTCCTTACATCTCATGGCGGGGATTGCCGTGTCCATCTGAAGGGCTCCTTTGTTTTGCCTTCATATCTGCATGTCGGCGGGACCTTACTATCTGCCACACGCAAGGGCTGTTACACTTCCCTCTATCACTTCCCTCTATCAACCTGGGATTCTACAGCCACCCACTGGGAGTTGTGATAGTTCCCTTCACGGGACATGTACATGCCGATGGACTGATGTTAGCACCTCCTCATCTGGATTCAGCAGTGGTATCGTTGTACACATTTTTATACCAGTATCATACTTAGCTACATGTTTTTATAACTGCTTTTGCTACCGTTTGGTATTACTCACACCATTTTTACAATTTATGTAGCTACATCGATTTTATCGCCAGTGCAATATTTATTTTGTTACCTACTTGAATACTATAAAAGTTTTAATGTTATTCCCATCGAACGCTGCCTTTGTGTGTTTTTTGTATCCTGCTATCCATTTTTCCAGTGGTTGGTAGCTGCACTGGGAATCAGCCTGCAAGGAGACCAGCTGAAAGTAGTTGGATCTGTATGTGTGTTATAATTAATCAAAATTAATCGATTAATCGATTTAAAAAAATTGATTAATCGAACACGAAAATTTTAATCAGTAACAGCCCTAATTTTTACTAATCTTCAGGCCCACATTATTTTATTAAATAATATGCAAAAACGGCTCTGGCAACAAAAGGGCCAAGCGCAGTGTCAGACAGGCAGATGGCTAGATGAGAGAAGCAGACATTGTAATTGGAATGAAGGGCACACTTGTCACATGAATATTTCCAACACATTGGACATTATCTGTGTGTGATAATAAGCATCCTCAGAACTCATATCAAATCTTTTAGACACCTATCCAGCCTCATAATGACCTGGCTCTCACCAGTTATGTTCAAACTGTTAAGGATCACCTACTGTATGAGCAACCCATAGAGTCTAAAATACATTTTTATGTCTTAGTGCAGCTTTCAAGAAAAATCCTTTTTTTTTTCTGTAGCAATGCTAAATTATGTAACAGAATACATTTACAGAAGTAAGACTTTTCTCCCTGGTAATTTTAGCTAACATCACAAGACTGGTAAGTGGTCCAAAATAAGTAATACATTATATGCAAAATAGAAACCTAATAGTAGAAAACTGGGTCATGCTTTGAAGAATAAAACTAGGGCATTGTTACACATATGCCAACTGTCATTTTCATTTCCAATTTTGGCGCAATGTGCAGTAAAGAACAGTATTTGATCAAAAAAGACTTAAAAAGCTGAACTCAACGCAGCTATAAAAGGACACAATTTAATACAGTTCTGTATTCATTAATACATCATTAAAGTGGTTGTAAACCCTAGCAAAAAAAACAAACCCTGCAGGACAAAGGCATAATGAGCTAGTATGCATAGCATATCATAGCATAGCATACTAGCTCATTATGAATTACTTACCTTACATCGAAGCCCCCGCACGGGTCCTCGTACCCCCCTCAGGCCGGCGACATCTCTCCCGGGGGTTACTTCCTGTGATTGGCCAGAGCCGCGATGACGTCACTCCATTGCATGCGCGTGGGAGCCGCCGGTAACGGCGCACTCACTGAAGCAACGGCACATACGTGCCATTGCTTCAGTTTGCTTTAGTGCGCATGCACTGATGACAGGGACAGGGGATATCTCCTAAGCCGTTCAGGTTTAGGAGATATCCAGGGTAGCTACAGTGTGTTGTAAGGGTTAACAACCACTTTAACTGTATTTTTAATGCAAGAAATAGAAGTACATGAATGAGATTTGATATCATCATTGTGTTGCTTCTCCTTCACTGTCTAGTTCCAGAATAGGGGTGGGTTCATGACAGGGTGTGCTGAATGATGCCAGCTGTCATTCAACCTGGAAGACCGAGGACTTCATGTGACAAAAAAATAAGTACTACGGGGACAACTCTGGATTGAGGGTTAGTATTGATTCAAAAGGTAATTTTTAATGTTATTTTTGTAGCATCCTCCTAGTTAGGCTGCTAGGTAAATTTAGTTTTTGGATCCTGCTGTAATCAGGGGAGCAGTAGTTGTTTGACCTGGTCTGTTTAGGGCTTTACAGGCTGAGAGTTTGATTGCTTCCTCCTGTCTCTAGAAGAAGTTTCTGGAACTTTGGAAAGGATAATTCAAATAACCAGCCTGTATATTGAGCAGGGTCTAACCAATCCCTGGGGAGGTGTGCCCAGATGGTGGTTGGATGCTGTAAATAGTCTTGAGCCCTAAGGAGAGGGATTTTTCCCTCCCGAGGAAATGGATCTGTGACCCGAGAAGAGAAGGGGGGCTGCTTCCCCCCTGGAGCCCTTCGAACTGGATGCTGGACTACTCTACAAAAAGGCTGAACCTAATGACTGATCTTGTGCCATGATCCTGGGAGTAGGGCATCTTTTCTGTGCTGCACATTAATTCATGGTCCCCAGCCATAAACCTGCAGAATGATCCAGTCTTCCTTTGCCTGATTTTCAGCTTTCTTCATGGCCCCAGCTGTGAACCTGTAGACTGTTCCAGTCTACCTTTACCTGTACTGAAGCTACTTCATAGTCCCCAGCTGTGAACCTGTAGACTGTTCCAGTCTACATTTACCTGTACAGAAGGTACTTCATGGTTCACAGCCATGAACCTATAGACCAGGGATGTCAAACTAGCGGCCCGCCAGCTGTTGCAGAACTACAAGTCCCATCATGCCTCTGCCTGTGGGAGTCATGCTTGTAACTGTCAGCCTTGCAAAGCCTCATGGCATTTGTAGTTCCGCAACAGCTGAAGGGCCACCAGTTTGACAACTGTGCTATAGACTGTTTCAGTCTACCTTTACCGGTACTGAAGCTACTTCATGGTCCCCAGCAGTGAACATATAGACTGTCCCAGTCTACCTGTGCTTGTACTACAGTTACTGAGTGAGAAGTGTCATCTCATAACAATACCTGATGTTTTGGAGTATTCCACATCCCCCAAATACCCTCCTGCTACCAGTTCTACAAGCAAATAAACCCTAAAAAGACATACTGTTCAATGAGCCAGAGTGTATGGACTGTTGCTGTGTGCCTGGCTGCCTCTGCACTGTGTTGGGAAAGAACCTGTGAATTTACAGCAGCCCCTTTGGGGGTAGAGCTAGACTTTTAATAGGCTATTTTATTTTATTTTTTGGGGTTCTAGAGTGCTGCTCTAAATTATAAGCAGTGTTCCTTGGAAGAGGTCTGCAAAAAAATAGGATTTTTATAACAGCTTACCTGTAAAATCCTTTTCTTGGAGTACATCACGGGACACAGAGCGGCATAGTCATTACAATGTGGGTTATATAGATACCTTCAGGTGCTGGCACTGGCAACTTCCAAAACCGGAAGTACCCTCCCCTATATAAGCCCCTCCCATCCGGGAGCACCTCAGTTTTGTAGCAAAGCAATAAGTGTCCCCAAAGAGGGGTGGGAGCTCTGTGTCCCGTGATGTACTCCAAGAAAAGGATTTTACAGGTAAGCTGTTATAAAAATCCTATTTTCTTTCTCGTACATCACGGGACACAGAGCGGCATAGTCATTACCATGTGGGATGTCCTAAAGCAATGCCCAATGAGGGGGGGGGTACACCATACATAAGCTGAGCGCTATCAGACATGAGGATCTTTTGCGGCCTGCAACACACTGCGCCCAAAGGCGACATCCTCCTGACTTCTAACGTCCACCTGGTAGAACCTAGTAAATGTGTGTACTGAAGACCATGTTACGGCCTTACAGATTTGAGCCAGGGAGGCCTGGTGATGCACTGCCCATGAAGTTCCAACTGCTCTCGTGGAGTGCGCCCTAACTTTGAACGGAGGCGGTCTCCTTCTCAAGCCATAGGCTTGCATTATGACCTGTCGAATCCACTTGGCTAAAGTAGATTTTGACGCTGCCTGACCCCTTCTGGGGCCTTCCGGCAGAATAAACAAAGTATCCGTTCTGCGAATCTGAGCAGTGGCTTTTAGATAAGCTTTAACTGCTCTTACTACATCCAAAGAATGCAATAACTTTTCCTCTACCGAACTAGGCTTGGGGAAAAAGGAAGGAAGAACCACATCTTGGTTCAAATGAAACCTCAATACCACCTTAGGAAGAAAGGCTGGATGAGGACGTAACACTACTCTGTCCTTATGGATAACCAGATATGGCTCCCTACAGGACATAGCGGCTAATTCCGACACTCTTTTAGCCGAACAAATGGCTACTAGAAAAATCAATTTCCTGGTGAGAAGAACCAGGGAAATATGCTGTAATGGTTCAAATGGTTGTTTCTGTAGAACCGACAGAACCAGGTTTAAGTCCCATGGACATATGGGAATATTAACCGGAGGGCTAATACGCATCACTCCTTGTATAAAGGCTTTGACTAGTGAATGCGAAGCCAAGGGCCTTTGAAAAAATATTGACAAGGCCGAAATCTGACCCTTGATAGTACTCAAGGCAAGCTTCCTATCTACAGCCCATTGTAGGAAGTCCAGAATCCTACCTATTACGTACTTACGTGGATGCCATTTCTTGGCTTCACACCAGGCGATGTACGCCTTCCAGATTCTATAGTAGATCTGCCTGGATACCGGCTTCCTGGCATTGATCATGGTAGATACCACAGGATTAGAGAGCCCTCTCTTTTTTAGAATGTGGGCTTCAATAGCCAGGCCGTCAAACCTAGGGCTGGTAAGGAAGGGTGGTATATCGGTCCTTGCGAAAGCAGGTCCGGACGATGTGGGAGGGTCCAAGGACTCCCCACAGACATCTTTACAATCTCCGCGTACCATGCTCTTCGGGGCCACGCTGGAGCTACCAGAATCACTGGTTTCTTTTCTACCCTGATTCTGCGGAGTAATCGAGGTAACAATTGTGGCGGTGGGAATGCATATATCAGCTTGAACTGATCCCAAGGGAACACTAGGGCATCCGAGCCGCAAGCTAGGGGATCCCTTGTCCAAGAGACAAACCTGTCCACTTTTGCGTTGAATCTGGATGCTAGCAGATCTACATCCGGTGTTCCCCACCGCTGACATATTGTCCGGAAAACCTCGGGATGAAGGGACCATTCCCCTGGGCATAATTGTTGGCGACTTAGAAAGTCCGCCTTCCAATTCTCCACTCCTGGAATGAATACCGCAGATATGGCTGGGACATATCTTTCTGCCCATTTCAGGATGCAATTTACTTCCCTCTGGGCTGCACGACTCCTGGTGCCACCCTGATGATTGATATATGCCACTGCCGTGGCATTGTCCGATTGAATTCTGACAGGGGACCCTTGGAGTTTGGATGTCCATGCTACTAGGGCATACCGGGCTGCTCGTATCTCTAAGAGATTGATGGGCAGGGCCTTTTCTGCATCCGACCATCTGCCCTGGAGAGACCATTGCTCCAGTACTGCTCCCCAGCCTATAAGGCTGGCATCTGTAGTGACCACCTTCCAAGAAATCGGACTGAAGGGTTTCCCTTTTTCCAGATTCTGGGGAACCAACCACCAACGGAGGCTCTTGCAAACGGAAGGGGACAAGGACATTGGTAAGTCTAGGGTCTGAACTTTTTTGTTCCAGGCTGACAGTATGGCCCTTTGCAAATTCCTTGAATGGAATTGACCGTAGGGTACTGCTTCGAATGATGCCACCATTTTTCCCAGCAGCCTCATGCACAGGCGTATGGATGGCTGTCTTTTTGTACCCACTAGGTGGATCAAATCTCTCAAAGACGACCCCTTTTCTTGAGGCAAGAAATTTTTTTCTCTGGTCTGAATCCAGCCTTAGCCCCAAGTATTCCAGACTTTTGACTGGTTTTAGGGCTGACTTGTCTCGGTTGATAATCCAACCGTGATATTCCAGATACTCGATTGTCTCGTGAACAACCACTTCTAGTTTTTCCACTGAGTGGTCTATCAGCAACAAGTCGTCTAGATATGCCATTATCGTTACATCTCGTGTTCTTAGATTGGCCAATAATGGGGCCAGAATTTTTGTGAACACTCGTGGTGCTGTGGCCAGACCGAAGGGTAAGGCTCTGAACTGAAAATGGCGCCCTTCTACCGCAAAGCGTAGAAATTTTTGGTGGGCTGGAAAGATGGGAATGTGCAAATAAGCATCTTTGATGTCGATCGAGGCTAACCATTCCTTCCCTTGTAGGGCAGTGGCCACCGATCGGATCGACTCCATCCGGAAAGTCCTGATATGTAGGAATTTGTTTAGCCCTTTTAGATTTAATATGGGCCTCACGTCCCCGTTTGGCTTCGGGACTGTAAAGAGATTTGAGTAAAACCCGAACCCCCATTCTTCCAGGGGAACCTCTATAATTACTGCTTGGAGCAATAATTGTTCTAGTGCCAACAGGAGGGATCCTCTCTTCTGGGGATCCCTTGGCACGTTTGACCTTATAAAATGGGAAGGAGGGGAGTCTTTTAACTCCAATTTGTATCCCAGACTTACTGCGGAGAGCACCCATCTGTCTTTGATCGTGTCCCGCCAGGTCTCTGCGAACAACTGAAGTCTTCCCCCCACCCGATTGAGATTGGGAGGTTTTGTACCTCTCCTGATCCAGGGCTTCTTGTTACCCTGCAATTGTCCCTGATTTTTACCTCTGGGATTTGACCGAGGAGGCCGTCGGAACTGTTTCACAGCCGATGTCCTAGGGACTGGAGAAGCAGGCCTCTTAAAAGAGGGACCTCTAACTCTGTTTTTAACCGGCAAAAGTGTACTTTTACCGCTGGAAATTTTCTGGATATATTTGTCCAGGTCTTCCCAGAATAAGCGTTCACCTTGAAATGGGAAGCTGACCAGCAATTTTTTACAGGGAGCTTCAGCAGACCAGTTTTTGAGCCACAGAAGCCTGCGCATATGTACTACAGACAGCGTAAGGCGGGAGGCCTGATGGATTGAATCCCTTATAGCGTCCACCGCAAGCATAAGGCTCTAGGTAGATCAGCTAGGGCAAGAGCCTGCTGATCTGGCAAGTCCCTTAAGACCTGTTTCAACTGATCCTTCACTGCTTGGCAGACCCCAATAGCTGCCACTGCTGGTTGTGTCACCAAGCCTGCTGTAGCAAAAGCAGATTTTAATAAGGACTCTAATTTTTTATCTATTGGGTCCTTGAACATTTGGACATTATCCACTGGACATGTCAGTGATTTATTCACACAAGAGATGGCTGCGTCCACTGTAGGGACCCTCCATTTTTTGATGAACTTATCCTCCATGGAATAGACCACCTGAAATCTCTTGGGAGGAGTAAATATTTTATCAGGATGCTCCCAATCCTGGTAAATGAGCCCTTCCAGTAAAGGATGGATCGGAAAGGAACAAACAGTCTGGGGAGCTTTTAGCGACCCCAACGAGGAGACAGAAGTGGATGATGGCTCCGCAAGGGGCATTTTAAATGCTGATCGGACCATGTTAGTCAGGGACTGAACCCATAATCTTTCAGCATGTGATGCTGAGAATGGCTCTTCCACTGTTGATTCCTCTACAACAGAATCAACCTCATCCTGATCCCCTTCAGGTAGGTCGATCCCTGTATGGGACTGTTGCTCCGCTAACAGGCACTCTGAGGGAGGAGACGGAGATCGAGCGCTTTTTCCCTGTGACAGGGAAGCAGCGATCAATGTTGACAATCTCTCTTCCAGCCCTCCCAGAGCTGAGGAAAAAACCTCCTCTGTTACATACACAGGAGCAGGTGAACTGAGGACAGCCACAGTACCAGGTACTCCTGAGGGTGCTCTACGGTCACTAACCTCTGATTCTTCAGGGGAGATTGGTGCAGCCGAAGCATGCCCAAGATCCTCAGAGCCCGATGGAGACCCCCTATGCTTCCTGGGATTTTTAGTCCCGGAGTTTTTAGACGGCATATTCCTAAGCCCAAAGCTGAGGTATTCCAGCCGAAATACACCACTTACTGACAATAGTCTAGCACAATTGCTGCTATAAAAACAGTTGGTGTCTACTAATGTGCCTTTCTATGGGGATGCCTGCATCAACCGCTTGCTGTATGCCTTTTTTAAATGTTGCCAGCTCTGTCTCTGCACTCCATAGCCAGCTCACAACACATAATTGTGCTTTTTAACATGCTGGGACGCCCGCACATGCGCAGAAGCGCTGCGGCGTGCACAGAGCGTCATCCCCCAAGCTCCGCCCCCTTTCCCAGCTATATATAGAGGCGCGTGCACGCGCTCGCGCGCGGGCACGTGCGCCTTCGGCGCTCTTTTTTGAAAAGGGAAACTAGGACAAGAGACAGGGCCCCTTTTGCCGCAGGCCGGGGGATGGACGAGCATTGCAACATGGCAGAGGAAGCAGTTTCCCACAAGAGAACTCACCATCTGCCTGGACTTGCTCTGATGAAAAGAAACTAGTCCACATGACAAGAAACGTTCCACAGCGGCCTCTAGTGGATTAACACAGGTACCGCAGTCTATATATTTTTTATTTTTTTTATTTTTCTTGACCACTATTAAAAATATTACATTTTTTAGTAGTTACAGGCATGCATAAATATTTAGCGGGAATACCGTTAGGTAACAGGCAGAAAGACATATTAGGCTTGGGGGTCCCCTCAATAGAACCAAGTTCCTGAGGGGCCCCCACTTACCTTTTCCCCGCCGCAGGACTCTGTTTGGTCCACAGAAGCCCAAACTTCACCTATCACGGCAGGCATTGTAATTAAACCTTCAGGGACCGGGTTCCCAAGGATTCCACTCCCCTGGACCTGTATAGCACCCTGCACAGAAAACATCTTGGTCGTGGGTATGACCAGAGCTCTGGATCCCAGGGTCCAGCTCTCCTAAGAGAAGCATTACAGGCAAAACCTTGCTCTTCTCTGCAAGGCCCGGGTACCGACCGTTTAGCTATGAAGCTTTTTTGGTCGGATCCGGAATAGCTTACTGAGGCCCAAAAGAACCTGTACGCAAGCTCAGTGAAAAGCACATGTTACTTCTTGGCCAACACCTTAGACACTGGCAAAAAACTGAGGTGCTCCCGGATGGGAGGGGCTTATATAGGGGAGGGTACTTCCGGTTTTGGAAGTTGCCAGTGCCAGCACCTGAAGGTATCTATATAACCCACATAGTAATGACTATGCCGCTCTGTGTCCCGTGATGTACGAGAAAGAAAACTATTTTAAAAAGGAAACAATTTCTAGGTCAGGGGTCTCAAACCTGCGGCCCTCCAGCTGTTGCGGAACAACAAGTCCCATCATGCCTTTGCCTATGGGAGTCATGCTTGTAACTGTTTAGCCTTGCAATGCCTCATGGGAATTGTAGTTCTGCAACAGCTGGAGGGCCACCAGTTTGAGACCCCTGTTCTAGGTAAATGCCATTTATACAGGGTAAGCTTGCAAAAAAACAATGTTTTGATTCTTCAGAATGAATGATGAGATATTTCATATACATAATTAGTCATAAGTGTAAAGAAGACTTACTTTGACTTCTACGGCGTTTCCCTCATTTGTTATGTGTCTTTCCACGTAGCTTGAAGACAGCAAGTCACTGTAATAAACAAAACATTGATACATTAACATGACATTGCAGTTATAAGACTGTCAACAGAAAAAGTGTATCTAAAGCCAATTTTTTTCAATAGAGCGTTGATGGGTAGACCCTTTGTCAGGTTTTAATTGATATGGTATACATGTTACTGTTATTGATATTTAATGGCCTCATTCACACAGGGCGTACTACATAGGGTTGCCACCTTTTCTTCAAGTCAAACCCAAACACTTTAGCGGTGCACAGGAATTTTTTTTATACATATATTTTGGTAATAAATACAATTTCTAATTATATGAAGTTAATAACAAGAGTCCCCCTTTACATCAGAGTCCACAGAGTTCCTCTTTTACATCTGAACTTGCAGAGTTCCCTTTCATTAGAGGTGGGACTCTGCAGACTCTGATGTAAGGGAGAACTCTGGGGACTCTAACATAAGGGATGCTCTGGGAACCCTGATTTAAGGGGGAACTCTGGGTACTCTGATGTACGGTGAGGACTCTAATGTAAGGGGGAACACTGTGGCCTCTGGTGTAAAAGGGAACTCTGATGTAAGGGGTGCTCTGAGAACTTTGTTATGTTACAGCCTTATTGCAAAATGGATTCAATTCATTATTTTCCTCAAAATTCTACAAAAAAATACCCCATAATGACAACGTGAAAGAAGTTTGCTTGAAATCTTTGCAAATGTATTACAAAAAATAAACCCCAAAAAATTAATTCCATGGACATAAGTATTCACAGCCTTTGTCATGACATTCAAAATTTAGCTCAGGGGCATCCTGTTTCCACTGATCATCCTTTAGATGTTTCTACAACTTGATTGGAGTCCTCCTGTGGTAAATTCAGTTGATTGGACATGATTTGGAAAGGCACACACCTGTCTATATAAGGTCCCACAGGTAACAGTGCATGTCAGAGCACAAACCAAACCATGAAGTCCAAGGAATTGTCTGTAGACCTCCAAGACAGGATTGTATCGAGGCACAGATCTGGGGAAGGGTACAGAAAAATTTCTGCAGCATCAAAGGTCCCAATGAGCACAGTGGCCTCCATCATCTGTAAATGGAAGAAGTTTGGAACCACCAGAACTCTTCCTAGAGCGGGCCGCCCGGCCAAACTGAGCAATCGGGGGAGAAGGGCCTTAGAACCAAGAACCCAATGGTCACTCTGACAGAGCTCCAGCGTTTTTTTGTGAAGAGGAGAACCTTCCAGAAGAACAACCATCTCTGCAGCACTCCATCAATCAGGCCTGAATGGTAGAGTGGCCAGACGGAAGCCTCTCCTTAGAAAAAGGCACATGACAGCCTGCCTGGAGTTTACCAAAAGACACCCAAAGACTCTCAGACCATGAGAAGCAAAATTCTCTGGTCTGATGAAACAAAGATTGAACTCTTTGGCCTGAATGGCAAGCGTCACGTCTGGAGGAAACCAGGCACTGCACATCACCTGGCCAATACCATCCCTACAGTGAAGCATAGTGGTGGCAGCATCATGCTGTGGGGATGCTGTGGGCAGGAACTGGGAGACCAGTCAGGACCGGGGGAAAGATAAATACAGCAATGTACAGAGACATCCTTGATAAAAACCTGCTCCAGAGCGCTCTGGACCTCAGACTGGGGGGAAGAATCATCTTCCAACAGGACAACGACCCTAAGCACACAGCCAAGATAACAAAGGAGTGGCTATGGGACAACTCTGTGAATGTCCTTGAGTGGCCCAGCCAGAGCCCAGACTTGAACCCGATTGAACATCTCTGGAGAGATCTGAAAATGGTTGTGCACCGATGCTCCCCATCCAACCTGATGGAGCTTGAGAGGTCCTGCAAAGAACAATGGGAGAAACTGCCTACAAAATAGGTGTGCCAAGCTTGTATCGTCATTAGGGATGAGCTTCGTGTTCGTGTCGAACATACGTTCGACTCGAACATCGGCTGTTCGATCGTTCGACGAAGATCGAACGATTTGGGCCGTTCGCGCCAAATTCGAGTGACGCGAACGGCCCACAATGCACTACGCCATCGCAGTGTCATCCAGGCGCTGTGATTGGCCAAGCATGCACTGTGACCCCGCATGCTTGGCCAATCACAGCGCCGGCAGCGAGGAGAGCAATGATTGGCCACAGGCAGGATGCCTGTGGCCAATTATTGCTGAGGGTGTTTAGTACACGCCCCACACTATAAAAGGCCGCCAGCACGGCGGCCTAGTGTAGTGTGTTCCGGAGCAGGGATAGAGCAGCATAGGCAGGGACAGTGACTTTTATTTCTTTCTTGCTTAACCTGGATTCCTTTAGTTTAGGGAAAGAGAAGGATAGGTAGGGAGAGTGTCAGTGTGTTTTGTGCTTGTGCTATATTGTGCTTAAAAAAAACATTTTTTCTAGGGACAGAAAACTGTAGGTAGGGAGAGTGTCAGTTTCTTTCACTGTCAAAGTCCTTGTTTCCAGGGACCTGGAAGGACAGTGAGTGAATTCTCCTTGTGCTAAATTGTGCTTAAAAAAAACATTTTTTCTAGGGACAGAAAACTGTAGGTAGGGAGAGTGTCAGTTTCTTTCACTGTGAAAGTCCTTGTTTCCAGGGACCTGGAAGGACAGTGAGTGAATTCTCCTTGTGCTAAATTGTGCTTAAAAAAAACATTTTTTCTAGGGACAGAAAACTGTAGGTAGGGAGAGTGTCAGTTTCTTTCACTGTGAAAGTCCTTGTTTCCAGGGACCTGGAAGGACAGTGAGTGAATTCTCCTTGTGCTAAATTGTGCTTAAAAAAAACATTTTTTCTAGGGACAGAAAACTGTAGGTAGGGAGAGTGTCAGTTTCTTTCACTGTCAAAGTCCTTGTTTCCAGGGACCTGGAAGGACAGTGAGTGAATTCTCCTTGTGCTAAATTGTGCTTAAATAAAACATTTTTTCTAGGGACAGAAAACTGTAGGTAGGGAGAGTGTCAGTTTCTTTCACTGTCAAAGTCCTTGTTTCCAGGGACCTGGAAGGACAGTGAGTGAATTCTCCTTGTGCTAAATTGTGCTTAAAAAAAACATTTTTTCTAGGGACAGAAAACTGTAGGTAGGGAGAGTGTCAGTTTCTTTCACTGTCAAAGTCCTTGTTTCCAGGGACCTGGAAGGACAGTGAGTGAATTCTCCTTGTGCTAAATTGTGCTTAAAAAAAACATTTTTTCTAGGGACAGAAAACTGTAGGTAGGGAGAGTGTCAGTTTCTTTCACTGTGAAAGTCCTTGTTTCCAGGGACCTGGAAGGACAGTGAGTGAATTCTCCTTGTGCTAAATTGTGCTTAAAAAAAACATTTTTTCTAGGGACAGAAAACTGTAGGTAGGGAGAGTGTCAGTTTCTTTCACTGTGAAAGTCCTTGTTTCCAGGGACCTGGAAGGACAGTGAGTGAATTCTCCTTGTGCTAAATTGTGCTTAAAAAAAACATTTTTTCTAGGGACAGAAAACTGTAGGTAGGGAGAGTGTCAGTTTCTTTCACTGTCAAAGTCCTTGTTTCCAGGGACCTGGAAGGACAGTGAGTGAATTCTCCTTGTGCTAAATTGTGCTTAAAAAAAACATTTTTTCTAGGGACAGAAAACTGTAGGTAGGGAGAGTGTCAGTTTCTTTCACTGTCAAAGTCCTTGTTTCCAGGGACCTGGAAGGACAGTGAGTGAATTCTCCTTGTGCTAAATTGTGCTTAAAAAAAACATTTTTTCTAGGGACAGAAAACTGTAGGTAGGGAGAGTGTCAGTTTCTTTCACTGTCAAAGTCCTTGTTTCCAGGGACCTGGAAGGACAGTGAGTGAATTCTCCTTGTGCTAAATTGTGCTTAAAAAAAACATTTTTTCTAGGGACAGAAAACTGTAGGTAGGGAGAGTGTCAGTTTCTTTCACTGTGAAAGTCCTTGTTTCCAGGGACCTGGAAGGACAGTGAGTGAATTCTCCTTGTGCTAAATTGTGCTTAAAAAAAACATTTTTTCTAGGGACAGAAAACTGTAGGTAGGGAGAGTGTCAGTTTCTTTCACTGTCAAAGTCCTTGTTTCCAGGGACCTGGAAGGACAGTGAGTGAATTCTCCTTGTGCTAAATTGTGCTTAAAAAAAACATTTTTTCTAGGGACAGAAAACTGTAGGTAGGGAGAGTGTCAGTTTCTTTCACTGTCAAAGTCCTTGTTTCCAGGGACCTGGAAGGACAGTGAGTGAATTCTCCTTGTGCTAAATTGTGCTTAAAAAAAACATTTTTTCTAGGGACAGAAAACTGTAGGTAGGGAGAGTGTCAGTTTCTTTCACTGTCAAAGTCCTTGTTTCCAGGGACCTGGAAGGACAGTGAGTGAATTCTCCTTGTGCTAAATTGTGCTTAAAAAAAACATTTTTTCTAGGGACAGAAAACTGTAGGTAGGGAGAGTGTCAGTTTCTTTCACTGTGAAAGTCCTTGTTTCCAGGGACCTGGAAGGACAGTGAGTGAATTCTCCTTGTGCTAAATTGTGCTTAAAAAAAACATTTTTTCTAGGGACAGAAAACTGTAGGTAGGGAGAGTGTCAGTTTCTTTCACTGTCAAAGTCCTTGTTTCCAGGGACCTGGAAGGACAGTGAGTGAATTCTCCTTGTGCTAAATTGTGCTTAAAAAAAACATTTTTTCTAGGGACAGAAAACTGTAGGTAGGGAGAGTGTCAGTTTCTTTCACTGTGAAAGTCCTTGTTTCCAGGGACCTGGAAGGACAGTGAGTGAATTCTCCTTGTGCTAAATTGTGCTTAAAAAAAACATTTTTTCTAGGGACAGAAAACTGTAGGTAGGGAGAGTGTCAGTTTCTTTCACTGTCAAAGTCCTTGTTTCCAGGGACCTGGAAGGACAGTGAGTGAATTCTCCTTGTGCTAAATTGTGCTTAAAAAAAACATTTTTTCTAGGGACAGAAAACTGTAGGTAGGGAGAGTGTCAGTTTCTTTCACTGTCAAAGTCCTTGTTTCAAGGGACAGAGAAGGACACCTGAAGGTAGCCCTTATTGCTTTTTTCCCATCTCCCTGCAGGCCATCTATTAGAATGTCTGGAAGGCAAACAAGGAGAGGCAGACAGTCAGGAGGCAATAAAAGAGGGCAAGCAGGCTCTGTGTCTGGGGGCAACAGTGCTGGTCGTGGACGCGGTGCATTGTCATCAGCACATGGCCATGGGACACGCTTGTCCTTCTTTTCGGCAGCTGGACATGTTGAGCCACATCATGCCGAAGACTTGGTAGAGTGGATGACCAAGCCCTCCTCCTCCTCCTCATCCTCTCTCACCCAGGCTCAGGGTACTGGAAAAGCAGCTGCCAAAGCGTCCTCTTCCCTGGTATCAATGTCAGACTCATCATCAGTCACTCCTTCCCTAGACCCACCATGTCCTCCTCCTGAGGAGTCCCCCGAACTGTTTCAGCACAGTGTTGGGTACATGCTCCAGGAGGATGCCCAGCGTTTCGAAGGGTCTGATGATGAAACCCAGCTAGAGGAAGGCAGTAGCGTGAGAGCAGACAGAGGGGATGCTCAAGAAGGACACCAATCTGGCAGTCATGTTCCAGCAGCTGCAGCATACTGCCAGATTGGCTCCAGTGATGAGGAGGGAGGTGATGATGAGGTCACTGACTCCACGTGGGTGCCTAATAGGAGAGAGGAGGAGGAGGAGG
Source organism: Rana muscosa (assembly GCA_029206835.1). NCBI lineage: Eukaryota > Metazoa > Chordata > Amphibia > Anura > Ranidae > Rana > Rana muscosa. The sequence goes on from CM055122.1 coordinate 268,728,065, forward strand.
ATGAGGAGGAGGCACATCTCCAACGAGGCAGGATGCCCTTTGGTGGCCAGCGTAAGGGCAGTACACCGACGGAATCACACCGCAGAGCTCCGCCTGTGCAGGGCGCTGCCTCTGCCCGTCATTCAAAAAGTTCTTTGGTGTGGGCCTTTTTTGAGGCTAGTGCATCAGATCGCACAGCTGCTGTTTGCAACATATGTCTCAAGCGTATATCGCGTGGCCAAAACATCAGCCGCTTGGGTACCACATGCCTGACCAGACATATGTTGACCTGCCATGCAGCTCGTTGGCAAGCCTACCTCAAAGACCCACACCAAAGAACAAAGCGGACCTCTCCTTGCACCGCATCAGCTGGGATCTCCAACCCCACTCTAACTTCAGTCCTCTCTGAAACATGCACTGAGAGGAATGAAGGTGTAGAATTAGGTGTGTCACAGCCAAGTACTTGCGGCCACTCTGCTAGCAGTACACCGACGTCCGATTCTAGCAGGCAAATTTCCCTGCCCCAGCTGCTGGACCGTCGAAAGAAGTTCACTCCCAGCCATCCACATGCCCAGCGGTTGAATGCTAGCTTGGCTAAATTGCTAGCGCTTCAACTGCTGCCTTTTCAGTTGGTAGACTCGGCCCCCTTCCGTGAGTTTGTGCAATGTGCGGTTCCTCAGTGGCAGGTTCCCAAACGCCACTTTTTCTCACGGAAGGCTATTCCGGCTCTCTACCGGCATGTGGAAGGCAATGTCTTGGCCTCGCTGGACAGGGCGGTCAGCGGTAAGGTGCATATTACCGCTGACTCATGGTCCAGCAGGCATGGACAGGGACGTTACCTTTCTTTCACGGCCCATTGGGTCACTCTTTTGGCAGCTGGGAAGGATGCAGGACAAGGTGCAGTAGTGTTGGAGGTTGTCCCACCGCCACGCCTCCAAAATGCTACTACTGGTTGTGACACACCTCTCTCCTCCACCCCCTCCTCTTCTTCTTCCTCCATGGCCTCTTCCTATGGTTTGTCCTATGAACCAGCGGTGCTCCGTAGCCGTTCACGGGGCTACGCAAGTACGCAGGCAAAAAGATGCCATGCCGTGCTTGCGCTGGTGTGTTTGGGGGACAGAAGCCACACTGGGGCAGAGGTCCTGTCTGCTCTGCAGGGCCAGGCCGAGAGGTGGTTGACGCCACGCCAGCTTAAGCCAGGAATGGTGGTTTGCGACAATGGCACCAACCTCCTCTCCGCCCTCCGACAGGGACAACTGACCCATGTGCCCTGTGTGGCTCACGTCCTTAACCTGGTGGTGCAGCGGTTCTTGGGCAGGTACCCGGGCTTACAGGATGTCCTGAGGCAGGCCAGGAAAGTCTGTGTGCATTTCCGCAGATCTTATAATGCCAGTGCTCGCCTGGCTGAGCTGCAAAAGGAGTTGAACCTGCCCAAGAACCGCCTTATATGTGACATGCCCACCAGGTGGAACTCAACGTTGGCCTTGCTGCAGCGGCTGCACACGCAGCAGAGGGCCATCAATGAGTACCTGTGCGACTACGGCACCAGGACAGGGTCAGGGGAGCTTGTTTTTTTTTCTCCACGCCAGTGGGGCATGATCAGGGATGCATGCACTGTCCTGGCACCATTTGAGGAGGCCACGAGGATGGTGAGCAGTGACAGTGCATGCATCAGTGACACTGTACCTCTTGTCCACCTGTTGGAGCACACGCTGCGTGGAATAATGGACAGGGCACTTGAGGCAGAACAGAGGCAGGAAGAGGAGGACTTCCTTGCCTCTCAAGGCCCCCTTTACCCAGACAGTGTTCCTTCTGTCCCACCCATCGCACAGGAAGAGGAGGAGGAGGAGGAGGAGGATTGTGTCAGCATGGAGGTGGAGGCTGGCACTCAGCATCATCAGCAGCAGTCTTTTAGGGATGATTTACAGTCCCAAGAAACCAGTGGACTTGTACGTGGCTGGGAGGAGGTGGCTGCGGATCATGTCGTCCTTAGTGACCCAGAGGACTCCGGAGCGAATGCCTCAGCAAACCTACGCTGCATGGCCTCCCTGATCCTGCAAAGTCTGCGGAAGGATCCTCGTATTCTTCGGATCAAGGAGAGGGACCATTACTGGCTGGCCACTCTCCTTGATCCACGGTACAAGGGTAAGGTTGCGGACCTTATGTTACTGTCGCAGAGGGAGCAGAGGATGAGACAACTCCGGGAGGCCTTGCAGAAAGGTCTGTGCAACGCGTTCCCAGAGACTGGGAGGTTACAAACTCCTGGTCCTGGACAACGAGTTGCTGAGGCTTCGGCCAGTCAAAGAAGGAGCGGTGGGGAAGGTGGCCGTCTGACCGATGCGTTCAGACAATTCTTTAGTCCGCAGCCCCAAAGTATGATCGGTTCCAGCAACCATCGCCAGCGTCTGATAAACATGGTGCAGGAATATCTAGGGGCAAGGTCAGACTTGGACACCTTCCCCACCGAAAATCCTCTGGCTTACTGGGTCTTGAGGATGGATCACTGGCCAGAGCTTGCACAGTATGCAATTGAGCTACTGGCCTGTCCTGCATCCAGCGTTCTTTCGGAACGCACATTCAGTGCTGCTGGAGGATTTGTCACGGATCACAGGGTGCGCCTGTCCACCGACTCGGTTGATCGACTGACTTTCATCAAGATGAACCAGTCTTGGATCACCACCAGCTACCACACACCTGATGCTGATATAACAGACTAATTGATTTTAACATGTCACATCCCTTCAAGACTGATGCTGATGCTGAGTGCCTGTGCTGTTATGTTGACTGGCTATCCTCCTCCTCCGAGTCCTCAATGATACGATTGATGATGATAGCTTGGAAGATCATTTTTGTTTATGGGTGCCGCCACCAGTGGCTAAGGCCCAATTTTTCAGCCCCTGTTTTACAGGGGCGTGTAATTACAATTTTTTTAGCAATAATTTGCCATAGGGCTCATTGCTGTGCTCCAAGTACAGTATCTGTGAGGGGTTGGAGTGTTGTGGCACCAGTGCCTAAGGCCCAATTTTTCAGCCCCTGTTTAACAGGGGCGTGTCATTACAATTTTTGAAGCAATACTTTGCAACAGGGCTCATTGCTGTGCTCCAAGTACAGTATCTGTGAGGGGTTGTAGTGTTGTGCCACCAGTGCCTAAGGCCCAATTTTTCAGCCCCTGTTCAACAGGGGCATGCAATTACAATTCTTGATCTAATAATTCACAGCAGGGTCCATTGCTGCACCCACCAAGAGTAACTCTGAGGGCTTACAGTCTTGTGGCAACGCCACCACCACCACCACCACGAAAGGCCCAATTTTTCAGCCCCTGTTCAAAAGGGGCATGTAATTACAATTCTTGATCTAATAATTCACAGCAGGGCCCATTGCTGCACCCACCAAGAGTAACTGTCAGGGCTTACAGTGTTGTGGCACCAGCACCACCATCAAAGCCCCAATTTTTACTACCACTGTTCAACAATTATATGTAATTAAAATTCCTGATATAATAGTTGACAGCAGGGCGTTCCAGCACCAACCAAGAGTAACTGAGTGCTTACAGTGTTGTGCCAACACCAACAACTAAGGGGCCTATTTCTGCAGAGTATATACGGCAGGTCCCTACTTTCAAACATCCAACTTACAAACGACTCCTACTTGCAAACGAAAGAAGACAACAGGAAGTGAGAGGAAATCTACCCCTAGAAAGGAAAATTCTCTCCTGTAAGAATAAATATGGGAGAAAGGGGTCTCATCTGTACTGATGCTTTATCAGCAATCCTTGTTTCAAGAAAAACACCACATTTCAAAAACAGTTGTCATTGGGACGGAAAGTGAGGTGAAATGTTCTGAACAGGGGCACAGACAGCAAAACAAATGTTACAGGGGTGATAACCCTTACCTATGTTTCCCAAAAAGTTTAAAAATAGATTTTTGGGCTGGAGCTACACTTCAACAATGTACCTGTTCAAAATTACAAACACATTCTACATAAGAACAAACCTACAGTCCCTGTCTTGTATGCACCGCCTGTATACGGCTGTTCAGAGTATATAGGGCCTTTTTTATTTTATGTGCAGGGTTTCCCTTAATATCCATACAAGACCCAAAGGGGCTGGTAATGGGCTGGGGTGGGGGGGGGGGGGGTCATGGGGTAGCTATGCCATTTTTCTTAAAGATTTTCATCCATATTACCGGGACCAGACATTACATTAAAGCCGCAAGCAGTTTTAAATGGCTTTTTTTTCCTTTAGAAGTGTCATTTTGTGCAGGGACAGTTCTAAACACGGGAAACACGTGGCACTTCACAGGCATACTTTAGACACCCCCCAGGTACGATATTTAAAGGAATATTTGACTTTTTTTTTTTCACTTTATGCATCATTAAAATGACTGCTCCCGAAAAACGACCGTTTTTAAAACTTCTTTTTGCATTGATACATGTCCCCTGGTGCAGAACCCGGGTTCCCAAACCCTTTTTAGGACAATAACATGCATAATAGTTGTTATAATTAGCACTTTAGAATTCGAACGTTCGCATCCATTGTATTTAATAGGGTTCTAATGTTCGTTCGAACTTTCGGTCCGTTCGCGGGTTCTGGTGCGAACCGAACCCGGGGGTGTTCGGCTCATCACTAATCGTCATACTCAAAAATACTTGAGGCTGTAATTGGTGCCAAAGGTGCTTTAACAAAGTATTGAGCAAATACCTTTCATTTTTTATTTTTAATAAATTTGCAAAGATTTCAAACAAACTTCTTTCACGTTGTCATTATGGGGTATTGTTTGTAGAATTTTGAGGAAAATAATGAATTTAATCGATTTCGGAATAAGGCTGCAACATAACAAAATGTGATAAAAGTGAAGCGCTGTGAATTTCCAGATGCACTGTATTGCTCATTGAAGAGCTTGATCTTCCCCTGATTTTCAGGTGTCCCTTTATCTATAAGCCCTCATTCAAACTGCTGCGATTTGCAATGCGATTTGACAGTCCAAATCACATGACAGGCCGCATTGCACTACTGGCAATAGAACCGTTGAAATTGTCGTGACTCATGTTGCAGCAACTTTGAAAAAAGGTTCCTGCACTACTTTTTTCCTATTTCATGGCAACTTGCACAGACTTCTGTTAACCACTTAACGACCGCCCACTGTAAATATACGTCGGCAGAATGGCACCGACAGGCACAATCACGTACATATACGTGATTGCCTTTGTATAGTTGGGGGGTCCCATCGGACCCCCCTTCTATACAGTGAGCGGTCGTTAATTGTTCGGGAGCGATCCAGGATGAGGGGACGGCCGTTCGATTCCGGCCACCCCCTCGCGATCGCTCCTGGCGAATGAGAAAGCTTCCCTGCCTGTGTAATGTTTACACAGGCAGAGGAAGTGATGTCATCTCTCATGCGGCGCTCACATACACCGAGCGCCGTACAAGAGAAGACACACAGGTTAGTGCACAAACAGCATACTGACACCAGGACACATAGGAACATAAATAGCCCCCCCAGATCACCCCCCAGCCCCCAGTCACAGTGTCACTGATTGCAGTGACCATTTATTTACTGATCACTGCAATCAGTGACATTTGTGACTGTAAAAGTGTCACTACAGTTTAGTTTTAGGTCCAGTGTAGCCCCCTAACCCCCCCTAATAAAGGTTTAACCCCCTGATCGCCCCCCAGATATCCCTTTCACCCCCTAGCACCACTGTCGCTAAGCGATCGTTTTTCTGATCGCTGTTGTATTGTCAGTGATGCCGATCGGTAGCCAGTTATTTTTTTTAGGTTCGCCGCAGGTTTTTATAGCGTCGGGTACCCCCATATATTACCTAATAAAGGTTTAACCCCCTTGATCGCCCCCCAGATAACCCTCTCACCCCCTAGCACCACTGTCGCTAAGCAATCGTTTTTCTGATCGCTGTCTTATTGTCGGTGATACCGATCGGTAGCCAGTTATTTGTTTTTGGTTCGCCGCAGGTTTTATAGCGTCAGGTACCCCCATATATTACCTAATAAAGTTTTAACCCCCTTGATCGCCCCCCAGGTAACCCTTTCACCCCCTATCACCACTGTCGCTAAGCGATCGTTTTTCTGATCGCTGTCTTATTGTCGGTGATGCCGATAGGTAGCCAGTTATTTTTTTTAGGTTCGCCGCAGGTTTTTATAGCGTCAGGTACCCCCATATATTACCTAATAAAGGTTTAACCACCTTGATCGCCCCCCAGGTAACCCTTTCACCCCCTATCACCACTGTTGCTAAGCAATCGTTTTTCTGATCGCTGTCTTATTGTCGGTGATGCCGATAGGTAGCCAGTTATTTTTTTTAGGTTCGCCGCAGGTTTTTATAGCGTCGGGTACCCCCATATATTACCTAATAAAGGTTTAACCCCTTGATCGCCCCCCCAGGTAACCCTTTCACCCCCTTTTGCCAGTGTCACTAAGCGATCGTTTTTCTAAACGCTGTATTAGTTATGCTGGTGCCGATAGATAGCCAGTTATTTTTTTTAGGTTCGCCGCAGGTTTTTATAGTGTCAGGTACCCCTATATATTATCTAATAAAGGTTTTAACCCTCTAATTGCCCCTAGTTAACCCTGCGCCACACCCCAGGCAGCGTCAGGTTAGTGCCAGTAATGCCAACACCCACGCGTGAAGCATACACCTCCCTTAGTGGTATAGTATCTGAACAGATCAATATCTGATCTGATCAGATCTATACTAGCGTCCCCAGCAGTTTAGGGTTCCCAAAAATGCAGTGTTAGCGGGATCAGCCCAGATACCTGCTAGCACCTGCGTTTTGCCCCTCCGTCCAGCCCAGGCCACCCAAGTGCAGTATCGATCGATCGCTGTCACTTACAAAACACAACACACATAACTGCTGCGTTCGCAGAGACAGGCCTGATCCCTGCGACTCCAGTGCTGTAGGAGGTGATTCCACCACCACAGTTAAAAAAAAAAGCATATATGCCGAAGCATTGGGGCAGCAGGAGCGGAAGAGCGGAGTAGCGATTTTGCTCCTAATGCCGCGTACATACGGTCGAAATTCCGATGGAGGCTTGCCCGTGGAAAAGTCTGACCATGTGTTTGCGGCATAACTTTTGGGGGAAGATGCCCCCATGCTTCGGCATATATAAATGGTGCATGTATGCCCATCATTAGAAGTGGGTGGATGAAGGGCGGTATTCTAATGGTGGGCATACCCACCGATCAATCTCTTTTTTTCGTTCAGCCAACAGGCTGCATGAAAAAAAAGATTACAATACATGTCCAACAAGGACCAGCAACGTACTGGTATGTTGCTGGACTTTGAATGGTTATACCAGATTGATGCCTGTGGGTTTAGGTATCATCTTGGTATCATTCTTTTCAGCCAGCGGCCGGCTTTCATGTAAAAGCAATCCTAGTGGCTAATTAGCCTCTGGACTGCTTTTACAAGCAGTGGGAGGGAATGTCCCCCCCCCCGGATATAAAAAGCGCCATTGGGAAATTGGGAAAGCATTTTATCACACCGATCTTGGTGTGGTCAGATGCTTTGAGGGCAGAGGAAAGATCTAGGGTCTAGAAGACCCAAGTTTTTTCAAAAAAAGAGTACCTGTCACTACCTATTTCTATCATAGGGGATATTTACATTCCCTGAGATAACAATAAAAATTATAAAAAAAAAAAAAAATATGGAAGGAACAGTTTAAAAATTAAATAAAAAAGCAAAATTAATAATAAAAAAAAAAAAAAAAAAAAAGCACCCCTGTCCTGCCCTGCTCTTGCGCAATGGCGAACGCAAGCGTGGGTCTGGCGTCATATGCAAACAGCAATTGCACCATGCATGTGAGGTATCACCGCGAAGGTCAGATCAAGGGCAGTCATTTTAGCAGTAGACCTCCTCTGTAAATCTAACATGGTAACCTGTAAAGGCTTTAAAAGGCTTTTAAAAATGTATGTAGTTTGTCGCCAATGCGTGTTTGTGCGAAATTTTAAAGCATGTCGTGTTTGGTATCTATGTACTCGGCCTAAGATCATCTTTTTTATTTCATCAAACATTTAGACAATATAGTGTGTTTTAGTGCATTAAAATGAAAAAAAGTGTATGTTTTCCCCAAAAAATTTGTTTGAAAAATCGCTGCGCAAATACTGTGTGGAAAAAAAAATGCAACACCCACCATTTTAATCTGTAGGGCATTTGCTTAAAAAAAATATATAATGTTTGGGGGTTCAACATAATTTTCTTGCAAAAAAAATAAAAAAATTTCATGTAAACAAAAAGTGTCAGAAAGGGCTTTGTCTTCAAGTGGTTAGAAGAGTGGATGTAAGCTTCCTAATGTGGTGTATAAAATGCCAGGACAGTTCAAAACCCCCCCAAATGACCCCATTTTGGAAAGTAGACACCCCAAGCTATATACTGAGAGGCATGTCGAGTCCATGGAATATTTTATATGTTGACACAAGTTGCGGAAAAAAGACAATTTATTTTTTATTTTTATTTTTTTTGCACAAAGTTGTTACTAAATGATATATTGCTCAAACATGCCATGGGCATATGTGGAATTACACCCCAAAATACATTCTGTTGCTTCTCCTGAGTACGGGGATACCACATGTGTGAGACTTTTTGGGAGCCTAGCCGCGTACGGGACCCCAAAAACCAAGCACCGCCTTCAGGCTTTCTAAGGGTGTAAATTTTTGATTTCACTTCTCACTGCCTATCACAATTTCGGAGGCCATGGAATGCCCAGATGGCACAAAACCCCCCCCCAAATGACCCCATTTTGGAAAGTAGACACCCCAAGCTATTTGCTGAGAGGTATGGTGAGTATGTTGCAGATCTCGCTTTTTGCCAAAAAGTTTTGAAAATTGGAAAAAAAAAAAAAAATTTTCTTTCTTCATTTTCAAAAACTAATTAGAGCTGTAAAATACTCACCATGCCTCTCAGCAAATAGCTTGGGGTGTCTACTTTCCAAAATGGGGTCATTTGGGGGGGGGTTGTGCTATTTTGGCATTTTGTGGCCTTCGAAACTGTGATAGGTAGTGAGGAGTGAAATCAAAAATTTGTGCCCTTAGAAATCCTGAAGGCGGTGCTTGGTTTTCGGGGCCCCGTACGCGACTAGGCTCCTAAAAAGTCCCACACATGTGGTATCCCCGTACTCAGGAGAAGCAGCAAAATGTATTTTGGGGTGTAATTCCACATATAACCATGGCATGTGTGAGCAATATATCATTTAGTGACAACTTTTTGTAATTTTTTTTTTTTATTGTCATTATTCAATCACTTGGGACAAGAAAAAAAAATATTCAATGGGCTCAACAGGCCTCTCAGCAATTTCCTTGGGGTGTCTACTTTCTAAAATGGGATCATTTGGGGGGGTTTTGTGCTATTTTGGCATTTTATGGCCTTCGAAACTGTGATAAGTAGTGAGGAGTGAAATCAAAAATTTGCGCCCTTAGAAATCCTGAAGGCGGTGCTTGGTTTTCGGGGGCCCGTACGCGGCTAGGCTCCTAAAAAGTCCCACACATGTGGTATCCCCGTACTCAGGAGAAGCAGCAAAATGTATTTTGGGGTGCATTTCCACATATAACCATGGCATGTGTGAGCAATATATCATTTAGTGACAACTTTTTGTAATTTCTTTTTTTTTTTTTTGTCATTATTCAATCACTTGAGACAAAAAAAAAAATATTCAATGGGCTCAACATGCCTCTCAGCAATTTCCTTGGGATGTCTACTTTCCAAAATGGGGTCATTTGGGGGGGTTTGTACTGCCCTGCCATTTTAGCACCTCAAGAAATGAGATAGGCAGTCATAAATTAAAAGCTGTGTAAATTCCAGAAAATGTACCCTAGTTTGTAGACGCTATAACTTTTGCGCAAACCAATAAATCTACGCTTATTGAATTTTTTTTTACTAAAGACATGTGGCTGAATACATTTTGGCCTAAATGTATGACTAAAATTGAGTTTATTCGATTTTTCTTATAACAAAAAAAGTAGAAAATATCATTTGTTTTCAAAATTTTCAGTCTTTTCCGTTTATAATCGCAAAAAATAAAAATCGCAGAGGCAATCAAATACCATTAAAAGAAAGCTCTATTTGTGGGAAGAAAAGGACACAAATTTCGTTTCGGTACAACATTGCATGTCCGCACAATTTCCAGTTAAAGCAGCGCAGTGCCAAATTCTGAAAACAGCTCTGGTCCTTTAGCTACAAAATGGTCCGGGGCTTAAGTGGTTAAACAAAGTCGCAAGCTGCAATGAAATCAGAGGTGCACATCGCACTGATCTGCGGATTTGAAATCATGCTGAAGTAGCCAATTTTAAAGCTGCACTGGTGTGAACCAGTATTGTAAAGGTATTGTGTATTTTTGGGAGGCCGTGGTTTGTAACACTTCCTTACTTGAAGATGCTGCTGATGAAGAAACACTTTGTGATGATCCAGAAGCAGCAGAAAGAGTGTTATTGGAATGAGAAATCTGAAGGAAAAAGCTACTCGCACTTTCATTCTGGTCCTTATCATTTCATTCAATAAAGTATTTTTAATGTGTTTAGGGCACTTCTGGCATGCCAGGATGTGTTTTGTCATTGTAACATTTGCAAAAGAATATTTATTCTCACAATATTTTCAAATTGCAGCTTTGTTCAGAAATTGCACCGTGGAAAATGTTTCCAAATTCTAGATGTTGGTCTCACCATTTTACTGAAAGGAGGAAAAGAAAAATGAATTTACAGAGCAGACTACTGTAAGGGTTCATGCACACTGCAGCTCAAAATAAAAGAGCTGCTTTTACAGGCATTTAAGCTTTTATTTCAGCTTGAAGAAGTTTGTGCTTTTTTGCGCTCTTTTGCACATTTTTATTAAGCTCCTTTGAACTTTTTTGAGCATAAGCATTTTTTTATATATTTTTTAAGACAAATGTATCCTCTTAGCTGTCAATTAAGGCCTGGGAGGGGAGAAATCATTTACTGTATCTCAACAATCACCCAACTGTAGGCAAACTAAATTGGAGCCTTTCTCCTACAGTGCCCCCTAGTGGCAGAAATGCATATTTCTCTTGTTTGAGAAATGCATTGAAAATTACAGTGTTACTTGAATAGTATTCCAACATTTGCCTGTATTCAGCTGAGAAAACTTACAATTATTTAAGACTTTACATAAATTCTCATAAATCTTTCATTAAGATCTTCATGTTATATAAATTGAATATAATTTCATAAATATATAGTTTACCATTGAAAAAGAACATATTTCACTTTTTTATCTTTCTTGGAAAATACTAAAAACGGCTTTGAAAAAAAAAGTTTTTTTCCCCAATTATTTTTTTTTTCAGGCCCTCCCATCTTTAACAACTTAAGACCCGGACCAATATGCAGCTTAAAGACCTGGCCACTTTTTGCGATTCGGCACTGCGTCGCTTTAACTGACAATTGCGCGGTCGTGCGACGTGGCTCCCAAACAAAATTGGCGTCTTTTTTTCCCCACAAATAGAGCTATTTGATCACCTTTGGGGTTTTTAGTTTTTGCACTATAAAAAAAAATAGAGCGACAATTTTGAAAAAAATGCAATATTTTTAATTTTTGCTATAATAAATTTCCCCAAAAAATACATAAAAAAAAAAATTTCCCTCAGTTTAGGCCGATACGTATTCTTCTACATATTTTTGGTAAAAAAAAAAATCGCAATCAGCATTTATTGATTGGTTTGCGCAAAAGTTATAGCGTTTACAAAATAGGGGATAGTTTTATGGCATTTTTATTAATTTTTTTTTTTTTTTTTTACTAGTAATGGCGTCGATTAGTGATTTTTTTCGTGACTGTGACATTAAGGCGGACACATCGGACACTTTTGACACTATTTTGGGACCATTGTCATTTTTACAGCGAACAGTGCTATAAAAATGCACTGGTTACTGTAAAAATTACACTGGCAGTGAAAGGGGTTAACCAGGAGTGGGCGCTGTAGGGGTTAAGTGTGCCCCTATTTGTGTATCTTACTGTGGGGGGGCGTGGCTTAGCGTGTGACGTCACTGATCGTCGTTCCCTATGACAGGGAACAGATGATCAGTGACAGGCTCACTAGGAAGCACTAGGAGAGGTTTGTTTACACTTACCTCTCCCCGTTCTTCCTCTCTGTGACCCAATCGCGGGACACCAGCGGCGATCGGGTCCACTGTTCCCGCAGAGACGGTCACGGAGAAGAGGACCGGGTCGCAAGCGTGCCGCTGGCGGTGCGCTCGCGACCCATGGCTGGGCTTATAAAGGGGACGTACCTGTACGCCCTTGTGCCCAGCCGTGCCATTCTGCCGACGTACAGCGGCGTGCGGCGGTCCTCAAGTGGTTAATCAGGACTGGGGAGGGCGAGGGGGTGGTTGGACCGCTCTAGGGAGACCGCTGCTTCCATTCAGAGAGCAAGTGTCTCTTCCTTCCAAGCTGTCTTTTTCTTTTTTGTGAAAGTTGAAATTTGATTGGCTGTACAGACAGTAGTGCTGCTTTCATTCAATGAGAGAACAAGTCAAGAAATCTGGTTCCTTTGGGCAACTTTTTGTGCCCGAGATATAGCTGCCGTTTTTATATATGTAAAATTAAAAAATGTGCGCTAGTCTTAAAAATCGTGAACACAAACAGCTGTTGCAAAATAATGTGACTAACATACAAATACAATAGAGGTGAAAAAAATGAAGCGCTAAGTGTCCAGGGAAAGCTGAGAAGAACTCAGGTTTCACAAGTGCAAAAAAATAATAATAATTCTGGAACCAATTACAGTCCACAAAATTGTAATGAGTGACCAATGATGTCCATAACACAAAATATATATATAATAAGTGAGTGATGAAAACTGGGTTGGAAACCAAGTAGATCATTAGACAGCTCTTCAAAATTATAGATGATTGGGGTACTCTTACCAGAGCCGGTGGACCCACTTGTCAGTGACAGTGGGTCATAAAGGCATAAGAATTCCACGAAACGGACTCTGCAGCTTGTCTGGAGACTTTCCCCTCAGAGATCCTCGATCGAAATCCAAAGCCAAATGATATTGGTCACGGTCACCATGTCTTGAATCATAATAAGATTCTCAGAGAACCCACCATCCCGGTGGTCCTAGCGATATTAGAGGAATGGCCCGTGGAAGAAGGCTCTTTCAGATCATAAAGAGCCAATGCAGGCCAAACTTCCCAATAATGGATTCACCATGCCATAGGAAAAGGAAACAAAAAGGAGGGAGAACTCCAATCGTGTAAATCCGCTTTGAGGGTTTATTGAATAAAACCGTCAATAAAAAGTGATCACATAAAAAACAGATACATTAAGGCAGGGCTTGACAAATTTGCTTGGAATCTAGGAGCCAGCTAAAAAAGCTAGGAGCCAGGAACGCGCCCGCCCCGCCGAGCTCGCGCGCAGAAGCGAACGCATACGTGAGTAGCGCCCGCATATGAAAGCAGTGTCCAAACCACACGTGAGGTATCGCTGCGATCGGTAGAGCGAGAGCAATAATTCTAGCCCTAGACCTCCTCTAATTCAAAAGATGCAACCTGTAGCGGACGCAATTTTGAAGCGTGACATGTTGGGTATCAATTTACTCAGTGTAACATTATCTTTCACAATATTAAAAAAAATTGGGCTAACTTTACTGTTGTTTTATTTTTTTATGAAAAAAATGTGTATTTTTTCCCAAAAAAGTGCGCTTGTAAGACCGCTGCGCAAATACAGTGTGACAGAAAGTATTGCAACGACGGCCATTTTATTCTCTAGGGTGTTAGAATAAAAAATATATATAATGTTTGGGGGTTCTAATTAGAGGGAAGGAGATGGCAGTGAAAACAGACAGGGAAACTCCATTAGCATTGCTGTTGGTCTTGTCATACCAACGGCCACCATAAGATGGCGCTAGATCACAGAAGGAAGCATAGGCCTGCAGAAGGCCGCAAAGCCGCGGCCTCAATTACCGGCGGGCACGGCCCGACGCGATCCCGCGGCGCGGAGGGGGGGGCACGGAGAGACAGGATTCCCCAGCTGTGCTGCCCCAGGCGCCAGGTCGCTAATTCTAGTCGCAATGGCGACCTGGCGCCCGGGGTTTGTCGAGCCCTGCATTAAGGCAATAAATGGAGTGGTTTATACCAGCCCAGCTGGCTGGTATAAACCACTCCATTTATTGCCATAATGTATCTGTTTTTTATGTGATCACTTTTTATTGACGGTTTTATTCAATAAACCCTCAAAGCGGATTTACACAATTGGAGTTCTCCCTCCTTTTTGTTTCCTTTTCCTATGGCATGGTGAATCCATTATTGGGAAGTTTGGCCTGCATTGGCTCTTTATGATCTGAAAGAGCCTTCTTCCACGGGCCATTCCTCTAATATCGCTAGGACCACCGGGATGGTGGGTTCTCTGAGAATCTTATTATGATTCAAGACATGGTGACCGTGACCAATATCGTTTGGCTTTGGATTTCGATCGAGGATCTCTGAGGGGAAAGTCTCCAGACAAGCTGCAGAGTCCGTTTCGTGGAATTCTTATGCCTTTATGACCCACTGTCACTGACAAGTGGGTCCACCGGCTCTGGTAAGAGTACCCCATTCATCTATAATTTTGAAGAGCTGTCTAATGATCTACTTGGTTTCCAACCAAGTTTTCATCACTCACTTATTATATATATTTTGTGTTATGGAAATCATTGGTCACTCATCACAATTTTGTGGACTGTAATTGGTTACAGAATTATTATTATTTTTTTGTACTTGTGAAACCTGAGTTCTTCTCAGATTTCCCTGGACACTTAGCGCTTCATTTTTTCACCTCTATTGTTTTTATATATGGCTTAACCATTCAGATTGAATTAAACTGGTTAATATATCATTTAATACTTCCTGTATATTGAAATATTGTGCTACTCAGTGAGCCTTTTAAATGTTACAAGCGCTGTGATAGATAATCTGCAGGAAAATCAAAGTGTATTCAGTTTTGATGTCTCCAAATTTGTCGGTATGTAAAATAATTTATTCCTGAAGCTCGATATACTTATTAAGCATTTATAATATGCAGTCAATTGCCGGTCCATTAACATTAATGCATTTCAAGGATTATACTCTGATTGCAGCTCTGTGTTCTCCACTGTAAGTGTACAGAAAACCGCCGGCTGAAATAAAGTGCAAAGTCACTCGTCATAAAACTCACCACACAGCAACATCACTGATGAAACCTTCATAGACTTGGTGCATGCTGTATACAGAAGTGCGCATTACAATTACAGGTGATGGAACTCCTATAAAAAGGAAATTCTCTGGATTTTCATATTTTTTTAGCATTTGCATGGCGTTTAGTATTACAGGTTAGCAGCCTAATCCTTAGTGGAAATACATATAAAGGGCCTATTTTTTTTTGTATTTCTATCCAGTCAGTCCTAAGTTGTAAGCAGCCCTATCAGACAACAAAGCCAAGTTGACCTGATTTTAAAGCTTACCTTTATCTTTGCACAGTTGTATAGCCTCCCCTCCGTACCGAAGTTGCTTACTCCGTTTTTACTGCACACTGTGATCTTCTCATAGTGTGCATTAGAAGCTGCAGCAAGTCAGATAAAGCCTGCCTCATTTCTTGCCTGGAGGACATCTATTATCATTTAGCTCTATAATTGGCCCTGTCCCTTGAATGGAGGCTCTGCATCACATGTGGGTGTTACCTAGGGTGATCTGCGTAATAATATAGTCTGCCCAGGAAAGTCCACTCCTCCACACTGACATCCATCCATCAAGGCATTTTGATATTTGCATAATTCCTCCCAAGAGCCAGTCCCCTGCATACAGTACATCACGGGTTGAGCGCTCTTGATAGGAGTATGGAGGCAGGGTGCTGAAATATTTTCAGCAAGATACAGTGAGGGGAAAAAGTATTTGTTCCCCTGCTGATTTTGTACGTTTGCCCACTGATAAAGAAATGATCCGTCTACAATTTTAATGGTAGATTTATTTTAACAGTGAGAGACAGAATAACAACAAATATCCAGAAAAACGCATTTCAAAAAAGTTATAAATTGATTTGCATTTTAATGAGTGAAATAAGTATTTGATCCCCTATCAATCAGCAAGATTTCTGTCTCCCAGGTGTCTTCTATACAGGTAACGAGCTGAGATTAGGAGCACTCTCTTTAAAGGGAGTGCTCCTAATCTCAGCTTGTTACCTGTATAGAAGACACCTGACCACAGAAGCAATCAATCAATCAGATTCCAATCTCTCCACCATGGCCAAGACCAACGAACTGTCCAAGGATGTCAGGGACAAGATTGTAGACTTACACAAGGCTGGAATGTGCTACAAGACCATCGCCAAGCAGCTTGGTGAGAGGGTGACAACAGTTGGTGCGATAATTCGCAAATGGAAGAAACACAAAATAACTGTCAATCTTCCTTATTATATATTGTTATTATATTTTACTGTTGACAATTGTGAGGGGGTTAGCTCGGTAGCGGGTGTGTGTGACCCCCTGGATGGGCTCCCCACACAAAAACAGGCCCAGCAGACGGAGGTTGTGGTTTTCAAGATCAAAAGGTGCGGTTTATTTCTCTATTTACAGTGACAAAAACACAGCAAAGCAAAAAGAAACATAAACAAAATAAATCCTGGTCAGCTTGACCTCTGACTAAACATGCAGGTTTCCCTAACTAACAACTGGGATCAGCCTGGTGCTGTCCTAGTCCCTAAGTCCCTGGTTTAGTAAATGTCCAAACAAATAGCCACACAGGCTTTGTCTCACCGCACAGGGGTTCACTCTCCCTAGACAGTCCACACAGGTCTGGTTCCAGGCATGAGCAAACACCTAATGAAGCTGGGAGTTTTTATAGAGGCCTTAAACGAGCTGACAAGCTTCAGCTGGTCTCATCAACTCCCTGCCTGCACGACGCCCAGCACTCTCCCTAGAGGTATGAATCATCCATGAGCCCACTAGCCTCAGCTGGGCTTCATCAACTCTCTCCCTAGTTGTATAAGTCGGCATAAAGCCTGAATCTGGGAGAAATATACCTACCCCCCTGGATGCAACCAGGTGACTTTACCTTCCTGCTGTCACATACCCCCCCCTCTTGTTTTAACCTTGGGGTTGGAACACCAGCAATCAGGCATTCATGTACTCGAGACAAAGCATCCACATTCCCCATTTGAACGCCAGGGCGATGCTTTACTGTGAAGTTGAATTCCTGTAGGGCCAGGAACCACCTATTTACTCTTCTATTTGTCTCCTTGTTTTGAGCCATCCACTTTAACGGAGCGTGATCCGTAACCATGTCAAAGTGCCTACCTAGCAGATAGTACCGAAGGGAATCTAGAGCCCACTTCACCGCTAAACACTCCTTTTCAACCGTGGCGTAATTTACCTCATGGGACTTCAACTTCCTGCTGAGGTAAATGACTGGGTGCTCTTCCCCGTTCCAGACCTGGGACAATACTGCTCCTAACCCCACATCTGACGCATCACTTTGTACGACAAAGTCTTTAGAGAAGTCGGGTGAGTACAACACTGGCTGGCTACATAAGGCTTGTTTCAAGAATTGGAATGCTGCCTCAGCCTCGGGGGTCCATTTAATCATGACCGACCCTTTCCCTTTCGTCAGGTTGGTTAGGGGCACAGCCTTAGAAGCAAAGTGGGGAATGAAGCGCCGATAATAACCCGCGATTCCCAGAAAGGCTCGTACCTGCTTCTTGCTGTTGGGACGTGGCCAACTCTGGATGGCCTCGACTTTGTTGAGTTGGGGTTTTATTACTCCCCTGCCAATGGTGTACCCAAGATATTTGGCCTCCTCCTGCCCAATGGTACACTTCTTGGGGTTAGCCGTAAACCCCGCTTCCCGGATAGAGTCTAGGACTGCTTGCACTTTTGGCAGATGTGAGGCCCAATCTGTGCTATGGACAATTACGTCATCCAGGTAAGCCGCAGCATACTTCCGATGGGGCCTCAGTATCTGGTCCATTTTCCGCTGGAATGTGGCCGGCGCATTCTGTAACCCGAACGGCATTCTCTTATATTGGAACGCCCCGTCTGGGGTTACAAATGCGGTTTTCTCTTTGGCCGACTTGGCCAGGGGAATTTGCCAATACCCTTTTGTGAGGTCAAGAGTCGTCATGTATCGGGCTGTTCCCAGCCGGTCGATCAACTCATCTATACGTGGCATGGGGTAGGTGTCAAATTTTGTAACTTTGTTCAACTGACGAAAATCGTTACAAAATCGCCAGCTCCCATCCGGTTTAGGCACCAACACAATGGGACTAGACCAATCACTTTGGGACTCCTCTATCACCCCTAAGTTCAGCATTTTCTGTACTTCCTCCCGTATTGCCTCCCGTCGGGCCTCTGGGATCCGATAGGGTTTTAACTTCACCCTTTCACCGGGCGGGGTAATAATATCATGCTCTACCCCAGATGTTTGTCCCGGCAGCTCAGAGAACACCTCCTTGTTGCGAAGCACAAACTCCTTTACCTCCTGTTGTTGGGGTTGTGACAAGGTGGCTGCTATTCCAACCTCCGGAATCACGCAACCAGTTTGAGCTGGTGACCAAGTTTCTGCGACTAGGGACTCTCTATCCCTCCAGGCTTTCAACAGATTAACGTGATAGATCTGTTCGGGCTTTCGCCTTCCTGGTTGTCTGACCTTGTAATTCACTTCGCTCACTTTTTCCATTATCTCGTAGGGGCCTTGCCATTTGGCAAGGAATTTACTTTCAACCGTAGGGACAAGTACCAATATCCTATCCCCCGGGGAAAAGGTACGGGTCTTGGCTCCACGGTTGTACACTCTCTGCTGTGCCAACTGCGCTTGGGCCAAATGTTCCTTCACGATGGGCATTACCCGTGCAATTCGATCTTGCATCAGGGCGACATGCTCAATCACACTCCTGTGGGGAGAACTCTCACTTTCCCAAGTTTCCTTGGCAATATCCAACAGCCCTCTTGGGTGTCTCCCATACAGTAACTCAAAGGGGGAGAATCCCGTAGAGGATTGGGGCACCTCCCTAATAGCAAACATCAAATAAGGAAGTAGACAGTCCCAATCCTTTCCATCTCTATCCACCACTTTCTTCAACATTTGTTTTAGGGTTTTGTTGAATCTTTCAACCAGCCCATCGGTTTGGGGGTGATACACAGACGTACGCAATTGCGTCACTTTGAACAATTTACACAGCTCTTTCATAACCCGGGACATAAAGGGTGTACCTTGGTCCGTAAGCAGTTCTTTACAAATACCCACCCGGCTAAAAACAAGAGATAGCTCTTTGGCTATGGTTTTGGCCGAGGTATTTCGGAGAGGGATCGCTTCTGGATAACGGGTGGCATAGTCCATTATAACTAATATGTACTGGTGCCCCCTAGCGGACTTGATTATAGGACCTTTCAAATCCATTGCGATCCTCTCAAACGGGACCTCAATGATGGGTAGAGGGACCAGCGGGCTACGGAACTGTGGCATCGGGGCCGACCTCTGACACACAGGGCAGGAGGAACAATAATTTTCTATGTCCTTCATCACCCCAGGCCAATAGAATCTCTGTAATACCCTCTCTCGGGTTTTCTCTGTCCCCAGATGACCTCCAAGAATGTGCCCATGGGCCAACTCCAACACCAACTTCCTGTAAGGTTTGGGCACCACAAGCTGCTCAACGGTTTCTTCTGCCCTTTTTGCCACCCGATACAGTAGGTCCTTCTCTACGCTGAAGTATGGGTAAGTGCAGGTATTATCTGGGTTCACTAACTCGCCATCTATTTCCACTACGTTTTCCCGTGCCTTTATTAGGGCGGGGTCTTTTAACTGTTCTGTGGCAAAGTTTTCCCTGTGAACCTCAAGGTCAGAAAACTCCACAGACGGTAGGTTTTCGTCTGAGGAGGTGGGCTCCTCTCCAGTTTCTTGAGTCTCGCCTGCCAATACTGACAAGGGAAATTCTGGAGAGTCCTCACCACTCTCAGAGGAGTTCTGGCTATCACCTTCCTGGTACATAGGGGCACCAGTGGGGGGCTCAGGATCATCCCACAGTTCCCAGAACTTCGGAAAATCCCTTCCCACAATGGCATCATGCGGTAATTGAGATACTAACCCCACTGGATGAGAGAGGGTACCTTTGGGGGTCTTGAAACACACTGTAGTCACTGGATACTCTCGGGTGTCCCCATGCACACAAATAACAGCTACCTTGCTATTCCCAGAGACCTCTGTTTTAACTAATTCAGCCTTTATCAGGGTCACAAGGCTACCTGAATCCAGTAATACCACAACATTTCTACCATTAATACACATTTTGCATAAATGTTTCTCAGTTCCCCGAATGGCAGTGCATGCGACTGTCGCACACAGCGACTGACGTCTGTCCGTCAGAAAGTCACATTGCCTGGGTTCCTCCACAACCGGGCAATTTGCTGCAATATGTCCCGCTTGCCGGCAGCGGTAGCAAACAATCCTTTTGGCTGCCTCTTGAGCCCCCGACTTCCCAGGCTGTTCTCGCCAAACCCTGGGCAGAGCTCCCACCCTCTCACTCTCTCCACCCTCACCCCTTGGAATCATCTTATCCGCCCCTGGGGATGGTCTGGTCTTAGGGTGGAAAGTCCGAGAGTCTCTGGAAGAGGCCGTCAGGTTCTCTGCAGCCAAGTATCTCTCTACACGATCCACAAGTTTACCGGCCGTTTCTGGGTCTCCATGGCTTACCCACTTTTGAATGGCGGTAGGAAGAGCTCTCAAGAAACGATCCATCACAACACGTTCCACAATCTCCGGTGCGGACAAAGTCTCTGGCTGTAGCCACTTCCTGCTCAGGTGAATGAGATCATACATTTGAGACCTGGGGGGTTTTCCAAGCTGGAAAGTCCAGTTATGCACACGCTGAGCCCGGACAGCCAGGGTGACACCCAGCCTTGCCAATATTTCAGCTTTTAGCATCACATAGTCTTTTGCTTGGTCAGGCTCTAGGTCATAGTAAGCTTTCTGCGATTCACCAGTTAACAGAGGAGCCACCAGTCCAGCCCACTGCTCCTCAGGCCACTTTTCTCTTTCAGCAGTCCTTTCAAATGTGGTCAAAAATACCTCTGGATCATCCTCTCCAGTCATTTTTGTCAATAAACGACTCACCCCAAAGGACGCGGTATTAGTGGGACGGCTTTCCTCACTGGTCTGCGGACGTTGCTGCATTACTGCTTCCATCTGTTGTTGTAGTCTCTGCTCTTGCTTCTGCAACAGGTCTATGAAGCGGGCCTCAGATTGCTGCTGGGCTTGTTGCTGGGCTGCGAAGCTCTTTTGCAAACCTGCATTTGTCTGCTGTTGATTGGCATTTGCTAGAGCCAGCTTTTTCAGTATCTCCTCCATGCTGGCTTAAAAAAAAACTGCCCGCATTCTCCACCAACTGTGAGGGGGTTAGCTCGGTAGCGGGTGTGTGTGACCCCCTGGATGGGCTCCCCACACAAAAACAGGCCCAGCAGACGGAGGTTGTGGTTTTCAAGATCAAAAGGTGCGGTTTATTTCTCTATTTACAGTGACAAAAACACAGCAAAGCAAAAAGAAACATAAACAAAATAAATCCTGGTCAGCTTGACCTCTGACTAAACATGCAGGTTTCCCTAACTAACAACTGGGATCAGCCTGGTGCTGTCCTAGTCCCTAAGTCCCTGGTTTAGTAAATGTCCAAACAAATAGCCACACAGGCTTTGTCTCACCGCACAGGGGTTCACTCTCCCTAGACAGTCCACACAGGTCTGGTTCCAGGCATGAGCAAACACCTAATGAAGCTGGGAGTTTTTATAGAGGCCTTAAACAAGCTGACAAGCTTCAGCTGGTCTCATCAACTCCCTGCCTGCACGACGCCCAGCACTCTCCCTAGAGGTATGAATCATCCATGAGCCCACTAGCCTCAGCTGGGCTTCATCAACTCTCTCCCTAGTTGTATAAGTCGGCATAAAGCCTGAATCTGGGAGAAATATACCTACCCCCCTGGATGCAACCAGGTGACTTTACCTTCCTGCTGTCACACAATATAGATTAATGTTTGGTTATATACCATATACACAGGTTTATCAGAGGGATACATGTTTTTGCACGCATCATTATTCTTTCCCTGTTGGTTATACACCTTCTAGGCGCACAGGTGTGATTTATTTAGTTTATGTACACACCACCTATGTTACACATTTGTTGGCAACACGTTACTGCATCTGGTTGGTAGATATTAGATTTCGTTTATTTGGTGTACATTAGGTAGTTTCTCTTTCCAGACCCCCCCCCCCTCCCCCCTCACCTCCTTCACAAGTTATAATCACAGCGCAGCCACCATCACCCTTCTTTCACTTAATTCAGCACTGTTCCCTGAATCTCAGAAAGTGCTGCATAATTACAAAAGTTCTGAAGTATGGTAATGAAAAGCTACTATAAATCCTGAAACATGGGGAAGGGTCTTATATCCTAACTCTCAAGAGACTTCCGAGGAGACATATCATTTAAAACCGGAAATCCTCTTTAATAAAAAAAAAAAAAAAAGGATTGGTTAGGACTCACAATTACACGCTCTGTCTTCGGCCATAAAGTAAAATGCTGATTTCTGAAAGCTTGCTGTGCATCACAAATGGCTCAGATACTCATGATGCAGGTCTTGCATATTTAATGATGAAATAATGCAGAGCGGACACCAGTAGAGAAAGTTTATGAGGACAGTACACAACAATAATGACGTATGGGGATCTATATGAAGAACAGAATGGCTGAGGAACACTGTGTAATATGTCTAAAAAAAATACGTAGTACATAAATACACAATATGATTAATAAGCAATGACTGTATTAAACACGTACACAGTACTGTGCAAACTTTTTAGCAGGTGTGAAAAAATGCTGTAAATGAACCACTTGACCTCCGGAAGATTTACCACCCTTCATGACCAGGCCATTTTTTGCGATACGGCACTGCGTTACTTTATTTGACAATTGGATGGTCATGCAATGCTGTATATAAAATACATTTATGTCCCTTTTCCCCACAAATAGAGCTTTCTTTTGGTGTTTTTTTTTTATTGTTTGCTCTATAAACAAAAAAAAAAAAACTGACAATTGTGAAAGAAAACAATATCTTTTACTTTCTGCTACAAAACAGATCCAATAAAAAAAATGTAAAAAATAAAATGTCTTCATAAATTTAGGCCAATATGTATTCTGCTTTAAATTTTTGCAAAAAAAACCCCCAATAAGTGTTTATTGATTTTTTTGTGCAAAAGTTATAGCATCTACAAACTATGGGATGTATTACTGGAATTTTCTTTTTTTTTATACTAGTAATGGCGGCGATCAGCGACTTATAGCAGGACTGCGATATTGCGGAGGACATTCTGACATTTCTGACACTTTGTGGGAACCAATGACACTAATACAGTGATCAGCAGGGTGGATATAAATCAATGATTTAAAAAAAAAACAACAGATTTTTGGGATTTAAATCAGATTTTTGGTATTTAAATAGATTTTTGGGATTTTCGTCAAATTTATTTTAATAAAATGCTTTTGGAGTAAAGATAGTTTTCTATTTAAGATGCATTAATAATTTAGTTTATTTAGCATGAAATGGAGCTTAGTTATGCAGCATGAGGCTGTATATTCTGCAATACAGTGGAACCTCGGATTGCGAGTAACGTGGTTAACGAGCGTTTCGCAATACGAGCACTGTATTTCCTAAAATCCTAACACGGTTTGCGAGAGTTGTCTCGCAAAACGAGCAGGATTCAGGCCAAAGCGGTGTGCAGTACCGCGTTTGGCCTGAGGTGGGGGGGTGTGGGAGCCAAACGACCAGAAAGGCCCGAGGACAGTTCGGCTGACCTCGGCAAACCTCGGAACCGGCTCGTGAATGGAGTCTTTCCGAGGTTTGCCGAACTATCCTCGGACATTTCCGGCCGTTTCCAAGGCTCTCCGGCGCCCCCCGCCTCTGGCCACATGCGGTATTGCATGCCATTGAAGTCAATGCGGAACAAATTATTTTCGTTTTTATTGACTTCAATGGGGAAACTTGCTTTGATATGCGAGTACTTTGGATTACGAGCATTCTCCTGGAACGGATTATGCTCGTAATCCAAGGTTCCACTGTATTTACATTTTTGGTAAACTCATTCAATGAATCCAAGCTCTGCAAGCTGATATAACATGCCCTGCATTGATGCATTCACACAATGGCACAGTAACCATGAGATAAAACAAAGTTCAGGAATATTCCTTTATCCCATTGTTTTGCAAATCTATGTACACTACAAACTGTATGATTGAATCGGTTCTGATATCGCTGTTTTACTAACCTGAAAGCTTATTATTCTAAATAGGAAACCTTCATTTTGTTTGCAAATATTAACGATTCTAACTACCAGCAAGAATAAGTCCTTAAATTTAAAGAGCACCTGTCATTTCAGATCAATTATGGCAGCGCCTGTTAGTGGGCATCCAGTCACCTGCTGCCGCCACGTCCCTCACCTTGTTGTGTCACCGCTGCATCACCAGCCATCCCATTAAAGTGATCGGGACTGCGGTAAGTCAACAGCGGGTCAGAGGAGGAGCCTGTGCAGGACAGAGATGAGAGTTGCTCTTTAAAAAATATGATTTAAATCGAGTTGATTTAAATGCAGCCTTTTTATTAGTGATTTCAATCATGATTTAAATCGTCTTGATTTAAATCAAATCCACCCTGGTGATTAGTGCTAAATACATACACTGTCACTGTACTAATGACACTGGCTGGGAACGGGTTAAACATCTAGTGCGATCGTAGGGTTAAATGTGTGCCTAACCAGTGTTTATGTGTGTACTGTGAGGTGCTTTCACTAAGGGACATGCTGGTTTTTATTCCCTTCTTTGCAGGGAAACAAAGACCAGCACATCCCTGCTGATAGGACAGAGCTCTACCTTGTTTACATAGTCAGAGCTCTGTCCTGCCTTCCTCCTTGCCGATCAGCGGGGGCCAGTGGACATCCATTGGCCGGCACCTGCTGTGACGTATCCCAACACAAGCGGCATGCCCCCTACCCGGAAGTGCAGAATCACTGCAGTCAGCAAGTGGTTAACGTACATCAACCAATCCCATACCTCCAAACTTTTTGAGATGGGAATGAAGGGCACCTATTAGCAAAAGTATTTAGGCATAGGACACACCCCCTTAAAGAAGAATTCTAAAAAGAAAAAAAGAAAAAAAGAAGAAGATTAGTTAAACCCACAAGTGCTTTTTTTTACCACCACTATTGGCTTTTGAAATTTACAAATACAGCAATTTAGAAATTGGATGAAAGGTTTAGTGCTGGGGAAACACTTTTTGAAAGGTAAATAATAGGATTTTTATAACAGCTTACCTGTAAAATCCTTTTCTTGGAGTACATCACGGGACACAGAGCGACATAGTCATTACTAATGGGTTATATAGATACCGTCAGGTGCTGGCACTGGCAACTTCCAAAACCGGAAGTACCCTCCCCTATATAAGCCCCTCCCATCCGGGAGCACCTCAGTTTTGTAGCAAAGCAATAAGTGTCCCCAAAGAGGGGCGGGAGCTCTGTGTCCCGTGATGTACTCCCAAGAAAAGGATTTTACAGGTAAGCTGTTATAAAAATCCTATTTTCTTTCTCGTACATCACGGGACACAGAGCGACATAGTCATTACTAATGGGATGTCCTAAAGCAATGCCAAATGAGGGGGGGGATACACCATATATAAGCTGAGCGCTATCAGACATGAGGATCTTTTGCGGCCTGCAACACACTGCGCCCAAAGGCGACATCCTCCTGACTTCTAACGTCCACCTGGTAGAACCTAGTAAACGTGTGAACTGAAGACCATGTTGCGGCCTTACAGATTTGAGCCAGGGAGGCCTGGTGATGCACTGCCCATGAAGTCCCAACTGCTCTCGTGGAGTGCGCTCTAACTTTGAACGGAGGCGGTCTCCTTCTCAAGCCATAGGCTTGTATTATGACCTGTCGAATCCACTTGGCTAAAGTAGATTTTGACGCTGCCTGACCCTTTCTGGGGCCTTCCGGCAGAATAAACAAAGTATCCGTTCTGCGAATCTGAGCAGTGGCTTTTAGATAAGCTTTAACTGCTCTTACTACATCCAAAGAATGCAATAACTTTTCCTCTACCGAAGTAGGTTTGGGGAAAAAAGAAGGAAGAACCACATCTTGGTTCAAATGAAACCTCGATACCACCTTAGGAAGAAAGGCTGGATGAGGACGTAACACTACTCTGTCCTTATGGATAACCAGATATGGCTCTTTACAGGACATAGCTGTTAATTCCGACACTCTTTTAGCCGAACAAATGGCTACTAGAAAAATCAATTTCCTGGTGAGAAGAACCAAAGAAATATGCTGTAATGGTTCAAATGGTTGTTTCTGTAGAACCGACAGAACCAAGTTTAGATCCCATGGACATATGGGAATATTAACCGGAGGACTAATACGCATCACTCCTTGTATAAAGGCTTTGACTAGTGAATGCGAAGCCAAGGGCCTTTGAAAAAATATTGACAAGGCCGAAATCTGACCCTTGATAGTACTCAAGGCAAGCTTCCTATCTACAGCCCATTGTAGGAAGTCCAGAATCCTACCTATTACGTATTTACGTGGATGCCATTTCTTGGCCTCACACCAGGCGATGTACGCCTTCCAGATTCTATAGTAGATCTGCCTGGATACCGGCTTCCTGGCATTGATCATGGTAGATACCACAGAATTAGAGAGCCCTCTCTTTTTTAGAATGTGGGCTTCAATAGCCAGGCCGTCAAACCTAGGGCTGGTAAGGAAGGGTGGTATATCGGTCCTTGCGAAAGCAGGTCCGGACGACGTGGGAGAGTCCAAGGACTCCCCACAGACATCTTTACAATCTCCGCGTACCATGCTCTTCTGGGCCACGCTGGAGCCACCAGAATCACTGGTTTCTTTTCTACCCTGATTCTGCGGAGTAATCGAGGAAACCATTGTGGCGGTGTGAATGCATATATCAGCTTGAACTGATCCCAAGGGAACACTAGGGCATCCGAGCCGCAAGCTAGGGGATCCCTTGTCCGAGAGACAAACCTGTCCACCTTTGCGTTGAATCTGGATGCTAGAAGATCTACATCCGATGTTCCCCACCGCTGACATATTGTCCAGAAAACCTCGGGGTGAAGGGACCCTTCCTCTGGGCATAATTGCTGGCGACTTAGAAAGTCCGCCTTCCAATTCTCCACTCCTGGAATGAATACCGCAGATATGGCTGGGACATATCTTTCTGCCCATTTCAGGATGTAATTTACTTCCCTCTGGGCTGCACGACTCCTGGTGCCCCCCTGATGATTGATATATGCCACTGCTGTGGCATTGTCTGATTGAATTCTGACAGGGGACCCTTGGAGTTTGGATGTCCATGCTACTAGGGCATACCGGGCTGCTCGTATCTCTAAGAGATTGATGGGCAGGGCCTTTTCTGCATCCGACCATCTGCCCTGGAGAGACTATTGCTCCAGTACAGCTCCCCAGCCTATAAGGCTGGCATCTGTAGTGACCACCTTCCAAGAAATCGGACTGAAGGATTTCCCTTTTTCCAGATTCTGGGGAACTAACCACCAACGGAGGCTCTTGCGAACGGAAGGGGACAAGGACATTGTAAGTCTAGGGCCTGAACTTTTTTGTTCCAGGCTGACAGTATGGCCCCTTGCAAATTCCTTGAATGGAATTGACCGTAGGGTACTGCTTCGAATGATGCCACCATTTTTCCCAGCAGCCTCATGCACAGGCGTATGGACGGCTGTCTTTTTTGTACCCACTAAGTGGATCAAATCTTTCAAAGACAACACCTTTCCTCGAGGCCAGAATATTTTCTCTGGCCTGAATCCAACCTTAGCCCCAAGTATTCCAGACTTTTGACTGGTTTTTAGGGCTAACTTGTCTCGGTTGATAATCCAACCGTGAGATTCCAGATACTTGATTGTCTTGTGAACGACCACGTCTAGTTTTTTCACTGAGTGGTCTATCAGCAACAAGTCATCTAGATATGCCATTATCATTACACCTTGTGTTCTTAGATTGGCCAATAAAGGGCCAGAATTTTTGTAAACACTCGTGGTGCTGTGGCCAAACCGAAGGGTAAGGCTCTGAACTGAAAATGGCGCCCTTCTACTGCAAAGCGTATAAATTTTTGGTGGACTGGAAAGATGGGAATGTGCAAATAAGCATCTTTGACGTCGATCGCGGCTAACCAATCCTCCCCTTGTAGGGCAGTGGCCACCAATCGGATCGACTCCATCGGAAAGTCCTGATATACAGGAATTTGTATAGCCCTTTTAGAATTAATATGGGCCTCCCGTCCGCGTTTGCTTCGGGACTGTAAAGAGGTTTGAGTAATACCCGAACCCTCATTCTTCCAGGGGAACCTCCATAATTACTCCTTGGAGCAATAGTTGTTCTAGTGCCAACAGGAGGGACTCTCTCTTCCGGGGATCCCTTGGCACGTTTGACCTCAAAAATGGGAAGGAGGAGAGTCTTTTAACTCCAAACTGTATCCCAAACATACTGCGGAGAGCACCTATCTGTCTTGATCGTGTCCCGCCAGGTCTCTTGCGAACAACTGGAGTCCTCCCCCCACCCGACTGAGTGGGGGCAACCCTTCAATGAATTTAACTTTGGGGGAGGTTTTGTACCTCCCCTGACCCAGGGTTTCTCATTACCCTGCTATTGTCCCTGTTTTTTACCCCCGGGAATTGACCGAGGAGGCCGTCGGAACTGTTACACAGCCGATGCCTCAGGGACTGGAGAAGCAGGCCTCTTAAAGAGGGACCTCTAACTCTGTTTTTAACCGGCAAGAGCGTATTTTTACCGCTGGAAATTTTCTGGATATATTTGTCCAGGTTTTCCCTGAATAAGCGTTCACCATGAAATGGGACGCTAACCAGCCATTCTTTACAGGGAGCTTCAGCAGACCAGTTTTTGAGCCATAGAAGCCTACGCATATGTACTATAGACAGCGTAAGGCGGGAGGCCTGATGGACTGAATCCTTTATGGCGTCAACCGCAAAGCCTAAGGCTCTAGGTAGATCAGCTAGGGCAAAGCCTGCTGATCTGTCAAGTCCCTCAAGACCTGTTTCAACTGATCCTTCACTGCTTAGCAGACCCCAATAGCTGCTACTGCTGGTTGTGTCACCAAGCTTGCTGTAGAAAGAAGCAGACTTTCATAAGGACTCCAATCTTTTATCTATTGGGTTCTTGAACATTTCCACTGGACATGTCAGTGATTTATACATACAAGAGATGGCTGCGTCCACTGTAGGGACCTTCCATTTTTTTTTTTTTTGATGAACTTATCCTCCATGGGATAGACCACCGGAAATCTCTTGGGGGAATAAATATTTTCTCAGGACGTTCCCAATCCTGGTAAATAAGCCCTTTCAGTAAAGGGTGAAGTGGAAAAGAACAGACAGTCTGGGGGCTTCTAGCGACCCCAACGAGGATACAGTAGTGGTTGATGGTTCCGCAAGGTGCATTTTTAAATGCTGATCGGACCATGTTAGTCAGAGACTGAACCCATAATCTTTCAGCTTGAGATGCTGAGAAAAGGTTCCCCCACTGTTGACTCCTCTATAACAGAATCAACCTTATCCTGATCCCCTTCAGGCAGGTCGATCCCTGTATGGGACTGTTGCTCTGCTAACAGGCACTCTGAAGGAGGAGACGGAGATCGGGCGTGCTTTCCCTGACAGGGAGGCAGCGATCAATGTTGACAATCTCTCTCTAATCCTCCCAGAGCTGAGGAAAAAACCTCCTCTGTTACATACACAGGAGCAGGTCAGTACCAAGTACCCCTGCGGGGTCTCTACGGTCACTTACCTCTGAACTTCAGGGGAGACTGGTGCAGCAGAAGTATGCCCAAGATCCTCAGAGCCCGATGAGACCCCCTTCGCTTCCTGGAAGATTCAGTTCCGGAGCTTCTGGACGGCATATTCCTAAGCCTAAAGCTGAGGTATTCCAGCCGTAATACACCACTTTTACTGAGAATAGTCTAGCACAATTGCTGCTATATCACAGTTGGTGTCTACTAAAGTGCCTTTCTAGGGGATGCCTGCATCAACCGCCTCTGTGTGCCTTTATATTGTTGCTAGCTCTGTCTGTGCACTTCAACAGCCAGCTATAATGTGCTTTAAAACACGCTGGACGCCCGCACATGCGCAGTAGCGCCGCGGCGCACACCTGAGCGTCATCCACCCGCTCCGCCCCTTTTTCCAGATCGCCTCTATGAATAGAGGCGCGTGCACGCGCACGTGCGCGGGCACGTGCGCCTTCGGCGCCTTTTTTGAAAACAACAAGGAGCTAGATATGAGCCAGGGTCCCTTTGCCGCAGGGCCCGGGGATGGATGAGCGCAGCAACAGGGCAGAGGAGACAGCTTCCCAGGAGAGAACATACCAACTGCCTGGATTTGATTCTGGAAGAAAAAAAATTCACATTACAAGAAAAAAGAACCATAGCGGCCTCTAGTGTCTAACACAGGTACCGCGGTCTTACATTTTTTTTTTTTTTCTTGCCTACTATTAAAATTTTTACATTTTCTCAGTAGTAACAGGCATACACAGAATATTAGCGGGAATACCTTAGGTAACAGGCAGAAAGACAAAATAGGCTTGGGGGTCCCTCAATAGAACCAAGTTCCCGAGGGCCCCCACTTACCTTTTCCTCGCCGCAGGACTCTGTTTGGTCCACAGAAGCCCAAACTTCACCTATCACGGCAGGCATTGTAATCAAACCTTCAGGGACCGGGTTCCCAAGGATTCCACTCCCCTGGACCTGTATAGCACCCTGCACAGAAAACATCTTGGTCGTGGGTATGACCAGAGCTCTGGATCCCAGGGTCCAGCTCTCCTAAGAGAAGCATTACAGGCAAAACCTTGCTCTTCTCTGCAAGGCCCGGGTACCGACCGTTTAGCTATGAAGCTTTTTTGGTCGGATCCGGAATAGCTTACTGAGGCCCAAAAGAACCTGTACGCAAGCTCAGTGAAAAACATATGTTTCTTCTTGGCCAACACCTTAGACACTGGCAAAAAACTGAGGTGCTCCCGGATGGGAGGGGCTTATATAGGGGAGGGTACTTCCGGTTTTGGAAGTTGCCAGTGCCAGCACCTGACGGTATCTATATAACCCATTAGTAATGACTATGTCGCTCTGTGTCCCGTGATGTACGAGAAAGAAAATGCATTTTATATACAACTTTAAAGATCAGACCAAAATGAGGGACACATGAGGAGGAAAGAACGACAGAGGGACTTTGCTCCAAATCAGGGACAGTCCCTCAAAATCAGGGACAGTTGGGAGCTATGACCAATCCCTGGGGAGGTTTGCCCAGAAGCTGGAGGGGGAGCTCATAAGTAGTTTCATGCCCGTACACACGGTCGGATTTTCCGACAAGAAAAGTCAGATGTGAGCTTTTGGTCGGAAATTCCGACCGTGTGTATGCTCCATCGGACTTTTCCTGTCAGAATTTCCGCCAGCAAAAATTTGAGAGCTGGTTCTCAAATTTTCCGATGGGAAAAATTCAGATCGGAAATTTCAATCGTCTGTAGCAATTCCGACGCGCAAAATTCCGACGCATGCTCGGAAAAAAATCGACGCATGCTCCGAAGCATTGAACTTCATTTTCTCAGCTCGTCGTAGCGTCACCGTGTTCTTGACAGTCAAAAGTTCAGAGAACTTTGGTGTGACCGTGTGTATGCAAGCCAAGCTTGAGTGGAATTCCGTGGGGAAAAACCATCCAAGGTTTTTCCGACGGAAAATCTGATCGTGTGTACGTGGCATGAGGCCTGTCAGCAAAGTGCAGAGTTCCTGGGTCCAGTCCTGCAGGAAGAGACCCTTGTGCCCCCAGGGCAGAGAAAGCTAAAGGAGCCAGAGGGAAGATATTGAGGTCCCAGCTAGGCTTAGGTTCTACTGAAAAAATGTTGTCCAGAGATTGAGCCGAGCCAGGAGGAAATTGGTGGGAAGGGTAAAATGACCCCCTTTTTCATAGGAAAAGTGAAAGTAGGGTGCTTTTGACTCTCTAAAGGGAATACAGGACACTATCAGTGTAGAGAATCCTGTTGGGCCTTTTCTATTGCAAGTTCAGTGCAGCCAGAAGTTATGCAATAGAACCAGAAGATGTGGAAAGCACCCAAAAGTCAAGTTGTACAGTTCTTGGGTATCCCATGCTCCACATCCCTATGCAAGTTCTTGTTCCAATGAAAAACACAAAAAGAAACCCCTAGACAGATCTTTTGAGGCAGAGGAAGAATGATGAAAATGCTGTGTGTGCTCTGCTGGGTAAATAGGAACAAATTACCAGCGGCTCCTGCGGGGGTAGCGCTACACCACCATCCACCCCCTCCCCCTCTGGTCCTTACCACAGAGTCTCCCGGTTGCGCTTGCAAAATGTTAAATTCGTAACTTTTTATCCAGAAGTGCTGCATAGCAATGGAGCAAGTAAATTATGCACTCCCTGTGACTCCCTCTAGAGTTTAATTGCAGGTAGGCATCTTTTTGCAGTTGCAGATGGAAGAGAATGTTTCTTGGATGTTATTCACTACCTTGGCGTGCAGGCTTTTAACCACTTCCAGACCACCCGCCGTCGTTATATGTCGGTACTTTGACGCTGAATACTGTTGTTATGGCAGCAGATAGCTGCCATAACCCCGGTATTTTTAAAAACAGCGGGCGGACGGCTTTCAGATAAGAGTGGTCTCTGTGGCAGATTTGCTGCAAGATCACCTTTATTGGCGGCAGTAGAGGTGTAAAGTATTGCAACAACCGCCATTTTATTCTCTAAGGTGTCTGAAAAAATATATATATATAATGTTTGCAGGTTCTAAGTAATTTCCTAGCAAAAAAAATGATTTTAACTTGTAAACACCAAGTACTTAAGTGGTTAAAGTCACTGTGTGCAGAGCCTAAAAGCATCAGTTTGAGAAATTAGTAGTATTTATTGAACACAATTTGCCCTTTATTTTGAGGGACTGTCCTTCTTTTGGAAAAAAAAATCCCTCGGTTTTACTTTGCTCCTTAGATGTCCATATTTTGGTCTGAGGTATAGACCTCTATAAAAATACATTTGACCTTTTTGACTACCAGTAATGTTTTACTGATATGCAATATACAGTCCAGGAGTGCGTAGAGTACAGAGTGCAGGGGCCAGGAGTACGTAGAGTGCAGGGGTCAGGAGCAGGGCTCTTTTTCTCAGAGAATAGGTGCAGGTACTCCCCCCTTCTTAGTTACCCCTTGTCTCCACCCCCTACCTCCAAGCACCATCCTTTAGTTCAACCCCCTACCCACCTCCCAGTACCGCCCCTTTTAGAGAATATAGAACCAAGTATAATTTTGTGGTGCTGAGTAATTTATATAGACCTTGTTCATGATAACAAGCAAAGCAGTAAAATAGTTACCCTGCAGCCAGCAGCAATAGACCCCTCCAGCAACAGTAAGCCCCCCCAGCAACAGTAGAGCCCTGCCAGAAACAACAGATCTCCCAGCAGCCAGCAACAATGGACCCCTTCCTCAACAGTAAATCACTCCCAGCAACAATAGATCCCCCTACAACAACAGATCCCCAGTTGCGACAATAGACCCTAAGCAGCCAATAGACCCTCCAGCATACCCCAGCATCCCTTGCCTTTAGACATGTAGCGCTACCCCCGCAGGAGCAGCTTGATAATTTTGCCTGGGTCTCCCACTGCTTAATCCGCAGCCAGTCACAGGAGTGCACACACTCTTCCACTCGTTTCCAATAACCAGTCTAGCGGATGTGGGTTTTTTTTATTTGGAGAACGTGGATAGGAGAAGAGATTTAGTAGATACTCCAAATTACCTATTCACACGTGAGGACAACTTTCTTGGTAGAACAGTGTAGCAGGCTGTCAGTAGAACTGTATAGCAGTCTGTACAGAATAGAGCAAGTCCCTTTTTAGTAGAAGCAATGTAGTGGACTTTTCTTCTTCAAGACACCAGCTGATGTCCCCTTTAGCTTACACCCAGTATGCTGACTTCTAGCACCCAGAGGGGGGATTTAACAGCACCAGTCTCCAGGATCCCTTTAGGGGGTCTGTACTAAAAAGGCCCTTGTCACAGGTCACCTTCCTCCATGATACCACACAGGATCCATGGACATCCTCAGTCAGCTCTCAGGAGAACCCTGGGTTTCAGCATCAATGTTCAGGCCCTGAGGCCACATGGCAGCCTGTGCTTAGGAGGGGCAGCAGGCTCCTTCCCCACCTGGACCTCTCTCTCTGGAAGAAGATCCAGAGCCCATGTGCTCATCAAATATAAATACAGACACCCAGCATGCCTAGGGGCACCTCTCCTTCTAATTGGCCAGGGCTGTACAAATATTCTTTCTCCCATGGTTTCCACCCACTGTCCAGCACTTTCCATAGACTAGTGTAAAACTTCAAGACAGCATGAGCAGCATCATGGCACACTGAGCAAACTCTGCTAAACAATCACAGCCTCTGTTAAGCAGACAGCACATACATTTACTTGCTGTCTCTCTGTTAAGCAGAGAAGCCAAAAATTATAGTACAATCACTCTAGCATCTACCTAGGAGGGTGCTGCACACACATTCAGTGCTGGAGGGGCCAGAGCTGTGTTCCATGTTCCCGATGAAAAAAAGCCCTGGTCAGGAGTTTGTAACATACTAAGTGCAGGGATCAGGAGTATATAACACACTAAGTGCAGGGATCAGGAGTATATAACATACTAAGTGTAGGGATCAGGAGTATGTAACACACTGAGTGCAGAGATCATAAGTGCAGGGGTCAGGAGTATGTACATACCGAGTGCATGGATAAGGAGTATGTAATGTAGGAATTGGGAGAATCTTCAAATTTAAAACATCCTCTGCTATTTGCTCTAGTTTCTCGAACCAACCAGTATGGCACTACTGTGTCCCGTAGTGACATATGTGATGCTAAATGAAAGTTAAATTGTTACTAAACCCAGGGCACTGCTTTCACTTTATCTGGTCTCCTACAGAACACAGAACATGGAAATGCAATAGTTTTAGTAAATATAAACTGCTAAATACCTTTTTTATCAGCAGTTAAAGCAGTCTTGTGACTTCTATCAGTGCGTTAAAGCTTGTAGGAGAATTTTTCATTTCCCCTGATTGTTCTATAAGACTACAGGACCCCTGACCCTCTGTCTGCACAGTGATGATTGGCTTTGTGATAATCACATGGTCTCTCCCAAGAAAAAAAAAAACTCTCTAGCAATGCACACCAAACTGAGCATGTGCAGCCTGTCCCCTAATGCTCTGTTCTATCAGGAGATGGATTGAAGTCAGTGGAAGTAGAGGAGGATCAGAGAAGACATAATCACACTGCATTCATACACAATGCAGAGGATTAACCCCTTAGGTTCCACAGTGAGTATAACAGGTATGTTTTACTGCATACAGAGACTGGTTTTACTGTTGTGGGTTTAGTAACACTTTAGGTTCATGCTGGTGGTGGGGCACAAACATCCAAAACTCCCAGAAGTGTTAGACGAAGTGTAGGAATGCGAGGATTCTCCTTGACATTCTGCATCAGAACTTGCTAGAGAGCATACCTCCCAACTTTGTAAAGTCCCATTGCGGGATATTCCGATGTCCCCTCTCCCCTGCCAACCAGAGTTGTTGAGCGGGGGGGGGGGGGTGCGCGGGACATTGCCGAAAAAAATCGGGAATGGGTGGTGATGGGGTTGAATGGTGGTGATGGTTGAATTTTGAAAAATGATAGTCTCGCGGGAGTGCGGGAAGGAGGAGCCTCTGCGGGTGTAAATCCCGTACGATCCATGCCAGTTGGGAGGTATGCTAGAGAGGTAAGTATGGGCAGTCTACTTTTGCAGACACACAAATAGTTTTTACTTTATATCATTTCCCTTTAAATATCTTTCTACAATATTTGGCAAGGTAAATTAAATTAGATCACTGCAAAGGGGAGCACAGTGACACAGTATGCTTTATATCGCCTGATTAATTTCTTTCCCAGCTCGCTCACATGCTGCCAACGTTATTGTGGAAACATCTAACACCAGCAATATATGGAATAGCTTGCAGATAGGATTAGCAGAATTTAATTTTAAGAACAATCCCATCTTTGAACACAAATCTCTACAACAAGAGGATTCGGAGAAAGTTGGAAATATAATTTATACAAGAAACAGGAAATTACGGGAAGAGGTTACATTAGAATAGTAATTTGAAGACTTTATTGCGCCCCTTGACTTAACAGCAATGAAGGTACCTGCCTCTGATTTAGGAGATTAGAAATGCAAAATG
Organism: Rana muscosa; assembly: GCA_029206835.1. Lineage (NCBI taxonomy): Eukaryota > Metazoa > Chordata > Amphibia > Anura > Ranidae > Rana > Rana muscosa. Next base: position 268,764,299 of record CM055122.1, read on the forward strand.
AAACTATGCTTAATTGTTTTTCTATAACATTAGCTACCCTGATGTTATAGAAATGCAGATACAAGGCACAGATCAGAATATTAAAGGGACCCTCTCACAATAGTAATATGAAATCTATTTTTCCAACCTGTTTGTAAGGATGCAAATTTTATGGGAATAATCCTTATGTTTGCAATCAGCAAGTCCCAATAATATTATTCTGACAGGTTGCCTTTAAAGAGAACCTGTCTTTTTGTAACAACTGTTAAAAAGCTTCATAGGAAAAACCATTATAACCACTTACCTATGCCGTAGCCCATGCCACTGTCCTCCTCTGTGTTCAAAAGATACTAGTGCCTAAAGAATCCAGCATCCAACATTTCCCCGTGTGTCAGGTGTATAGTTCATTATAGGAGTAATTTATAGCATTGTGGCGCTGATTGTTTTTCTCACAATTTACAGGTGTATAGTTCACCTTGCAATTTTCCTTCCACCTCCCACTACGTCACTACAGGACTCAGTAGTAATATAGTCGCTAGTGGATGGAATGCAGCATATTTAATGTAGTGCCCTGCTCCTGTTGACCAGGCGCTTGCATGTAAATTTAGTGGGTTATCTGTTCTGTACATAGTTCAGATTTAATATTATGGCTAAATTGGCCTCTGCTCCAGCCTTGGCTGTGTTGTGTGCAGTGCCATACTGTTGCCTGTAGGTGTCGTTGTCACCACCGGCCAGTGATGGAGGGACGGCAGGCTAAGGTTTATTGGGTGTCCTTTTCCCCAGAAGCAGCCCAGTGGGAGTGGTCCCCCGCTGTGCATTCTGGGAGAGGATACTTAAGGGGCAGAAGCCATCTTTTCGCGCTCTCACCTCATGGCCTACCTGGCCTAAGGTATGTGACAACTCCTCTCCTGCCTTGGGCCCTGCTGGCCCGAGGCTACGTGACTGCAAGTAGGCCTAGAAGCTGTCTGGGGCCTACTGGTTCAGAGGTGGTCCTGTGCTGTCTGTCCTGCGGGAAGAAGCCGAGCAATTGAAAGATCCGGGGAGGACTCATCTTGGAGAGGACCAAGCGCAATGCTGGTATCTCAAGAAGTGCCAGGTGACTCAATTGGAGGATGCATCCTAACCAATCTACCTCACAGTACTGCCGGATGGCTTAAAGGAACTTTGATACTGTGTTGCTGTGTTCGCTATTAATATCCTGTGGCAGAGGATTGTTCAACTGATACTGAATCCTGTGGCAGAGGATTGTTCAACTATTATTGTTCTCATAGAGTCTGTGGCAGAGACTTTTGTTCCTTGCGTCATTCCGGCTGCTAGGTCAGTGAGAGAGGCCTATCCGGGTGAGCAAGATCCGTTGACTGAAGTGTACTTGTCTCCGGAGATTCTTAAGTTCCTCAGTGATCTGCACCAGGTATCTGAACCTTCCCCTAACACTCCATCCCTCTACTGCTCAAGTTGTTCAATAAAAAAAGCATTGGAAAAATAACTAAGTGACTGTGCATACATCTGTGGGCTCAAGGCCCAGTATAGACTCTATGTTTCTAACCTGGTGAACTGTGGGTAGGGGTGACGGCAAAGACCCAAAATAATAATCAACAGCTCCTACGGGGGTAGTGCTTTAAATTACAAAGACCTAGACCTACAATTTTTGCAAAACGTGGAACACTTTAAAGTCCAAAGTCCGCTGAAGTATAGAGTAGGGAAGAGTTGCAACTTAAAGTGATACTAAAGTCTTGTTTTTCTGGTTTAAAAATAACAAACATGTTATACTTATGTAGCACCCTGCTCTTATTGGGTAGGCGCTAGTGAAAATTTAGTTGTCCGAGTTATAGTTCAGCTCAGAATAATTGTACCAAATATTGGGGTCTCTGTTTCAGTTCAGCTGAGTTGCACATTTTCCACCTTCCTCTAGGTGTCATCACCACAGGTCAAGGTTGGAATTGCAGCTGGCTGGATGTATTGGGTACCTCATGCCCAGAAACAGCTCAGTGGCATTGGTCACCCCGCTGTGCATTCTGGGAGAGGGTGCTTAAGGGGCAGACACCATTATTTGGGGGTCTTCCGATCCTGACCTGATGGCCCCCCTGGCCTCAGGGATGTGTTAGCAGTTTTTCTGCCTTGGGGCCTGCAGACCCCCGAGGCTTCGTTACTGAGAGTATGCCCAGGAGTTGCTGGGGCCTACTGATCCAGAGATGGTCCTGTGTCGCCTTGCCTGCAGGAAGGGACCGAACAATTGAGGACTCAATTGGAGGAAGCATCCGGATCAAATCTACCTCACAGTGCTGCCGGCCTGGCTGAAAGATCCTGGCACTGTGTGTTGTGTTTCAGAACTTTACCACGTGTGTGGTTACACAAGTCTGTGGCAGAGAATTTTTGAACGAGCTCGCACCGTCTGATAGGTCAGTGAGAGAGGCCTATCCGGTGGATGCTAGATCCAGTGTGGAAGCTGTTTGTCCTCTGGATTAAAGAAAGTACCAGTGATCCGCAAAACTAAGGTACCTGAATCTCTACTAACCCTCCATCCCTCTGTTTGGAAATTCTTTAATAAAACCCTTGAGAAAAAGAGACTAAATGTTTGGTGCAGACTTTTGTGAACAACTCTTCAAGGAAGACCCCTAGGACGGACATGGTGAACAGTAAGGTAACGGCAGGCCCAAATCTTAAACCAGCCGCCCCTTCGGTGGTATTGCTACATGTGGGGGCTCGAGTCCGGGATTAGCCGTTACCGACCGCAACTCAAGTAAGCTGTTTACCAGGGTTTATGCTACAGAGGGTTTTGGACTGTGTCGTTTCTGAAAAAGGGGGTAGTTTGCGGATCACTTCTTAGTCACGTGGGCTGTGGGAGGAGCCAAGAAAGAGAAAAACCCACGAACTACGTGACTGAAGAGATAAGTGGGAGGAGTTCCCGCCTGCTTACTGCGTTAGACGCCACATGTGTGTCCAGCACTCACAAAGAGTCGGAACATCGCCATGTCTGCAGCTATGTCGATGCAGTCTGCTATGGGGCCCAGAATGTTTTCTGTGAGCACCGCTGCAAGTGCTATGCTGCCGAGAGCTACACTGACAAATACCAGTATTCGTCTGGGACCGCATGGGAGGTTCGTGCTGTACACAATTGGAGATGAGGAAGCCTTGGATATGCTGTGCAAAAGGTGCGAAGGACTGGCTATTCACCCCCGTCCATTTGTTCAATGTCTACGGTGCAGGGAGTACCTGTTTGCTGTGGAGCAACCCACCATGCCGCCCCGTGCTTACAGAGTGGAAATGTAACTGAGGAAGCTGCTGTTTTCAATTCTGCAGCTAGACCTGCGCTTGCCACATCTGCTACAACAGTTATTCCAGAGGGAGATGGCACTGTTACTGCCATTGAGGAGTCATCAGCAGACACCTCTGCTGCTGTTACCTCCACTACAGTTACCTCCGCTGCATTTGGTCCCACTGCACATGTCCAGAAGAAGGTGGGATACGTAAAAGCCTCCCACGGCCGTGGTCGAGGCTCACCCCAAAGATTACCCGCACTGGATCCAAAGGAAAGTCTGATTCCTGAGAAGTCCACGACAGGAACAGGTGAGACATCTGGGGAAAATGTACATATGGGAACTGTTCGCAATTATATGCCCGTGGAGGAGTTACGGGACTCTGAACTAGTTTATTTATCAGACATCTCTGGAGACTATGACTTGTTCGAAACAATGTCTCAAGAGATGCTATGGGCCAATGAAGATGATGTTGCTTCGGCCTTCACCTTTTCTGAGTAGGCAGATATGGACTCGGGGAAGACAACACCCTGTGTGGAACCCCCCGGTTGCTACCAGTGAAATCCTGCCTAAAGTTACCAGTTCATTTGGATCAGGAAAACTGTCTGTAAATACTATGGTGCATAAGTCCCCAGCTTCTTGTATACCTCCCGGACTTGGAAGCACCAGATCTTTGCCTAGGCTTGCCCGGTCACAAAGGTTACTCAACAAGCGGGTAGACACTGAATATGGATTGGAGTTTCCCTACGTTCCCAGGGAGATCATGCAAGAGATAGAAGCCAACAGAGAGAAATGGTACGGTGGGGCTGTTTGGGACTATTTGGCCGTACCTAAACCGTTCCGGAGAGCAGGTCATTCTCCTATCATGGATGATCGCTTTGATGGGTGCTTGTTGCACTGGAGTTACGGCAGACACATTCATGCCGATAAAGTGGTCATCTGCAGGCCTGGAAAGGACAACTATGTGTACTTCATCACCACTTTAGACAAACAGGGGAAACCACTGACTCTGCCTGACCCCCCGATTTTACTGGTGATCATCTTTAGTGACGGTTCTTGTTGTCACTTTGCTAAAGAAGATACTTCTTGCTTTTCTATTAAAGGACTGTGGGGCATATAGCTAGTTAGTGTCAGGTGACCGGAAACTTCGGAGTCAAGATTCCACTACCTGGACCAGTACTTGTGTTAAAGGACTCTGTCATTTTGCTCTTCTGCCACTAGGTGGTGGGAGTTTGTTCACACAACTGGACGTTGTTTCGTTTACATCTAGCTACCCACATACACAAAAATATACATGGGAAAAGAAAGGCTAATTTCTTCGGAAGTGAGGCTTTGCTTCCTATTGTACAGCGTTTTTTTTTTTTAAATATTCTTTATTTATATTTCAAAAAGGGAGATACATCTAATACATTATTTATACATTTTCCATTGCATTTCTATTCATAATATATTTCTCATCCCAATCCGTTACTTAAATCTTATTTATCTAAACATCAGTCTCGCCTCAAAACCTCAGTGTCAATGGGTTCCCTGCCCTTATGTCCTTTATATGTCTCTCCTTAAAGGGAGAAACACACCAAGTCCCTTACTCTATTTAGTTATCTTTGATTTTCACGACCTTACTTATTCTCCCTTGCGTTTTTATCTATTCCCACCCTGCCTCCCTCCCAAAGCAAACCTAATCGAGAAAAAGAAAAAAAAAAAAGAAAAAAGAGGGACGAACGAAAAATGTTCTCCCTCCCCTCCCCCCTCCATCCCCCTTCCCCATTAAGTAAACCACAACCTCTTAAATACTTCTCTGACCGGGCGGACTCACTTCCCCATTAATCTTTTCCCTTCTTCTGTCTGCATAAATTTATTCCATGATGACCAGATCTTAATATGTTGCTCTTTCCTGTCTTGGGCCGAAAACACCAACTCCTCTATGGCCCCCACTTTCCCGACCCTACTGAGCCAATCTGCAATTGTTGGAGGGCTGGAGCTTTTCCAGCCTCTCGCAATACATGCCTTGGCCTCATTGACCAGGTGGCATAATACTGAGTTTTTATAAGTCTGTGTGGGTATTTGCGTTTTCGTGCAATAGGAAGAAGCCTGGATCGTCCGGCACAGGGTAAGACTCAATTTTTTGGGCAATCCTCCGTACCTCTATCCAATATTGTCTAATTCGAGAACATGTCCAATATATATGGAACAAAGTTCCCCGCTCCCCATTACATCGCCAACACTGATCTGAGGCATCAGGGTAGAACCTACCCAGTTTTGAGGGCGTATAGTACCACCTTGTCAGTAATTTGTAATTTGATTCTTGCGTTTTAGTACTAACTGATGAGTGTAGCGCAAGATATATTATCTTCTGATATTGAGCTGGTGTAAAAGTCCTACCAAGGTCCCTTTCCCACTTTCTAATTGCTGGCATTTCATAGTTATCTGGTGGAGTCATTAGCATCATATATATCTTTGATATTATTCGGTTGATGGGTTCCTTCTCCTCACAGTATACTTCAAACCTAGTTAGCTCCCGTTTAAAGTTACTCATTGGACCTAGTGTCTCCAAATAATGTCGAAGTTGTATTGCTTGCCAATACTCTACTTCGAATTGGCCTCCTGATTTCGTCAATTCCACTATTGTGGGCCATATTTCTGATTGCATAAAGTGCGATACCTGCGTATATCCCTTCTCTCGAAGTCTCCGAAATGCCTTTATCTCCATCCCCGGCTCGAAACTTGGGTTTCCCAGTATTGGGTAAAGTGGAGAGTATCTTGACGAATATTTAGGGTTTAGGCATATTTTGGCCCCTATAGACAGTGTTGGCCCTATCAAAGGATGTTTTTTGAGTGCGTCTGATAGTTTTGTATAGCACCAAGGTGCTCTACCCAATGGTATCTGACCAATCTCTTGCTCCAATTTTATCCATAATTTAAGTTCTTTATGTCTGCACCAGTCTATGACCCTTCCCAAATGAACTGCTTGGAGATATTTAGATACATCTGGGACTGCTAAGCCCCCATAGCATTTGGGGAGGGTCATTTGACTTCTGCTAATCCGTGGTCGCCTGTTGGCCCATATGAACTTAGTAAAGAGTGCATTTATTTGCTGAAAGTAGGCCTTATCAATTCTAATTGGTACAGCTTGAAATAAATACAAGAATTTGGGCAGAATATTCATTTTAATAGCGTTACATCGGCCAAACCATGAGTGGAATCCCTGTTGCCATTTATCCAGTAGGGATCTAACTACTTTATATAGTGGGGGGAAATTTACAGCGAAAACTTTCTCTAGTCTTGATGGTATATTTATCCCTAAGTATTTTAGTGAGGACCCTACCCATTTAAAGTTAAAATTTGGTTGTATATTTTGCTGAACTTCTATGGGAAGGGCTACCCCCATCGCTTCCGATTTTGTGTAGTTAATTTTTAAATTTGCTAATGTCCCATATCCTTCTATTTCCTTCATCAAATTTGGCAGTGAAACATGGGGTCGTGATAGAGAGAACATCAAATCATCTGCAAAAGCAGAGATTTTATATTCTTGATCACCTATTTGCAGTCCCTGAATATCTGGGTTTTGCCGAATCCTATTTAGTAGGGGTTCTAGAGAGAGAGAAAACAGCATCGGAGAGAGTGGGCACCCTTGACGCGTACCATTTGAGATTTTAAATGTCTCAGAGTAAACTCCGTTCACTTTTACTGAGGCTTGGGGCATAGCATAGACCCCCGCTATCCAACTCCGTATATGTTCTCCCAGTCCCATTTGCCTCAATACTTCAAACATAAATCGCCAGCTGACCCTATCAAACGCTTTCTCAGCGTCGGTACTCAAAAAAATACTAGGCGTTTTTGAAATATTAGCATAATGTACCAGGTTGAGGACCTTTACGGTATTATCCCTGGCCTCGCGGGTTGGGATAAACCCAACCTGGTCTTGATGTACCAACTGATTCAAAAACGGCTGGAGACGGGAGGCAAGTAGTTTAGTGAAAAGTTTTAAATCTGTATTTAACAGTGAGATCAGGCGATAGCTCCCGCACTCCGCCGGGTCCTTCCCTTCTTTTGGGATAACCAAAATATGTGCCATAAGGGCATCCGGCGGTAGTGCGGGAGCCCGGCCAATCTCATTGAATGCCTTTGTCATATGGACCCCTAATATTGGGAGAAAATATTTGTAGTATTGGATAGTGAAGCCATCCGGACCCGGCGCCTTCCCTCGTTTAACTGTCTTCATCACTGTCTCCAGTTCCCCCACTGAAATAGGTATCTCCAGTTTATTACGGTCTTCTAAGGCCAACCTAGGCAGGTTTGCTGAGAGGAGGTATTCTTCCATCTTGGCCTGAGGCACCTGAGTTGGGGTTAAATTATAGAGGGATGAGTAGTATTCTCTGAATCTCTGCACGATCTTTTTAGGTAGTGAAATCAACTGCCCGTTTTTTCCCTTTATATGGGGTACATATACTGTCTTCCCTTTCTCTCTAAGTTTCCCCGCTAATATTTTACTACATTTTTCCCCAAGTTCATAGGTTACTTTTCTCCCTACTTGTATTGCCGCTTCTGCTTTATATCTAAGTCAGTGTTTCTCAACTCCAGTCCTCAAGGCGCACCAACAGGTCATGTTTTTGGGATTTCCATTGATTTTCACAGGTGATTTGAGCAGTTTCACTGCCTTAGTAATTATCACAGCTGTTTTATCTGCAGGAAATCCCAAAAACATGACCTGTTGGTGCGCCTTGAGGACTGGAGTTGAGAAACACTGATCTAAGTAAGTCTGTCAGTTGTCTCCTCAGGTGTGCCAGTTCTGTCCCCACTAGCGGTATCTGTACTTTCTTATGTTGTACCTCTAATGCTTGAATTTCTTTTAGCAAGTTGACTATCTGTCTTTCTCGTGCTCTTTTTAATCGGGAACCATGTTTTATCAAAACCCCTCTCATTACTACCTTATGCGCTTCCCATATCATTCCCGGGTCGCTCCCCGGGGTGTCGTTCGTCCGGAAGTATGCCTCCATTTCTTTTGCTACATCTTCCCGAACTTCGGGGATCTGCAGCAAACTCTCATTCAGATGCCAACGCCACACCGGAGCCATAGATGAGTCGGACAACGCAATGTGTAGCGTCACTGGTGCGTGGTCTGACCATGTTATATTCCCAATTTTTACTTCCTTCACCGCCGTCAGCAGATAATGTGGTACCAGGAAGAGGTCTATACGAGAATACAGTTGGTGTGGGTTGGAAAAGAATGTATAATCTCTTTCCCCGATATGTAATAATCTCCATACATCTACCATCTGCAATTCCCGCAACTTCTGCAAGATATTCCTCCTAGTCCCCCCTGGTATGGAGGATACCCCCGTTGATGTATCTACCTTAGGTTCCAATGTTGTATTAAGGTCTCCCCCTACTATCAGCTTCCCTTCTGCAAACCCTACCAACTTATCCAAGGTTTTACTCAAAAAGGCGTCTTGATGTGTATTTGGTGCGTAAACGGTCGCCAATGTCACCTTTGTACTTCCAATCTGTCCTTTTAAAAAAATAAAACGGCCCTCTACATCTACTCGTTTATCCAACAGGGACCAAGGTATCCTATTGGAGATTAAAATTGACACCCCTTTTGACTTTGATATCTGACTACATGCATGGTATGTACATGGGTAGAACCTATTTTGTAGGTATGGGAGTCCGCCCATCTTAAAGTGTGTTTCCTGCACAAATACTACGTCTGAGCGGGTTCGTTTTAACTCGCTCAGGAGCATTCTCCTTTTTTGTGGGACATTAAGTCCTTTAGCATTAATGGTGGTTATCTTTAATTCCTCCATCCCTAAAGATTCAGAGGATGGAGTGTGGGGGAGAGGGGAGAGAGAAAGGGAAAAAAAAAAAAAAAAGGAAAAACCCTTAAAACCAAGCCCTCCCTATTCAACTTCCCTCCCTTAAATATTCAACTAACCCCTCCCCCCTTACCCCCGCCCCCAAGGGAGGCACCCACTTCTGGACCTTTAACCTTACGGTTCAGGTGGGTGCACGCCTAATTGGGGTGTTGGGTTGGTACGGCAGAGGTACACCCCCCTCTCTCCACCCCGGACACCCCTTTCATCTATCTCTCTCCAGCTCTTCTCTCCATCCTTTCTCCCTTTTCCTCTCTCCCCTCTCCTCTCTTCTCTTCCCCTCACCTTCTCCTACTTTATAGAGCCTTAAATCCGAGGGGGCCTCCATCCTTTAATTTTACCCTAAATTATCCTAATTTTTTCCCCTTATCATCCTAATAAATAAACAAATAATATTTATCCTTTATGTAACTTTTGCATTTGTGTTTGTTTGTAATTGTTTACATATAGTACATATAATACCTTCTTACTTTGGAGATTTTAGTATAACTGAATTTAAGGAGCGTATACCAGGGCCATTTTCCCTCCTTTCTCACCTTTCTTCCCATTCCCTCTGTACTATTTCCCTTTGCTTCTTAAACCCTAATCCCTCTACCCCCCCTCCTCCTTCTTCCCTAATGGTGGATCTTCTGGGTACTAACTTACTCCTATTTCCTGCTTGGGGCTCCCACCTCTTTCTAGCCACTGGCCTCCTCAGTTATATCCGGTTATGTCCAAGTGTGTGTACCACCTATTTTATCCTATTGTATTCATGTGTAATGTGATGTGTAAGTGCCCCCCTCCTCCTACTCTCTAAAAATCTTTCTTCTCGTGAACCCCCCTAATTCCTGACCCCCAACCCTTATTTATTCTCCCCCCTTCCACCCTTGTTATCTCAGTCTACCCTCTGTCTACCTCCCTATTTCCCTACTTCCCCCTTGTGTCTATGTGTTTGGCTCCTAACTACTCCTTTCTTAACCAATACCTCACAACCTATTCCCGATATTATATGTATACGTGTCTTATATGTGTCTCTCTAAGTCTACAAAAGTAAGTGTATGACCCTTGTGTGGTATCTATAACATTTGCACCCCCCACACTTGGCATTTTCTTCGCTTTCTTCTATTCAGGCCACTACCCTTACTGGAATTTCTTTCTCGTACATCACGGGACACAGAGCGACATAGTCATTACTAATGGGTTATATAGATACCGTCAGGTGCTGGCACTGGCAACTTCCAAAACCGGAAGTACCCTCCCCTATATAAGCCCCTCCCATCCGGGAGCACCTCAGTTTTTTGCCAGTGTCTAAGGTGTTGGCCAAGAAGAAACATGTGTTTTTCACTGAGCTTGCGTACAGGTTCTTTTGGGCCTCAGTAAGCTATTCCGGATCCGACCAAAAAAGCTTCATAGCTAAACGGTCGGTACCCGGGCCTTGCAGAGAAGAGCAAGGTTTTGCCTGTAATGCTTCTCTTAGGAGAGCTGGACCCTGGGATCCAGAGCTCTGGTCATACCCACGACCAAGATGTTTTCTGTGCAGGGTGCTATACAGGTCCAGGGGAGTGGAATCCTTGGGAACCCGGTCCCTGAAGGTTTGATTACAATGCCTGCCGTGATAGGTGAAGTTTGGGCTTTTGTGGACCAAACAAAGTCCTGCGGCGGGGAACAGGTAAGTGGGGGCCCCCAGGAACTTGGTTCTATTGGGGGACCCCCAAGCCTAATTTGTCTTTCTGTCTGTTACCTAATGGTATTCCCGCAAAATTCTGTGCATGCCTGTAACTACTAAAAAAATGTAATAATTTTTAATGGTGGTCAAGAAAAAAAAAAAAAATTTTTTATATATATATTTAATATATTAGACTGCGGTACCTGTGTTTGTCCACTAGAGGCCGCTGTGGAATGTTTTCTTGTCATGTGGACTAGCTTCTTCTCAGCAGAGCAAAGTCCAGGCAGATGGTGAGTTCTCTTATAGGAAACTGCTTCCTCTGCCATGTTGCAGTGCTCGTCCATCCCCCGGCCTGCGGCAAAGAGGGGCCCTGGCTCCTGTCCCTTGTTACCATATTTGAAATTAGCGCCGAAGGCGCACGTGCCCGCGCGCGTGCACGCGCCTCTATATATAGAGGTGAGCCGGGAAAGGGGGCGGAGCCTGGGGGATGACGCTCTGTGCGCGCCGCAGCGCTTCTGCGCATGTGCGGGCGTCCCAGCAGTTTAAAAAAACCACAATATTGTAGTGAGCTGGCTATGAAGTACAGAGACAGAGCTGGCAACATTTAAAGAAGGCATACAGCAAGCGGTTGATACAGGCATCCCCTAGAAAGGCACATTAGTAGACACCAACTGTGATATAGCAGCAATTGTGCTAGACTATTCTCAGTAAAAGTGGTGTATTACGGCTGGAATACCTCAGCTTTAGGCTTAGGAATATGCCGTCCAGAAGCTCCGGAACTGAATCTTCCAGGAAGCGAAGGGGGTCTCATCGGGCTCGGAGGATCTTGGGCATACTCCTGCTGCACCAGTCTCCCCTGAAGTTCAGAGGTAAGTGACCGTAGAGACCCCGCAGGGGTACTTGGTACTGTGGCTGTCCTCAGTCACCTGCCCCTGTGTATGTAACAGAGGAGGTTTTTTCCTCAGCTCTGGGAGGATTAGAGAGAGATTGTCAACATTTATCGCTGCCTCCCTGTCAGGGAAAGCACGCCCGATCTCCGTCTCCTCCTTCAGAGTGCCTGTTAGCAGAGCAACAGTCCCATACAGGGATCGACCTGCCTGAAGGGGATCAGGATGAGGTTGATTCTGTTATAGAGGAATCAACAGTGGGGGAACCTTTTCTCAGCATCTCAAGCTGAAAGATTATGGGTTCAGTCTCTGACTAACATGGTCCGATCAGCATTTAAAAATGCACCTTGCGGAACCATCAACCACTACTGTATCCTCGTTGGGGTCGCTAGAAGCCCCCAGACTGTTTGTTCTTTTCCACTTCACCCTTTACTGAAAGGGCTCATTTACCAGGATTGGGAACGTCCTGAGGAAATATTTATTCCCCCAAGAGATTTCCGGTGGTCTATCCCATGGAGGATAAGTTCATCAAAAAAAAAAATGGAAGGTCCCTACAGTGGACGCAGCCATCTCTTGTATGTATAAATCACTGACATGTCCAGTGGATAATGTCCAAATGTTCAAGAACCCAATAGATAAAAGATTGGAGTCCTTATGAAAATCTGCTTGGTGATACAACCAGCAGTAGCAGCTATTGGGGTCTGCTAAGCAGTGAAGGATCAGTTGAAACAGGTCTTGAGGGACTTGACAGATCAGCAGGCTTTGCCCTAGCTGATCTACCTAGAGCCTTAGGCTTTGCGGTTGACGCCATAGAGGATTCAGTCCATCAGGCCTCCCGCCTTACGCTGTCTATAGTACATATGCGTAGGCTCCTATGGCTAAAAAACTGGTCTGCTGAAGCTCCCTGTAAAGAATGGCTGGTTAGCGTCCCATTTCATGGTGAACGCTTATTCAGGGAAAACCTGGACAAATATATCCAGAAAATTTCCAGCAGTAAAAATACGCTCTTGCCGGTTAAAAGCAGAGTTAGAGGTCCCTCTTTAAGAGGCCTGCTTCTCCAGTCCCTGGGGCATCGGCTGTGTAACAGTTCCGACGGCCTCCTCGGTCAAATCCCGGGGGTAAAAAACAGGGACAGTAGCAGGGTAATGAGAAACCCTGGGTCAGGGGAGGTACAAAACCTCCCCCAAAGTTAAATTCATTGAAGCCCCCACTCAGTCGGGTGGGGGGAGGACTCCAGTTGTTCGCAAGAGACCTGGCGGGACACGATCAAGACAGATAGGTGCTCTCCGCAGTAGGTTTGGGATACAGTTTGGAGTTAAAAGACTCTCCTCCTTCCCATTTTTGAGGTCAAACGTGCCAAGGGATCCCCGGAAGAGAGAGTCCCTCCTGTTGGCACTAGAACAACTATTGCTCCAAGGAGTAATTATGGAGGTTCCCCTGGAAGGATGAGGGTTCGGGTTTTACTCAAAACCTCTTTACAGTCCCGAAGCAAACGCGGACGGGAGGCCCATATTAATTCTAAAAGGGCTATACAAATTCCTGTATATCAGGACTTTCCGATGGAGTCGATCCGATCGGTGGCCACTGCCCTACAAGGGGAGGATTGGTTAGCCACGATCAACATCAAAGATGCTTATTTGCACATTCCCATCTTTCCAGTCCACCAAAAATTTCTACGCTTTGCAGTAGAAGGGCGCCATTTTCAGTTCAGAGCCTTACCCTTCGGTTTGGCCACAGCACCACGAGTGTTTACAAAAAATTCTGGCCCTTTATTGGCCAATCTAAGAACACAAGGTGTAATGATAATGACATATCTGGATGACTTGTTGCTGATAGACCACTCAGTGAAAAAACTGGACGTGGTCGTTCACAAGACGATCAAGTATCTGGAATCTCACGGTTGGATTATCAACCGAGACAAGTCAGCCCTAAAAACCAGTCAAAAGTCTGGAATACTTGGGGCTAAGGTTGGATTCAGGCCAGAGAAAAATATTCTTGCCTCGAGGAAAGGTGTTGTCTTTGAAAGATTTGATCCACTTAGTGGGTACAAAAAAGACAGCCGTCCATACGCCTGTATATGAGGCTGCTGGGAAAAATGGTGGCATCATTCGAAGCAGTACCCTACGGTCAATTCCATTCAAGGAATTTGCAAGGGGCCATACTGTCAGCCTGGAACAAAAAAGTTCAGGCTCTGGACTTACCAATGTCCTTGTCCCCTTCCGTTCGCAGGAGCCTCCGCTGGTGGTTGGTTCCCCAGAATCTGGAAAGAGGGAAATCCTTCAGTCCGATTTCCTGGAAGGTGGTCACTACAGATGCCAGCCTTGTAGGCTGGGGAGCAGTACTGGAACAATGGTCTCTCCAGGGCAAGTGGTCAGAAGCAGAAAAGGCCCTGCCCATCAATCTCTTAGAGATACGAGCAGCCCGGTATGCCCTAGTAGCATGGACATCCAAACTCCAAGGGTCCCCTGTCAGAGTTCAATCAGACAATGCCACAGCAGTGGCATATATCAATCGTCAGGGGGGCACCAGGAGTCGTGCAGCCCAAAGGGAAGTAAATTACATCCTGAGATGGGCAGAAAGATATGTCCCAGCCATATCTGCGGTATTCATTCCAGGAGTGGAGAATTGGAAGGCGGACTTTCTAAGTCGCCAACAATTATGCCCAGGGGAATGGTCCCTTCATCCCGAGGTTTTCCGGACAATATGTCAGCGGTGGGGAACACCGGATGTAGATCTGCTAGCATCCAGATTCAACACAAAAGTGGACAGGTTTGTCTCTTGGACAAGGGATCCCCTAGCTTGCGGCTCGGATGCCCTAGTGTTCCCTTGGGATCAGTTCAAGCTGATATATGCATTCCCACCGCCACAATTGTTACCTCGATTACTCCGCAGAATCAGGGTAGAAAAGAAACCAGTGATTCTGGTGGCTCCAGCGTGGCCCCGAAGAGCATGGTACGCGGAGATTGTAAAAATGTCTGTGGGGAGTCCTTGGACCCTCCCACATCGTCCGGACCTGCTTTCGCAGGGACCGATATACCACCCTTCCTTACCAGCCCTAGGTTTGACGGCCTGGCTATTGAAGCCCACATTCTAAAGAAGAGAGGGCTCTCTAATGCTGTGGTGTCTACCATGATCAATGCCAGGAAACCGGTATCCAGGCAGATCTACTATAGAATCTGGAAGGCGTACATCGCCTGGTGTGAGGCCAGAAAATGGCATCCACGTAAATACGTAATAGGTAGGATTCTGGACTTCCTACAATGGGCTGTAGATAGGAAGCTTGCCTTGAGTACTATCAAGGGTCAGATTTCGGCCTTGTCAATATTTTTTCAAAGGCCCTTGGCTTCGCATTCACTAGTCAAAGCCTTTATACAAGGAGTGATGCGTATTAGTCCTCCGGTTAATATTCCCATATGTCCATGGGATCTAAACTTGGTTCTGTCAGTTCTACAGAAACAACCATTTGAACCATTACAGCATATTTCCTTGGTGCTTCTCACCAGGAAATTGATTTTTCTAGTAGCCATTTGTTCGGCTAAAAGAGTGTCGGAATTAGCAGCTATGTCCTGTAAGGAGCCATATCTGGTTATCCATAAGGACAGAGTAGTGTTACGTCCTCATCCAGCCTTTCTTCCTAAGGTGGTATTGAGGTTTCATTTGAACCAAGATATGGTTCTTCCTTCTTTTTTCCCCAAACCTACTTCGGTAGAGGAAAAGTTATTGCATTCTTTGGATGTAGTAAGAGCAGTTAAAGCTTATCTAAAAGCCACTGCTCAGATTCGCAGAACGGATACTTTGTTTATTCTGCCGGAAGGCCCCAGAAAGGGTCAGGCAGCGTCAAAATCTACTTTAGCCAAGTGGATTCGACAGGTCATAATACAAGCCTATGGCTTGAGAAGGAGACCGCCTCCGTTCAAAGTTAGAGCGCACTCCACGAGAGCAGTTGGAACTTCATGGGCAGTGCATCACCAGGCCTCCCTGGCTCAAATCTGTAAGGCCGCAACATGGTCTTCAGTACACACGTTTACTAGGTTCTACCAGGTGGACGTTGGAAGTCAGGAGGATGTCGCCTTTGGGCGCAGTGTGTTGCAGGCCGCAAAAGATCCTCATGTCTGATAGCGCTCAGCTTATATATGGTGTATCCCCCCCCCTCATTTGGCATTGCTTTAGGACATCCCATTAGTAATGACTATGTCGCTCTGTGTCCCGTGATGTACGAGAAAGAAAATAGGATTTTTATAACAGCTTACCTGTAAAATCCTTTTCTTGGAGTACATCACGGGACACAGAGCTCCCGCCCCTCTTTAGGGACACTTATTGCTTTGCTACAAAACTGAGGTGCTCCCGGATGGGAGGGGCTTATATAGGGGAGGGTACTTCCGGTTTTGGAAGTTGCCAGTGCCAGCACCTGACGGTATCTATATAACCCATTAGTAATGACTATGTCGCTCTGTGTCCCGTGATGTACTCCAAGAAAAGGATTTTACAGGTAAGCTGTTATAAAAATCCTATTATTCCATTCCATTATAGGAACCCCTCTCCCTTTTACTCCTCTCTTCCCCTCTCCTTCTCTCTTTTTCCCCCTCTTCCCCCTTCTCCCTCCCCTTCTCTTCTCTACAATACTCCATTGGTCTCTATTGATCTCTTCTCCTATCTTCTTATTTCTAAACCCCCCTGCTTATTGTTATCTCCCTCCTATACCCCCTCCTTTTCAAAGTCAAATCAGATCAAATCCTTCTCCCCCCTTCATTTCATCATACATTATTTGTACATTATTTATGCATTTATACGTTATTTATACATTATTTAAACTTCGTACATTATATCTTCTAAGCTCCTTCTAACTCCGACCGAGAGAAGAGAGAAAAAAAAAAAAAAAAAGAAAAAAAAAAAAACCCCACTAAACCACCCAATGATTCCAGTGTATATAAATCCCTAAATTGGGGGGGAGGGAATAAGTCCCTCCCCCCAAGGGCTCCCCTCCATCCCCATGGGGGGGGGCAATAAGTGTATGTAAACCTGCAGGGTGGTCACAGCTGTCATAACTTACATCTTACATTTTGCAGTATCTTCCAATGTAACACATCCTGTTTCCCATCACCCTTTACAGTGTCCCCTATATCCTAACTTCTAAAAAAAAAAAAAAAACCCACTCCATAAAAAAAAAAAGAAAATTGTTTTCTCTCTTCTCTTCTCTCTATTTTTCCTCCCTTCTCCCTCCCTTTTTTCTCCTTCTTTCTTTTCTGTTCAGCAATAATAGTAAATGAGAAGGAGCGGAGGCATTCCCCCAAAGTTCCATGCTCCCAAAGTCTCTTGAAGGGGGGAAAAAAAAGAAGAGGGGGGTATATATTTAAGCCCCGGCTGTGACTGTCTCTAGTGGGTTATATCCCCTCCTAGAACAACCCACTCATTCCCTCTTGGGGTTTCCTCAAAAAAAAAAAGGGGTCCCCTGTACAGCGTTTTATATGATTGCCTGTGTCTGTTTTTTTTTTTTTTGTCTTATAGGTACATGGATCTTCTGTCAAACTACTGGAGAATGGGTGGTTTAGCTAGAGAAAGAGAGAGAGAGATATTGTAAAATACATTAATGTGACTTTACTGTATGTGCATGTTAATTTAGTATTTCTTTGCTACCTCACCCTTTCCCTTCCCCATCCAAGTTTTTGGGATTCAGGTATCGATTCTCAGGAGTGAGAGTCAAATTTTTCTTGACGATGAAGACATCGTCTGTTGCGGTGGGGGAAGTGAGTAGCGCCCTGCTCTTATTGGGTAGGCGCTAGTGAAAATTTAGTTTTCTGAGTTATAGTTCAGCTCAGAATAATTGTACCAAATATTGGGGTCTCTGTTTCAGTTCAGCTGAGTTGCACATTTTCCACCTTCATCTAGGTGCCGTTGTCACCACAGGTCAAGGTTGGAATTGCAGCTGGCTGGATGTATTGGGTACCTCTTGCCCAGAAAGAGCTCAGTGGGATTGGTCACCCCGCTGTGTATTCTGGGAGAGGGTACTTAAGGGGCAGACGCCATTATTTCGGGGTCTTCCAATCCTGACCTGATGGCCCTCCTGGCCTCAGGGATGTGTTAGCAGTTTTTCTGCCTCGGGGCCTGCAGACCCCCCAGGCTTTGTTACTGAGAGTATGCCCAGGAGTTGCTGGGGCCTACTGATCCAGAGATGGTCCTGTGTCGCCTTGCCTGCGGGAAAGGGACCGAACAATTGAGGACTCAATTGGAGGATGCATCCAGATCAAATCTACCTCACAGTGTTGCCGGCCTGGCTGAAAGATCCTGGCACTGCGTGTTGTGTTTCAGAACTTTACCACGTGTTTGGTTACACAAGTCTGTGGCAGAGTCTTTGTGAACGAGCTTGTACCGGCTGCTAGGTCAGTGAGAGAGCCCTATCCGGTGGATGCTAGATCCAGTGTGGAAGCTGTTGGTCCTCTGGATTAAAGAAAGTACCAGTGATCCGCAAAACTAAGGTACCTGAATCTCCCCTAACCCTCCATCCCTCTGTTTGGAAATTCTTTAATAAAACCCTTGAGAAAAAGAGACTAAATGTTTGGTGCAGACATTTGTGAACAATTGTTCAAGGAAGACCCCTAGGACGGACATGGTGAACAGTAAGGTAACGGCAGCCCAAATCTTAAACCAGTGGCCCCTTCGGGGGTATTGCTACACTTACCTGGTCTGTGTCATGGTATTGCACAGAGCAGCCCCTATCCTTCTATTCTGGGGTCCCTCGTCGGCGCTCCTGGCCCCTCCCTCCCGCCGAGTCCCCCCACAGCAATCAGCTTGCTATGGGGGGCACCCGAGCCGCTGCTGTGTGTCCATTCAGACATGGAGTTGTGGCTCGGCCCCACCCCCTCTCTCTCTCTCCTCATTGGCTCACTGACTTTGATAGCAGCAGGAGCCAATTGTGCCCACTTCTGTGTCTCAGCCAATCAGGAGGGAGAGTCCCGGACAGTCGAGTCTCTTTTGCAACATCGCTAGATTGTGATGGGGCTCAGGTAAGTATTAGGGGGGGTGAGGGGGGTGCTGCACACAGAAGGTTTTTTTTATCTTAATGCATAGAATGCATTAAGATAAAAAAAAATTCTGCCTTTAGAACCACTTTAAATTAAACAAAAAATAGAGTAAAACATTGGATTGAGAGTAACCTGGTCTGCAAGTGTCTTGCAAGACAAGCAATTTTTTTTATAAACTTTGACTTGATAAATGAGAGATGTCTTGATATACAAGTAGCGTCATGTCACAACTGAGTAGAGAGGCGCCTCTAAGTGTAGCAATATGGTTACATTTAATGAAGATACAACCAGGGCCGGATTTCCCACAAGGCCACCGAGGCCAGGCCTTGGGGCGGCACTGAGTGCAGGGGCGGCGCCGCCCGTCCTTCCGCGGCCGCCTCCTGCACTAATGTAGCTCCCGGCTCCGCGGCTGGCCTGCTGGAGCGCGGCGCCAGCACAGCAAATGCCAATATTCCTACTTGGCCTGGAGAGGGGAGTGACAGGTGCCCCCATGACGGCCGATGACTGGCTAGAATGGCGGAAGCGGAGCCTAATGCTCAGCCTACCCTCCTCTGCCGCCATCACCTCCTCCCCCTCTGAGCGGGGAATATGAAGTGAGGAGAAGAGAGGACGGCAGAAGGAATGTATGGCGGCCCGATGGGGAACCCCCAGCAGCAGCACCAAGAATAGCAGAGCCAGGTACTACTTAAATATAATGCTCAGTGGATTAAATAAATATTCATAGCCATAGCATAAATAAAGTGTTATAAAGTGATTTGTGAACAGCTGTTGCACAAATCACTTTATTACACTTTATTAATGATATCTATGGCTATGCATATTGTGAGGGGGTTAGCTCGGCAGCGGGTGTGTGTGACCCCCGGGATGGGCTCCCCACACAAAACAGGCCCAGCAAACGGAGGTTGTGGTTTTCAAAATCAAAAAAGGTGTGGTTTATTTTCTATTTACAGTGACAAAACACAGCAAAGCAAAAGAAACATAACCAAAATAAATCCTGGTCAAGTTGACCTCTGACTAAACATACAGGTTTCCTAACTAACAACTGGGATCAGCCTAGTGCTGTCCTAGTCCCTAAGTCCCTGGTTTAGTAAAAGTCCAAACAAATAGCCACACAGGCTTTGCCTCACCGCACAGGGGTTCACTCTCCCTAGACAGTCCACACAGGTCTGGTTCCAGGCATGAGCTAACATCTAATGAAGCTGGGAGTTCTTATAGAGGCCTAAATGAGCTGACAAGGTTCAGCTGGTCTCCTCATCTCTGTCTGCACGACGCCCCACACTCTCCCTAGAGGTATGAGTCATCCATGAGCCCACTAGCCTTATACAACTCTCCACCTAGTTGTATAAGTCGGCGTAAAGCCTGAATCTGGGCGAAATATATCTACCCCCCTGGATGCAACCAGGTGACTTTACCTTCCTGCTGTCACATACCCCCCCCCTCTTGTTTTAACCTCGGGGTTGGAACACCAGCAATCAGGCATTCATGTACTCGAGACAAAGCATCCACATTCCCCATTTGAACGCCAGGGCGATGCTTTACTGTGAAGTTGAATTCCTGGAGGGCCAGGAACCACCTATTCACTCTTCTATTTGTTTCCTTGTTTTGAGCCATCCACTTTAACGGAGCGTGATCCGTAACCATGTCAAAGTGCCTACCTAGCAGGTAGTACCGAAGGGAATCTAGAGCCCACTTCACCGCTAAACACTCCTTTTCAACGGTGGCGTAATTTACCTCATGGGACTTCAACTTCCTGCTGAGGTAAATGACTGGGTGCTCTTCCCCGTTCCAGACCTGGGACAATACTGCTCCTAACCCCACATCTGACGCATCACTTTGTACGACAAAGTCTTTAGAGAAGTCGGGTGAGTACAACACTGGCTGGCTACATAAGGCTTGTTTTAAGAATTGGAATGCTGCCTCAGCCTCGGGGGTCCATTTAATCATGACCGACCCTTTCCCCTTCGTCAGGTTGGTTAGGGGCACAGCCTTAGAAGCAAAGTGGGGAATGAATCGCCGATAATACCCAGCGATTCCCAGAAAGGCTCGTACCTGCTTCTTGCTGTTGGGACGTGGCCAACTCTGGATGGCCTCGACTTTGTTGAGTTGGGGTTTTATTACTCCCCTCCCAATGGTGTACCCAAGATATTTGGCCTCCTCCTGCCCAATGGTACACTTCTTGGGGTTAGCCGTAAACCCCGCTTCCCGAACAGAGTCCAGGACTAATTGCACTTTTGGCAGATGTGAGGCCCAATCTGTGCTATGGACAATTACGTCATCCAGGTAAGCCGCAGCATACTTCCGATGGGGCCTCAGCATCTGGTCCATTTTCCGCTGGAATGTGGCCGGCGCATTCTGTAACCCGAACGGCATTCTTTTATATTGGAACGCCCCGTCTGGGGTTACAAATGCGGTTTTCTCTTTGGCCGACTTGGCCAGGGGGATTTGCCAATACCCTTTTGTGAGGTCAAGAGTCGTCATGTATCGGGCTGTTCCCAGCCGGTCGATCAACTCATCTATACGTGGCATGGGGTAGGTGTCAAATTTTGTAACTTTGTTCAACTGACGAAAATCGTTACAAAATCGCCAGCTCCCATCCGGTTTAGGCACCAACACGATGGGACTAGACCAATCACTTTGGGACTCCTCTATCACCCCTAAGTTCAGCATTTTCTGTACTTCCTCCCGTATTGCCTCCCGTCGAGCCTCTGGGATCCGATAGGGTTTTAACTTCACCCTTTCACCGGGCGGGGTAATGATGTCATGCTCTACCCCAGATGTTTGTCCCGGCAGCTCAGAGAATACCTCCTTGTTGCGAAGCACAAACTCCTTAACCTCCTGTTGTTGGGGTTGTGACAAGGTGGCTGCTATTCCAACCTCAGGAATCACGCAACCAGTTTGAGCTGGTGACCAAGTGTCTGCGACTAGGGACTCTCTATCCCTCCAGGCTTTCAACAGATTAACGTGATAGATCTGTTCGGGCTTTCGCCTTCCTGGTTGTCTGACCTTGTAATTCACTTCGCTCACTTTTTCCATTATCTCGTAGGGGCCTTGCCATTTGGCAAGGAATTTACTTTCAACCGTAGGGACAAGTACCAATATCCTATCCCCCGGGGAAAAGGTACGGGTCTTGGCTCCACGGTTGTACACTCTCTGCTGTGCCAACTGCGCTTGGGCCAAATGTTCCTTCACGATGGGCATTACCTGTGCAATTCGATCTTGCATCAGGGCGACATGCTCAATCACACTCCTGTGGGGAGAACTCTCACTTTCCCAAGTTTCCTTGGCAATATCCAACAGCCCTCTTGGGTGTCTCCCATACAGTAACTCAAAGGGGGAGAATCCCGTAGAGGATTGGGGCACCTCCCTAATAGCAAACATCAAATAAGGAAGTAAACAGTCCCAATCCTTTCCATCTCTATCCACCACTTTCTTCAACATTTGTTTTAGGGTTTTGTTGAATCTTTCAACCAGCCCATCGGTTTGGGGGTGATACACAGACGTACGCAATTGCGTCACTTTGAACAATTTACACAGCTCTTTCATAACCCGGGACATAAAGGGTGTACCTTGGTCCGTAAGCAGTTCTTTACAAATACCCACCCGGCTAAAAACAAGAGATAGCTCTTTGGCTATGGTTTTGGCCGAGGTATTTCGGAGAGGGATCGCTTCTGGATAACGGGTGGCATAGTCCATTATAACTAATATGTACTGGTGCCCCCTAGCGGACTTGATTATAGGACCTACCAAATCCATGGCGATCCTCTCAAACGGGACCTCAATGATGGGTAGAGGGACCAGCGGGCTACGGAAATGTGGCATCGGGGCCAACCTCTGACACACAGGGCAGGAGGAACAATAATTTTCTACGTCCTTCATCACCCCCGGCCAATAGAATCTCTGTAATACCCTCTCTCGGGTTTTCTCTGTCCCCAGATGACCTCCAAGAATGTGCCCATGGGCCAACTCCAACACCAACTTCCTGTAAGGTTTGGGCACCACAAGCTGCTCAACGGTTTCTTCTGCCCTTTTTGCCACCCGATACAGTAGGTCCTTCTCTACGCTGAAGTATGGGTAAGTGCAGGTATTATCTGGGTTCACTAACTCACCATCTATTTTCACTACGTTTTCCCGTGCCTTTATTAGGGCGGGGTCTTTCAACTGTTCTGTGGCAAAGTTTTCCCTGTGAACCTCAAGATCAGAAAACTCCACAGACGGTAGGTTTTCGTCTGAGGAGGTGGGCTCCTCTCCAGTTTCTTGAGTCTCCCCTGCCAATACTGATAAGGGAAATTCCGGAGAGTCCTCACCACTCTCAGGGGAGTTCTGGCTATCACATTCCTGGTACATAGGGGCACCAGTGAGGGGCTCAGGATCATCCCACAGTTCCCAGAACTTCGGAAAATCCCTTCCCACAATGGCGTCATGCGGTAACTGAGATACTAAGCCCACTGGATGAGAGAGGGTACCTTTGGGGGTCTCGAAACACACTGTAGTCACCGGATACTCTCGGGTGTCCCCATGCACACAAATAACAGCTACCTTGCTATTCCCAGAGACCTCTGTTTTAACTAACTCAGCCTTTATCAGGGTCACAAGGCTACCTGAATCCAGCAATACCACAACATTTCTACCATTAACACACATTTTGCATAAATGTTTCTCAGTTCCTCGAATGGCAGTGCATGCGACTGTCGCACACAGCGACTGACGTCTGCCCGTCAGAAAGTCACACTGCATGGGTTGCAAGGCTCCTTTGCAAACCTGCATTTGTCTGCTGTTGATTGGCATTTGCTAGAGCCAGCTGCTTCAGTATCTCCTCCATGCTGGCTTAAAAAAAACTGCCACTGGTTCTCCACCAACTGTGAGGGGGTTAGCTCGGCAGCGGGTGTGTGTGACCCCCGGGATGGGCTCCCCACACAAAACAGGCCCAGCAAACGGAGGTTGTGGTTTTCAAAATCAAAAAAGGTGTGGTTTATTTTCTATTTACAGTGACAAAACACAGCAAAGCAAAAGAAACATAACCAAAATAAATCCTGGTCAAGTTGACCTCTGACTAAACATACAGGTTTCCTAACTAACAACTGGGATCAGCCTAGTGCTGTCCTAGTCCCTAAGTCCCTGGTTTAGTAAAAGTCCAAACAAATAGCCACACAGGCTTTGCCTCACCGCACAGGGGTTCACTCTCCCTAGACAGTCCACACAGGTCTGGTTCCAGGCATGAGCTAACATCTAATGAAGCTGGGAGTTCTTATAGAGGCCTAAATGAGCTGACAAGGTTCAGCTGGTCTCCTCATCTCTGTCTGCACGACGCCCCACACTCTCCCTAGAGGTATGAGTCATCCATGAGCCCACTAGCCTTATACAACTCTCCACCTAGTTGTATAAGTCGGCGTAAAGCCTGAATCTGGGCGAAATATATCTACCCCCCTGGATGCAACCAGGTGACTTTACCTTCCTGCTGTCACAATATTTATAATTTATTTAATCCATATTGAGCTGAGCACCATATTTGATGCCTGGCACACACGCACAATCGCACATGATGATGACTTAAAAGTTTTAAGTCATCATCATGTGCGATTGTGCGTGTGTGCCAGGCATCAAATATAGTGCTCAATATGGATTAAATAAATTATAAATATGCATAGCCATAGATATCATTAATAAAGTGATTTGTGCAACAAGCTCATTAAACAGTCCACATTCAGTGAAAGTTCATGTACTGCAAACTTTGCAGTGCATTAACTTTCACTGAATGTGGACTGTTTAATGAGCAGGGGCTATTGATGGGTACATTAGCTGCGTTTGATTGGCACAGTGGCTGCGTTTGATTGGCACAGTGGCTGCGTTTGATTGGCACAGTGGTGGCAATTGATGGCACAGTGGTGGCAATTGATGGCACAGTGGCTGCGTTTGATGGGCACAGTGGTGGCAATTGATGGCACAGTGGCTGCACTTGATGGGAACAGTGGCTGCACTTGATGGGCACAGTGGTGGTAATTGATGGCACAGTGGCTGCGTTTGATATGCACAGCGGCTGCATTTGATGGGCACATTGGTGGCAATTGATGGCACAGTGGCTGCGTTTGATATGCACAGTGGCTGCGTTTGATCGGCACAGTGGCTGCATTTGATAGGGGTGGATATGGTTAGAAGAGCCCCTTGCTGTATTGCGAAAAGCAGAAAAGCATCCACCCATCATAAAGCACTGGCCATCATGATATCGCTAAGCATATCCGCCCTTTTGGCTGGGGGGGGGGGGGGGTGGCATTGAAGGACCCGGCCTTGGGGCGGCAAAAGGAGTAAATCCGGGCCTGGATACAACATTTAGCCTATATTGCTGGTGGTGAGGAGAAGGGTGATAGAGAATTGCCCAGGGGATCCTTGGCACTGGGGAGGCTAAGCAGATTCCTGCACTGCAGGCCTATGAATATGGTTACATTTAATGAAGGTACAACATTTAGCAACTCACATGGTTACCCCAGATGCCTGCATACTTAGATGTGCCTGTTTTAATCATCAACCATGTGAGTTGCTAAATGTTGTACCTTCATTAAATGTAACCATATTCATAGGCCTGCAGTGCAGGAATCTGCTTAGCCTCCCCAGTGCCAAGGATCCCCTGGGCAATTCTCTATCACCCTTCTCCTCACCACCAGCAATATAGGCCAGTTTCCTGACTCAAACACATCTGTCCTTCTTGATATCACTCTGGACTCCATGTGTGTCACTCTATGACAAGCAGTCAGCTGCACTGAAAAGCTTCACATTGCCTTCAAACCAAGTAGTATAAACATGAATCCAGAGAAGCCCACCCAGATCTGACAGTTCTTGTTCAGTCATTTCCTGATAAAGGGTGACAACCAGGGCCGGGACAAGGGGTGGCAGCAGGGACGGCTGCCCTGGGCGCAATGGGGATTTGGAAGGTTGTGCTACAAGGGGTGCTTGGGGGGGGGGGGATGGAACTAGGAAGGTGGATGTGTTAGGAAGGGGGATGTTTTGTACTAGTAGGGTCAATTAGGAAGATTTGTGCTAGGAGGGGGAATTTGGGCGGAATTAGTGTTAGCAGTGGGGATCTGGGGGGTTTTGTGCTAGGAGAGGAGGATTGGGGGGGGTTAATCTGTGAGGGAAAATTTAGAGGGGTAGAGGATTTGTGCTAGGAGGGGGGGGGGATTGGGGAGGGAGAGGATTTGAGCTGGGAGGCAGGATTGTACCGGAAAAGGATGAATTTTTGTTTGGGGAGAATCTTGGCTTCTGAAGGGAATTTATGCTCAAGGGGTAAGTATGAAGATTACTGGTAGAATTTTTTTGGGGAGAAAGAGGGAATTTTTGCCGACACAAATGCTCATACATTTTTTTTAGGGGGGGGGGGGCGCCATTTGGCATCTTCACCCTGGGCTCAAGATAACCTTGTCCCAGCACTGGTGACAACACTCTGTCCCTGTTTCCCAATTGTTCTCCTGTATTGTCACCCTTTCACATGTGTTCCTGGTGGAGACTACAAGTGGCTGCTGAGGCATGGTCCACTGTTGTCCTTATCAGTAAACCAGTCCAGCACAACGATGTGGAGCCAAAGTAGGGCAAGTACTTTCAGACAGAAAGTGACTGAAAGATCAGCAGTGCTGAGATGCAAAGAAGGGTGAAAAAAAGATGAAACATTGTCATGATACCCAGAATTTTAACAAACTAATGAAGCAGGAATCTTCTTTAGGGATCCAGGACTACGATACCCAGAACCCCGTTCAGCACCCAAGGTGCATTGCTAACCGCAGAGACTCATGAGGTGGGCTATAACTGTGAAGCGGAGGCGGAGCTCGGCCTCTTTGGACGCCGCCCTGCTATCAAGAGGATCCCCTGTGCGGACTTGTTGCGGGTGCAAGGCCTGAAGCCTGGGCCTTGCGCACTTCCAAAGACCCTTCCACTCCACTGCGGAGCCTGTGTGGCACCTGATCTCCATTTGTTTCTCACTGACATCAGGAGGACCGAAGACCCGGCTATCGCAGACCCTGTGTGCGTATACACAGCGGTGGAAGTTACGGACGGGGACTAAGTCTGGTGTGGTGAGAGAGCACTTGCTCAAAGTTATAGCCAAGTACTTTGTTTAGGCCTACTGACTGCCTTGGCCCTTAGTGCTATATCAACTATCCTAGCAGGAGACTATTTCCAGAACTGAGCTTGATAGTCTCCTGGGAGTTGTTGCTTTGTTGAGATACAGTCCCGTTGGATTACAATTATTGTTCCTGATGTGCACCACTGTTCTCCTTGCATGCGAAGATTCTTCACCCTAAGACTGTACCTTACTTTAAGTCGGGCCTTACTGGGTAGCGTAGAACATTATTGGGCGCCATATTGCTCACGGGGAGGATAGCTGCAGCGTGGTGTGCTGGTATATGAAATACAGTATTGCTAAGTCTCATCAATTATTGCAGGGCTCTGCATGTGTTATTATGTACTGTATTTCTATTTAACTTTTATACAGTAGTAAAGTTACTATAGTCAAGTACTCCGGTATCAGTGTCAATTACTATACGGTATTACTGTTGGTCAATCACTGTGGGGCTGAGTCATAGGTAATCGCAGAGACATTACCAGTCCATCATTCCCTAGACTAACTGTGCCAGGGGAGGGCCGAGTAGATTGCCGGGGGTTGGCAGTGCTGTGTACAGGGCCTGAAACAATATCAGCGGCTCTCTTAAGTTGGGGGTATCGCTACACTAATATCATCCAGTAAGGGTTTAATGGGTCTTTAAAAAAAGGGAGCAGCAGAAGTCTGTGTTAATGGCAAACCCGAGAATTGGAGGCATTACACAGTTAGCACATGCTCTCTGTTTCTTTTTAAATGGTACATTATCACTTTTGACTGCAGTGTACCCTTTAATTTTGTGTACAGGGCAGAATCTGGAAAATGACACTCTCTGGATGGCAGTGGAATTTCAGGACCTAAGTAGACGTCTGTGGTCGGAAAAGTCTGAATTATGGTGAATATGAGTGATGCCGGCGCCTCTGGGATATAGTATACTGTAGAAGCATTTCCTTGTAATGACAGCTGTCAGCAGATCATTAGATTATTTGAGTCATGTTGATTCTTTGGAAGGCAAAGATAGACATGTTCTGAGGAACTGACAAATCAATGAATGTACGGGAAAGGGATGATATGGGTACCTGTCATTCTGTATAGGAACAGCCACTGAAAGGTTCACAATACACTGGCAACTTCTCTACAGAGATAAAAATAGCAAAAAAGTTTGTACAGTGCAGCAATTTCTAGCTATCAGAAACCACCTCCCACTAATCCATCATACACGCTCAAATCTGATTGGTTGCTAAAGTTTACTGCACTCTGTACATCCCCAGCGTTATGTGTACTGCCTTATAAAACAAAGAAAATTAAATCCTAAAGGCCCATACACACGATCGTCTATTCCAACAATTGTGTGATGGACGTGTTTTGTCGGATAATCCGACCGTCTGTATGCTCCATCGGACAATTTCCGACAACAAATGTTGGATGGTCATGCTCTTAAATTGTCCGACAACAAATGTGTGCCATCGGATCATCCGATCGTGTGTACACAAGTCCGTCGGACTAAAATCCAAAGTAGAAACACGCATGCTCCGAACCAATGCTAACCATAAGACAACATTAGCAGAAGTTGCCCAAAGGGTGGCGCTAAAGAGCAGAAAAAATGCGTAGTTTCGTGAATGTTGGCTGAAAAAGTTCTGCCGTCTGTATGCAGAACAAGTTCACGGCCAACGCCCTTCGGACAAAAATCCACGCATTTGTCAGATGGAAATCCGATTGTGTGTATGAGGTTTAAGGTTTAATATACAAAAAAATGTGCTGAAAAAACTCGGCTTATACTCGAGTATATACAGTAATTTATTGGAGGCCAAAAGTACCTAATCTACCTATATATGGACAACCTTGAAAAACTGTCTCAAAGTATGCCAATTGGCACAAAACCACAAAGGGATAAAGTCCAAAAGTGCCTTTAAAGCAGTTGTATACCCTTATTTATAAGGCTTACCTGTAGGTAAAATGAATCTCTCCTAATCCTGTATGGTTTAGGAGATATTCACTTTGCATGCAGCCGCTGACATCAGCAGCGGCACATGCGCTGTGAATGCCCGGCTAAAGGTCCGCTGCCGGACCTTGCTAGTAAGAAGACGTGACGTCATCGCGGCTCCGGTCACTCGCAGCGCCGGAGCCACAAACCCGAAAAAAACGCAAAGGGCAAAATGCCAGCTCTCTCGGCATGGACCAGGCTGCGATATGGGGACCTCGTGCTAAGGTAAGTATTTCATAATGAGCTAGTATGCAGTGCACACTAGCTCATTATGCCTTTGCCTTACAGAGTTTTTTTTTTTTACACGTGGGGTATACAACCGCTTTAATTCTTCAAAATACTGTCACATAAAAACAACCAACGCATTTCAGGGGAAACAAAACTCACTCTTCATCAGGGCTACAAAACAGCCACTAATCAAAAAAAGGAATAGAAAATAAAAACAAAAAATTATGATAATAATAAAAAAAAACTTGTGTCCACACATATTCAATTATCGAAAATGATAAAGAAATATATATAATTTTCAAACCAATTATAGGTTAGTTTTTGTTTGTCAGTTAAAACTGATTTTGATTATGTTATTTACATTGATTACAATTGATTATTTGAAATATATATATATATATATAGATAGACACATCTATCTATATATATATACATACATACATACATACACACACCCTCTTTAAAATGTGTTTTTTTTTTGTTTTGTTTTTTGTTTTGTTTTTTTTGTCCACAGCCATCATTCCTGCTTACCTGAGAGATAGTAGGGATCTCATCGAACTAATTGCACCAATGACAGTAGACGAAAATTGTATCCTAGCAAGTATTGATGTTAATTCTCTGTATACAAACATTCAGCAACATCATGCCCTCCAAGCTGTTGAATGGGCATTGAATAATACTAACAGCAAACAAAAACAAAGAGAATTTTTACTTCAAACTTTAGATTTGGCAATGAGTCACAACTTCTTTTGACATGAAAAAGACTATTATCGTCAGAAGTAGGGTGTGGCAATGGGAGCTAAGTACGCCCCCTTAGTAGCCAACCTCTTCATGAGTTTTTGGGAGAATGAGGTCGTCTATGGTGTCAACATACCCGAACTGAGACTGTACAAAAGATATATTGACGATATTGTGATCATTTGGGCAGGATCACAAGATACTTTCCTCAGTCTTCTGAGAAAAATTAGTGATAATCCGTTTGGTATTTCCTTTACTGAGTCAGTTAGTTATCAGGAGATCAATTTCCTGGATTTGACACTGTATAAGGAAGGAGATAAATTGTTCACCAGGACTTTCTTTAAGAGTGTGGACAAGAAAGGCTATATGGAACGGCTATATCCCGTTAGGGAGTTGTCACCATCCTAGATGGCTCGGTGGTATACCCAAGAGCCAAATGTTGAGAGTCAGAAGAAATTGCAACAAGATTGAAGACTACAATTTACAAGCTGATCTCATTGTAAATCGTTTTTACAATAAAAGGATACAATCGTGAGGAACTAATTAAAACCAAAACTGCCACTGGGGAGATGGTTAGAAACAATCTTTTCAAAAAGAAAGAAGAGAAAAAGCAAGATTTCGGAATAGCTCTTCTTACTGGCTATAATCGCCAGTTTAGAGATTTCGAAAAAATTGTTAAAGAACACTGGCCACTTTTTTTGGAGGATCGTGATCTCAAAAAGGTACTACCAACCCAACCCAAGTTTATTTATACCAAACCGCCCACCTAAAGGCTTCAATTGGCTCACAATGTTGTCAACCCCCCTAAGAAATTATATACTTTTTTAAATCAAACCGTTTTTTTTCAGCTGTGGGAGATGTAAGATGTGCAAGACTTCAAAGTTTAGAAAAAGAAAAACAACTAATTTCAGCTCTCTCTCTGAAGGAAGATCCTACGAGATAAATAAATTTATCACATGTGCGACCACACATGTTACTTACTTGCTGTCTTGCCTCTGCGGGCTTCAGTACGTGTGGAGGACCACCAGACAGTTGGGAGTAATGCCCCATACACACGATCATTTTTAATGTCATTTTTAAAACTGACGTTTTTCTCGTCATTTTTTTTCTTGTTTCCTCTCAAGCCTGTCTTGCGTACACACCATCATTTTAAAAAATGTTCTAGAAAAGCGCAGTGACGTACACCACGTACGACGGCACTGTAAAGGGGAAGTTCCGTTCGAATGGCGCCACCCTTCATGTTAGTAAAGTTTGTTGAGAGACGATTCTCACTTTTCAGTCTAGTGCTTTTCAGTCCGTTACAGCATGACGAATGTGCTATCTCCATTACGAACGCTAGTTTTACCAGAACGAGCGCTCCCGTCTCATACTTGATTCTGAGCATGCGCATTTTTTTTCACGTCGTTAAAGCATACACACTATCGTTTTTCACGTCGTTAAAAAAAACGACATGAAAAACGACGTGAAAAAAGAGAGCATGTTCGAAATTTTTAATGCCCGTTTTTCACGTCGTTAAAAATGCTCTGGAGCATACACACGATCATTTTTAATGGCCATTTTTTTTAATGGCATTTTTAACGGCATGAAAAATGATCGTGTGTATGGGGCATAAGACTTCGAGAACATGTGAATAGAATCAAGAAAGGTTACAAACATCATGGTTTGTCTAACCATTTCAGACTGTTCCATAATAGGGACCCTAGTGGGCTCACATTCTGCTGAATAGATAGAGTGGAGGAGCAGGAGCACTGGCGTGGTTCCAATCTCAAAAAATCTATTTCTCAGAACGAATCCTAATGGATTCATAGGATCCGCACTTTAACACCTTCAGGACTCAATATCGAGCTGGACTTGAATTGCTTTCTTTCGAATTGGTAATTTTTTGTCCAGTTAATTAAAATTTTCGTCCAATTTTATCTAATTTTCCACTTTTTATATTTTTGTTATTTTTCTTTTTCTTTATGCATTTATTTTTACTTTTATTTTTATATTTTATATTTTTTATTTTAATTTAAAATTTTCACTTGTTGCAAATGCCAGCTTCCAGTATTATTATGAATTTTGCCTATTGGTAGCGTATTAAAATACATTTTGGTCCTATTTACCTTTTATTATATGGTTTTATAATTTTTGATGATAGATCGGCTTGATTGCCTTTTTTGTCAGTTTTATTAAAGTTGTGTTCGGCAGACAGGAAATGATGTAATGGCAGGAAGTGGGATTGGGATTACACGCTCGTGGATCCTAATTGAATCTATTACGTTTTTTCTGCCGGGAGTTTTCTCCCTTGGCACTATAAATACCAGTCCTTGCAGGCCGGAAGTGATGTCATTTGATGACGCCCTGGAGGGGCGAAACGCGTTGACGTATTTCCGGTTTGCGGCTAACCTGTAACGCAAGTTCTTGTCTCCGTGGAACGCACGCCACCTGAGCGGCGTTCGCGAAGTATTCTCTGATTGCCTGTCCCTGCCTAAAAGTTTGTAAGTAGCGCTGAATTAACACCTTTTTCCATTGCTCAACGATACTTCACCATCTTGCTACTTTATGTTTTTATTATCGGTGGGAGCCAAATATCCTTCAACAAGCATCTATCAAGCAAAGCACCAGCAATTGTCCACATCTAATCCCAGATCAGGAAGTTGTGGATCCTCTCCATTCGGTGAGTAAGGTCCCTGAAGGGGGATCACTGTACTCATTCGAGGATTATTCACATTTTGTGTGTTACACTTAGTAATTTTCCATTTATGAACTTTAAGTGGGGTTTTGTTTTTTTGCCACTATATTTTTTGTGGACACTTATTATTGTGAGCGGAGTCTCCGAAGGGGGATCCACTCATTGCATTTCATGAAATGTATGACTGTTCAGCACCATCAGTATTATTTATATTTGATGAACTATTACACACAATTTTTCAGCGAGTTGTGTCACCAACACTTTTTTTCTATATAGGACTTGTTCCTAAACTCTTTTTGTTTTATATGTCAACTGCTAGCGCTGCTTATAAATTTATTTAATCATTCACTTCCAGCTGTTAATTATTCAGTAGATAGTGAATTAAAATTCTGACTGGTTTTTATGTCTTATCCATGAGGGTCATCACCTATAAATGTAATTCTTATGCCGCGTACACACGGCCGTTTTTAATGTCATTGAAAAAAACTATGTTTTTCTCGATGTGATTTTTCGTGTTTCCTCTCAAGCCTGCCTTGCCTACACACTATCGTGGAAAAAAATGCTTGAGCAAAGCGCGGTGACGTACAACACGTACGACGGCACTATAAAGGGGAAGTTCTATTCGGATGGCGCCACCCTTTGGGACACTTTTGCTGATCCTTGTGTTATTAAAGTTTTGTGAGAGTCGATTTGCGCTTTTCAGCCTCATGCTCTTCAGTCCGTTGCAGCGTGACAAATGTGCTATCTCCATTACGAACGTTAGTTTTACCAGAAGGAGCGCTCCCGTCTCATACTTGATTCTGAACATGCGCATTTTTTTTCCCCTCGTAAAAGCATACACACTACCGTTTTTCACGACGTTAAAAAGAACGACGTGAAAAACGACGCGAAAAAAAGAGCAGGTTCTAATTGTTTTTAGGCCATTTTTCACGTCGCTAAAAATGCTCTGGAGCCTACACACCATCGTTTTTAATAACCAATTTAAAAAATGGCATTTTTCACCCCATGAAAAACAGTCGTGTGTACGCGGCATTAGAAGGAGCTGGTTCAGCAGTGTCTACACAACAAGATTGAGATATGGCTCTGCTGTTCCTGACCTTGGACAAGTCATTGCATTCATGCAGACACTGAATATAGACTGTGCCAAACCAGACAGCAGCATTGCATCCACAAATATATGAACAATTGGCAAAAGGCAACGTTGTAAGACAAGAGGAAATACATATAAACACTGCATCCTCTATTGTGTTCTTATAGGTAGAGTATTGTCTTCTTATAATAGAAGGTCATTGTCTGCTCTGCTGAAGGAACAGGAATTGCAGCACTCCCTGCCAGGTGATCCTGCAGAGTATACATATATATAGTGCAAGTGCATTCATAAAGTATTCAGACCCCCTTGACATTTTTAAATTTTGTTAGGTTGCAGCCTGATACTACAGTTGTTTAACCACTTCCCGCCCAGTAAATAGTGAATTGACGTCCGGGAAGTGGTTGCATTATCCATACTGGACGTCATATGACGTCCTGCAGGATAATGCCTTGCGCGTGCCCGCGGGGGCGCGCAGCGCGGTGATCGGGGACGGCATGTGTCCCTCGGACACAGCGCTTCCCCGATCACGGTAAACAGCCAATTTCATTGGCTGTTTACCATGTGATCGGCTGTGTTAAAGTCACAGCCGATCACCTGTCAAAACAGACTCGGCGGCGCGCTCCGTGCGCGCCGCCACAGGCTTGCAGAG
This sequence comes from Rana muscosa, assembly GCA_029206835.1. Classification (NCBI taxonomy): domain Eukaryota; kingdom Metazoa; phylum Chordata; class Amphibia; order Anura; family Ranidae; genus Rana; species Rana muscosa. The sequence goes on from CM055122.1 coordinate 268,798,399, forward strand.
CGGGGATCGGGGAAGGCGAGTGTCCCTTGGACACAGCGCGTCCCCGATCAGAGTAAACAGCCAATGAATTGGCTGTTTACCACGTGACCGGCTGTGTCACAAATGTAAACAAACTCCACAGGAGTTACTACCTGATCCCTGCTCTCTCCTCACACACCGATCTGTGAGGAGAGAGAAGAGATCAGTAAGTTAGCTCAGTGTAGTTTGTCTACATAAGTTTACAGTGCACAACACGCCCCCCCCCCCATAAAGAGGACCTGTCACACAGCCCAGCACATCAATCAGCCCAGCCAATCAGCCCATCTGTCAATCAGCCCATCTGTCAATCAGCCCATCTGTCAATCAATCAGCCGATCTGTCAATCAATCAGCCCATCTGTCAATCACCTCATCTGTCAATCAATCAACCCATCTGTCAATCAATCAGCCCATCTGTCAATCAATCAGCCCATCTGTCAATCAATCAGCCCATCTGTCAATCAATCAGCCCATCTGTCAATCATCTGTCACAGGCCCACCTCTATCGGTACCGCCATTGGTACCGCCACACAGGCTACCAGTACCGCCATCGGTACCAGTACCGCCACCAGGCCCAGCATCTATACTGCCACACAGGCCCGCTACCAGTATCACCACTAGTGCCGCCATCGGTACCACCACCAGAACCACCACCCGTACCACCGTCGGTAGTGCCACCACCACCTGTACCACCACCTGTACCGCCATCGGTACCATCACCACCCGTACCGCCATCGGTACCACCACCACCTGTACCGCCATCGGTACCACCACCACCCATACCGCCATCGCTACCACCACCACCCGTACCGCCACCTGTACCGCCATCGGTACCGCCGCCACCACCACCACCCGTACCGCCATCGGTGCCACCACCACCTGTACCGCCATTGGTACCACCACCACCCATACCGCCATCGGTACCACCACACAGGCCCACCACTAATACCTCCATCGGTACTACCACACAGACCGCCACCACTACCACCAGCAGTACCATTACACAGGCCCACCAATAAGCACTGCCATAATGTCCCAAAGGGTTTACACACCTGAGGAGGCATATGCCATTCTTGCCATGTCGGATGATGAGAGCAGCGGGGAGCTCCCATTATCCGATTCTGGTTCGGAATACGAGCCAGTGGAGGATAGTGGCTCAGAGTCCGAGTCCCCGGAGGAAACCGTCCCTCCCAAAAGAATGCGATCAGCACCAAGATCTGGAGAACTGCCCACCACCAGCAGCGCCATACCCCAGGAAGAGGAGCCCAGTACAAATAATGGAAATGCACGCCCAACCCGAAGAATCCAGCCCCAATCCTACCTTCCCGATGCCCTGGCAAACCCCTTATGGTTGCCTGCCAACTCAGGATCCGCTATCATCCCCCCTTTCACCGCACAGCCAGGTGTGCAGCCCGACACTACAAATTTTTCTAAATTTGATTATTTTTGTTTATTTTTCCCACAAGATTTGCTGCAGAATATAGTGGATCAAACGAATCTGTATGCATCCCAATTTATTGCTGCCAACCCCGATTCTTCCTACGCCCGCATGTTCCAGTGGCGGCGTCTAACATTGGAGGAATTTAAATTATTTTTGGGCCTTATGTTCAATATGGGGCTTACAAAAAAGAACGAAGTCCATTCATATTGGTCCAAACGCCCCATCCAACACATGCCCATATATTCCGCTGTCATGTCCAGGAAAAGATACGACATGATTATGTGCTTTCTCCACTTCAATGACAATTCACAGTGCCCTCCCCGAGATCATCCCAACTACGACAAATTGTACAAGATACGCCCCCTAATCAATGCCTTTTCCCAGCGATTTGAAGAAGTTTTCATCCCAGACCAAAAAATTTGTGTGGACGAGTCCCTCGTACATTTCACCGGCCGACTGCAGTTCAAGCAGTACATACCAAGCAAGAGAGCCAGGTATGGGTTAAAATTAAATAAATTATGTGATCGAGCCACTGGATACGTCTGCAAATTCAGGATCTACGAAGGCAAAGACTCCCAGCTCCAGCCCCGTGATTGCCCCACATATATTGGAACCAGTGGGAAAATTGTCTGGGAGTTGGCATACCCCCTGTTCGGGAAAGGTTACCATTTATATGTTGATAATTATTATACCAGCCTGCCCCTTTTTCGCCACCTTTACAGTAAACAAACCCCGGCCTGCGGTACCTTCAAAAAAAACCGGAAGGGATTCCCACAAAATTTATTGACAAAAAAATTGCGACCTGGAGAATCGGCATCCATGAGGAACGAGGAGATGTTGGCCATGAAGTGGAGGGACAAGAAAGATGTCCACATCCTCTCTACGATCCACAATGACACCATGGTCAAGATCCCAAGAAGACGCGGCTCCATTGTAAAGCCCGAATGTGTCCACGACTACAATTTGTACATGGGGGGGGGGGGTGGATTTAAACGACCAGATGCTACAGCCCTACTTATCAACCAGAAAGTCCCATTATTGGCACAAAAAAGTTGCGTTTCACCTGTTTCACATGGCCCTTTTTAATTTGTTTGTCTGCTACCAAAAAGCAACTCAAAATCACCAACTCCACTACCTCCAATATATCGAAGATATCATCGATGCCCTCATTTACCAACAAGATCCCGCCCCAGGAAGCATTCGCTCTGATAGTGTGAGTCGGCTTCACGAGCGACACTATCCCTTTAGCATCCCCCCCCCAGAATCTGGAAGAAGACGCCAAAAGAAATGCCGTGTATGCAGCAGAGGAGGAGTAAGAAGAGACACCAGCTATTATTGTCCCGATTGTCCCTCCCAACCTGGCCTGTGCATCGGAAATTGCTTCAAAAATTATCATACATCCATTAGTTCCCCTTATTATTAACAGACTGCCATTTCCCCATTTGCCTGCTACCATGTTACTAACTACCTTCCATGTTAATTAACTGACCCTGGCCTGTTTACCGACGATGTCTTTGCTTGCCGATTTAAACCACGTTTCTGACCTCCACGTGCACCAACCTCAGCCTGTTTACCGACGATGCCTCTGCCTGCCGATTTAAACCACGTTTCTGACTTCCACGTGTACCGACCTTGGCCTGTTAATCGACCATGTTTTTGCCTGCCACTTGGACTGATCTTTTGGCCATCTACTTTTAGTACACAGGGGTCTCACATATGTGAGGGGCTTCAGAATAGCGTTCTGAGTAGAGAAAACCAGTTTTTCGTTTTCTGTGCTCCAAGAACAGGGTCTGGTTGCCCGGAGGCTTCAAAGCGATTTGGGTGGGAGAAGCCTCTACCCCTGTCCCCCTGGCCCTAAGCTTGATGGTCCTTCCTGCTGCCTGGACCAATAATTTGGCTGTGCTGACCTTATTACTGCCTGTAATGACCCATGACATTATGGACCATGTTTCTTCCTGCTGCTTGGACCAATACTTTGGCTGTGTTGACCATATATCTGCCTGCTGCCTCTACTGACTTTGGACAGCATTTCTGCCGGGACACCTCTGCCTGCTACCTGGACCTGTGCTTTGGCTGTGCTCTGGCTGTGCTGGCAGTATCTCTGCCTGTGCGAACTATGGACAGTATTCCTGCCTGCTGCCTGGATGATTGCTTTTGCTGTCGCTGACCTCATCCCTGCCTGCTGCCTGGACCGATGCTCTCCTCTGTGGACCACTGCACTTCTAAAACCACAGGTAATCTTTTGTTATTTGGTATGTACTTGCTATGTGTTAGATATATGAAGGGCCTTCAAAAATGTGATCGGTAGTCAGAAAATGATATGTGCAATTAATGTTGCTAGAATGCCTGGAGGTGCTACTTGGATGTTGGGCCTCTGTATGTGGCCAGGCTGTGTAAAAGTCTCAAACATGTGGTATCGCCATACTCAGGAGGAGTAGCAGAATGCATTTTGGGGTGTAATTTTTGCTATGTACATATTATGTGTTAGAAATATCTTATAAATTGACAACTTTGTGTAAAAAAAATGCATTTTAATTTTTTTTCCACATTTTCCAAAACCTTCTGGAAAAAAATGAACCGTTCAAAAGACCCATAATGCTTCATAGATTATACGTTGGGGTGTGTGCTTTCCAAAATGGGGTCATTTTGTGGAAAATTCTATTGTCCTGGTGCTCCAGGGCCTTCAAAATTGTAATAGGTGGTTAAGGATATGTGCGATTTATGCTTGTAGAACGCCTGAAAGTGCTACTTCAATGTTGGGCCTCTGTATGTGGCCAGGCTGTGTAAAAGTCTCACACATGTGGTATCGCTATACTCAGGAGGAGTAGCAGAATGCATTTTGGGGTGTCATTTTTGCTATGTATATGCTATGTGTTAGAAATATCTTATAAATGGACAACTTTGTGTAAAAAAAATGCATTTTCATTTTTTTTCCACATTTTCCAAAACCTTCTGGAAAAAAATGAACCGTTCAAAAGACTCATAATGCTTCATAGATTATACGTTGGGGTGTGTGCTTTCCAAAATAGGGTCATTTTGTGGAAAATTCCATTGTCCTGGTGCTCCAGGGCCTTCAAAATTGTAATAGGTGGTTGAGAAAGGATATGTGCGATTTATGCTTGTAGAACGCCTGAAAGTGCTACTTCAATGTTGGGCCTCTGTATTTGGCCAGGCTGTGTAAAAGTCTCACACATGTGGTATCGCTACACTCAGGAGGAGCAGCAGAATGTATTTTGGGGTGTAGTTGCAATTATGCATATGCTGTGTGAGAAAAAAACTGTTAATATGACCAGTTTGTGTAAAAAAAAAAAAAAATTTTTTTAATTTTCCCAAGAATTGTGGGAAAAAAATACAACTTCAAAAAACTCACCATGCCTCTTAGTAAATACCTTGGACTGTCTACTTTCCAAAAAGGGGTAATTTTGGGGTATTTGTACTTTCCTCGCTTGTTAGTGTCTCAAGAAATGAGATATCCCTTCAGTACATCAGGCGTGATCAGATGTGATATATTTTCAGTGATTGCCACCATAGTTTGTAGACTCTATAACTTTCACAAAGACCAAATAATATACACTAATTTGGGTTAATTTTACCAAAGATATGTAGCAGTATACATTTTGGCACAAATTTATGAAGAAAAATTACTTATTTGCAAAATTTTACAATAGAAACTAAAAAAAAAGTGTTTTTTTTTTAAAAAAAATGCTGTTTTTTTGCTTATATCGCGTCCAGTGGCGATTAAATACCACCAAAAGAAAGCTCTATTTGTGAGAAGAAAATGATAATTTTGTTTGGATACAGTGTAGCATGACTAAGTAATTGTCATTCAAAGTGTGAGAGTACTGAAAGCTGAAAATTGGTCTGGGCGGGAAGGTGCATAAGTGCATGGTATTGAAGTGGTTAAAGAGGAGGTCCGCCCAGAAAAAAAAATTAAAAGCCAGCAGCTACACATACTGCAGCTGCTGGCTTTTATTAATAGGACACTTACCTGTACTTGTCCTGGAGTCCAGCGACGTCGGCACCGCAGCTTATGTTTCCATCAGGAATGGAGTATTTCCGAGCCGCTCCGAATGGCTCTGAGTGTCTCCGGCGCCCCTGCACATCTGGCCAAATGCAGTACTGCACATCGCAGAGGCTTGAATCCTGCTCGTTTTTCGAGACAACACTCGCAAACCGAATCGGGGTTTAAAAAATAATAATTGCTCGTATTGCAAAAGTTACTCGCAATCCGAGGTTCCACTGTACTAATATGCAGCACTGATGGGCACCAATAGGCACTCATTGGCATCACATGTGGGTACAGGTGGGCACTGATTGGCATCACTGGTGGGGCAGTGATGGGCATCACTGGTGGGCACTGGTGGGCATCACTGATGGGTCTGCACCGATAATCAATGCGCTGATTAGCAGCGCAGACCCCCCCTGGCAGGAGAGCTGCTGATCAGCTCTCCTCCACCCGCGCCTTGTCAGTGCGAATGGAACAAAGCCGTTAAATGGCACTTCCTGATTACCCTATGATCATCTGTTTTTGGACACAGCCTACATCTACATCTTGGGCTCTTTACCAAGATAGGAGATGCGGTGTGTGTCGGACTGACACACCGCACCACGATCACCACACTGCGTGCCCCCGTGGGCACGCATAATCGGCTTATCCTGCTGGACGTCATATGATGCCCAGTCAGGATAATTGATCCCTGCTGCGGTTGTCATTTTGCTATTGGCTGGGCGGGATGTGGTTAAAGTGTTACTAAACCCAGGACCTTGTATTCACTAGATCTGGTCTCCCAAAGTACACAGAACATGGAAATGCAATTAATTTAGTAAATATAAACTGCTAAATACCTTTTCTCATCAGCAGTATATAGCAGTCTTGTCACTTGTGACTTCTATCAGTGTCTGGTTAAAGCCTGTAGGAGTTTTCATTCTCTGACTGTCCTATGAGGCTGCACGACTCCTGACCCTCTGTATGGGCAGTGCTGATTGGGCCTGTGCCGATCACATGCACCCTCCCAAGAGAAAAATTTAATAAAAAAACCTCTCTTGCAATACACATCAAATTGGGCATGTGCTCTTGCAATCAAACTGGGCATGTGCAGAGTGCCCCAAGGCTCTGTACTGTCAGCAGATGGATTGGGGACAGTAGAAGAAGGGGAGGATCAGCGAAGACGGGATCAGCCATTTTACACAATGTGGAGAATTAACCCCTTAGGTTGCACAGTGAGTATAACAAGCATGTGTTACTGCATATACAGACTGACATTACTGTTTTGGGTTTAGTAACACTTTAGGTATTCAGACCCTTTACTCACTACTTTGTTGAAGCACCTTTGGCAGTAATTACAGCCTCAAGCCTTTTTGGGTATGATGCGACAAGCTGTACACACCTGGATTAGCGGATTTTCTGCCATTCTTCCTTGCAAATCCTCTCAAGCTCAGTCAGGTTGGATGGGGACCGTCGGTGCACAGCCATTTTCAGGTCTCTCCAGAGATGTTCAATAGGGTTCAAGTCAAGGCACTGGCTAGCGCACTCTAGGACATTCACAGAGTTGTCCCTAAGCCACTCTTGTAATCTTGGCTGTGTGCTTAGGATCTTTGTCATGTTGGAAGGTGAACCTTCAGCCCAGTCTGAGGTCCTGAGCGCTGTGGAACAGGTTCTTATTGAGGATATATCTGTCCTTAGCTCTATTCAGCTTTCACTTAACCCTGACCAGTCTCCCAGTCCCTGCTTCTGAAAAACATCTCCATACCATGATGCTGCTTCACTGTTGGGATGGTATTGGGCAGGTAATGATGAGCAGTTCCTGGTTTCCTCCACATATAACATTTAGAATTGAGGCCAAACAGTTCAATCTTGGTTTCATCAAACCAGAGAATCTCATTCCTCACAGCAGTAGTGTATTTAGGTTTTGTGCTGCCCTAGGCCTGACTAAGCTCGTGCACCCCCTAATTTCAATATGACCCACCCCTTCCTGTCAAGGTCACACCCCTTCCTGTTTAAGACCTGCCCTGAAATTTTCCAGTGGGGATACTAGTTCTGAGGGCCTTGGGGGGGGGGGGAGGGATTCCCTTATCATCCCTATCATACCGTAGTGCGGCCTCTTTATGGGGGCACCAGACCGATTTGTCTTGCGGCCCAGTCCACCTCTTAAGACTGGCGCTACACTAAAAGTGTAGCGCAAGCCGGCGGGGACTCTTTTCATGCTGCCCCCCTGCAAAGTGCTGCCCTAGGCCTGGGCCCCCCTCCCCCCCTCTCCCACCACGCTTTTCCTTACCATTTAAGCCATCCGATTTTGCTCCTAAAAGTACTGAGTTCCATACATATTATTTTTTCTTTATCAAGGGTTCATCGAGATGCGTGGTTGTTTAGAGAGAATACTTGCCTTGACACCTCTCCAACTTATTTCTGACGTCATCTTTTTTTTAAAAAATATTTACATATATATTATATTTAAAATGATGATTGGAGCACCGAAACGGCCTGTCAGATAGGCACTAGGGTATCTCGCTATTTTATAGATCAATTACGATCGGTTTTCTAATAAGCAGACACACCTATACTATTGCCTATTTGACACGACAAATAATGGGTAATACTAGTCCTACGATATAAAACATGACAATTTAATCCATGTTCATATGAGTCTCTTCTTTCTTCCCCCCTTTTTTTACAGCTAATATAGCTTTGAGTTTCAATATGGGAAAGACTCTACAGCCAGATTACATGACAATGTAATGTATGCCACATTATGTAGCTTTGACAAATGAACATGCACATGGATTTTAATAATGCACTTTATCATAGGTGTACATATGCATCCATACTTTGGTTTTCGTTTTATATATAAGAAACAATGTTCATATTTTTAGATTTTGTCTCTCTTTTTTATGACCAATGCGCTACGGGACACACTAGAAAATAACCATTATCAATGTCTAGTTCCTACACTAAATGCTTTTTCGCAGTAAAATTAAAAATAAATAGTAAAAAATATAAAATTAAAATAAAAAATAAAAAATGTGCATATCTATATCTATATTCAATTATGAACCATCAGTCCCTATAGACACGTAGAGATTTGAATAATCGATATGCACATAATTTTAGTTTTAGAATTTCATTGCAAATTGTCCCAAGAGAGTTTATTGTTTTATTATTTTACTGATACTTCAGGGATGTAGCAATATGGCTAGACATTTGTATGTATTTTATATATATATAGCGTTAATAGCATTCCAAAGTTGTTGTGTATCTGTTTTGCAGTTTCCTGCAAAAGAAAAATTTGTATATACATATATATACATATAGTTCCCTCCAAATTGTGGAAAAAAGAAAAAAAGAGAAAAAACTGTATTTTGCATATATATTATGTCCGGGATGGTTATATAATACACATATGGTTTTACGCATATTTCATTTTTCCGGATTTATGTATTTATGTATTTACGTAACTTAAAAGAAGCATCACGTTTTCTTTTGTTTTATGTCACTTTATTTCCATATAAATATGAAAATGGACTGGTCACATACATTTAAACATATACCGTATCAGATATAATTAATTAATTAATTACCTATTATACACGTTTTCCATTACGTTTGACAGCACAAACATATGTATATATCCATATATTTTTTCTGCACCTATATATTACCAAAAGAGAGTTTCTTTACTTCACTTTATTTCACTTTTTACTTTATCATACTTCTCACTCTCTTTCTCCTTCACATATCCAATATTCACACACACACAAACAAAATAAGTTTTTGTGTTTTTACCAAACATCCACCAATTACTTTGACCAATTTCCTCACATATGCGTTCACAACTTATTTGTACACATATAAATAATAACAATTGTCAATAATTGCCAACATTAATATCATTCATATAGCTTGATTTTTATTCCAAATACATTATTATTTAACTGCACATACATGGCATTACACCACTTACTTATCTATTTTGAAGACATAGTTATGCGACTATCACCTTTGTGTCAGTTACATGGACACAAATTATGTAATCTTTATTATATAAACACCACTTAATGTCACACACACATATGCACATGACACATTGTAGTCTTTTTTCTTTTTTTTTTTTTCCCCACTTCCTCCCCCCCCCCTTTTTTCCCTTCCTCACTTGTTTCACACATACACCAGTACACGCATTTAGGTTATGAATTGGTTAATTCATTTGTATTCATCCCGGGTTGGTATGCTCTTTTCTGCTCCCAATCTAGCTAATTGTGAAGCAGCAGTCATTGGTTACACAGACCACATGACAGCTTTTGGTTTTAATATAAATTTGAAGTGTTTTTAAATGTTTATCCAGCTATGAGTAAGCACTATTTAAAAGTGTGAAACGCGTCAGCTGTTCCTTTGCTTTGCTGTGACTTGTAGTGCCATTTGTTTGATGTCATTTTAAATAAAAGCCACCGAAAGGTTTTTGGAGTGCGGCAGTCCATTTTTTCATTATTTGATTTTTCACCTTGTTGGCCTAGGCCAAGATACAGCGTTGCCTCACAGTCAGAGTCCTTCAGGTGCTTTTTTGCAAACTCCAAGTGGGCTTTTATGTGTTTTGCACTGAATAGAGGCTCCCGTCTAGCTACTCTGCCATAAAGACCAGATTGGTAGAGGGCTGCAGTGATGGTTGTCCTTCTGTAACTTTGTCCCATCTCCACACAGGATCTCTGGAGCTCAGTCATCAGATTCTTAGTCACCTCTCCTACTAAAGCCCTTCTCTCCCGATTACTCAGTTTGGACCAGCTAGTGGAAGAGTCTTGGCTGTACCAAACTTTCTCCTTTTGAGAAATATGAAAACCACTCTGCTCTTGGGAACCTTCAGTGCAGCAGACATTTTTATGTAACCGTCCCCAGATCTGTGCCTTGCAATAATCCTGTCTCTGAGCTCTGCAGGCAGTTCCTTTAACCTCATGGCTTTTGCTCTGATACAGTATGCATTGTTACAGGCTGTGAGGCCTTTTATAGAGAGATGTGTGTCTTTCCAAATCATGTCCAATCAATTGAATTTACCACTGGTGGACTCCAATCAAGGTGCAGAAACATCTCAGCAATAATCAAGAGAGGTGGGAGGCTCCTGAGCTAAATTTCAAGTGTTGTTGCAAACGGTCTGAATTCTTATACCAATGTGATATTTCAGTTTTTCTGTTTTAGACATTTGCAAACATTTCTAAAATTATGATTTCCACTTTCTCATTATGGGGTAATAGGTGTAAATTAATGAGCAAAAAGGAATGTGAACAACTATCAGGCTGCAACATAACAAAATTGAAAAAGTGAAGGGAGTCTGAATACTTTATGAATGCACTGTATAACATGGAAGTCACAAGTTTCCTGTACTGTCTGGTAATTTCCCTGTTTATTTCCAAGTGTGTCTGCTTTCAGAAAATCTATAATGTTTGTGGGTTCTAATTATTCTTCTAGCAAAAAAAATGCTGATTTTAACACGTGTGTGAAAAATTAAAAAATTGCCCAGGACAAGTGTTTAACTACTTCAATACCAGACACTTTTACGCTGTTCTTGCTCAGGCCAATTTTCAGCTTTCAGCGCTGTCGCACTTTGAGTAACAATTGCGCAGTCATGCAACACTGTGCTCAAAGGAAATTTTTATTGTTTTTTTTTTTACACAAATAGAGCTTTCTTTTGGTGGTATTTAATCACCGCTGGGTTTTTATTTTTTGAAAAACAAATAAAGGTTTTTCTTCGTTTCGGTTATAACATTTTGCAAATAAATAATCTTTCATCATACATTTAGACCAACATGTATTTTGCTACATTTCTTTAATTAAAATAACCCAAATTAGTGTATATTATTTAGTCTGTAGGAAAGTTATAGAGTCCACAAACTATGGTATGGTATGGTATATCTGAAAATTGATCAATTCTGATGTATGAATGGCCTACATAATTTCCTGCAGCCCAAAAATGTTAGGACAGCACAAATATCCCCCAAATGCACCCTTTTTGGAAAGTAGACCATCCAAGGTATTTAGTAAGAGGCATGGTGGGTTTTTGAAGTTGTATTTTTTTTGTCACAATTTTTTGGAAAATTAAGAAATTTAAAATAAAATTTGTTTTTTTCCTAGTTCTTCTTTTTTTTTTTTTTTTTTTTACATATTGTCACCAGTGCAGTACAACATTATCAAATAACTGGTGTGGCGGTAATCAGAGACACTGACTGGTGACAGTGTGTAAAAAAAAAAAACAACAATTTTCTTTCAATTTTGTTGATTACACTTTTCCTTTTTTTCCACAATATCTTTTTACATACAGTGACCAGAGCAATAAAGTATTGCCATAGTAACACTGTACTACTCTGGGGAGATGATCGGAACTTTTATTTTTTTTTACACACACACTATGCTTATAACTGTGAATTTTTCAAGTTTAAGCAACCATTTTTTTCAGAATTTTTTTCTGAAATTTATTCATTCAGTGTTTACTATTGTAATTAGCTGTGATTGTCCACAGCTAATCACATGGTACAGATTTGTTGTGATTGGCCCTGTTTGTACCATGTGATCACTGTGATGTGATCACTGCGACCAAGCTCATCACAATAGTACACAATGAATGGCATGAATCAAAGCCATTCATTGTTTACAATTATGTTATGTGCTGTGATTGGCCACAGCGATCACATGGTACTGGCAGTGAGCCGGTACAGTGATCTGTCATTGGCTGTGTCCGGAGCGCGGAATATAGGTTCATAGGTTGGACTTGATGGACTTTTGTCTTTTTTCAACCTCACCTACTATGTAACTATATGAATATAACGTCCTCCCAGGATAACAGGGCTCCTGCTCAGCAGTCATATTACAATAGGCTGGGCAGGAAAGGGTTAAACTCAGCACATCACTGGGTGGTCCATCAAGCGAATCTGTTACTGTAGCCTTGTAAGCATTATAGTATTTTTTTTTGTGTAGCGGGGTGCTATATTTAAGGGAAGTATCTGAGTGTTAATAAGGCTCAGATACACAAATTGTTAGGGTTCATGGACCATTTCTGTCCTTGGGAGTTAGTACTGCTGTACAGTTCCCTGGGGCCTATAGGTGGCGCTGTTTCCATAGGCCCGGGTTGAACCACGGTACAAGCTTGTCCTTATCTCCTCTTGATAGCAGTGCGGCGGGGCAGGGAACCTGCTGTGCCTGTCGGGAGAAGGTATAAAAGGGGGCTGCCATCTTCCACAAGGGGGGTCCACGCCCAGGCACCTTCAGCCTGGGTGTGTGTGTCGCCTCCGGGTGCCCTTGGCCTGGAGGCCTGGATGTGTTGCCTCCAGGTGCCCTAGGCCTGGAGGCAAAGTTGCTGTTCCATCCCAGACACCTTGAGTCTGGGGTGAGGTACTAAAGAGGAGGCCCGGAGCCCAGCAACCTTCGGCTGGGATCCGCCAGGGATCGAGGAGCTCCCAGGGTACCACCTTGCGAGGGGACCCATATCTTGGATCGAGGAGGCCAGGGAGGTGACCCTTTCTTAAGACCCAGCGCAGAGTCGTGGTGACAGTAAGGGCCTCTGGTAACTCTCCGGAGGGATGCTTTTCTCTTGACATGGGCCAAGTTCTTTAAGAAGGCAGTGCATGTTCTGTAGGTCATAGTGGCAGTGACTCTACGCACACCAAGTCAGTGGCAGTGACTTTCATGTTCATTAGGCCTGTGATAAAGATCGCACGCCAAGCCTGTTCGTGCGTATCAGAACAGTAAGAGAACCAAGATTTGTGTTTGTGCCTGGAACCTTTCTCCCACCTTATCTGATCTGTGTCTCGTCTCAACCTGTCTGCTCTTAAAGGGACTGTTTATTATCCATGCAAAATAAATACAGAGGTTGGACTTTCAGTTGGTGTGGACAATGGCTTTACTGGGGAGAATTAGGGACTTGTTTCTGGCCAAGCCAGAAATTAGAGCAGCTCGGGAGGATTCAAACACCAGCCGCAGGCAGGCCCGAGAAAACTAACACCGCTCAACCTCCCCATCCAGAAGGGTACGGCATGTAGTGCGGTGTGCCTCAGTCTTTCCTGTGGAGGAGCCAGTCAAAGAAAAGCAGGTAAAGGCTGGGGTGAGTGCGCTATATTTAAAACAGATTTTATTTATTAAGAGTTTTTGTAGGAACAAGTATGTCAGCAGGGTGAAGCAGTCAGTAGGTGCTGTCTCGGCTGTGAGGGCTGGGGACAATACTTTGCCCGGTCTTTTAGACCTTTTGGAGGGTTCCTGTCTGGGTCCAGCCCACTTGCCCTGTGTTATATAAAAGAGGGACAGTGGTCCGGTTCAGGTGAGCCATTGTTGGCCCTGTAAGAGAGAGCTGCAAGAGAAAGAGAAACCAAGGAGTTCTAGTGCAACCTTGGGTTGCAAAACCCATGAGGGATGGAGACGGATGAAGAGACCCGTAGGAATAGGGGCATGTAGCCTGTCATGGCCTGTAACAGAGACTTTTAACTTGGGGTTTGTCCTGAAGATACCAGTGCTGGAGAAATGCCTCTGAAAGACTATGATTGCTGGACTACACATTTGCAGGTATGCCGGGGCAGCACATAAGCATAAAGCCATAGTTAGGGAATTATGAAAGTATCATGTCTTGCCTGTGAATTGTCTAGTTCTGCACTTTGCCAAGTAAAGTATTGAAACGTTGTCTTTGTGTGGTATGAAGTTATTAAAAAGGTGTATTGCAAGTAAGCCTGTCAATAGTATGGACCTGTGTGTTGCGTTTGTTAAAAATATGATTTTTATTATATTAATCAGACATAGGATACATGGGACAATTTTACAATAGTGAGTTGGTCAGATTACTGTCAGTCTTTTGGTTTGAGTAGATTTCTCAAACAAATGCTGTTTTCGTGCAATGGGGTTAGATACCATTGTTGTATTCAACAGGCTAATGTCTCTATAGCTACAGTAAACAAGTAAGACATTACTTGTTTGAGATTTCTTTCAGCTCTCAAACTGAAAGAATGACTGTTAGATTACTGACAGATTTGCTTTGAGTAGACAATAGGTAGATAGCATTGTTGTATTCAACAGTCCATTGTTGTATACAGCTACAGTAAACAGGTATGTTTTCTGTTGTTTGGTAACTCAGCCTGACACATAAAAGCAGGCATAAGCTAAGACACACACACACATCATGTTGCTGTAAGATCAGAAGAAGCCACGCATCATAAGAAGAACAGAACCTGGTCTCCAAGAAGAATCATTGCCAATGGAGATCACAAGTAACAGAAGATAAGTAACTTAAATGTATTTGTACTGTTATAGACTATAGGCTGTTCTATTTTCTAGGCATTTTGCTTGTTAAAGATTTTTGTCAGTCTTGTAGTGTATTCCTAATATTGTAATAGTTTTGTATGTACAGCATCTTGTATAGTAAAAGCACATTTACACACTGCAGAAGTCTCAGCTTCCTTGTTATACCACAGAGTAACCTTGCTAGATAGACACAAGCAAAACAACCTGTTATAGGTGGCACGGCCTCTAGTAGCGAGGGAGATGTTGTCAGCACTCTTTACGCCAGCGGTCTTTCTCCCTTAGCTACAGGAGCGGATTGCGCCACAGAGATTCCCATACTGTACAGAGGTACTGAAGGATCAAGAGTTAAATTAAGTGCATGTGTGCATGTGTGGAGCCTACGCCTTGAAGGTGTACATTATCACAGGAACCAAGCGTTAACTGAAGAACAGTTACGGTGCCAGTGTGCATGGTGTACATTTATCTCAAGTGTAGAGGTCTTCCTTAAGGTTGAGTATTCTCCCCACTGCAACCTCAGCCTTGTACCAGGGCATGGATGAAATATGCATGTAAAGTGACCCTGTAATAAAGTGCCTAACTTAGCCCAGAAGAACCCAGGTGGGGGTAGGTCTCACATGTGACCCAGTACTTGGCACTCAACTAATTAATGGGGAACATAGAGGACATGACTAATGGCCCGTAAACACGATCCGAATATCAGACGAAAACGGTCGTCCGAGGAAGAATCGTACGATTTTCGGATCGTGTGTACACTTCTTTCAAGAGCCAATCACGACAGTTCATCTGATATTATTTGATCGGACAAACACAAAAATTTTCCTCGTACGATACCAGATCGTCCGATTTTCGTGTAGTCAGTATAGTTGTCGTCCGAAAATACAATACAAATACATTACAACACATGACATCACTTCCGATTTTTTTTTTCTGTCGTACGAGAATTTTCGTGGCTTTATTACCCTATTCAATTTCTACTTGCGACTATTAAGCGAAAAAAGTCGTACGATCTGTTGTACGATATTCGGATCGTGTGTATGGGCCATAAAAAACAGCCAGCAGCTACCCCTGCAGGCACATCAACCACAAGAGGCTGCCTGCAAGTACAAAACTATGGAAAGAAAAAGAGTGGGTTGCCTCGCAGGGCACTGTATATAATTGCTCTAGCAGGTACATTCTTGAACCAGCATCGAATTTACATATTACACATATTACAGGTAGATTGTGCCAACGGCATACCAGAAACGTTCTTAATCAACAACTGCCATTCCAGGGATAATAGACATGACCACACTTAATAGGCAATGAAAGGACGCATTACTTCTATCCAGTTAGCCAATATCTTTTCAAATTTGCGAGGGGCATTGCATAGAGTATACAGTAAGTGTGTTTCTGAAAACATATTTATTCATCTCAGATATTCATTCACTCATTGTAGGAGGGTAAGGTGAAACCCAGTGAGAGGTTATCAGTTTGCGTGCCATAAAAAGTGATCTCATGATCGCTAGCGTCTGTCAGGTGTCTTGTTTGGGAGAGTTTACATACCCCAGTATGCACAGCACTGGATCAGGGGCCAGCGTAAGGCCATACAGTGTGTTAATGGTATCCAAAACCTCTTGCCAGTATCGATGGAGCTTTGGACATCTTCAAAGTAGGTGGATATTGATCCTAGAGATTGAGAACACCTCATACAAATGATAGTACTTTACTTGTGAGAGCAGAGGCCCCAGACTTTGGCACTCTCTTTTGGGAACGGAAGGTGACCAGTAAGGATTAAAAGATTGCCCTGGGGCACCTAGGAAAGCAGCTCTGCCACTGGTCAATGGTCACATCTCTCCCAAATTGATAAAAGCAAGTATTGTATTCCTGTCAGGAATGTCTTGCGCTCCTTCTTCTCATTCCAGCATCCGAGTTTTGTCTATGGCACTCTCCTTGTCTGACTGTCCACCTGCAAGGTGATTAATGTGGTCAGTCTCTGGGTGGAAACCCCACCTGTTATAAGCCAGCCAAACACTCACTCGCATGCTTGTCATAAAAAGTGATACGTGTGTAATTCCAGATCAAGCCCCCTGCTCTGCTAGATTGGATTTCCCTGTGTATGACCTTGGACCAGATTTTGGACTATTGCCTGAACTCAGCCTGCCTTTTACCTGGACTGTCATAGAACCATGCTGCCTGTCTGCCAACCGCAAGTACCTATTTGCTTTGCTCAGTTAGCGCCTGCCCTGGCGTGGTAGCCAGGCACTATAGCATGGTGTATAAGACCTGGGGGCAACCGAGTACCCGTAGGCCTGCTTTCCTTATGGGAAACGTGACTGCTATAGGTGAAGAACACAGTAGTCAGTTATAGTGTCTGACCACCTGCGTTGGGGTAGACATGACAATTCCTTATTTTTGGACTGCAGGCAGAGCCATGCAAATAATGCCATTATGTCTCAGTGGCCAAATGTGATTCCTGAGTCGTTGCTGTATAGCACAGTTTTAAAGCAAAATTACATTTAAAAAATGCTGACAGGTAGCATAAACATATGAACGTTGAAAACGCATGGATTTTTTAAACGCATTGGTAGCAATGTGTCAGTGCTGAGACAAATACATGGGCTGCCACTGATAGCCTTTTCTTCTGAAAACACTAGTGGCAGTAGGGAAGTAAAAATCCCAGCATGCCCCTGTCAGGATGTCTCTATGCCAAACAGTTTCTTCATCGTTCCCCTTGCTGGTACTCCAGTCTTGATTTATTGGAAGGATCACTCCGGGTCAATGTTATTTTTATCCGCAGTGAAAGCCACTATCACACGTAGCCAGCGGTTCAGTTTACGTGAAGAAGGCTTTATTAGATTCTCAAGAAATACATTCAGCTCCAGCGAATCGATAAGACACAGTGCTAAGCCCAGTGGAGTAAAGAGGACAATCACAGTGAAAAGAAAGTGATACCTCAGCATATAAGATGGATGAATGCTTCTCTGCTCCATAGATTGGGCTGACATTTCATTCTCTTAGTCTTGTGTATGAAAGCGTTGGATCTTCCATCGAGTTCTTTAATTACTCCAGACTCCTTCTCTCACAGACATGTGAATGACATGTCCTAGCACACTACATGTGAGCTCTACTACGGCAGCATTTGGCCTTCCATGCATAAATGAAAAGTCCCTCTTTTCCTGCTAAGCCCCACCCTCTGTCTTCTCTGTCTGCACCTAAACTAGACACAAGTGGTGAAACCACAGATCTCCCTGTATGGATAAAGCACAGGTTCACTTTAAGGCCCCATGCACTCTTCCAAATGCCTTTTTCCTGGCAGGAGAAAAGCAGCTTCAAAAAGGTGTGCAAAGGCCCATACACACGATAGGACTTTTGGACAACAAATGTCCAATGGACCTGTTTGATCGGACAATCCGACCGTGTGTACGTTCCATCGGACAAACTTTTTTTCACTTTTTCATTGAACAAATGTTCGCTGTGAGAACAGACAAACTTTCTGGCAACAAATGTCCTACGTCGGCTAATCCTGCCGTGTGTACACATGTCCATCGGACTAAAGTCCAAAGTACAACCATGCATGCTCAGAACCAATGCTAAAGATCAGAAAACAATAGCAGAAGTTGCCCACAGGGAGGCGGTAAAGAGCAGAAAAAACACGTGATTTGGTGAAAGTTGGCTGAAGAAGTCCTGCCGTGTGTATGCAGAACAAGTTCACGGGCAACCCCCTCGGACAAAAATCCACGGAAAAGTCAGATGGAAGACTGATCGTGTGTATGAGGCTTAAGCCACATTTTTGCAGGTACGTTTAAGCATTTCAACCGCTTAAGCATTCATTTATTTCAAAGACCAGAATATTAATTTATTCTGGTGATTGAAATTAATAAATGCTTAAGTGCTAAATGCACCTAGTGCTTATGCACGTTTAGATGCATTTATATACGTTTAGGAATGTTTTGGCGTTTTAGCCAAAGCGGTCCTCTCTTGAAAGCTCAAGTGATGTTTTTTTTTTCTGCTTATAAATTCCTATAAAATGCCGATAGTGTGCATACCTCCCAACATTTTGAGATGGGAATGAGGGACACCTACTAGCAAACATATGAAGGCATAGGACACGCCCCCTGCCACACTCCCTTAAAGGAGAATTAACCCCCAAAAAAAGGTTTATTAAATCTACAAGTGCTTTTTTTTACCACTACTATTCCTTTATATTGGCTTTTAAAATTTACAAATGCAGCAATTTAGAATTTGGATGAAAGGTTTAGCGCTGGGAAACACTTTTTGAAACAAAATAAGTAAATTTCATATACATCTATATAGATCAGACCAAAATAAGGGATAAATGAGAAGGAAAGAGGGACAGAGGGACATTGCTCCAAATCAGGGACAGTCCCTCGAAATCAAGGACAGTTGGGAGCTATAAGTGTCCATGGACACGTAGACTAACATGGAGGGGCATTTAGAGCTTTAGAGTAAGGTGACCAGATTTTTAAAATTAAATCCGGGGACATATTTTTTTTTTACTAGTAATGGCGGCAATCAGCGACTCTCTTTCCGTCGCCGCCCGCCTCACAGCTTGTCAAGTCTTACTCTCCGGGCCCCCAGCTACTACTGGATGGGGAGCGGAGGAAGATCACGCCGCCAGGGAAGGCAAGGAGATAAGTAGGCAGGCAGCTGGCCGGGACTTGAGCCAAGGCAGAAAAACATGCGAGCAGAGCTGAATGGGCATGCACCCGAAACTGAAGAAATATTCCCTCCGTTCCGACCAGCACATCATCAAAAAGGGGCACAGATAATGAAAAAAAAAAAAAGGACACCCCCCTAAGCTAGAAGGACCGGGGGTGTGTAATGCTAATTTTTTTTTCATTCTGCACTGACTGTCTTTGAAATTGCCCCAGCCCCTGTTCAAATCCAATCCGGGGACAAAACCGGGGACAGACTTGGTTCGGGGACAGTGTCCTCAATCCGGGGACTGTCCCCTGGAACTGGGGATGTCTGGTCACCCTACTTTAGAGCCCCACCCCCCCCCCCCCAAAAAAAAAGAAAAAGCGAAACGCCTGTGTAGGTATTTTTCAGCTCACGTGTGCATGAGGCCTAAAAAAATAAAAACTGCAGGGAAACTTCATTTTTAGTTGTCCTTTAAATGTACCTCCTGCATACCTGAGTGGCAGCTACTTCCAGAGTTCCTTGCTGTGACAGTCTTTGCAGAGAGAAGTTGTGGTTATATCAACCTTCTACTGAGCATGTGCACCAATTGTCATGTTAAATCCTATGGCTGGTCCACACTTATGGCACCCTTAAGCTATCCAGAGGAGCAGTTTGGATGCTGGAGTTGTTGTTTGAAGTGTATTTCTAGCCCCATTTTTTTTAAAGGGTTAGAACTTCTGCAGAGTTTGTATTGCTCCTAACTGGGAAGATCTACACTCTATTGACACCAAGACAATAAGTGATGGGAAATCCACATTTTTACAGTTGTCACCAGAAAGGGAAGTGAGGGACATTTTTTTAGTGAAGACAACTGTTCTGGTGACCACTCTCTAATAGGAGATTCCCCCCTTTTTCCTCTTACCTCTTAAACTAATGTTTTTTTTTACCTAAATGCCATTCTGTTTTGAAGTTGCTTTTTTTTTATTTTAAGCATTTAAGCCCATATACACACCAAACCATTTAACTCAACCTGTATGAGACACACCACACCCACTTAGCCAGAATGACACCAGTGGGGGCTTTAAAAAATAGAACCAATACACAAACTGAAGATCGCTGAGTATGGATAAGCAAAATTGAGAGCTGGTAAAATTTCAGAGATTAATTGAATTTTCTCAAAACTTTTAGGAAATTTTATGAAAGTTTGCTATTTTGGTAAAATACATTGGAGTCAATGGGGATGGTGAAATTAAAGGATAAGTATAGCCAAGGTCATTCTGCAATTTTGTGACCGAGATCCACCCAGATGCCTGGACCAGCAGCTGGCTTAGCCTCTCAGCATACCGCTGAGAGCCTGAGCCAGTCACTTCCGCCTTTCCACAGCCCAGCACTCCAGTGAGTGCTGGTGGGGCAGAGGGGCTGACCGACAGTCACGGCTCTCTGCTCAGAGTGGAGGGGTAGAACTGATCGATAAGCAGTGTTTAATTGCTCAGTTCAGTGCTGCAGCCATCTAGGTGGGTATGATTTTTTATTTTTCTGTATTACTGCACTGCTATTTTAAGGTGTTTGGTGTGTTTTAGGGGTTCAATGGGCTTTAAATGGCTCCTAAAGGTTACAGAAAATCCTTTCACCTATCTTAGACCTTTTCTTATACCAGCAATGCACTTTTCATTAGCTCTATAAATTTTTTGTTTCTTTTATTTGTGCTACAGAAAGAAAAAACGCAAAAGCTGAAAAAGAAGTAAAGTGTACACAAATAACAAACTACACAAAAATCACCAAAAGATTTTATTTCCCAAGCAAATTTAATCTAAATAGGTAAATTAGAGAAATAGAATTTCCACTTTGGTGGACCTCAAAATTGGTAACTTTGCAGCAAAATGTATTTTCCCCTTATCACTCTGCTTTATAGCTGAACACGGCCTACAGAGAAACTGCAAAAGGGACATCTGTGGAGAGAATTTCCACCTTTTATTCAATACAAATTTTGTCACTTCATCTAGATTTTAGAAGATATCGAAGGAATATGGTTGCTTATTTATAAGGCTCATCCATCAAAATACAGAATGTAGAATGTCATAAGTAAGGGCATAAAAGAGGAATTCATTACCTACTGCAGACATCAACCTGAAAATGTCACAGAAGGCAGCAGAGCTGCAGCTTCAAAACAAGCTTGCATCTACTTATTTGTTCTAAGATATCTCTTTATTGTTATGAATATACAGTATTCGCTACAGTGCAAAGCAAAAGTATACAAACAAATATAACAGACCAAAAAACATGCCCCTACTGTTGCGCATCTGAGGCTAGACATGAGTCTGCTGGATGTACGAAACCAGTTAGATTGACATGCCTGCCCGATTTGTCAGAAATAGATATGGAGACCCCTATGATTAAGCCTCGGTGGATGGGGCGAAACATGTCAGGGGGTGTGGCACGAGGAGGTGGATATTTGTGGAAAACCCTCCAAATTACTGAGTACAGGTGTTTCCAGTAAAGGGTGAAGCATTATTAAAGACATTTTTTTAAATTAAAATAATAAACATGTTATACTCTCTTGCTTTGTGCAATGGTATTGCACAGAGCGGCCCGAACTTCCTCTTCTGGGGTCCTCTGCCGACAATCTTGGCTCCTTCTCTTCTATGTCTGCCCTCATAGCAAGCAATTGCAAGCATGGGCTCACTCCCAAGGCGGGCTTTGTGCTTCCATAGACACACACAGCCAAGCTAGGCCCCCGCCTCCCACTCCATCATCACAGAATTTGATTGACAGCAGCAGGAGCCGATGGCTCCCGCTGCTGCCTCTGTGCCTGTTAGAAGAGTGAGAGCAGTTATGCTGATCTCGGGCACAGCGCTGGATCGAAAGAGAAGCCAGGTAAATAATGTTGATGGCTTTGCAATAGGATGTCCAGCTAAAGCTGAACAAAAGAAATCCAACAGATTCCCCCACTGCATGCTAAACAGCGAAGAAGGGCAAATCTCCCTGCCAACTATTTTACTGCGACATCCAGCTCCAGCAGCTGTCAGAATACCTGAACAGTACCTGGATGCAGATGCTGTTAACCCCCTTGGCGGTAATCCCGAGTCAGGCTCGGGGTGAGTTTTTTATGCTAAGAGCCCGAGCCAGACTCGGGATCGCATCGCAGTATCCAGGGGAAGTTACTTACCTTGTTCCCTGGATCCTGCGATGTCCTCCCGCAGTGTCTGCGAGTCGTGTCTCGCTCGATCCACACTGCCGAGTGCCGAGCTCTGTTCCCTGCGACGTTGCGGTGCACGGGGGCGGAGTTCGGCGCCAAATTCAAAAAGTGAAAAACACAATACACATACAGTATACTGTAATCTTACAGATTACAGTACTGTATCAAATAACAACACACCCCCTTTGTCCATAGTGGTCTGTCCAGTGCCCTGCATGTAGTTTTATATTATAAAAACTTTTCTTTCTGCCTGGAAACTGGAGATTGTCCATAGCAACCAAAAAGTGTCCCTTTATGTCAAAAGTGGTTTTAGACCAGCTAGAAAACAGCGATAATAAATTAGAATCACTTGCAGAATTGAGCGATTTGTGGGGAAATTCGTCATCAAGCACTAATCTAATGACAGCGACAATTCTGCAACTGAGCAAATTTCAGTGTTTTTGATTTGATTACATTATTGAATAATTTTTATTATAATTACATTACTATTTGTTATAATTATTTATAGTTATTTATTATATTATAATTTATGATTTTGTGTTTCAAACTTTATCATACCCGGGATGTCTACTAGACTCTTGTTTGGTCAGGTTTAAGTAAGTAATTACTAACAATTGCAGGCCTACAATACATAACACCAAATTTCCATGCAAAATAATTGTACCGCTTTTGGTACATAATTCCAGACAAAATCATACCACCAGGGAGGTTAAGCCAACAATTTTCCACCAAGCTCCTTTGACAAAAGTCAATTGTTTAAAGCGTAACTTCACTTTTGTTGACAAAAAAAAACATTCCCCTCTAATGCCCCATACACACGATCATTTTTAATGTCATTTTTAAAACTGACGTTTTTCTCGTCATTTTTTTTCTTGTTTCCTCTCAAGCCTGTCTTGCGTACACACCATCATTTTAAAAAATGTTCAAGAAAAGCGCAGTGACGTACACCACGTACGACGGCACTATAAAGGGGAAGTTCCGTTCGAATGGCGCCACCCTTCATGTTAGTAAAGTTTGTTGAGAGACGATTCGCTCTTTTCAGTCTAGTGCTTTTCAGTCCGTTACAGCATGACGAATGTGCTATCTCCATTACGAACGCTAGTTTTACCAGAACGAGCGCTCCCGTCTCATACTTGATTCTGAGCATGCGCATTTTTTTTCACGTTGTTAAAGCATACACACTATCGTTTTTCACGTCGTTAAAAAAAACGACATGAAAAACTACGTGAAAAAAGAGAGCATGTTCGAAATTTTTAATGCCCGTTTTTCACGTCGTTAAAAATGCTCTGGAGCATACACACGATCATTTTTAATGGCCATTTTTTTTAATGGCATTTTTAACGGCATGAAAAATGATCGTGTGTATGGGGCATAAGAGCCCATTCACACAGGGACGACTTTGGATCCAACTTCAAGTCGCGCTGCATGAGAAAATCAATGTAAGTGAATGGAGCCATCTTAATGCACACTACTGCAGTCACTCCGACTTCAGAAAAGGTTCCTGTACTACTTCAATCCGACTTCTAGGCAACTTGTACCCATTGATTTCAATGGAAGTCGCCTCAGAAGTCGGATCACTGTCTTAACAGAAGCAACATTACAGGAAGAGAACATCCATTTCTCAGGCAAACCCCCTCCCTCCCCCTCCCTCCCACAGAGCTGATTCTTGTTTGATTGGCCACTGGAAAGCCTCCTGTCCTGGAGGCAACTTGAAGTTGCCTTGTAAGTTGCCTCATGTCACGCTGTGATTCATACTCAAGTTGTGTCCAAGTTGCCTCCCAAAGTTGTGCTGGAAGTCGTGTAGCCCCTGTGTGAATGGAGTCTGAGTGATCTATGTACATTGCAAGGATTAAAACAAACTTTGTTGCAGATTCCTACCTTTTGTTATTCTGAAGAAATCTCTGTGTGTTTCTCTGTGCGTCTGTTCTGAGTAGGTCTAATGGGAGTGGTTTCATAATTAACTGTCAGTTATGTAGCTGCAGGGCACTAATGAGGAAATTTGCTGGGCCTGCATCCCTTTAGACATGTGCCTATTGAAAGTATCTCTCAAAAAAATGACTTTTTTGTTGCAGGGGATGCCTGAAATCTGACATAGGCAGGCTTCTGGGAAAATTGGTGAGCCAATCACACAAGCAGGAAATTATGTTTCTGGGGAGTGGTCAGTGCACACTCTGTGTACAGAACACCTCCAGGTAACCATATTGCACTGTATTCTCAGAAAATTACATTGGCTGCAGATTAAAAAGGAAAGGTAATTTTTAATAACATTCTGTTACAAAATAATTAGTATCGCAAATATATGCGCTATATTATTTTTTCTTTATTTGCTATTTTTTTTTCCCCCACGAAAGTGGAGTTACCCTTTGACCGACTTTTGTAGAGTCCATCGGTGGTAACAGGGGCACCCACACCTCAAATTTGGGCTGATTCCTGCTGAATGTGGGTGGGGAGGAAAACATTATTGGTCAGTGGGTAAAGCACTTGCTTTGCACTGTAGTGAGTGCCTCACTCTGCTGATCTTGCACCATGTCCTCCTACTACTGGGACTATGCACCTATGTGTCGCCAGGGGATCGCTCTGCCATACAGGTTGTGCAAGAAGATGAAGCCAGGTGCTGGAATAAATGTTCTAAGGCTTGGCAATGGTACACAGTCTAGTTTTGTGGGAAATTGGGATCATGCTAAGATCCCTGGACAGTTTTGCCGAGTCTGGGATGGTTGGGGGGGGTGCATGTCAAGCAATCAGCTTCTATGTTTTTACAGCAGGTTAAAATGAAGTATCCAACTGGACAGAAAGGGGGAAAGACTTTGATGTATCTTTTCCTCGAAGGTTCATACTTAAAGGGGTTGTAAAGGTTAGTTTTTTATTTTCTAAATAGGTTCCTTTAAGCTAGTGCATTGTTGGTTCACTTACCTTTTCCTTAGATTTCCCTTCTAAATATTTTTTTTCTTTGTTTTCTTTGTCTGAATTTCTCACTTCCTGTTTCTCCTCAGTAAGCTGTTCAGTAAGCTGTTCTGGCTGACTAAACACCACTCGGATGATGGTGTGAAGTTTAGTGAGGAGAAACAGGAAGTGAGAAATTCAGACAAAGAAAAAAAACATTTAGAAGGTAAATCAAAGGAAAAGGTAAGTGAACCAACAATGCACTAGCTTAAAGGAACCTATTTAGAAAATAAAAAACAAACCTTTACAACCCCTTTAAGCCCCAGTGGTGTTACAATCTCCTTGTACTGCAACAAGATGCATTATCACACATATACTGGCTTGTTTCTGAACATGGTCACTTCTCAGTGCAAACAAAAGCTTTCCCGTTGATTTGCTAGAGAAGGATTCCTAGAATTTGCACATAATTTAATGCCATTTTAATTATTAAATATTTCTTGTGATTTTTCTTCTTAGAATTACGTGACCTGCTCATTATGAAGTTAGGAACCTGTCTAACAAGCAGTAAACCAAAGCAAGCACAAAGGCACCCAGTAAATTGATATTGGAATTCTGTGTACATTTTAATTTACTTTTAATTTGTATTAATAATGAGCTATTATGGTGTACCTAGATTGAGATATCTAAAATTAACTAAGAATAAGTACACCAATTTAAATTGTATTTTATATTTAGATTGTAATGAAGAAGCTTTTTAAATATCAATTGCTAAGGAGTATACAGCTCAAGTCACAAAAAATGGTCAATTAAAGTTTGAAGTAAAACTATAGGCAAAACTTTGTTCTTTAATTTTGGATAGAGGAAGGGAAAGTTATAATCCCTGTTTTTTTTGCCATTGTGAAGTTTCCACTTCCCCTTTCTCAAAGTGAGGGAATCCCTTATTGTCATCAGGGTCACTAGAACTAGTGTCCCCATTTGCACAGTTCTGCATTTTGTATATTTTCCCTCCAATCAGTACAACTCGAGGGCTTTCACACTGGAGCAGTGCGCTAGCAGGACCGCTCCAAAAGTCCTGCTAGCAGCATCTTTGGAGCGATGAGAGGAGCGGTGTGTTTACCGCTCCTCCACTGCTCCTTCCCATTGAAAGCAATGGGAAACCATGGCTATACCGCCGGCAATGCGCCTCTGCAGAGGCGCATTGCCGGCGGGATTACCCTTTTTCGGCCACTAGCGGGGGTTAAAACCGCACCGCTAGCGGCCGAATCTTGCCGCAATTCCACTGCAATTCCGACGGTATAGCGGCGCTTTCCCCTTTCTAACGCAGAATTGACTACAGTTTATCTACGCCAAATCTTTAGTGAAGCCAGAAGATAATTTAAGTTTTGCCAGAACGGAGATGCCAGTTTCAAGTTGCATTTCCCCTCGGCATGAGTAGAATCAACAGAAAGCGTCTATCTGCACTGGCTCTTTGGCAGCAACACATTAATAATGAATGAACACTTATCAGTAATTATCTCTTTCAATATATAAGATACAACCTCTTAATGCAGTGTTTATAGGAAGTTTAACAGTCATAAATGGCTGGGAATCCCTGAGCCTGCACTGACGCAATGCATGCAGATCACAGCAATGCTCTATTTAATTTCCCTCACCCTATTCTTATGTGCCTGGCTGCTATATGCCCTTTCACCCCCATTCCATCCATTAACCTTCTTCTGTGCGTGAGCATGGCTGGGGGGATCTCCTTTCACCCCCATCTTGTCTGTTAGCCTGGTACTATATGTTCTTTCACCCCCATCCAAATCTGGATGAGGAATTTCCTCCTATTCCAATGCTGTCCATGACCCTGGCTGGGGACTTTCTCCCACAAACATCTTGTCCATGATGTTGGCTGGTGGATCTCCTACCATGCTCATCCTGTGCATGAACCAGGCTGTTATATCTCTATGAACCCCTATGAATTAATCTGGTATCTTCTCCCACCCCAACCCTATCTATAATCCTGCTTAGGAATCTCCTTCCACCAACATCCTGTCCAAGAGCCTGGCTAGGGGATCTCCTCCCATTTCCATTCTCTCCATGAACCTGGCTTGGGAATGTTGCCCCACACCACGCTATCCATGACCTTCATTGAGGGATTTCCCCCTACCCCCATTCTGTCCATGATCCTAACTGGGCGATCTCCTTCCACTCCCATCCTGTATAGGAGCCTGGCTGAAGGATCTCCACCCACCCCCATCCTTTCCAGGAGCCTGGCTGAAGGATCTCCACCCAACCCCATCCTTTCCAGGAACCCGGCTGAAGGATCTCCACCCACCCCCATCTTTTTCAGGAGCCTGACTGAAGGATCTCCACCCACCCCCACCCCCATACTTTCCAGGAGCCTGACTGAATGATCTCCACCCATCCCCATCTTTTCCAGGAGCCTGGCTGAAGGATCTCCACCCACCCCCATCCTTTCCAGAAGCCTGGCTGAAGGATCTCCACCCACTCCCATCCTTTCCAGGAACCTGGCGGAAGGATCTCCACCCACCCCCATCCTTTCCAGAAGCCTGGCTGAAGGATCTCCACCCACCCCTATCTTTTTCAGGAGCCTGGCTGAAGGATCCCCACCCA
Organism: Rana muscosa; assembly: GCA_029206835.1. Lineage (NCBI taxonomy): Eukaryota > Metazoa > Chordata > Amphibia > Anura > Ranidae > Rana > Rana muscosa. Next base: position 268,826,433 of record CM055122.1, read on the forward strand.
CCCCCATCCTTTCCAGGAGCCTGACTTGAGGATCTCCACCAGAGTATATGTAAACCCTAATTCAGTTTGTTAAAGCACTGTGTATCATAAACCATGGCCATTTCAATTACTTTTTCATGTTTAGCTTTTTTTATCTGGTTTATATCTATTAAATTAATATGTGCGTTTTACTCTGCCTTTCCCATCTATAAATCATTGATGGTTAGGGCATATTTGGAAGAAAATACATTATTGATAATGCATACTATTCAGTATATTGAGGTTACATGAGAAACAGACACTTAGGGGTTGATTTACTAAAGGCACTTTAGTGCACTTTGCACAGGAAATAAAGAAAAACAGCATTTTTTAGCATGTGATTGGATGATGGTAGTCAGTAGAGCTTCTGCTCATTTATTAAGCTCTGGAGCACCTGTGCAATGTGCACATTCTATTTGCTTTTAATAAATTAACCCTACGGTGATAATTGCATGGCAGTTAGTTATGAAGGCACTAATTACTATAAGCAACCAAAGGTGAAATCATTATTTAAGCTAGTAAACATTTGTACAGTAAAACCTTTGATTGTGAGTAACGCGATTTCCGAGCTTTTCGCAATACAAGTTATTTTATTTTTTTTAAATCCTGACTCAGTTTGCGAGCGTTGTCTCGCAAGACGCAGGATCCAAGCCAATGGGGTGTGCAGTACCGCATTTGGCCAGAGATGTGGGGGCGCCGGAGACACTAGGAAACACTCAGAGACTGCTCGGAGCCTCTCAGATGTACTCAGAGACACTCGGAAACAGTCTGTTCCCGAGTGTCTCCGATCCTCTCCGGCAGCCCCACACCTCTGGCCACATGCAGTACTGCATACAATAGCAGTGGCTGTGGAACGGATTATCTGAGTTCATTGATTCCTATGGGGAAACTCGCTTTGAAATGCGAGTGGTTTGGATTGCAAGCATTCTTCTAGAATTATGCTCGTAATCCAAGGTACCACTGTAATTGTAAAATATTAATTATAGAATTGCTGTTCGACCACATACAAATGCCAGTTTTCCTAGGACTCTGCTTATTGCCAAATTTCTCATTTGGATATGAAGATGACACAGCATAGAGCTTTACATATTGGTTCTCTGGAACACAATATCACTTTGGTGCTGCTGTAAAATAATAAGCTCACCCTTCTGTTAACTGAATTTAATTGGATCAATTACTTAAAGCAGAGTTAACGTCTGTTTTAAATAATGCTGAGAGGCAGCTTTTTAATGACAGAAGTAAGTGTGTAAGGGCCCTTTCACACGGGCGGAACCAGTGATGACCCATTCCTTAAATATCCGCTTGCTCAGTGGGGATCGCTCCGTTGCTCCCCGCTGAGCCGGCAGATGACAGGGTGGTCACTGCACACTGTGCAGGGCCCGCCCTGTCAGATCTCCGCTCTCCTCTATGTGGGGATCGGATTAACACGAACAGTCTGTCAGTGTTCATCTGATCCGCTCTGCAGACGGATGGAAAAATAGGATTTTCCTCCATCTGCAGAAACGGAGCATAGCGGCGACCGATGAGATCGGGTGTCAGCGGATGTTCACCTGCTGACACCCGCTATCCCATAGGGATACATGTATGTCCCTTTTTCATCCGTAAACGGATGGGTGAAAAACGGACATACGGTCCGCATGTGTGAAAGGGCCCTAAGGGCTTTTTTACAGTCCATTGCAAGACAAGGCACACAGCCTTGCTTCTTATCCTTCCAGTGCACACTGCCATGCTGAGATGGTGTGCGCTGAGAAAAAGTTATGGCATGCAGTACTTTTTTTTTTCAGTGCAGCACGGCGCACTGTGACATTTCAATAAGGTTCTCACGATACAAAAAAAAAAAAAAAGTGTGGGGGGATCAACGTATTATCATTTCTCTGGTTAGAATGTTGTACTTACTGGTTCAGTTCAACATCCAAGATGAACGACGTTTCAAAGGCATCAATTTGAAAGCTGGCCTGTGCGACATGGGTGGACTGCAGAGATAAGAGAAGACTGCAATTAATATTGAGTTAATATATTAAAAAGGACCTAGAATGGTTTGGAAAAAATATTAGTTCACATGTTGCTAACAGCTGGTTTAATTTTTTTTTCAATTGACATAAAATCCAAAATATTTTACAAGCAAGCATTTAGCTCAGAGCACTGCCTTGATAAAGGATTCCAAGAGCACTATTAAGCTGTTTACCTTTTAGCTCTCTGAACAGACCATTGAAATGAACAAATCACCAAAGCCTCCAATAATATGGACATGCACAATTTTTGGCGGCGCAGCACACGACAATGCAAGGTAGTGGTGCACTACAATGCATGTGTTTTGGAGCTGCCTTGCTCGTTCAGGCGGGCAGCAAGGCCTGCGACTACTTTGAAAAGTGATTCACGCCAAGATCACTTTTCAGAGCTTCCTCACTGCCTGATTTAACACTTTCAATGCTGCACTTCCATACCTCCCAACTTTTTGAGATGGGAATGAGGGACACCTATCAGCAAAAGTATGCAGGCATAGGACACACACCTGACCATGCCCCCTTAAAGGAGAATTGTTCAAAAAAAATAAGATTGGGTAAACCCACAAGTGCTTTTTTTAGCATTAATATTCCTTTATATTGGCTTCTGGAATTTACAAATGCAGCCGTTTAGAAATCAGATGAAACGTTTAGTGCTGGAAAACACCTTTTGATAGATAAAAAGTGCATTTTATATACATCTATATAGATCAGACCAAAAGGACATTGTGGGCGGGCGGAGAGCGGGCCAAATTTATGTATGTTTCGCCTAGGTGAGAATTGTGGAAGCCGGTGTTCTATCAATATGGGTCCCCTATCAGATATTGCCCGGCCTGGACTGCGCAGGCGCAATCGGAGATCACGGAAATCTCCGAGAATGAACATCTGTTAGGCTGGTTTCACACTGGGGCGGTGGCGGTATAGCGTCGGGATTGTTGAGCTATTCGGCCACTAGCGGTGCGGTTTTAACCCCCGCTAGCGGCCAATAAAGGGTTAATACCACCCGCAAACCGCGGCTACAGCCGCGGTTTGCGGGCAGTATTACCGCGGTATCCCATGCATTTCAATGGGAAGGAGCGGTGGAGGAGCGGTAAACACACCGCTCCTCTCACCGCTCCAAAGATGCGGCTAGCAGGACTTTTTTTTACCGTCCTGCTAGCGCACCGCTCCAGTGTGAAAGCCCTCAGGGCTTTCACATTGGAGAGAAAGGAGCCGCTGTTTAGGCTCGGTTTGCAGGCGCTATTTTTAGCAAAATAGCGCCTGCAAACCGCCCCAGTGTGAAAAGGGCCTATCATCAGCTGTAGTTGGAGCATGCGCAGTTAACACGCCACTCGCTTCCGATGCTTATCCACGTCGCTCGCTCTATCAGATGGGAGATCCATCTCGATAGAACAGCGCTGCCCGCGCTCACTCAATACAGCAAGGGGCGGATGGTATTATCAAAGGGGCGGATATGATTATAAGAGGCCGCGCTCACTGAATACAAGAGATTTATGATGGCCAGTGCTCAATAATACACCCGTCCCATTTAAAGGAGAAGTAGGGCCAAAGCTTTTTTGGCTATACTTTTCCTGGGTGTCACAGTAGTACAGTTCGTTCTGCACTCCTGCTGAAGCCCACTCACTTTACAATCAGGATCTACCCAGATGCCTGGACCGGCAGCTGGCTCAGTCTCTCAGCTGTGCCACTGTGAGACTGAGCCAGCCACTCCCTCCCCAGCTCGGCGCTCCAGTGAACGCTGGAGAGCCAGAGCAGAGAGCCAGGGAGAGTGCAGGGGAGAACTGAGCGATCAGCGGTGTTTCATCACTCAGTTCTTAATGCAGAGGCAGCGGGGGACAGATGCTGCATCCACCTAGGTGAGTATAAGGTTGTTATACCTTATACTCACCCATACTTCTTTTTTTAGTGAAGGCCTGCTTTAGGCCCCTATGGCCCCTTTCATACATGCCAACCGTTTGTCTGTTTTTCATTAATCTGTTGACGGATAAAAATGGATATCAATGCATCGTTATGGAAAAACGGATGCAAACAGATGATCATCCATTTATATCTGCTTCCGTCAAAATCAGTTTTTTTGGATGGATCAAAGCCCTATTTTTCCTTCTTTAAAAAAAACAGATCGTCTGTTTTTGCATAAAAAAATGGCTCCGGGACTCAAGTGGTTAAGGACTCTAGCTGGCAGATGTAAAAAACGGATGACAAACTGATGAATAGTTAAATGCTGGAAATGGAGAGAGTACAAAGAAGGGCAACAAAGCTAATAAAGGGTCTGGAGGATATTAGTTATGAGGAAAGGTAATGTGCACTGAACTTATTCTCTCTGGAAAAGAGACGCTTGAGAGGGGATATGATTTCAATGTACAAACACTGTACTGGTGACCCCACAATAGGGATAAAACTTTTTCGTGGAAGGGATGTTAATAAGACACGTGGCCATTCACTAAAATTAGAAGAAAAGCGGTTTAAACTTAAACTGCATAGAGGGTTCTTTACTGTAAAGCCCTGTACACACGATCGGTTTTACCGATGAAAAAAGTACGATGGACTGTTTTCATCGGACAAACCGATCGTGTATGGGACCCATCGGTCTTTTTTCCATCGGTTTTAGAAATAGAACATGTTTTACATTTTTCCGATGGATCAAAAACCGATAGCAAATTCCGATCGTCTATAGGCAAGTCCATCGGATAAAAAACCCACGCATGCTCAGAATCAAGTCGACGCATGCTCAGAAGCATTGAACTTCATTTTTCTTGGCTCATCTGAGTATTTTACGTCACCGCGTTTGGAACGGTCGGTTTTTTAACTGATGGTGTGTAGGCAAGACTGATGTAAGTCAGCTTCATCGGATTTCCGATGGACAAAACCATCGGATTAGAATCCATAGGATATCCGATCGTGTGTACGAGGCTTTAGAGCGGAAAGGATGTGGAATTCCCTTCCACAGGCGGTGGTCTCAGCGGGGGGCATCGATAGTTTAAAAAACGATTAAATAAACACCTAAATGACTGCAACATACAGGGATATACAATGTAATACTGACATATAATCACACACATAGGTTGGATTTGATAGACTTGTGTCTTTTTTCAATCTCACCTACTATGTAACTATTGTGATGGTGGGACCCTGTGCGACCTTAAAGAGTGTTGCCAGATTTTGTAGAGAAAGACATGCTGATTGAACAGCTGTGTCTTGGGCTATTTAGTTCTGATCTGACTATGGATCAGGGCCCCACCCAACAGACAGGAAGTCTGTGTGCCTGGGAGTCAGGTGGACTCCCATCCCTCTGATAGGAGTCAGAGGCCATCTATGCTGCATGGGTGCAGCCAGAGTACGCATGTCTGCAGGAGGCAGACGTCATTGCTGAAGTAAGCAAGAAGGTGCTGACCAGGAGTAAGCGAGGAGTGAGCTTATCTCTAGGAAACTCTGTTTGTTCTGAGGAGCAGACTTTAGGCCTAGGCTAAAGGCCTGAGACAGCCGGATCGCTAGAATGAAAGCCAGAAGGCTAAACTGTTGAGTATGCAAGATACAGTAATGGTGGAACCCCCTGTGAGGGCTACTGATGTATTTGTAAACTTTTTGTGCTTTTAAATAAAAGTGGGCTACCATGCCCTTAAATAGAGTTCCTAACTGGCTTGAATCACTGGAAAAACGCATCTACCACGAGAGTTAACAACCCCCAATCTTACACTATGTAAACTTCATCAATTTTTTCTTTGAAATAACTTGACTGAACTAATTTAGGCTGGGCTCACAATATTGCGAATTGGATGCGGTTTCCCAGCATTCAATTCGCATAGCAGGAGATTTTGACTGGCTCTCTATGGAGGCGGTTCACACATCTCGGCAGCGGCTCCGGTGCGAATTGCGCAGGAGTCCTCTACGTCTTTTGATTCATTTCAGGTCTGAATTCAGCCCAAGATTCGGCCTGAAATCAGACCTGAAACGGTGAATGGAGACACACTGGACTCCTGCTGTGAGCCGCTGCGATCTCTAGTGTGAACCCAGCCTAAATGAACGGCCTGCATTGCACGTGTGGTTATTGAAATTAAGTTCTGGTCCTGCAGAGACATTTCCTACATGAAGCTGACTTTGTTTACTAAAACCTATAACTCCAAAGAGCAACTACCAATGAAAAAAATACGTAATATTCAAAGCAAAAAACATTGTGGTGTGCTGTATCTCTCCTAGAAATTTGGGACAAGTAATAAAGCTACTAACAGAAGTTGGACAAAATCCTGGGAGACAAGAGGAGCAGAATGCCCCAGGCTTTTAGGAGCTTCATGGGATGTGCAATGAAATAACTGAACAGAGTGATCATACTATCATGTATGCTGAAGCTTATATCCGGTTGCAGCTTCGTAATTGCCTAATACTGTATTTTTTCATTTCACTTGCAGCTATTCTGTCAAATTTCTGCTCAGAAAAAAAAAATATCCTGTCCACCTCTGTAACATGTCCCTCCCTCTTCTAGGGAAGTGGTGTCTCTGAGCTTAGAGTATGATTGAACTTGCAATTTTAAGGCTAGGTTCACACCATACAGGTGCAATGGAACAAGTGCGCCTTCATTTTATTTAGGCTTCCCTATACACAAAAAATTTGAAAAAGAATCCTTGGTCCTTTTCTAAAAACATCCCACACCGCCCCGGTTTAGCGCGTTAGCAGATGTGTTGGGGTGCCATTAACAATTAATGACACCACTGCACGTCTGCTAAAGGGCAACGCGTTTCTATGCATGTCAGAAAAGCTTGTGATTTTGCGCGCATTCCCAACATGCACGTGTGAGCCTAGCCTTAGGATCCTTATCCAGCGGCAGGTGATGTCATAGGTCTGCTTCTGTCCTATCCCAGGCAGCCCTGATGGAATCAGACTGGCCACTAAACGCGACACAAATAACCTCTGTGAAGGGGAAGTGGTACAGCCTGCTTTTAGCCGCTGGCAGTTACAGCCCGGCCATACCCACCCAAAGAGTATGTTTGTCATAATGTGCTTGTAATGCGATGCATACTAGCACATTATGACATTACCTGCAGGGGCCCATTTTTTTTTTTTTAGCAGTTTACTACCACTTTAAATGGCACCCCAATGCACTATTTAACATGTGCTGTAGTGCGCCTTGGTGCACAAGGCTTTTCTGATAAAGGGTCAAGTGTTGATTTTGCCACAATTTAGTGCGATGACAGCCCATTCAAAATGGGCAGTAATAACCTTACAGAGGTTCTAACCATTCCCTATTTAATTGTAAGAGTAGTGTTTTGGTCACACCATAGGAAGCAAGACATTTGGGTCCAAAAAGTAAAGATGAGCTGTCCCCAAAATAAGAATGGATTGGCTTCTGAATTCTGCCTGAAAAAAAAAAAAAATTATATATATATATATATATATATATATATATATATATACACACACACACACACACACACACAAATATACAGTACCTTGAAAAAGTATTCATACCCCAACTAAAAACATAAATGCATTTTATTAGGATTTTATGTGATAGACCAACACAAAGTGACACATAATTGTGAAGTGGAAGGAAAATGATAAATGGTTTTTAATTTTTTTTACAAATAAATATATGAAAAGTGTGGCGTACATTTGTATTCAGCCCCCCCTGAGTCAATACTTTGTAGAACCTCCTTTTACTGCAATTACAACTGCAAGTCTTTTTGGGGATGTCTCTACCAGCTTTGCACATCTAGAGAGTGAAATGTTTGCCCATTCTTCTTTGCAAAATAGCTCAAGCTCTGTCAGATTGGATGGAGAGTGTCTGTGAACAGAAATTTTCAAGTCTTGCCACAGATTCTCATTTGGATTTAGGTCTGGACTTTGACTGGGCCATTCTAACACATGAATATGCTTTGATTTAAACCCTTCCATTGTAGCTCTGGCTGTATGTTTAGGGTCATTGTCCTGCTGGAAGGTTAACCTATCCCCCAGTCTCAATTCTTTAGCAGACTCTAATGCCGCGTACACACGGCCGTTTTTTTCGTCGACTAGAAAAACGGCATTAAAAACAACGAGAAAAATTAGAACATGTTCTAATTTTTCTCGTCGTTTTTTTCGACATGTTTTCCGCGGCAGTGTTTCCCATAGGGAAACACTGCCGCGGAGCCCTCACATGGTCGTTTTTTCGACCAAAAAAAAATGACATTTAAAAACGGCCGTGTATGGGGGGGAACAAGCTGTTCCTCGTTTTTCACGTCGATTTTCTCGACTGTGTTTTCACCGTCGAAAAAATTGATCGTGTGTACGCGGCATAACAGGTTTCCTTCTAAGATTGCTCTGTATTTGGCTCCATCCATCTTCCCATCAACTCTGACCAGCTTCCCCGTCCCTGCTGAAAAAAAGCATCCCCACAAAATGAAGCTGCAACCACCATGTTTCACGGTGGGGATCGTGTGTTCAGTGTTAGTTTTCTGCCACACATAGCAATTTGCTTTTAGGCCAAAAAGTAAAATTTTGGTCTCATCTGACCAGAGCACCTTCGTCCACATGTTTGCTGTGTCCCCCGCATGGTTTTTTCGCAAACGGGACTTCTTATGGCTTTCTTTCAACAATGGCTTTCTTCTTGCCACACTTCCATAAAGGCCAGATTTGTGGAGTGAACAACTAATAGTTGTCCTGTGGACAGATTCTCCCACCTGAGCTGTGGATCTCTCCAGCTCCTCCAGAGTTACCATGGGCCTCTTGGCTGCTTCTCTGATTAATGCTCTGCTTGCCCGGTCTGTCAGTTTAGGTGGACAGCCATGTCTTGGTAGGTTTGCAGTTGTGCCATACTCTTTCCATTTTCGGATGATGGATTGAACAGTGCTCCGTGAGATGTTCAAAGCTTGGGATATTTCTTTATAAGTTAACCCTGCTCTCCACAACGTTATCCCTGACCTGTCTGTTGTGTTCCGTGGCCTTCATGATACTGTTTGTTCACCAAGGTTCTCTAACAAATCTCTGAGGGCTTCATAGAACAGCTGTATTTATGCTGAGATTGAATTACACACAGCTGGACTATATTTAGGTGACTTCTGAAGGCATTTGGTTCCACTAGATTTTAGTTAGGGGTATCAGAGTAAAGGGGGCTGAATACAAATACAAATACACGCCACACTTTTCAGATATTTATTTGTAAAAAAATTGAAAACCATTTATCATTTTCCTTCCACTTCACAATTATGTGCCCCTTTGTGTTGCTCTATCACATAAAACACAGGTTGTAACATGACAAAAAGTGGAAAATTGTAAGGGGTATGAATAGTTTTTCAAGGCACTATATATATATATAAGCTGGTGGTGAGCGGCATGTCTTTTTCCTCCACTGTATTCTATGCACAATTTTACCAACCCCACTTTTCTTCCAGAATGTGGATCGGGGCACCACAAACATGCTCTTTCTTTTCATTCCAATTTTTACAAAACATTGAATAATCGTTTCAGGCATCCCTGCCTTTTCTCAAGTTCACAAGCCTGAATATATACAACTGTTTTTATTGGCTAATTATATGCCAGACAACGCATTCAACATCCCTGATGAATGACTGCTGTGATAAAAATCAATTCGATTAAAATCCAATCAGATAAAGAACCGTTGTGTCTTCCGTATAACTTTCTACTTTGCACTGAGACAGAATATACAGACTACACTATAGAGGTACACTTTAGACAGTATTGAAATGTAACCTTCCAGTTTTTTACAACAGCAAGTAAACCATGTCACCCCAGGTCCTTTGGTTGGTAATCTGAGAACTTCTCCTTGTAAAGCAGGAATCAAACATCTGAAAAATCTCCCCAGTGATGCGATTTACAAAACCAAAACACATTTTTATTCATGTAAACTCAGAGCCAAATACTGTATAAAACCTATGGTGATGTCATAGACCAGGGGTCTCCAAACTTTTCAGCGCAAGGGCCCCATTGTATATTTAAAAATATTAGCAGACCGAAACAATCCCCATCAAAGTCCTCCCCTACATTAGGGTCCCCATCAGAGTTCCCCTTACATTAGAGTCCCCCCTACATCAGGGTCCCCATCAGAGTTCTCCTTATTTCATAGAAGGGGGTTGGTTGGTGGGAGTGGTTGGAGAATGTCAAGTTAAACATACAGGGAGGGGAGTCAGAGAGTAGGGCAGGGGTCGAGGTAAACAGGGGTTGGAGGGATAGTCAGGAAAAAAGGCATCGGGAAGGGAAGACAGAGAAAAATAAAGGCAGCGCCAGAAGGAAGATAGGGCCAAGCATGGGATAGGGCCTGAAGGGGGGAAGCCTTACTTTCATCTGAAAAAAGTGAAAAAATTGATCCAGTAAAGCCACATTTTCTAAGGTTTCGAGGGAGAAAATATAGTTACATAGTCAGTCAGGTTGAAAAAAGACAAGTCCATCTAGTTCAACCATAAAAATAAAGAAATATGCACTCCCCAGTAAAGAAGGAAACATATGGGTCTGGTGCTGGATGGATTCATAACAGAAGTCATGCCGCGTACACACGTCATTGAAAAAAAATGGCATTTTTCTCGACGTGATTTTTCGTGTTTCCTCTCAAGCCTGCCTTGCCTACACACGATCGTGGAAAAAAATGTTCGAGTAAAGCGCGGTGACGTACGACGGCACTATAAAGGGGAAGTTCCATTCGGATGGCGCCACCCTTCATGTTAGTAAAGTTTGTTGAGCGACGATTCACGCTTTTCAGCCTCGTGCTTTTCAGTCCGTTACAGCGTGACAAATGTGCTATCTCTATTACGAATGCTAGTTTTACCAGAACGAGCGATCCCGTCTCATACTTGATTCTGAGCATGCGCATGTTTTTTCACGTTGTTAAAGCCCACATACGGCCATTTTTCATGACGAGAAAAACGACGATGTAAAAAACGACAATGTAAAAAACGACGTGAAAAATTAGAGCATGTTCCAATTTTTTCATGGCCGTTTTTCACATCGTGAAAAATGCTCTGAAGCCCACACACGATCATTTTTAATGACCATTTAAAAAATAATAATTTTTCTCGTCATTAAAAACGGTCGTGTGTACGCGGCATAAGAACCTGAAAAAAATGTTAACACTTACAGACCAAATAGACTGGGAAACCATTGTGGTTTTGGTCCATTTTATGTATTTTCTTGATTGTTTACAAAATTAGTGGTAAAACTTCACTTTACAGTATGCCCTAAAATGAGCCCTGTGTACGGGCACCATGCAATGTAATGACTACACAGACCATATGGTCCCGGTATGATGATCCCATGCTAGTCACCCACTTCGCAACATACACAGCACTCAGCAGCTGCTTCCACTGACTAATAAATACTTAGCAAATGTTGAAAGTCAGCAATTTCTACAACTCGCCCACTGAGGACAAGCAGGGCTCAATTAATATGTACCAAATTAAGAAAGCTTCCTGTTTTCTCTTTTTGTAACGTTTCCCCATCTTGGCATCAAACAAATCAAAACAGCCAATTAAGGAAGATCTTCTTATGTCTCTTTATTTAGAATTTGCTACTAAAACTCTTAAAGAGGAAGTAAAACCTCCCCCTCCAATGCTACTTTTTAAACAAGCCAGTAGGTCAAGCTTTTCTAATACATTCTGCATCATATTTCAGCCCCAGTTGCATATTCCTTACTTCATTCCAGCTTTTTAAAAGTTTGTTCTTCCTGTGATAAGACAGGGCCATCTTAACTGCAGTCTTCTGAGTCCTTAGTGTAATATACTTCCGCCCTTTCAGCTGCAATCTCGCGCAAGGGCATTGGGTAAATGAGTAGAGAATGAATGGAAGACTGTAGTCTCGCGATATCTCGTGTGAAATCTCGTGCAAGGACATGGAGTGTATGAATGAGACTGTAGTCTCGCGATATCTCGGGCTGAAATCTCGTGCAAGGACATGGAGTGTATGAATGAGACTGTAGTCTCGCGATATCTCGGTGCAGTGCCGTGGGGAGCTGATATGACAGACACGGCGTTCTAACGGCACACTTCTTAATGGGAGAAGCGTGCTGTGAATCGCGGGGAGAGATGAGCATGCGCGGCCGACGTCACTACAAAGAATAATACCGATTACATGGCAACGGAGCAAGTAAGATGACATTTACATACAGCATCAAGCAGTGCTTTTAATGACGAATTAGATGGGCAAAAGTTATGGGGGAGGGTTTACAACCACTTTAAAAACAGCAAGAATATATAATGCACTGTTTTTGTAAAACACCTTTGCAAACATTAAAGTATAGCTATAGCCACATTTTTGATAAAATAGGGAATAGGTAAAACCCCTGTCAGTTTATTTATTTTGATATGTACAGTATGTCCCAGAGACCCAACAGGAAGTGAGAAGAAATCATTATAAAGCTAGAGAAATTCTCCTCTCAGGGCGCGTTCACTAGGGTTGCCACCTGTAAGCAGGGCCGATCCTAGGGTCACAGGCGCCTGGGTGCAGAAATATTTCTGGCATCCCCACATGGGCATGGTCATCTTACTAACTCCTCCCCTTTACAAATGTTTCTATGGCAACAACTCCACCTCTCCATCTGTAAGCCCCACCACTTTGCTTTGACAAGTCAAAATAAATGTTTTGTTTATTGACAATTGCATGTAATCAAAAAGCAAATGAATATTCGCTTTCCTAACACTGAACCACCTCTCAGTCAATCAGGTGCGTGGGTCTGTTACCCGTCACCTGATTGACTGAAACGACAGGGGCTATGATCAGACGCCTATCGGGAAGAGGGGAGGAATCGCACAGAGGACACAGGAGCCGCTGTCTGACTAGGTCCTACCGCTCACTGCCGCCACAGAGACAGGGTAAGTGCCGGGCAGACGGTGAGTGGGCGGGGGTAACAGTGCCACTATTTGATGGGCACAGTGACAGCATTTGAGGTGGCACTATTTTATGGGCACAGTGGCAGCATTTGATGGGGCACAGTGGCAGCGTTTGATGGGCACAGTGGCTGCGTCTCCCGAGTCCCGACAACACACCCCCCCCCCCCCTGCTCCCGAGTCCCGACAGTCTGTCAATTTCACTGTCAGCCTCCCGCTAAAGTGTTCGGGTTTGGCTTGAAGAAAAGGTGGCAACCATAGCGTTCACACTGATAACCGCAGCATGGGTGCAGCGTGGCAAACCTATGGTTTTCCTGCGGGTTTTCCGCGGTTTCCTATAGACTTCTGTAATGTCTCACGTTTTTGGTGCATTTTCTGAAAACACACCAAAGATGCAGCATGCAGTACTTTTAGTAAGTTTGGGGAAAACGCAGCAAAAAATGCAGAGCATAATAGAAGTCTATGGGACACTGCGGGTAACCTGCACGTAAACCGCAGGGACACTGCACTGCACCCAAGCTATGGCCAAGCTACGGTCCTTTCAGACATGCGGATCCCGTTCCTTTCATATCCGCTTGCTCAGCGGGGATCGCTCCGTTGATCCCCGCTGAGCCGGCGGATGACAGGGCGGTCCCCGCACACTGTGCAGGGACCGCCCTGTCAGATCTCTGCTCTCCCCTATGGGGGGATCGGATGAACACGAACAGTCTGTCCGTGTTCACCCGATCCGCTCTGCAGACGGATGGAAGAATCGAAGCATTGCGGACACGGATGAGATCGGGTGTCAGCGGATGTTCATACGCTGACACCCGCTATCTCATAGGGATACATGTATGTCCCTTTTTCATCAATGGATGAAAAAGCGGACATACGGGCTGCATGTGTGAAAGGGGCCTTTGTTTTCACCTGGACAGATACAGTACAGTGCCCCTAGCAATAACAGTCCCCATCACAGTGCCCCTTGCAGTCATGCCCCCCTTTCCTGTCATCAGGGTGTGATTTTTCAGCATAAAATGGATATGCTGAAAAACTTTTGTCGATCAGCACCTGCAGCCAAACCAGCAGCAGGTCCCATTGTCAGAATACAATGTTCTCGCAGGGAAGAGGAAAGAAAGAGGGAATTTCTTCATCACTTCCTTTGTCCTCCATCCACCACTGCTAGCTGAATGAAGTAATTCTCATGCCGCGTACACACAACCGTTTTTAATGTCATTGAAAAAAACTGTGTTTTTCTCGACGTGATTCTCCTCAAGCCTGCCTTGCCTACACACTATCGTGGAAAAAAATGCTTGAGTAAAGCGCAGTGATGTACAACACGTACAACGGCACTATAAAGGGGAAGTTCCATTTGGATGGCGACACCCTTTGGGCTGCTTTTGCTGATCCTCGTGTTAGTAAAGTTTGTTAAGACGATTCGTGCTTTTCAGCCTCGTGCTTTTCGGGCCGTTACAGCGTGACGAATGTGCTATCTCCATTACGAACGCTAGTTTTACCAGAACGCGCGCTCCCGTCTCATACTTGATTCTGAGCATGTGCATTTTTTTTCACGTCGTTAAAGCCTACACACGGCCGTTTTTCATGACGAGAAAAACGACGAGGTGAAAAACGACGAGAAAAATTAGAGCATGTTCCAATTTTTTTTATTTATTTTTTTTATGCCCATTTTTCACGTCGTGAAAAATGCTCTGAAGCCCACACACGATCATTTTTAATGACCATTTTAAAAAATGGCAATTTTCTCGTCATTAAAAACGGTTGTGTGTACGCAGCATCAGAATCAAAATCAAAGCAATGCTCCCTTAAGAATCTCACATTTTCATCACTGGATTCAATTAAAACAAACCTGCTATTATGTGGTTTGTAAATGACAATTACAACTTTGCAAGTTCCATTGGTTTAAAATTTTAACACAAGATAGTTTTCCTCGTTGTTTGTGCAATTAACAAATGTGACCAGCCTTTAGCAAAATTTTTCACATTCCTACTACATCTAGAAAATACACCAGCTGGCATTAAAGTATAACTCTCCATTTGTCCTCTTTATGGTTATTACCAAGCGTGGAAGTGAAAGAAGCCAGTACTGGTGACTCTGGGGGCAACCAGGGATTGCCTCACTTTGGAGGTATTTCGTCTCATTACATTTAGGCCCCTTTCACACGGGCGCCTCTGTTTGCTGGACTCGGCTTGCTCAGCAGGCGATCGCTCCGCTTATTCCCGCTGAGCAGGCGGAGGTAGTTTCTTGTGCACGCCCACAAATGTAGCGCTACCCCTGTAGGACCCACAGTAGATGTACACTGGTACTTTCTTTGATCAGTGCAGGGCAGCCAGTGACTCAGCAGCATTTCATCCACTCAGGCGCAATAAACAGTCTAGTGGTGCCTTTTCAATGTGACTTTATTGATAGTAGAACTTTAAAGGGGGTTCAGGGTGTGATCATGCAGGATACTCCAAACAAAACAGGTTGCTAATGGAGGACACTTCTATCTTTGCAGTAGTAGTAGTTACATAAGTAGTAGTAGCAAGCCAGGAGGACAGTCTATCTGCGCACAGCTAGGGGTAATGCAGCAAAGTGTAGAGCAGATAATAGGAAACTGAAGTAGTCCATGCTTCATGGCTGGGGACCATGAAGCTTCAGATCAAGTGAAAATGCTCTACTCATTGGGTCCTGGAATGTCCACAGTCCATGGATGCAGCCTCAAAAAGGTAGTCCAGCATTCAGTGCAGGAGGGCATCCAAGGCAAACAGCCCCTGGAGCTCACAGATCTATTCCCACTCAGGGAAAGACCCTCTTACCTGGGCTCCAGCCTATTTACCAGGAACCCACCCACCATCTGGGCACGACTCCCCAGGGATTGGACAGGCCCTACTAAATATTCAGGCCAGGTATTTAAATCCTTTTGCCCTAATCTCCAGAAGTTTTTCCTAGTGTCAGGGGGAGGCAATCAAACTCCCAGTCTGTGGAGCCTCGAGCAGACCAAACTTACAAACCCAGCTTCTGTAGGTACAGCAGAAGCCCAAACTAAATTTGCCTAGCAGCCTATGTATGAGGGTATTACAAATAAATACCGGCGTGCATGCACATATGTGCCGCCGGTCTCCACCTGTTCCTAGATACCGGCAAAGCATATGCGCACACAATGGAGTTTTAAAGTTGGCAGTGCTGAAGAAGGGTACGGGAGGCATTCATTCAGCGGTTTAGATAGTTCTGCTTTAACCACTTGCCGACCGCGCCATGTACAAAAGACGTCCACAGCGCGGTCGAGTTATCCTGAGTGGACGTCCTCCCAGAATCTTGCTCCCGCGCGCCCCCTGGAAGACCCGGCGCATCACGGATCACGGTAGATGGCCGCTAATCGCGGCCGTTTACCACGTGATCGCTCCGTCAAATGACGGAGCGATCACTTGTAAACAGACCGGCGTCATGTGATGACGCCGGTTCCTCCCTCCCCTCTCTGTACCGATCGGTACAGTGTGAGAGGAGAGGGGAGGGAGCGGATCATGTCCGCTCCCTCCCCCATGTCAGCTGTGGGCTGGATCTGTGACAATTGCAGTCGCAGATCCAGCCATCCATCCATCCCTGCTCAGCCATCCCTGTGTAATACTCTGCAATACACCCTGCCAATACTCTGCAATACCCTGTGCAATACTCTGCAACACCCTGTGCAATACTCTGCAATACCCTGTGCAATACTCTGCAATACCCTGCCCATACTCTGCAATACCCTGCCCATACTGTGCAATACCCTGCCCATACTGTGCAATACCCTGCCATACTGTGCAATACTCTGCCATATTCCGCAATACTCCTCAATACCCGGCAATACTCCTCAATACCCGGCAATACTCCTCAATACCCGGCAATACTCCACAATACCCGGCAATACTCCACAATACCCCGCAATACTCCGCAATACCCGGCAATACCCCACTCGGCAATACTCTGCAATACCCGGCAATACTCGGCAATACCCGGCAATACTCGGCAATACCCGGCAATACCCCGCAATACTCCGCAATACTCCTCAATACCCGGCAATACTCCGCAATACCCGGCAATACCCTGCAATACTCGGCAATACCCTGCAATACTCGGCAATACCCTGCAATACTCCGCAATACCCGGCAATACCCGGCAATACCCCACTCGGCAATACTCTGCAATACTCGGCAATACCCGGCAATACTCGGCAATACCCGGCAATACTCGGCAATACCCGGCAATACCCCGCAATACTCCTCAATACCCGGCAATACCCGGCAATACCCTGCAATACTCGGCAATACCCTGCAATACTCGGCAATACCCTGCAATACTCGGCAATACCCTGCAATACTCCGCAATACCCGGCAATACCCCACTCGGCAATACTCGGCAATACTCGGCAATACCCGGCAATACTCGGCAATACCCGGCAATACTCGGCAATACCCGGCAATACCCGGCAATACTCCTCAATACCCGGCAATACTCCGCAATACCCGGCAATACCCTGCAATACTCGGCAATACCCTGCAATACTCGGCAATACCCTGCAATACTCGGCAATACCCTGCAATACTCGGCAATACCCTGCAATACTCGGCAATACCCTGCAATACTCCTCAATACCCTGCAATACTCCTCAATACCCTGCAATACTCCTCAATACCCTGCAATACTCCTCAATACCCGGCAATACTCCTCAATACCCTGCAATACTCCTCAATACCCGGCAATACTCTGCAATAACCACTTCCCGCCCGCCGGCCGTCATATGACGTCCTTAACTTTATGCGGGGATATCTGAATGATGGGAGCAGCTACAGGCATCATTCAGATATTCGCTTTTTCAGCTGGCGATTCCCTACACCATAACAACAATCATAGCGGCTGTTCCACCGCTTGATCGCTCTTACGGAAGGTGAGAGGGGATGCCCCCCCCTCCCGCTGCCCTCCGGTGCTTCTACCGACTCACCGCTACGATCAAAGCCAAGATTGTTTTTTTTTTTTGTTTTTTTCAGGCTTCCCAGCCTAGAGGTGAGATGTGGGGTCTTATTGACCCCATATCTCACTGTAAAGAGGACCTGTCGTGCCATATTCCTATTACAAGGGATGTTTACATTCCTTGTAATAGGAATAAAAGTGATCAAAAAAAAATTTGGGGCGGAAAAACATGTCAAACTAAAATAAATAAAGTAAAATGAACAATAAAATATATATATATATTTTTTAAAGCGCCCCTGCCCCCGCGAGCTCGCATGCAGAAGCGAACGCATACGTAAGCCCCGCCCACATATGAAAACGGTGTTCAAACCACACATGTGAGGTATCGTTGCGAACGTTAGAGCGAGAGCAATCATTCTGGCCCTAGACCTCCTCTGTAACTCAAAACATGTAACCAGTAAAAATATTTAAAGTGTTGCCTATGGGGATTTTTAAGTAGCGAAGTTTGGCGCCATTCCACGAGCGTGTGCAATTTTGAAGGGTGACATGTTAGGTATCTATTTACTCGGCGTAACTTCATCTTTCACATTATGCAAAAACATTGGGCTAACTTTACTGTTTTTTTTTTCTTTTAAGCACAAAACTGTTTTTTTTCCGTAAAAAACGCGTTAGAAAAATTGCTGCGCAAATACCGTGCAAGATAAAAAGTTGCAATGACCACCATTATATTCTTTAAGGTCTTTGCTAAAAAAACATATATAATGTTTTGGGGTTCTATGTAATTTTCTAGCAAACAAATGATGATTTTTACATGTAGGAGAGAAATGTCAGAATTGGCCTGGGTGCTCCAGAACGCCTGATGGTGCTCCCTGCATGTTGGGCCTCTGTATGTGGCCACGCTGTGTAAAAGTCTCACACATGTGGTATCGCCATACTCGGGAGGAATAGCAGAATGTGTTTTGGGGTGTAATTTGTGGTATGCATATGCTGTGTGTGAGAAATAACCTGCTAATATGACAATTTTGTGGAAAAAAAAAAAAAGAAAAAAAAAATCTTGATTTTTGCAAAGAATTGTGGGAAAAAATGACAACTTCAAAAAACTCACAATGACTCTTTCTAAATACCTTGGAATGTCTTCTTTCCAAAAAGGGGTCATTTGGGGGGTATTTGTACTTTTCTGGCATGTTAGGGTCTCAAGAATTGAGATAGGCCGTCAGTACTTACAAAGATATGTAGCAGTATAAATTTTGGCCAAAATTTATGAAGAAAAAATACTAATTTGCAAAATTTTATAACGGAAAATTTTCAGTCTTTTTTCTCTTATAGCGCAAAAAATAAAAAACCCAACAGTGATTAAATACCACCAAAAGAAAGCTCTATTTGTGTGAAAAAAAGGACAAAAATTTCATATGGGTACAGTGTTGTATGACTGAGTAATTGTCATTCAAAATGTGAGAGCACCGAAAGCTGAAAATTCGTCTGGTTAGGAAGGGGGTTTAAGTGCCCAGTTGTCAAGTGGTTAAGCAGTACAATCTTTTTAGACTTTTGACAATGGACGTGGTTGCATTTGGCCTAGGAGCCTTGCTACTAGAATTTCCACAAAGTAATGTTCTGCTCTAAAGAATACGTAAACCCAACATTTCATATTCCTGATATGTACCATGTAATTGTATGAAAAAGTATCCTATTCTCTTTGTATTGCTACCTTTTTGTGAAATCCCAGGTGTTCCCATCAGTCCCCCTGCTTTCCTAATAAAAACTGACTACACTAAGCAGGAGAACACACCGCGGTCAGCTTTCTAGCTATACTGGGAACTTATCCTGCTCTCCTCCAATAACCAGACTTGTTCTGACACGCCTTCTGTGCACAGCTTTCACTGGGAAGACCAGTGTGTGGCTGTTTCACCTCCCCTAGCTCTCATGCAGCTGAGCACAGGGGATATGTAATGTGAAAAAAGGTATTTATAATGTATTTATATATACATGATTCTGCTCTTCTGAGTAGGGGGTGCGCGCACCGCTTGTGCTGTGATTAGTCACAGCAAAAGTCGATCAGCGGGTTCCAGCCAATGAATGACTGCCGGCACCGGCTGATCGGCAAGGAGTAATACAGGACAGAGCTCTATGTAAACAAGACAGAGCTCTGTCCTGTCAGTAGGGATGTGGTAATAAAAACCAACCACATCCCTTAGTGAAAGCACCTCACAGTACATACATAAACACTGGTTAGGCGCACATTTAACCCTTTGATTGTCCTAGATGCTTAACCCCTTCTTAGCCAGTGTCATTAGTACAATGTCAGTGCATAGTTTTAGCACCGATCGCTGAATTAGTGTCACTGGTTCGCACAAAGTGTCAGTTAGTGCCAGATTGTCCGCCATACTATCACAGTCCCACTATAAGTCGCTAATCGCCGCCATTACTAGTATAAAAAAAAAAAACAATCCAGTATACCATAGTTTGTAGACGCTATAACTTTTGTGCAAACCAATCAATATACACTTATTAGGATTTTTCTCAAATCGCCTTTCAGGACAACCTTGGAGAGAGCGTAGCTCCGCCTCTTTAACAGGAAACACTTTCAGCCTTTAAATCCCTCCTCTTCCACCATGGCCTCAGTTATTGTGTTTCCTCCGCCATGGTGGAAGCAACAGGTGGGAACCAGGGAGCTACGCTCTTTCCAAGGGGGAAGCAGTAAGGCTTACCTTTCTTTTTCTGCCTGGTGTGCAGCTTTTATTTGGTACTCGTACCAGTGACCATCCTAGCACCCCCTCCACCGCAAGCGGGGGGTGTTCCGGAGTCCCCAGTCTCGCCTGCTCAGGGGAGTAAAGGACCCACAGGAGACGCAGCATCTTGTGCCCGGAATCCGCGTTTAGGCTCCGGGAGCCGAGCGGTTGCCACTGCAGGTCAGTGGCACGAACCGTATGACGGTTCCGGGTCCTGGTCGGCGGGTGACGTTAGATCCGGCGATGCGGTTTCCTGTGGGGGCGTGGCGCTAGTGGTTCCCAGCGCTTGGAACGCAGGGACTAGGGGGTGGGTCTATCGACTGGCGCTTCTGTTTCCGGCCCACATGGATGACGTGGGACCCGGGAAAATTTAAAACACACACTGTGTGTATAGCCCAGCTGCGCTCTCGACAAGATGGAAGAGAGACAGACAGCGATGGCGGAAGCAGGCGCCCTAAGCTCCGGTCAGGCTCAGGTAAGAGGGGTACAATGGTGCCTTTTATTCTTATCCAAATGAGTATTTTTTGCTGTGTTGTTTGTTTGTTTCCTCCCTTAAGGGAGCCTGCTGCTGTACGGTCGGGGGTTACTTCTCTCTGACCTGCTACAGCTTGGACATTGGTGGTTGTTATTAACTGGGACACTTCTTCTCTATCTTTGGTGGTGGCCTAAATGCACTAATTGGTTAGGTGTTGCTAGGACATCAGGTGAATTTCTATTATTTATCATTTCAGGAGAAAGCTGTAGGGAAAACCAAACATGTAAACCCACCAAGCCAGAGGAAGTGTCCCTCCTGCAAGAATCCTTTAAGGGATTCATGGCAAAAAGCTATGTGCAAGTCTTGCATTAAGGACTTAGTGGAAGAAGAAACATCCCAGCAATACAAGGATTTATTTTCCTCAGTAAGAGAGCTTACAAGTTCTCTTAGTTCGGTTAAGTCTCTGCTAAGTCCAGCAGTCTTAACTGAACCCCAGCAACCACTGTCCAGCCCAAGAGCCTCCACCTCTAGACCAGCAGAGAGTGTGGACTCTGGGGACGAAGGGGCAAGTACTCTCCCCTCTCTCAAGGACTCAGATGAGGAGGAAGAGGAAGATGACGGCAAAACCTCCAGATATAAATTATCTTTGGAAGATGTGGATGATCTCTTAAAAGCAATCTACACTACCCTGGATATTCAGGAGGAAAAGGTACATTTTTCAGTTCATGATAAAATGTACCAGGGTCTGGATGATTCCAAGCAAAGAGTGTTTCCAGTCCATAGGGTCATATCGGACACAATCAAAAAGGAATGGAAGGACCCTGAATGCATCCGCCGAATCAATCAAAATGGCTGCTAGGTCAGCAGCATTAGTGAATTCAGTCAGGCGTGCAGTCTGGCTAAAGACATGGTCGGGTGACACAGCCTCAAAAATCAAACTCTGTGGCCTACCCTTCTCGGGGGATTTGCTGTTTGGTCCAGAGCTAGAAACTGTGCTGGACAGAACAGCTGACAAGAAGAAGGCTTTCCCTTCTAAAAAGAAGCAACCGTTTAAAAAGAATTTTCGTTCTATTCAGCAATCCTTCAAAAAGGATGACAACAAAAAGCCTTGGTTTTCCCAAAAAGGTAGAGGAAGGGGTGGAGTTCTCTTTAGATCTCCTACAGTATGTCACAACCCTACAACGGGATCAGGAAAAAGCTTCCGCTATGATGACCCTCTTACAGGATCTGATACAACAGGAAGTGATTGTTCAAGTCCCAAAACATCAGGAGGGCCGGGGGTTTTATTCCCATATATTCTTGGTAAAAAAACCTTCAGGCAAGTACCGACTGATTCTGAATCTGAAGATCTTGAACAAATCAGTAAGGTACAAGCACTTTCGTATGGACACAATCCACTCCATTACAAAGCTGTTGACTCCAGGTTGCTTCATGGCGTCCCTGGACTTGAGGGACGCCTATCTACATGTGCCGATAGCTCTGGCTTCCCAAAGATTTCTCCGCCTAGCCATCGATCTGGGGACGTCAATATGGCATCTCCAATTCACAGCCCTACCATTCGGGCTTTCATCCTCGCCCAGGATTTTCACAAAAGTCATGGCAGAAGCCCTAGAGCCTCTGAAACTGAGGGGGATCTCGGTCATTTCATATTTGGACGACCTACTGTTTTTTGCAGATTCCAGAGATCAGCTTGTGACAAACCTGCAGGTGTCACAGACTCATCTCAAGAATTTAGGTTGGCTCCTAAATCTAGACAAATCAAACTTAGATCCAACTCAGGAGATGAGGTTTCTGGGCTACACCATAAACTCAGTTCTTCAAAAGGTCTTTCTCCCCCAAGAAAAGATAGAGAAGATTTACTCTGCAGTGGGTCAGATTCAGACAAATCTCCCAACATCTGTCCGATCGGCTATGGCAGTATTAGGCCTCCTCACGGCCTCAATCCCAGCCGTACAATGGGCAAGGCTACACTCCAGACCCCTCCAGAGGAATATTTTACAAGTTTGGTCACACCAGGAGTCACTGGAAAAGTGCTTCAAACTAAAATCAAACGTAAAAAGAGCACTCTGGTGGTGGAGAAACCCAAACAACCTGACAAAGGGTCTCTCGTGGGTGTTTCCATTGGACAAACGTCTGACAACAGACGCAAGTGCTTGGGGTTGGGGAGCTCACCTGGAAGGGCAAACCGCTCAAGGAACTTGGTCCAAATGGGAAGCAAAGAAGTCATCAAATTGGCGGGAGTTAAAAGCCATATTTCTGGGCCTCCTTACCTTTCAACAGACCGTCAAAGGACGTCACGTTTAAATTCTGTCAGACAACACAACAGCGATAGCCTATGTTCAAAAGCAAGGGGGAACCAGGAGCCCAGGTCTCATGGAGTTAGCCAAACAGTTGTTGTCCTGGGCAGAGCTAAACGTGACCTCCTTATCAGCGGTTCACTTAAAGGGATCCCAGAATCTGTTGGCAGATCTGCTAAGCAAAAGGAGTGTGGTGGAAGCAGAATGGAGTCTGAGCCAGGAGATTTTCTCCATGATCTCCAAAGAGTGGGGGAAACCTCAGGTAGATCTTTTTGCCAACCAGCAAAACACAAAAGTCTGAGAATTCTTTTCTCTCCACAGAGGGGATCGGGCAGTTGGAATAGATGCTCTAGCACACCCATGGCATTACCAGCTGTGCTACGCCTTTCCCCCATTTCCCCTAATCCCATTGGTATTAAGAAAGTTCAGGGAAGAGAACACCAGTTTTATCCTGATTGCTCCATATTGGCCAAAAAGACCTTGGTTTGCGACACTTCTAAACCTAGCCGCAAATCCTCCTTGGAGGCTACCACTCAGGAAGGACTTACTATCACAGGGCTCTGTGAACCATCCGGAAGCAGACAGACTACATCTGACTGCTTGGCTTCTGAAGAAGACCTCCTAAAAGCCAAAGGACTTTCAGATCAGGTAGTAAGGACCCTACTGTCCAGTAGAAAGGAGGTAACTAGGGCCATCTACCTTAAAGTATGGAAAAAATTCAATTCTTGGTGTTCTTCCAAAAACTTTTTAGTCAAGAGTGTCGTTTCAGTTTTAGAGTTTCTCCATGAAGGAATGGAGAAAGGATTGGCAGCCAGCACCTTGAAAACCCAAGTTGCGGCTCTTTCAGTTTACTTTGAAAAAACTTTGTCCAAAGAAACTTTAATTTCTAGATTTTTTAGGGCCTTGGCTCGGAACAGACCCATAGTCCTTAAAGTTTTTCCCAGTTGGGATCTATCTGTTGTTTTACAGGGGCTCACGGGAGCTCCGTTTGAACCCCTTCAAAAGACTTCCTTAAGAAGTTTAGTTTTCAAAACAATTTTTTTAGTTGCCATTACATCGGCAAGGAGAGTCAGTGAACTCCAGGCTCTGACGGTTACAGAACGTTTTTTGAGGGTCTTTCCAGACCGAGTGATCCTTCAGACGGATCCAGCCTTCTACCAAAAGTATCTTCAACCTTCCATAGGTCACAAGAGATAACCCTGCCTACCTTTTTCCTCAGTTCCTAACAATGCAGGAGAGGAAGCTTTCCATACGCTGGATGTGAGAAGATGTCTGCTCCAGTTTCTAGCAGTTACCAAAGAGTTTAGAAAAACAAATGCCCTCTTTGTAGTATTTTCAGGTCCCCGCAAAGGGGAGAAAGCTTCCAAAAGTACATTAGGCAGATGGCTTAGACAAGCAATTACAGAAGCTTACCAAGCTAAAGGAGAAATACCTCCCTCAGGTATTGCTGCTCATTCAACAAGGTCAACAGCAGTTTCCTGGGCCGAGAGGGCCGGTGCTACGCCTGATCAGATTTGCAAGGCTGCCACTTGGTCCAACTACTCAACTTTTCTCCGGCACTATAGGTTGGACTTGCTGTCTGCCGCAGATCAAGCCTTCGGCAGGAAGGTACTGCAGGCAGTAGTCCCACCCTAGGGTAAGTTACTCGGTTATCCTCTCCAAGGTTGTCCTGAAAGGCGATTTGAGAAAAACTTAGTTAGACTTACCGGTGACGGTATTTCTAAGAGCCTTTCAGGACAACCGCTATTTCCCTCCCTAATATATCTTAGAAGTATTGATTAAGTGTCTATCATGGTCGTTGTGGTTGTTCTGTGCTTTTGTCTTCCAGTTTGTCGGAAACCACAATAACTGAGGCCATGGTGGAAGAGGAGGGATTTAAAGGCTGAAAGTGTTTCCTGTTAAAGAGGCGGAGCTACGCTCTCTCCAAGGTTGTCCTGAAAGGCTCTTAGAAATACCGTCACCGGTAAGTCTAACCAAGTTTTTTTTTTTCTTACCAAAAATATATAGCAGATTCCATATTTGCCTAAAGTTATGAAAAAATATTTTTTTTTTTATTGGATATGTTTTATAGCTTAAAGAAAAATACATTGCCTTTTTTTGTTTTTAGATCTTCAGTCTTTTTCCGTTTATAGCGCAAAAAATATAAAACCCAGTGGTGATCAAATACCACCAAAAGAAGGCTCTATTTGTGGGAAAAAAAGGATTTAAATGTAATTTGTGTACAGCGTTGCATGACCGCGCAATTATCAGTTAAAGTAATGCAGTGCCGTATCGAAAAAAAAATGGCCTGGTCATGAAGGGGAGCGGGCGGGGGGGGAGGTAAATCTCCTGGAGGTCAAGTGGTTAACCTGAACCTATCCCCCAACACTAAACATAAAACTTAATGATAATTTATTCATCTATTTACAAAATGCTGGAATGTCAGTGCCAAATAAGCTGTACTGAAATCTCTGACATTTGGGGTCTTTAATATGTTTGCTGAACACCTCATCTAAATAAATTTTCCTGTTTTCTAAAAATCCAAATACCTCCATGATTGCTGCAATGAACTGTGTGGGAAAAAAAAAAATCAATAAATTATACAAATATAGAGGGAGATATAGAGTTTAATTGCGCAGGAAAATATTTGTAGAATTTAATCGCACATTTGGCATAGTCATTTATGTGAACATTTCGGAATCCAGTGTTTATTCTGTAGGGATTAAAACACCATTACTGGAGATTTCTCCAAACAGTGAACTGTGGCTTTGAATTGTTATTTCTTTTATTGAAACAAATCGTTTGCGCTTTCACGTCCTTGATCCACCTTTCTCCCTCTATGAATAATGCAAAAAACGTCCATCGCCGAATCCGTTCAGCAGCACAAGCAGCCGCGGCTCTCCTTGTTTCTCCTTTGAACACAAAGTCAGGATGCTGTTACATCAAATCCTGGCACACTCCTGACATATATCAAGAAGCATGTGATGCGTACTGTTGTATGTACGGGCTTGGATGACTTCATATCCGTGTGGATCTCACGGCTTCCATGAAAAAGAAACACTGAACTGAAATGGTGCAAAAATCAGCTCACCACGTAGGCAAGGGCTTCAGAACAGATGAAGGCAATTACAGACAGTTATCTAAAGAATTTTTTTTTTTCTTACAATAGTACTATGGCCTCCCATTAACCACTTGACCTCTGGAAGGTTTACCCCCCTCCCTGACCAGACCATTTTTTGCGACACGGCACTACGTTGTTTTATCAATTGCGCGGTCGTGCGACCCAAATAAAATGTTTGTCCTTTTTTTCCCACAAAGAGATTTTTTTGGTGGTATTTAAACACCACCGTGGTTTTTATATTTTTGCGCTAGAAACAAAAAAAAAGGCAGACAATTTTGCAAAAAAACAAAAACAAAACAAGATTTTTTTACTTTCTGCTATAAAACATATCCAATTGAAAATATAAAAAAATCGAATTTCTTCATAAATTTAGGCCGATATGTATTTTGCTACATGTTTGGGATAAAATAAAAAACAAATAATCGTATTGGTTTGCGCAAAAGTTATAGCGTCTACAAATTATGGGATATTTTTATTTACTTTTATTTTTTACTAGTAATGGCGGCGATCAGCGACTTACAGTGTGACTACGATATTGTGGCAGACAAATCAGACACCTAACAGACACTTTTGACACTTTTATTTGAGGTCCAGTGACATTATTACAGTGAGCAGTGCTAAAAATATGCACTGTAACGGTACTAAATAAAATCAGAGGGTCCAAAAGCTCCGTAGACCCACACTATAGGTCCCAACCACTGCACCAGGAGCAAGAATTGTTTAAAGCTTCCACTTTAAAATAAACAGATAATCATAAGCATTTACAGTGTAAGCTAATATTGTAAATAGTGGCGCTGTGAATAAAAGTGAATTTAAATCATGAATAACAAATCACCCAGTGACAAGTGATATTCACTAACATAAATTAATGATTCATAAAGATGAAAAGCTGAATGGATGAAAAAATAAATCCAAAAATGTATAAATTATATAAAAAAAGTTTAAATAAATAACCTAGTCCTGCCCACTGTATTCTGAAACCCTTCTGTTGTTGAAACCTCACTGTGAGCTGCAGTACCTGGGAAGGGGGAGTGTGTGAGACACAAATGGAGGAGGATTTGGTTCAGTCAGGGATGGTAAAGGAGGTTTTTTGTTCTTTACGAGGCTCGTGCATCACATATGTTGCACCCTCCTTGATAGGTTGATAGATAGGCTAGGTAAATGTAGTTCTTGTAGCTCTCCTGTAATCAGTAGAGCAGCTTGTGATTGCTTTGGGCTGTTCAAGGCTCTGCAGGCTTGACTGCAGGGGGTATAGGGTGGCTGCCCAGTAGAGGGCTGGAGAGTGCATAAATGGTCTGGGGTCCAGAGGGACCTAGGGTTGGTGTCACCTGTCGCGGTAAAACATGGTGTCACACCCCCAACCCTTAGCCGGAGTAAAACATGTTGTCAACCCTCGAACGGTAAAAAAATGGTGTCAGTCATTCCCCCCCTGGCTGTGTTCGGTGGACGCAGCTGGGGACAGATCGTGCCACTGCGCTTTGCGATCCGGGAGGTCCCAGCTATGCTAAAGCTATGGGGCCTACTTGCTGAAAGACTTGGAAGCTAAGGAAATGGGGATTTCAACTTAGATCCAGTCTGGAGAGTCCACTAAGGAAATGTCTACCTGACTCTAAGGGATGCATCCAAGTACCCAAGAACTTGTGAGTACAGACCTAAGTGCAGGATCAGGGTGACAGCTACTGCCATTAACGTAGAACTATAGGCAAAACTTTTTTTTTTTTTTTGGATAGCGTAAGGGAAGTTTAGAACCCCTGTCAGATTTTTTTTCGCAATCTGTGTCCCATTTCAAAGATTTCCATTCACTTACTGTCCCATAGCCAAACAGGAAGTGAGCAGAAATCCCTGCAAATCAAGGGAATCCTTTGGTGACCCACAGGTCACCAAAATTAGTGCCCCCATTGGAAAAATTCCACTCTATTACTTTTCTGGGGACAACCCAAAATTTGGGATTTTCTTCATAGCAAAAAAACTGACAAGTGTTCTAATCCCCTTCCCCTCTATCCAAAAGTAAAAAAAAAAAATGTTGGCATTCGTTATACTTTAACCACTTGCCTACTGGGCACTTTCACCCCATTCCTGCCCAGGCCAATTTTCAGCTTTTAGCGCTGTCACACTTTGCAAGACAATTGTGCAGTCATGCAACACTGTAGCCAAAAATACATTTTTAACTTTTTGTTCACACAAATAGAGCTTTCATTTGATGGTATTTAAACACCACTGAGTTTTTTTATTTTTTGCTAAATAAACAAAAAAAGTAAAAAAAATAATGAAAAACAAAAACAAGGTTTTTCTTTGTTTCTGTTATAACATTTTGAAAATAAATAGGCTTTCTTCATGAATTTAGACCAAAATGTATTCTGGTACATTTCTTTGGTGAAAATAACCCAATTAAGTGAATATTATTTAGTCTGTTTTAAAGAGTCCACAAACTATTGCATGGTATGTACGGTATCTGAAAATTGATCAATCTTAATCTATTGACCTAAATGCTTGAAACCCAAAAATGTTAGGACAGTACAGATATCCCCCAAATTATCCCTTTTTGGAATGTATATGGTCCAAAGTATTTAGTAGGAGGCACGGAGTTTTTAAAGTTATAATTTATTTTGGAAAATTAAGAAAGAAAAAAATGTTTTTACATGTTGTCACCAGTGCAGTTTAGTGTCATCATATAACAGGTGTGGCGGTGATCAGGGACACTTACTTGTGACAGTATGGAAAAAAATAAAAATTAATTATTTATATAATTTTTTATTATATATTTTCTGTTTTGTTTTTTTTTTACGATTTTTTTTAACACACTTTCACCAGAGCAATATAATGTTACCATTGTAACATTGTACTACTCTGGGTAAGTGATTAGTATTGTTTTTTTGTTGTTTGTTTTTTACACATTAGGTTTGAATATAGCAATGAATTTCATTGCTATATGCAAGCATTCTACTGAATGAAATGTAATTATTCAGTTTGTTTTGTTGAGATTAGCTGCGATTGGCCACAGCTCATCATATGGCACAAATGGGCCCTGCTTGGCCCAGTCTGTACCATGTGATCACTGTAACCAATCACAGCTAGCAACACAATTGTACACAATGGATGGCTTGAAAGATAACCATCCATTGTTTACAGCTGTCATATTACCTGCCGTGATTGGTGTGACAGCAGGAAGGTAAAGTCACCTGGTTGCATCCAGGGGGGTAGATATATTTCGCCCAGATTCAGGCTTTACGCCGACTTATACAACTAGGTGAAGAGTTGTATAAGCCCAGCTGAGGCTAGTAGGCTCATGGATGACTCATACCTCTAGGGAGAGGGCTGGGCGTCGTGCAGACAGGGAGTTGATGAGACCAGCTGAAGCTTGTCAGCTCATTTAGGCCTCTATAAGAACTCCCAGCTTCATTAGATGTTAGCTCATGCCTGGAACCAGACCTGTGTGGACTGTCTAGGGAGAGTGAACCCCTGTGCGGTGAGACAAAGCCTGTGTGGCTATTTGCTTGGACATTTAAAACCAGGGACTTAGGGACTAGGACAGCACTAGGCTGATCCCAGTTGTTAGTTAGGAAACCTGTATGTTTAGTCAGAGGTCAAGTTGACCAGGATTTATTTTGTTTGTTTTCTTTTGCTTTGCTGTGTTTTGCCACTGTAAATAGAAAATAAACAGCACCTTTTTGATTTTGAAAACCACAACCTCCGTTTGCTGGGCCTGTTTTTGTGTGGGGAGCCCATCTCGGGGGTCACACACACCCGCTGCCGAGCTAACCCCCTCACAGTTGGTGGAGAATGCGGGCAGTTTTTTTTTTAAGCCAGCATGGAGGAGATACTGAAGCAGCTGGCTCTAGCAAATGCCAATCAACAGCAGACAAATGCAGGTTTGCAAAAGAGCCTTGCAGCTCAACAACAGAACTTCGCAGCCCAGCAGCAAGCTCATCAACAGAGCCTTGCAGCCCAGCAGCAGACAAACGCAACTTTGCAACAGAGTCTGGAGGCTCAGCAACAAGCCCAGCAGCAATCTGAGGCCCGCTTCATAGACCTGTTGCAGAAGCAAGAGCAGAGACTACAACAACAGATGGAAGCAGCAATGCAGCAACGTCCGCAGACCAGTGAGGAAAGCCGTCCCACTAATACCGCGTCCTTTGGGGTGAGTCGTTTATTGACAAAAATGACTGGAGAGGATGATCCAGAGGTATTTTTGACCACATTTGAAAGGACCGCTGAAAGAGAAAAGTGGCCTGAGGAGCAGTGGGCTGGACTGGTGGCTCCTCTGTTAACTGGTGAATCGCAGAAAGCTTACTATGACCTAGAGCCTAACCAAGCAAAAGACTATGTGATGCTAAAAGCTGAAATATTGGCAAGGCTGGGTGTCACCCAGGCTGTCCGGGCTCAGCGTGTGCATAACTGGACTTTCCAGCTTGGAAAACCCCCCAGGTCTCAAATGTATGATCTCATTCACCTGAGCAGAAAGTGGCTACAGCCAGAGACTTTGTCCGCACCAAAGATTGTGGAACGTGTTGTAATGGATCGGTTTTTGAGAGCTCTTCCTACTGCCATCCAAAAGGGGGTAAGCCATGGAGACCCAGAGACGGCCGATGGTCTTGTGGATCGTGTGGAGAAATACTTGGCTACAGAGAACCTGACGGCCTCTTCCAGAGACACTCGGACTTTCCACCCTAAGACCAGACCATCCCCAGGGGCGGATAAGAGGATTCCAAGGGGTGAGGGTGGAGAGAGTGAGAGGGTGGGAGCTCTACCCCAAGTTTGGCGAGAACAGCCTGGGAAATCAGCGGCTCAAGAGGCCGCAAGAAGGATCGTTTGCTACCGCTGCCGGCAAGCGGGACATATTGCAGCCAATTGCCCGGTTGTGGAGGAACCCATGCAGTGTGACTTTCTGACGGGCAGACGTCAGTCGCTGTGTGCGACAGTCGCATGCACTGCCATTCGAGGAACTGAGAAACATTTATGCAAAATGTGTGTTAATGGTAGAAATGTTGTGGTATTGCTGGATTCAGGTAGCCTTGTGACCCTGATAAAGGCTGAGTTAGTTAAAACAGAGGTCTCTGGGAATAGCAAGGTAGCTGTTATTTGTGTGCATGGGGACACCCGAGAGTATCCAGTGACTACAGTGTGTTTCGAGACCCCCAAAGGTACCCTCTCTCATCCAGTGGGCTTAGTATCTCAGTTACCGCACGACGCCATTGTGGGAAGGGATTTTCCGAAGTTCTGGGAACTGTGGGATGATCTTGAGCCCCCCACTGGTGCCCCTATGTACCAGGAATGTGATAGCCAGAACTCCCCTGAGAGTGGTGAGGACTCTCCGGAATTTCCCTTATCAGTATTGGCAGGGGAGACTCAAGAAACTGGAGAGGAGCCCACCTCCTCAGACGAAAACCTACCGTCTGTGGAGTTTTCTGATCTGGAGGTTCACAGGGAAAATTTTGCCACAGAACAGTTAAAAGACCCCGCCCTAATAAAGGCACGGGAAAACATAGTGGAAATAGATGGCGAGTTAGTGAACCCAGATAATACCTGCACTTACCCATACTTCAGCGTAGAGAAGGACCTACTGTATCGGGTGGCAAAAAGGGCAGAAGAAACCGTTGAGCAGCTTGTGGTGCCCAAACCTTACAGGAAGTTGGTGTTGGAGTTGGCCCATGGGCACATTCTTGGAGGTCATCTGGGGACAGAGAAAACCCGAGAGAGGGTATTACAGAGATTCTATTGGCCGGGGGTGATGAAGGACATAGAAAATTATTGTTCCTCCTGCCCTGTGTGTCAGAGGTCGGCCCCGATGCCACATTTCCGTAGCCCGCTGGTCCCTCTACCCATCATTGAGGTCCCGTTTGAGAGGATCGCCATGGATTTGGTAGGTCCTATAATCAAGTCCGCTAGGGGGCACCAGTACATATTAGTTATAATGGACTATGCCACCCGTTATCCAGAAGCGATCCCTCTCCGAAATACCTCGGCCAAAACCATAGCCAAAGAGCTATCTCTTGTGTTTAGCCGGGTGGGTATTTGTAAAGAACTGCTTACGGACCAAGGTACACCCTTTATGTCCCGGGTTATGAAGGAGCTGTGTAAATTGTTCAAAGTGACGCAATTACGTACATCTGTGTATCACCCCCAAACCGATGGGCTGGTTGAAAGGTTCAACAAAACCCTAAAACAAATGTTGAAGAAAGTGGTGGATAGAGATGGAAAGGATTGGGACTGTCTACTTCCTTATTTGATGTTTGCTATTAGGGAGGTGCCCCAATCCTCTACGGGATTCTCCCCCTTTGAGTTACTGTATGGGAGACACCCAAGAGGGCTGTTGGATATTGCCAAGGAAACTTGGGAAAGTGAGAGTTCTCCCCACAGGAGTGTGATTGAGCATGTCGCCCTGATGCAAGACCGAATTGCACAGGTAATGCCCATCGTGAAGGAACATTTGGCCCAAGCGCAGTTAGCACAGCAGAGAGTGTACAACCGTGGAGCCAAGACCCGTACCTTTTCCCCGGGGGATAGGATACTGGTACTTGTCCCTACGGTTGAAAGTAAATTCCTTGCCAAATGGCAAGGCCCCTACGAGATAATGGAAAAAGTGAGCAAAGTGAATTACAAGGTCAGACAACCAGGAAGGCGAAAGCCCGAACAGATCTATCACGTTAATCTGTTGAAAGCCTGGAGGGATAGAGAGTCCCTAGTCGCAGACACTTGGTCACCAGCTCAAACTGGTTGCGTGATTCCTGAGGTTGGAATAGCAGCCACCTTGTCACAACCCCAACAACAGGAGGTTAAGGAGTTTGTGCTTCGCAACAAGGAGGTATTCTCTGAGCTGCCGGGACAAACATCTGGGGTAGAGCATGACATCATTACCCCGCCCGGTGAAAGGGTGAAGTTAAAACCCTATCGGATCCCAGAGGCCCGACGGGAGGCAATACGGGAGGAAGTACAGAAAATGCTGAACTTAGGGGTGATAGAGGAGTCCCAAAGTGATTGGTCTAGTCCCATTGTGTTGGTGCCTAAACCGGATGGGAGCTGGCGATTTTGTAACGATTTTCGTCAGTTGAACAAAGTTACAAAATTTGACACCTACCCCATGCCACGTATAGATGAGTTGATCGACCGGCTGGGAACAGCCCGATACATGACGACTCTTGACCTCACAAAAGGGTATTGGCAAATCCCCCTGGCCAAGTCGGCCAAAGAGAAAACCGCATTTGTAACCCCAGACGGGGCGTTCCAATACAAAAGAATGCCGTTCGGGTTACAGAATGCGCCGGCCACATTCCAGCGGAAAATGGACCAGATGCTGAGGCCCCATCGGAAGTATGCTGCGTTTTACCTGGATGACATAATTGTCCATAGCACAGATTGGGCCTCACATCTGCCAAAAGTGCAAGCAGTCCTGGACTCTGTTCGGGAAGCGGGGTTTACGGCTAACCCCAAGAAGTGTACCATTGGGCAGGAGGAGGCCAAATATCTTGGGTACACCATTGGGAGGGGAGTAATAAAACCCCACCTCAACAAAGTCGAGGCCATCCAGAGTTGGCCACGTCCCAACAGCAAGAAGCAGGTACGAGCCTTTCTGGGAATCGCTGGGTATTATCGGCGATTCATTCCCCACTTTGCTTCTAAGGCTGTGCCCCTAACCAACCTGACGAAGGGGAAAGGGTCGGTCATGATTAAATGGACCCCCGAGGCTGAGGCAGCATTCCAATTCTTGAAACAAGCCTTATGTAGCCAGCCAGTGTTGTACTCACCCGACTTCTCTAAAGACTTTGTCGTACAAAGTTATGCGTCAGATGTGGGGTTAGGAGCAGTATTGTCCCAGGTCTGGAACGGGGAAGAGCACCCAGTCATTTACCTCAGCAGGAAGTTGAAGTCCCATGAGGTAAATTACGCCACCGTTGAAAAGGAGTGTTTAGCGGTGAAGTGGGCTCTAGATTCCCTTCGGTACTACCTGCTAGGTAGGCACTTTGACATGGTTACGGATCACGCTCCGTTAAAGTGGATGGCTCAAAACAAGGAAACAAATAGAAGAGTGAATAGGTGGTTCCTGGCCCTCCAGGAATTCAACTTCACAGTAAAGCATCGCCCTGGCGTTCAAATGGGGAATGTGGATGCTTTGTCTCGAGTACATGAATGCCTGATTGCTGGTGTTCCAACCCCGAGGTTAAAACAAGAGGGGGGGGGTATGTGACAGCAGGAAGGTAAAGTCACCTGGTTGCATCCAGGGGGGTAGATATATTTCGCCCAGATTCAGGCTTTACGCCGACTTATACAACTAGGTGAAGAGTTGTATAAGCCCAGCTGAGGCTAGTAGGCTCATGGATGACTCATACCTCTAGGGAGAGGGCTGGGCGTCGTGCAGACAGGGAGTTGATGAGACCAGCTGAAGCTTGTCAGCTCATTTAGGCCTCTATAAGAACTCCCAGCTTCATTAGATGTTAGCTCATGCCTGGAACCAGACCTGTGTGGACTGTCTAGGGAGAGTGAACCCCTGTGCGGTGAGACAAAGCCTGTGTGGCTATTTGCTTGGACATTTAAAACCAGGGACTTAGGGACTAGGACAGCACTAGGCTGATCCCAGTTGTTAGTTAGGAAACCTGTATGTTTAGTCAGAGGTCAAGTTGACCAGGATTTATTTTGTTTATGTTTTCTTTTGCTTTGCTGTGTTTTGCCACTGTAAATAGAAAATAAACAGCACCTTTTTGATTTTGAAAACCACAACCTCCGTTTGCTGGGCCTGTTTTTGTGTGGGGAGCCCATCTCGGGGGTCACACACACCCGCTGCCGAGCTAACCCCCTCACATTGGTTACAACAGTCACATGGTACCGTCAGAGGGGTGGTACAGTGATCAGTCATCGGCTGTGTTCGTTGGTGACAGCTGGTGACAGATCGTGCCACTGCGCTATGCGATCCGGGAGGACGTCATATGATGTCCACCCAGATCGACAAGAAGCCAGTCCTGGCCACATCCGCCAATAGGCTGGGTGGGAAACAGTTAACCCCTAGTGAAAAATACAAAGACTTGCCTGGCCTAGAACACTGCTTATAGTGTCCCAGTGCTGTCCATACCCTAAGCAAGTGGTCTCCAAACTGCGGCTCAGGGGCCAGGTGCGACCCTTTCCTTGCTTTTATCTGGCCCTTGGGGCACTATTTTATTCACTGACACCAATGAAGGACACAATTCCTCTTACTGACACCAACGATGGGGCACAGTTCCTCCCAATGACACCAACAATGGGGCCCAATGACAACAATGATGGGGCACAACTCCTCCCAATGACACCAATGATGGGGGATTGTTTACTCCCACTGATGCTGGGACATTTTGTACTCCTGATGGCCACAGTCCAGCCCCCCTAAAGTCTGAAGGACAGAAAACTGTCTGTTTGTTTAGAAAGTTTGGAGTCCCCTGCCCTAAGCTATTGCTGAAGGGGCTGTTCTAAGAAGTAGCTGCAGAGAGAAGAGTGTCCTAATATTGTTGTTTAACGTTCTGGAGTATCCCACAACTCCTAAGCCCTATCCAAGTTATCCAGCAATAAACTTTAAGAGCAACCCCTAGACTGGTTTGGGAAACCTTGGCACACTAGATGTTTTGGAACTACATTTCCCATGATGCTCAACAACACTTCAGAGTGCAAGAGCATCATGGGAAATGTAGTTCCAAAAATCTGGGTTGCCAAGACTCGCCATCACTGCCCTGGAATTTTAATTGAGCCAGAAGAGTGGATGTGGTTGTGTGCCTTGCTGCTGTTGCACATATCTGGGAGAAGAACCCGGGCAAAATCAGCGCCCCCTGCAAGGGTGAGAGCTACATATAATAACTGGATTTGGTACAGGAGCCTTTAGTTGTACTATAATCCACCTGAACGCAGACTGGATTTGCCCATCTAAACAAGCCCATTCTACCCAGCAATCTGCAGCACATTACATAGTAGGTGAGGTTAAAAAAAGACACAAGTCCATCAAGTCCAACCTGTGTGATTATATGTCAGTATTACATTGTATATCCCTATATGCTGCGGTTGTTCAGGTGCATATTTAATAGTTTTTTGAAACTATCGATGCCCTCTGCTGAGACCACCGCCTGTGGAAGGGAATTCCACATGCTTGCCACTATTACAGTAAAGAACCCTCTACACAGTTTGAGGTTAAACCTCTTTTCTTATCATTTTAAAGGAGTAGTAAAGTTACATGTTTTTTCACCTTAATGCATCCTATGCATTAAGGTGAAAAAACATTCGACAATACCGCCCCCCCCCCCCCCCCAGCCCCCGTTTTTCTTACCTGGCCCCTCGAAAGTCCCATGCTCGTCCCCGTCATCCTCTTCGTTTTTCTGCCTGGCCGCCGATTGGCTACACTGGATAGATTGAAAGCAGCGCAGCCATTGGCTGGCGCTGCTGTCAATCACATCCAATGACGCGGCACGCCGGGGGGCGGGGCCGAGTGATACAGTCGGCGGCTATGGCCGCCGCTGTATCACGGGAGCGCGCCCGCAATCACTCCACACCATGCGAGCTCACTCGCATTAAGGTGTGGAGTCCTTGCGGGGAGGAGCCAAGACAGCCGCCGAGGGACCCCAGAAGACCAGGATCGGGGCCACTGTGTGCAAAACGAGCTGCACAGTGGAGGTAAGTATAACATGTTTGTTATTTTTAAGCAGAAAAAAAAAGAAGGTTTAGTGCTCCTTTAATGAGTGGCCACGTGTCTTATTAAACTCCCTTCCGCGAAAAAGTTTTATCCCTATTGTTGGTCACCAGTATGGTATTTGTAAATTGAAATCATATCCCCTCTCAAGTGTCTCTTCTCCAAAGAGAATAAATTCAGTGCTTGCAACCTTTCCTAATAACTAATATCCTCCAGACCCTTTATTAGCTTTGTTGCCCATCTTTGTACTCTCTCCATTTCCAGTACATCCTTTTGGTGCCCAGAACTGGACAGCATACTCCAGGTGCGGCCAGACCAGAGTCTTGTAGAGCGGAAGAATTATCGTTTTATCTCTGGAGTTAATCCCCTTTTTTTAATGCATGCCAATATTCTGTTTGCTTTGTTAGCAGCAGCTTGCCATTGCTGAGCCTATCATCTACTAGGACCCCCAGGTCCTTTTCCATCCTAGATTCCCCCAGAGGTTCACCCCCAAGTGAGTAGATTGCATTCATATTTTTCGCACCCAAATGCATTATTTTACATTTTTCTACATTAAACCTCATTTGCCATGTAGTTGACCACCCCATTAATGTGTTCAGATCTTTTTGCAAGGTTTCCACATCCTGTGGAGAAGTTATTGCCCTGCTTAGCTTAATATCGTCTGCAAATACAGAGATTGAACTGTTTACCCCTTCCTCCAGGTCGTTTATGAACAAATTAAACAGGATTGTTCCCACCACAGAACCTTGGGGGACCCCACTACCCACCCCTGACCATTCAGAGTATTCCCCATTTATGACCACCCTCTGAACTCGCCCCTGTAGCCAGTTTTTAATCCATGTACTCACCCCATGGTCCATGCCAACGGACCTTACTTTGTACAGTAAACGTTTATGGGGAACTGTGTCAAATGCTTTTTCAAAATCCAGATACATCATGTCTACGGGCCTTCCTTTATCTAGATGGCAACTCACCTCCTCATAGAAGGTTAATAGATTGGTTTGGCATAACGATTCTTCATGAATCCATGCTGATTACTGCTAATGATACAGTTTTTATTACAGTACTAAAATCTTGTGTAGCGCCCCTTTACTCTCAGGGGTGCTATGTACTTAAATTTAGGGGGTTGGTCTGAGCTAGTAGCCAGGCTCAGACCACTTTGATTTGTTAGTACTCGCTTCTGCCTATGTGATGTAGCCTGACGCACAGTTCCCTGTGGCCTGTAGGTGGCACTGCCATATCAGGTCAGGGTTGAACGGTGGGTGACATTGCTATGCCTTAGGGTGTCCTCTCTCGGCGGCGGTATGGTGGGCGTGGTTGGCCTGCTGTGCATGCCGGGAGAGGATACATAAGGGGCAGACGCCATTCTTTTGGGGTGGAAGTCAGGAGTCTGGAGTGTGAGTGGTTTGCGTCACCCGGCCTTCCAGGCCAGGGGTGCGCGCGTGCATCGGTCTCAGGCACCTTTAGCCTGGGGCTGAAATTCCACTAGTAGGCCCAGCACCTTTAGCTGGGGCCTACCTCAAAAAGAAGAATACCAGGGCGCCTGCAAAAGGGTGGACCCATTCTAAGAAGAGGAGACCGGGGGAGGACCTTTCTGATGGACCGGTGAGAGTTCACTGTGAAAGAGAGGCCTGGTTAGCTTCTGGAGGGATTCAAAGATCCATCACAGGCCTTGCAACGTGCTATCGCTGGCACCTGTCCTTGTGTTGCAACAGCTGAGAAGTTTGGGACTTAAAGATTCTGTGGCAGAGGATCTCCCGATCGTATCTCTAGGAAACCTAAAGTGAACATTCGAGCATCACTCCGGCTGCTAGGATCCGCTCTTACAGGGAACTATCCGGGTCAGCTAAGCCCACTCGGGATCGAGTAGCGACTATCGTACAAGTTTGTGCCTGGACCTATCTCCCAAACCGTACTGTCCTTTCTCTCATCCACCTTTCCTGTCTGCTGAACTTGAACTTGCTTATAAAATAAACTCAGCGTTGGAGTTAAAGTGGTGTGGACATTGGCCTTCCTGGGGAAAAATAGAGACTTGTCCCTATACTCTAGGAGATGAGAACCAGTCTTCTGGGAAACCTTGCTGCAGGACCCAAAATTGTTAACACCGCTCAACCTCCTCAAACAGGAGGGTACGGGCATATAGCGCGGTGTGCCTTGACCTGCGAGTAAGCCAAAGGCAGGAAAAGGTCCGTGTGCTACACTTGTATATAGTCTCTCATCATCCCCTCCAAGAGCTTGCATACTACATGAAAAACTAGTAAAAAAAAAATCTGCTTCTCTCCGGTGTGCTCTCTATTTACTTCTAGGATTATACGGTACAAACATTCATTGTGATAAAAAAATAACACCTTCAAATTGTACATTGTACCCCTTAATGTACAGTACACAAAACCTTCTATATCATTTCACAGCACAAACCTGACAAAAGAAATAATACGCGTTACTATTTGACCTTTTCAATGTCTTCTACAGCAAATAAAACAACAATACCGAAGTTAACATTTACTAAACAAATGATGACAAAGAAAAGCCAAAGAGGAATATGAAGCTCCAGACATAAAAAGATACATTAATCAAACACAGCTAAATCAAACAGGAGGGTGTGGTGACAACCACTAAAAACCCAAGAGAGGCCACTCAGCAAATCCCATATGTATGGGGAAGCAGAGACGGAAAGGGTCAAGCAAAAGTTAAATGTGAACACGGTCACAGATGGTGCCGAACGAGCAAATTCCCCATAGAAAGGCAACAACTCTACAATCAATACTTATACTTAATGAATATTTTGAAAGTCACTCTATGGTGAAACAAATAAATAAATGCATCCATACTTTTTGGGGTGACAGTCCAGCAACAGAATTGGATTGATCATTATTTTTTTCCCTTCAATATAAGGTCAGTGTTGGAGGTGTCTTGACGCTCTCCTCCACTAGGTACATATCAGCGCTCAAGGTCAAGGATATTAGCCTAAAATAAATGGTTATTTAGCGGAAGTAATATATACTCCTCAGGCCTCCGCATCTTTCAACAGCACAACATCTTAGTACTATATGTGAATGCCCCATACGATCATTACAGATCTATAGACAGGCAGCTGAAATACATATCTGTGATCTACTTTACCTGCTAAAGGATTTGTAATTATGTTTAATCACTGTTAAGATTAATTTAGGCTAGGTTCACACATGTCCAGTGCGAATTTCCCCTCTGTTTTCACTGCAAATTTCCTAAGCAGCTGTTTGGATGTTCAGCTGCCATTTAGATACGGTTCAGATGCAAATTTATGGAGCCGGCGGCCATTGGCATCTTTAACATTAGCTGGTTGTTAAAGAGCGGGCCACGAAGCTAACCGCCACATTTTTACCAACGCATGACTCATCAGCTGTCAGCGTTCCCTGCTGACAGCTGATTGTAAAAGGAAACCATTGGCACAATAAAAAAAATGGCGTGGGGGTCCCCCAATCTATACCAGGCCCTTTTGGGGGCATGAAATACGATTTTTAAGGGAACCCCACGCTAAAATTTAAAGAAAATAAAAATGGCCTGGGGCCCCCCCAAATTCAAACTATACTCAAATGGATTTTGAGGGGAACCCCCATGGCAAACTTAAGAAAAATGACATGGGGTCGCCCCAAAATCCATACCAGACCCTTATCCGTACATTCAGCCTGGCAGGCCAGGAAAGGGGAAGATGAGCGAGCTCTGCCCCCCCCCCGCCCCAAGGCATCTTGTCCCCATGTTGATGAGGACAAGAGCCTCTTCCCCGCAACCCTGGCCGGTGGTTGTGGAGGTCTGCGGGCAGTGACTTTATCGGAATCTGGAAGCCCCCTTTAAACAAGAGGGCCCCCAGATCCCGCCCCCTATGTGAATGAGTAGGGGTCCTACTCATTCACCAAAAAGTGTCAAAAAGAATTAAAAACACAGTTTTTGACAATTCCTTCATTAAAAAAACAAAAACAATGTCCCCTGGTGTAGATCCATCATCAAACACGACGCCTGCCACCACCACTGACCCAAAAAAGAAAAAAATGCTGGGTTGGTGATGTCACAAGGGGCGGTGCTACCAAGTGATGTCGCTGGGTGGCCCTGTCCTTTAGCTATTTAAGAACAGCCAAACGGTGGAGTAGGCAGACAGCGGGAACCTTTGGCGCGAGAGGAGCTTTTTTTTTTCTTTTTTTTTTCTATATTTTCAGCATTGTATTTCCCTTGCAGCGGTGGGCATTCAATCACATGACATCTAAGACTTGCAAAGGAAGTTGATACTGCAAGACCACCCTATGCTAGGACTATAATTGCAGGTCTGAATGGGGAGAAAATAGCTCTAAATAATGCCCAGCAGATGTCACTGCCTGCAGGTCATACACTGATTGGTATCCGAATGGTATCTCCACTTAGGACCACCAGTCCTAAGGTAAGGTTTAGGGGTTAGGTTGAGGTAACAAGTTCGGTTTTCAAATCAGGTTGAGGTTACTGGTTAGGTTCTGGTGTTAGGCTGAGGTAAAAACAGACTAAAGCCCCGTACACACGGTCGGACTTTTGGCCAACAAACTTCATTTTGAGCAATTGAGGAAAAAATAAGATAAAAGAGGACAGCCGCACTCCAATCCAACGTGTGTTTAATGAACAGGCACTACAAAAACCAGCTAGAACAGGATAGCTGACGCGTTTCGCACAAAATCAGTGCTTACTCATAGCTAACTTAAACCAAAATGAACCACAGTATATATAACACTCTTAAACAAAACATGTGATCAAAAACAAGTGTGTGTTAAGTGACTCTTAATTCTAAATTGAAAAGACAATTGAAAAAAGCAATTATTTAGAATAGGCAATTAGACAATTATAAAAGAGCAATTTTTGTTTTTGTCTTTGGATCTTTCATTTTGAGCAAGTTGGACCAACAATCCGACCGTGTGTACGCTCCATCGGACAAACTTTTTTTTTTATTTTATTTTTTTTCATCGGACAAAAGTTGGGTCTGCAAACGGACAAATTTTTGGCCAACAAAAGTCCGATGGAGCAAAGTCTGACCGTGTGTACAGAAACAAAACAACTAATGTTAAAATCAACCAACAATAGCAGAAGTTGACCAAAGGGTGGCGGTAAAGAGCAGAAAAACCACGTGATGTTGCAAAAAGTTTTGGGAAAGTTTGCAGAAAAGTCATGTGGTGTGTATGCTATGGGTGTGCCCGGCCAATTCCGTTCGGACAAAAATCCAGGGAAAAGTCCGATGGAAGTCCAACCGTGTGTATGGGGCTTTATACTCAGGCAACCCTACCCTTCAAAAAGCAGCACACAAGTGGTTGTGACATACAAAGCACATCCGCCATTTTTTAATAAGTGTGAGACAAGTCAGAAGTAAAAGTTATAGCTCTTAGATGCAAGGCCTAAGAACTGTGTATACATCAAGCTTTTATAAAGGTTTTGTAGGGCTTTCAGCCAGCTTCAATCAGCTTTATTAAAGCCTTTAAAACACCCTTCAGGTCCAGTTTTAGGAGGTTAAACACAGACCTTCGTCAGAGTGCTGCCCATCAATTTGAACAAGCTGCTAGCAAGCTTCAGTAGGCTTCATAAGTTTAGGTCTGCACTAGGATTGGCCTGGCGCTTCTCTCCTTTTTTCTCCTGCCTTCTTATCTTTTACAGTCCTCGGATCCCCAGCCCGTGCCTTAAGCAGACTCGCTACTATCTGCAGTAGTTATACCAGAGACTCACCCCCCAGAACATTTTTTCAAGATTGACTTTATAACTTTTTTCACATCTGGAAAATAAGATTTTAAGTATAATTCAGCTTAAAGGGTTATATTTACAGGTTATAGTGAGGCTAACCATTAAGTTTGGGATCAGCCTGAGGTAGAGGGATATTAAAAAAAAAAAAATTCAGGCATGTTACATTATTTTTTATGACTGTGATAAGTGTTTGGCCCATGGTTTTTTACCGCTTCTATCCTTTACATCCAAATTTTTGGCAACGAAGGCCCTCCAACTAGACCAACAAATATGCATTTACAGAATGGGCTCACTGTGAACTAATGCTTCTAGTGTAATTCTCAATTCAGTGCTGCCCAAGTGTGCAGTGGGGTGATGGTGAGGAAATAGGATGCCACAAGCCAGTCCACGAGGTGGAATGTCATACACCTATAACACATGGGTAAGTGGTCACCTTAGAAATCCATATTAATTTACTGCAGGTTAAATGGGACGACGGGATCATAAAGGTTAGTCAATGTTTTTTGGGTGTTATCATCCCGTTGTCACATTTTAACCTGCAAAAAATTTATATGGACACTAAAGATGACCATCTGAGACTTTTTTTTTTTGATTTC
The DNA here is from genome assembly GCA_029206835.1 of Rana muscosa. Lineage (NCBI taxonomy): Eukaryota > Metazoa > Chordata > Amphibia > Anura > Ranidae > Rana > Rana muscosa. Next base: position 268,869,736 of record CM055122.1, read on the forward strand.
ATTTGAATTTCTCACTTTGGGGGGCCGCCATTCCTTAAAAGCCCCCCTTCCTGTTGCGGCAGAGAAGTCAAGGTCTATTCTTTAAGCTCATCTTATGTTTTTGAAGATCTGGTTCACATCTACTGTATGTGTTCTGGAAAATTAGAGTTTATATTTCAAATATTTTTATTAAAGTTTTTCACAGATCAAAATTGAAGAGATTTCAGTATTGATTCTGAACAATACAGAGCTTCCACAATCTGAATAACATACCGTACAAAACTGGAAAGTCAAACTTTATAATTGCATAAGTACAATGTAAAGAACATATTACCACAATCCACATGGCGATAGGCCTCTTATGTTTCAGAGGCAAACAATCATAATCTGTAATAATTATGCTCTATTAACCACTTAAGCCCCGGACCATTTTGCTGGCCAAAGACCAGAGCACTTTTTGCAATTCGGCACTGCGTCGCTTTAACTGACAATTGCGCGGTCGTGCGACGTGGCTCCCAAACAAAATTGATGTCCCTCTTTTCCCACAAATAGAGCTTTCTTTTGGTGGTATTTGATCACCTCTGCGGTTTAAGCTATAAACAAAAATAGAGCGACATCTTTGAAAAAAATGCTATATTTTTTACTTTTTGCTATAATAAATATCCCCAAAAAATCTATAAAAATAAACAAAATTTTTCCACAGTTTAGGCCGATGCATATTCTTCTACATATTTTTGGTAAAAAAAAAATCACAATAAGCGTATATTGATTGGTTTGCGCAAAAGTTATAGCATCTACAAAATAGGGGTAGTTTTATGGCATTTTTATTATATTTTTTTTTTTTACTAGTAATGGCGGCGATCTGCAATTTTTATCGGGACTGCGACTTTATGGCGGACACATTGGACACTTTTGACACATTTTTGGGACCATTGTAATTTTTACAGCGATCAGTGCTATAAAAATGCACTGATTACTGTGAAAATGACACTGGCAGTAAAGGGGTTAACCACTAGGTGGCGCTGAAGGGGTTAAGTGTGTCCTAGGGAGTGCTTTTAACTGTAGGGGGGATGGGCTGTGTGTGACATGACACTGATTACCGCTACCGAATATAGGAAGCTGTGATCAGTGTCCTGTAACTAGGAAGACTGGGAAAATGCTCGTTTACATCAGCATTTCCCTGTTCTTCCTCTCTGTGAGATGATCGTGGGTATGCCCGCGGACATCAAGTTCGCGGGACCCACAGTCGGACTCACAGAGCTCGCGGCAGGCGTGCACACGTCCACAATACCGCTTCTTAAAGGTGATGTATATATACGTCCATCTGCCTGCCCGTGCCATTCTGCTGACGTATATCGTCGTGCGATGGTTGGTTAACCACAGTCTTGATAGTTTATCTCCAAAGAGAACTGGAAGACAGACTGAAAATCTAAAACGTCCCAGTACGTCCTTCTATGTTATGATATCAACACAGTTGAAAGGGACTCAGAGTATGGGTCCACACGCTGAGGAATGAGCACCTTCCCGCTCAAGTAATGGAAGATGCTCCATCCCCCAAAAACGCAGAAAGAACGCGGTCCGGGCCCCTCAATAACAAAATGAAAAAGAAATAAATAAATAAGGGGGGGGGCAAAAACAAAAAAACAAGAGATGAAAGGAGAAGGGGAGAAAAGAAGGGGAAGAGAAAGGACTCCGCACTCTGGTCCATGTCAGTCAGGAGGAGGAAAATTAGATTTTAAGTATAATTCTGCTTTAAGGGTTATATTTACAGGTTATATTGATGCTAACAGTTAAGTTTAGAATCAGCCCGAGCTAGAGGGAAATAAAAAAAAATTATAATAATTTCAGGCATGTTACATTATTTTTTCTGACTCATATAAGTGTTTGATGTAAAGGATAAAGGCATTAAAAAGCCATGGGCCAAAATTTTTGGCAGCCAAAGCCCTCCAACTAAACCAATCATGCCAATTTTCAAACATGTTTGTCCTAAAACAGATTAATATGCCAATCAGCGGACTGTAGTGCTTTTCGTTTCTGTTCCCAGAATCCTTTTGTTGGTGTCAGACATCATGAACAGTCTACATAAGGAACATAACCACAAAAACTTCCTTTAAGAGACCCTGTCTTCTAAGTGTCTGCAGTTATTCCTTTATGTATGTTAATAATGCATAAATTATGTCTCGGTAAAATGCCTGCAGTCAACTTTTCTATAAACCTGTCAAAGATATTTTCCAGAGCTGGCAGCTACAAGAGATCACTCATACCAAGCAGGAGAGGAGCCAAATCCACATTATAAACAAGAAACTGGAACTTGGCTGTAGAAGCAGAACACATGACATTATATACATACTACAACATACACCATCCAAAAATCAGCAGCTGCAGAATGTCAGCTCCAAGCTCAGCTTTGTTCAGATGGCAGCCCAGCTCCAGCTCCGGAGCTTTTCTAAGGCCCCATGCACACAGATTTAAGATGATCTGCCCTTGCTGCAGGCTAAGCATCCAGCTTCTGGCTACACAGCCTTGCCAATTTTTCCAATGTCAAAATATTAAACTATTTTAGAAAAGAAGAGGATCCATATTGGTTTTTTTATTTCAACTGTAGATAAAGACTTATGTCATCTAAGGCAGGGGTCCTCAAACTTTTCAATCTGAGAGCCATAATGTAAATTTTACAAATATTTTGAGGAAAAAAAAAAAACAGTTTTATAAAGAACCCTCTGCTTATATCTCGGAGTACCCATCAAGGTCCCCCTTACATACATGAGTGTCCATCAGAGTCCCCCCTTATATCCAGGAGTGCCCATCATGGTTCCCCCTTATATCCAGGAGTGCCCATCATGGTTCCCCCTTATATCCAGGAGTGCCCATCATGGTTCCCCCTTAGATCCAGGAGTGCTCATCAGAGTCCCCCCTACATCCAGAAGTGGGCTATAAATTATTCAAGAAAGAAAAATTGCTTGATTCCCCCACCAACACCGTCGGCTATTGTGTTCTCCCAGTGGGGGGCGTGGGGAGCCGTCTCTGACAGAAGAACGCAGTGATTATTGTTAGCGGCTATAGCCGCTGGCAACAATCACATGCTAGAAATCCGACATGCTGGTTGAACCCAAGTCGATCGATCGATCAACTAGGGTACAATCAGCCTACCCATAGATAGATCGAATCTCGGCCGGTCCCTGCTGAACCAGCTGAGATTGGATCCATCTATGGGCAGCTTTAGTGTGCCCATAAAGTCCCCCCTTACATCCAGAAGTGCTCAGGAAGATGGAAGAAGGGCCATGACGGGCTGGTTGGCTGGCAGTGGATGCGCTGGTCTCCATATTACGATACACAGACTGTTGCATCTATTGCCAGACAGCCAAGGTATTTCCACAGACAGTTGCTGCAGGCCAGATAAAATCATACAGTGGCCCGGATGTGGCCCGCAGGCTGTAGTTTGAAGAGTCCTGATCTAAAAGCTGTAGGTACATGGTAATTGCTTTTTTTCTAAAATAAAGTCACCTTCTCCTGACTCAGCTTTGGTTATCCTGGCTTTTATTAAAGCATAGTCTGTGTTATGTTTTAACATGCACAGATCAATGCAGCTTTGCATTCCATGTTGTATTCTTAAATGTTTTTTAAATGCAAGCAGGGTAAGTACCTGATATTGACTTGGTATAAGTCCTATGCAATCATGGTACATTAGAGCTCAGAGAGGATATGAGAAAAGCAGCACCAAGAGCCACTGTGCCCCACTGGTCCCCCATGCTCTGATGTCATCACGTACAATGCAGGACCAGTAACCATATGTAGCGCCCTGCTACCAATGAGTGGGCGCTATATGTTGAAATTTAGTTGTCTGGGCATTAGTTTAGCCCAGAGAGATTGTTATTTAAATTGTGGCACTGTTTCAGTTCGGTTGGTTGCATGATTTTCCCCCACAGGTGGGTGTCGCTGTCACCGCTGGTCAGGGTTGGAAAGGCAACAGGCTGGACGTATTGGGTACCTCTTTCCTAGCAGTAGCCCAGGGGGCGTGGTGAACCCGCTGTGCATGCTGGGAGAGGGTATTTAAGTGACAGACGCCATTAGGGTACAGAGGAGAGTTGGGGGTCGTCTGATCGATCCTCACCTGAGGGCCCTCCTGGCCTCATGGATGCGTTGGCAGTTTCCGCCTCAGGGCCACGTTGGCCTGAGGCTTCGTAACTGAGATGTAGGCCCAGGAGTTGCTGGGGCCTACTGATCCAGGGATGATCCTGTGTCACCTTGCCTGATGAAAGGGACCGAGCAATTGAGGACTCAATTGGAAGATGCACCTGGATCCTAAAATCTACCTCGCAGTGCTGCCAGAGCGGCTGAAAGATCCTGGCACTGAGAGCTGTGTTCTTTCTGAGGGAGCTAACCAAGTGAGGGGTTATTCAAGTCTGTGGCAGAGACTATTCTATTGAACAAATTCCAATACCAAGTCTGTGGCAGAGACTATTCTATTGATTGAGCTTCGCACTGGCTGCTAGGCCAGTGAGATTGGGCCTATCCGGTGGTGGCTGAGTCCAGCGTGGAGACAGTCGCTCCTCTGGACCTAGGAAGTTTCCGTGATTGACAAGTAAGATACCTGAGTCCTCCCCATTCCTCTACCCCCTCTTGGAACGTTTTATTCAAATAAAACTCTTGAAAGAGACTTTGTGTTGGTGCAGACATTTCTTATGGATAGACTCTTCAAGGAAAACCCCTGAGCCGAACACTTGGAACAGTAAGGTAACGTGCGAAGACCCACAATTAAACCAGCAGCTCCTATGGGGGTACCGCTACACATGCATTGTACACGGGGACGGTGAGGACCCATCCATAACCCAGAACATAGGTGATAAGATGTGAGCGGCAGAAACCTGAGCGAGGAATAAACCAATTATTACTGCTTATTTTACTACCTCTAGACTTAAATAGTAGTTACTCCTTGCAGTTGGGGGAGGAAGTGGGAAGTTGTGGCACTACAAGGGTATTTTTTCGATAAGTCCCAGAGCTCATATTTAAAGGGAACATGTGATTATAGAAATACACCAAGTTATTTTTGGTGCTCAGCAAGCTGGACCAATGCAACTGTGTAAAAATATACCATACCTGGAATTCTTTGCATTGTGCTATGAATCCTTACACTTTAGCAACTGCAGAGAATAGCACTGGAACAATGGAACAAAATGGTTTGCTCAGTCACAGATTGATGCCTCGTACACACGGCCGAGATTCTCGTCGGAAAAAACATGTCGTTTTTTTCGACGAGATTCTTGGACAAGAAACTTGTCCCGGCCGAGTGTACACACGCTCGATTCAAAGAACCCGCGGTTCTTTGAATGGAGCGTACGCGGTGACGTCATCAACTACGACGAGCATGCGCTCGTCACATTCGATGCCGTCGCCGCCATCTTGGTATACCCTACCTATGCCTAGGAAGCTACCGCGCATGCGTCGAATTCATTTCGAACATGCGCGGGCTTCCCGGAGGACAGGTAAGTGTACACACACACTCACTTTTCTCGTCGAGAAACATGCCGACGAGAATCTCGACGAGAAAATAGAGAGCAGGATCTCTATTTTCTCGTCGAGATTCTTGTCGCTTTTCTTGACGAGAAACCATACACACAAACGAATTTCTCGGCAAAAAATCTCTGCCAGCAAGTTTCTTGCTGGTTTTTGCCGAGAAACTCGTTTGTGTGTACGAGGCTTAAGGGTCAATCAGAAAACAAGGATACCACAAACAATGCAAAGTTGGTGACCAGGCTGAGAGGCTGCCGTTGAAATCCTTTCTGGCACTAGTTTAAAGGGAACTACACTGCATCTGAGCAACACAAACCAAAGAAAGCTATTTAATTTGTTTTCAAGCTCATGTACCCATCCATTCATGTCTCCATGCTTTATTTTGTTGAGGAATCCCTTTGAAAAACACCCCCCTAGAATTTCTGGTCATGGTCACCTGGACCACCAATGTAAAGGGCACTTTTCCACTGACCACCAATGAGGGAGGGGGGGATTTTTTCCACTGACAACCAATATAAGGAGGTGTCTTTCCACTTACCACCAATGTTTGGAAGCACTTGCCCACTGACCATCAAAGCAAGTGAGCATTTCTTCATTATGTGTCACATTCCTTTTATTTATACTTATGTCTACAACTTAGGGTGGGTTCACACTGTCGCGACTAATGCCTTGTACACACCATCTTTTTTCCTGACGTGCAAAAAGCCGTAGTTCTTCCCGACGTGATTCCTCTCCAGCCTGACTTGCATACACACGTTCATGCAAAAAAAGTCCGACCAAAGCGCGGTAATGTACAACACGTACGACGGGACTATAAAGGGGAAGTCCCTTTCAAATGGCGCCACCCTTTGGGCTGCTTTTGCTGATCCTCGTGTTAGTAAAAGTTTGGTGAGAGACCATTCGCGCTTTTCAGCCTCGTGCTTTTCAGTCCGTTGCAGCGTGACGAATGTGCTATCTCTATTCTGAACGCTAGTTTTACCAGAACGAGTGCTCCCGTCTCATACTTGATTCTGAGCATGCACGTTTTTTTTCCCTTCGGAAAAGCATACACACGATCGTTTTTCGCGACGTGAAAAAGACTGACGGGAAATACGACGAGAAAAAAGAGAGCTGGTTTTAATTTTTTTGCGGGCAGTTTTTTCGTTGAGAAAACTGCTAGGGAGCATACACACGACCGTTTTTCACGATCAATATAAAAAATGGCAGTTTTCTCGTCGTGAAAACTGGTCGTGTGTACAAGGCATTAGGATCCGACTTGTGAGACTCCAAGTCGCGTGACATGTGAAATGCTATGTTAGTCAATGAGAGCTGTCTTAATTCGCACTACTAAAGTTGCTCCGACTTTAGAAAAGGTTCCTGTACTACTTCAAGGTGACTTCTATCCGACTTGCGCCCATAGACTTTAATGTAAGTCACCTCCAAGTCGGATCCTCATCTATATTGATATGATTTGTATCTGACATTACAGGAAGATTACCCAGGTATTCCCAGAAAATTTAATTAAAGTCACTTCAAAGTCACATCAAGTCATACTCAAGACGCTAGCAAATCGCCAGGAAGTCTGGCAAAGTCGCACCGTAAGTTGCGTGACTTTCATGCCGTGGCAGTGTGAACAGAGCTTTACTGTTTATGTTATTGTACCATGAGCTGTAGATAAAGTAATTATTAGCAGAAGTCCCCTGAGCTCTAAAATTTATATTGAAGGCTTCTCTGTGTTAAAAGATAAGTTCACCTTTCATAAAATGTTACATGTTGTATTCAAGGTGTAACATGTAACACCAGGGTGTAACTTCAGGGTGTAACATGCACCCCCCCCATGCCCCCGTTGTGACAACAGGCAGGGGATCCTCTCCCAGCAGCCGCTGTCACGATTTAAAAACAGAGTTCTGTGAATGACTGAACTACAACTACTGTCAACCATATTGTGGCTGATGACTTGTAGATCTTAATGAACTACGAGGGAGCTCGTGAGCCCTCTAGTAGTTCATTGATTCTTCCTGTAATTCACTAACTGCCTGCCCGTATGAGGTACAGGCAGATAGCTACACTGACAATCTCCAGGAGCCTGACACTGCACCTGCGATCTGCTGATTGTGAGTACAATGCGCTACAGGCTCCTAAAATAAATGCTAATTTTTTTACGCGCAAAAATATTTTTTAAGTTTAAGATATCCTTGACAAAGTTTGAGAGACTTCTAGAGTGCAGTATTATTTCTTCTATTCATTGGTTATTAATAATATGTTTTCTTGTATTGCATTTTTTAACTTTGGTTCATCTTTCATTCTATAATAATACAAATAATATTACAATGTATAATATAGTTAACTTTTTGTCCTATTTCATGTAAAATAAAAAATGAATTCAAATAAATTATGTTTACAAATGACCACAAACCAAAATTAATTATTAATACTGTGATGCTGATGTATTATTTATTAATTCTAGTTCTGTCTCATTTCTGGTTGATGCATTACAAACATTGTAAAAATTAAAACACGCGCTCATCTGAAATTTTAAAGGTAATTACAAAATGCCAATGTATCTAAACCCCCAAAAAACTACATTTTGATATATTGCAGGTTACCAGTTACCAGATGTGGTGGCTCTATTCGTTTTTTTTTTTTCAGGCTTTTTTTCCCTTATCTTTATCTTGTGATCCTGCAAATAACACATTTCTAGCCCTGGTGTGACAATGCTTCATATATGTATTGTATTAACGAAGCAGCAGCATTGTCACCCTAGGACAGGAGAACTAGTGGACACCTCCTTTCTCCTTTTCATTTCCTTAAAATAGGGAAGAGAAGTTATGTAGTTCACAGAATTTAGACAAATGAAGGCTGATATATATGTAGTGCCCTTCTCCTGATGACCAGGCGCTATGTTTAAATTTAGTGGGTGTCGGAGCTGGTAGTTAGCTCAGACTTTGATGATTAAGGCTAAATCAGCCTCTGTTCCGGCTATGGCTGTGCTTGGAGGGATTTTCCCTTTGTTTGCCTGAAGGTGGCGTTACCACCACAGGCCAGTGTTGGAAGACAGGCAGGCCAGAGCGTATTGAGTATTTTTCCCCGGGAACAGCTCAGTGGGAGTGGTCTCCCCACTGGGCATGCTGGGGAAGGGTACTTAAGGGGCAGACACCATTTTTCGGGGCTCTTCGCCTTGTGGCCCTCCTAGCTCGAGGTATGTGATAGTGAAATTTCAGCCGCGGAGCCATGTTGGCCCGAGGCTGCATCTCTGCCTGGTAGGCTCAGTTGTCCTGACTGGGGCCTGCACTTTGAAGGTGATCCTGTGCTGTCTGTCCTGCGGGAGGAAGCCATTCAATGGAGGAAACCAGGGGAGGACCTGTCCTGGAGAGAACCAAGCGGAAGGCTGGTGTCTCGGGGAAGGCCTGGTGACCTGTTATACAAGCTGTACACTCACTACTTTACATTGTAGCAAAGTGTCATTTCTTCAGTGTTGTCACATGAAAAGATATAATAAAATATTTACCAAAATGTAAGGGGTGTAATCACTTTTGTGAGATACTGTGTATATATATATATATATATATATATATATATATATATATATAAAAATGTGTGTGTGTGTATATATATCTCAACACCAGCTATGAGCAAGAAGGGCTGAACACTACAGACCTCAGGGTAACAAGTACTCCATGTCCATCACCAGTAATGAAGATGCTGTAAACTCCAGTAGTGTGTTCTCCATGTTAGTGGGTGAGGTTGCCTGTGCAAATGAGGAGTGCCAGCCGGCTCTCAAGAAAGCTTTATGACAAGAGGGAAGATCATAGAGAAGCACAGACTACAGAGAAGGAGAACAAAAAGGACCAGAGATGAGTAAAAAGATTGGACCGGGGAGCTTGCCCCCCCCCCCTGGAATCCAGCGCTGTGTTTTGGAAGCGCCCCCCACGAAAACGGCACCCATGCCCTTTTCCTGACTCCCGCACGCAGGGCCACCATCAGGGGAGTAAAGCGTAGCAGTGCAGTGGTTTGCGGGTGCGGAGGGGGCCAGGAAGCAGTTTAAATATAAGCCGTCAAGCCGCCCCCCCCCCTACAGCCGTGATTCTCTGATTGGCCACAGCAGAGGGCCAATCATGGGGAGGAAAACAGCGGGCAGGAAGCTGGGCGGCAGCGCAGCAAATTCAATTAGAGACGCTCTCTCTCTCTCTTCGGCTGACAGAAAAGGGGAGGGGGTGATCGGGGAGATATACAGACAGCCCACAGCTCTCCTCTCCCTGTCACGGCGCCGCTGCTGAGTTCTCTGGTAAATGGAGGAGCGGTGCTGTGACAGGTAGAGGAGAGCTGTGGGCTGTCTGTATATTTCCCCCGATCGCCCCCTCCCCTTTTCTGTCAGCTGAAGCTAAAAGAGAGAGAGGCTCTAATTGTATTCACCGTTCCGCCGCCCCGCTTCCTGCCTGCTGTTTTCCTCCCCATGATTGGCCACAGCAGAGGGCCAATCAGAAGACTCTGGGGGTATCATGGGAAATGTAGTCCCTGAAGAGTGGCAGCCCCAGTGTGTCCACAGACACCATGCTACCATGCAAGCACTCTGCTGGGGGGGGCACACTGCACCCACACCAGCAGAGAGGGAGCCACGCTGTACCCGCACCAGCAGAGAGGGAGCCACGCTGTACCCGCACCACCAGAGAGGGAGCCACGCTGTACCCGCACCACCAGATAGAGAGCCCCGCTGTAAGCGCACCACCAGAGAGGGAGCCACGCTGTACCTGCACCACCAGAGAGGGAGCCACGCTGTACCCGCACCACCAGAGAGGGAGCCACTCTGTACCCGCACCACCAGAGAGGGAGCCACTCTGTACCCGCACCACCAGAGAGGGAGCCACGCTGTAACCGCACCACCAGAGAGGGAGCCACGCTGTACCCGCACCACTAGAGAGAGAGCCCCGCTCTACCCGCACCACCAGAGAGGGAGCCCCGCTTATGCTACACTACTGACTAGAGTCAACCCGGTCAACCCAGACTGAGCGAACAGCCAGCCAGAGGGATCACTGTTGCAGTTTCACCAGGTCTGGTAAGAGGGCCTGTTGGCCATTATCCATTACTGTTCCTAGGGACTGAGCCATTTGGAAGAGTCTAACCTGATATCCTCCCATCAATTATTGCAGAAAATGACACCAAATGCTGGGAGTTTTTAGTGCAGAAACTGACACCAGTGCTGAGGGTCATTATTATGTACACTGGTTGTACAGAAGTTTTTATTCTAGAAATCTGCACCGATGTGGGGGGTTATGATTGTTGCTACTGACACCAATGCTGGCGATTTTTACTGCGGAAACTGACAGTAAAGCTGGGGATTGTTATCGCAGAAACTGTTACTGATCCTGGGGGTTATTATTTCCTTAGGGGGGGGAACTCCATTTTTTTATGATATTGTTATTCAAAGTTGCTAGTTGCTTGATAGTTGCATCAGGTTTCTCAAACCTTTGCATGTGATAAAGAATAAGCCCCTCCCCTTCATGACATTGTCAAAAAGGGACCGAGCATGGATGACCTTAAAATGATGCCCCCCCCTGAAAAAAGTTCAGCGGACGCCCATGATAGGGGGGTGATCCCACGTGGGCCAGCAGCCAAGCATGCCAGTAAACTGCAGTAGTTGGTGTCATACCAATAGAAGGACACAGTCGATATTTAGGTGGGCATTATAGGTTATCTAAGGATCCCTGACTATTGGGAATTTGGCATGGGAGTCTTTGAGTATGTAAGTGAGCTTTTCGTGGACCATGGTCTCCATGAGCCTTTGCTGAACCTCAGCGAAATTGAGAAACGACTGTCGCCAGGCTTTGGCCAACGTCTGCCAGGAACACAAACCCTACCAGCCTCCTCTTAATGTTAGTCAAGGTCGGGATTGGTTTATCTAGTTGAGCTTCTCAGGGGTTTTGGGGTTTCGGGCGAGTGAAACATTCAGAATTTACCTGATCATGGTACAGTATATACACGTTCAGAATCGGGTCACTGTAGGGCATGACCAACAGATATGAAGAAGGGTGGCATGTTCTCTACAGCCCTGAAAGCACATTTGAAATGGGGACAAATTTTCGAAACATAATCAGGTGTCATGTACCAGCGTGAAAGTATTTTATAGGTGTTTTCTTGGGCTGGAATATTGCATGAGCATTTAGAAGTAGAGAGCCAAATCTTGTTGCAAGTACCTTGGTCTGGTGGGGCAGTAAGATCCTTTTCCCATTTCTCTATATAAGGACGTTTTCAAAGACTGGTGGAATCAAGAAGTTATGAGTAAAGGTCTGAGACCAATCCCTTCAGATGTGGATCCTTTCTACATCGGTTTTTGAATGCCACAAGGCGTTTAGGAGCCCTTGGGATGCACCTGAGAAGGCCACGAATATGGTGACTTACAGTATTTGAGCGTACCAAAAAGCCTTGACAGCCGGTAATTGCCAATGTTGCTGGAGGTATTGGAAGGACTTAACATTGTCAAGGGCTAGGAGATTGTAGATGTATCTGGTCGCTCTTCCACACCACCAAGGGTAAGCTCCAGGGTTATCGTAGGCTGGCGAAAAGTGAGGAGGTAATCAGGAAGCACGAAAGGGGAAAATGGGGGGAGAAGGTTGCCGCTATAATTGAGTCCCATTGGTGCAAAGATTGCAACAGGGAGGGATCCCAGTGTTTGGGCCTACTTACCAATCATTTGATGTGGTGGGTGCATTACTTTTCTTTTTTTCACTTTTTCTCCTCTGTTTTCACCTGGTGATTTAACCAGTAACACACCTCCTGTATTAGAGTTCCCCCACTCTGGATGAAGGAGCACATTTGGACGGTAGCATTGTTAGTCTGGGGGAGGGGATCGTTGGATGCACTAGAAGATTTGGATACACAAAATAAACTGGAGCCAAACTCCAAATTACACTTTATAAGCAGGTACAGCAACAGTTTTATTCCCTTTGGGATAAAGGTTTTACATAAACAAATAAAAGTTGATCATTGTAAGCACCTCTGTCATTTGTAGGAGAGCTTGTTCTTTTAACAAACAGACTTTACTGGCCAGATCACCAGATTAAAATTGAAAAGAGAAAGTCTAATGCTGCGTACAGACGATCTGAATTTCCGATAACAAAACCGTGGATTTTTTTCCAATGGAATTTCCTCCAAACTTGGCTTGCATACACACGGTCACACAAATGTTGTCTGAAATTGCGAACGTCAAGAACGGGGTGACGTACAACACTACGACGAGCCGAGAAAAATGAAGTTCAATGCTTCCGAGCTTCGTCAACTTAATTCTGAGCATGCGTATGATTTTTGTGCGGCGGAATTGCATACAGACGATCTGAATTTCCTTTTTTGGTCGGAAAAATTGAGAACCAGCTCTCAAATTTTTGTGGTAGGAAATTCCGTCAGGAAACATCCGATGGAGCCTACACGCGGTCGGAATTTCCGACCAAAAGCTCACATTGAACTTTTCTTGTCGGAATTTCCGATCGTGTGTACGCGGCATAAAATACAAAACAAATGCAGCCATCACATCTAAGAATTGAAATGCCGCAATATAATAAATATTTGCTTTTGGGTTAAATACTGCTTGCATGTTCCTTTCTCCTAATAGGAGGAGGGGGGGCAAGGGAAGAGGTAAAAAAAGGCAAAGTAAAGGAAGAATAGGGAAGTGAGCAGAAGAATAAGCAAAAAATTATGCATTCTCCCCCGGGGAGCATAAAAAGTGCCAAAAAGAGTAAACCTCACTGAGGGGGAGTGAGTTCAGTCAAATAGGCATCTGTAAAGACAAAATGTTGCCATGGACGCCATGTGTCACGGGAAGGTCTTTTCTTTGTTGCGCAAAGTGACTGTGAGGTACACTGTCCCTAAATTCATTCACCTTGGAAAACCAGAGAGAAAGGGTGGGGGGTTAACTTTCTTCCAGAAGGGTGGGATGTATGCCTTGGCCGCATTCAGGAGCTGAATGGTGAGGAAGGCCTTATATTTTTTGAACATTGAATAAAATACATGAAGGTGTTTACAACTCTATCTCCGACCCAGATTCTGTTTCAGGGGTTCACAGAATCCAACCAGGTGACTGGGTGGTGGTCAAGCGACACATCAGAAAGCCGCTAGAACCAAAATTTGACGGACCACATTTGGTGCTTTTGACAACCGGTTCTGCTGTCAAGTTGGAAGTGAAAGTCACCTGGATGTGGAGCAGACACTGCAAAAATTACTAAATTAAAGAAATCTCTGTGTTTGATTTTTTTCCTTCTTAGAATTACAGTCTAGGGTACTATTTATTCAAATGCCTTAGTTCAGCCATGTTGAAGTCATATTGTCTTTTATTTGTCTTCCATTTTATGTAGAATTGTCTGTTTACCTATGTTGATAAGTCAGCATGCCCACATTTAACCTAGAAGGCCATTATGGCCACAAGAGTGTACAGCCAATACTCAGTAAATATTTCTTATCAATCATTTGTTTTTCACAATGAAAAGTAATTTTGTAATGAAAAAGCTGCTCAGCTATTATATTCTCCACAATGGAGTTTGCCTCTTTGGCCAGGACTACCTCTACCTAAGCGTGTGGAGGTTCCAGGTTAAAGGTGATCGCAGGTATGGTTAGTGATCAAAATATTAATTAAAAGAGAGGAGATTGTAAAGGAAAATTGTAAGTTCTGTTTGTATTCTATTTTGTACATTGCACACTGCACTCACTGTGCACACGGCACTAATAATGTTTTCATTACATGTTTGCATTCTTTCTAGCCCTGATTAGAATTAGCCTGCCTATGTTACGCCCCTTGTTACCATAAGGCTCCATGTACACAGAAGCTCAAAAACTTTTATCAGTGTTTTTTTACTAGCTTTTATTAGCGTTTTCCAGTGTAGCTTTTTTAAAAAAAATATATATATATATTTTTTTTCAATGGACCAAAAAAACGCTAAAAAACGCTCGCGGCCAGCGTTTTTGAGCGTTTGAGCGTTTTGCTTTTTTTGCGTTTTTTTTCTGCCGAAAAACTGCACTTTGAACGCAAATTTCTTGCGTTCAGAAAAAAGCCCATTAACTCCACTGCTCATTAAAGCTAAAAAACGTAAAAATTCGTCTAGTGTTGACGAATTTCCGGTCAACACTAAGAACCAGTGACGCTGCTTCCGGTTCTTGTGGAACGCACGCCGTTGTGAACCCGGAACACACTGATGCTCGGTTATCATTGAAGGCTTGTGAGTTTTCCCAATAACAGCGTATTGTTAATCTGTTCCTAAGCGGTACTTCACAAGTTGCTTTTGCTTTTTATTCCCCACATGGTCCTCTGATCTCTGCTGTTATTGAGCCAACTGTTGAATTTCACCGAACATTATCGGTCCTAGATGTCGGATGTTGTGTGACTTTTATTTTATTTTAAATCAATTTTTTTCCTTCCTTCTATATTGCAACCACTGTTGCATATGGGACATTATTTCTTTGATGTTGAAAACCATCTGTAGTACTGTGAATTACTCCTAGAGCTATTTGCCTAGTTGTTCAGTTCATTTAATGTTTTGCACAGTATATTTTCTGGTTTTACTTAGTTGATCACTTTTTAGTGGTAACATTTAGTATTACACCTACTGTATTTCTGGTGACACCAATCACTGGTGTATAATCTTTTCACTAATAGTGTGTACCATCATCCCGAAAGGTTTAGATGGTTGACATTCACACATACGTTTGTATTGAGCACATTTATATTCATTAGTCAGGCAACTGCTCTACCCAAAAGAAACACTCTAGAGGAGCCCAAGAAGTCCCTCAACTCTAATGCTGAGCAAGTGCAGAAACCAAAGAGACTAATAACTTGTTTTAATTGTGGAGGAGTCGGACATGTCAGGGAGGTATGTCCGAGCCTGGATAAAGCTGCTTCACAATACCGCAAGCCGGCGGAAAACTTCAGAGGGCCCCGGTGAAGGAGTCAACCGGGTGCCAACCAGTCTCAGCTAACTACAAGAAATCCAATGATGCGGGGAAACGATGTCGGAGACACAGACCTTTACCAAACATCCCAGTTGTTGTCTCTGAGCGATCCAATGCCTCCCGTCTCACGACTCAAACTGCTCAGCGGCGGGAGATCGGTGCACTCCAGACCCAACAGGGGTCGAAACCCAGAAAAAATCATAAGAAGAAGGGAGTAAGAGTGCAAATAACCGAGCCAAACACAAAGGCCACTCAAAGAAAACTTCCTGCCAAGTTAGTGGGGCCCTCCCCAATCGTCTCAATTCAGGTAGAAGGAATTTACACAAAGGGCCTTCTTGACACTGGACCAAGTGACTCTTCTATATAGAGACTTTTATAACAAGCACCTCAGACATCTGCCACTGCAGAAGCTGAAAGACTTGGAGATATGAGGCATTGGAACTCAAAGTTTTCCCTATAATGGATACCTGCCCATCAAACTAACTTTTGATCCCTCAGTGGCCGGAGGGGCGGAGACCTTTGACACCTTGGCAGTGGTATGCTCTCGCCCACCAGGAGCCAGCAAGAGCTTCCTCATCATAGGGACCAACACCGGCTTGGTCAGGAGACTTCTGACACCCTTAGACCAGGAGCAGGATACTTCAACGACAAGAATCCACCCCATGTTGAAGCAAGTCTACCAGCGCTTAGTATTGGAACAAAAGGCCCCAGCAGAAGGGGTTGGAAGGATCTGGAAGCTGGATAGAACAGAGAAGGTATTACAACCAGGGGAGGTGACTTGTTTAGGAGCTTCTGTCAAACTTACCTGGAACCAGGTCCCTTTATCGTCCTTGAAATTGACCCACAGAGGAAAGGAAATTCCCAAAGTGGTTCCATTGAAGGCCTTAAAGAAAAGTCAGGGGAAGGTCTCAGTAAGCATTAGGAATACTGCTACCACACCAGTGAAGGTACCGGCCAGAATGCTGTTGGGCCAAGTGAATCCAGCCACCCCAGTTGTCCCGTCTGACTTAAAAAAGAAAGAAAAGGGGTGAAGTCACAGTAGAGAAGCTCTGTTCTGAAGGCACAACCCTCCCACCGGAATGGAAGGAGAGGGCGAAGGCTCAATTGGCTCGATGGCAGAAGATATTCTCTAAAAATGAATTTGATGTGGGGTGTGCGAAGAGTGGCACTCACAAGATTTGCCTACAGGAAGATAAACCATTTAGAGAGAGAGTCCGACGGGTTCCCCTGGGTGACCTAGAAGACCTACGTGAGCAATTGGCAGAACTCAAAAGAACAGGGATTATCCAGGAGTCCCTACGCTTCTCCAATAGTGGTGGTCCGGAAGAAGAATGGGTCACTGAGGCTGTGTATCGACTACCGAACACTGAACAGAAGAACCATTCCTGATCAGTACACCACCCCCCGTATAGAAGGCGCTTTGCAGAGTTTGTCAGGGGCCAAGCGGTTCAGTGTGATAGATTTAAAGAGTGGATACTATCAGATTCCCATGCACGCCGAGGACCAAGAGAAAACGGCTTTCATCACCCCAGTGGGTTTCTTTGAGTTCAACCGTATGCCCCAGGGATTGTCAGGAGCCCCAGCCACATTTCAAAGACTGAAGGAGAAAACGGTGGGGGGTATGAATCTAATTGAGGTGCTGGTGTATCTGGACGACATTATAGTGTTTGCCTAAACTTTGGAAGAGCACAAAGAGCGGTTGGAAAAGGTCTTAAAGAGGCTCCATGCAGAAGGCCTGAAACTTTCTCTAGAGAAGTGCCAATTCTACCAGCCCTCAGTCCATTACCTGGGCCACATCGTATCTGCAGAGGGGATAGCCACAGACCCTGAGAAGCTGGATGCCATCACCTCCTGGCCAAGACCCACTAATGTGACCGAGCTCTGGTCATTCCAGGGGTTTTGCTCTTACTATAGAAGATTTGTAGAGGGGTTTGCCAAGGTTGCCCGGCCCCTTAATGAATTACTAAGGAGTGAAGGAGAAGATGATGTACCAGAACCGGTCAAACCAGTGAAGTCCACCATGGGGCCCAGGAAGCTTAAAGAGTCTATTCAGGACCAGTGGACCATCAAGTGTGAAGAGCCATTCAATCGGTTAAAGAAAAGCTTAACCACTGCCCCCGTTTAGGCCTATGCAGACACCACAAAACCCTACGAATTGCATGTTGATGCCAGTCGAGACGGGCTAGGCGGGGTACTATATCAAGAGCATGATGGTCACCTGCGGCCTGTTGCCTACATGAGTCGGAGTCTGGTCCCAGTCGAAAATAATTATCCCACGCACAAGCTTGAATTCCTGGCCTTAAAATGGGCTGTAGTGGACAAGTTACGAGACTATCTGTATGGGGCTGAATTTGTGGTAAAGACTGACAACAATCCACTCACTTACCTGTTAACCACAGCCAAACTGGATGCCACAGGACATAGGTGGTTGGCTGCCCTTTCAGGGTTCACGTTCAGCCTGAAATACCGACCAGGTGTTGGAAATAGGGATGCAGACGCCCTATCCAGAAGGCCTCATGGTCTCTGTGACCGCACCGAGGAGTGGACCCAGTTGACCCCAGAAGGAGTACGAGCCCTATATCAGGGAGCTGAACTTCAGGCTGGAAGAGGGTCCAGAGCCGAAGAGATTGGAGCTTCGGCTGTTGGTGTGCCAAAATGCTATAGTAATGTAACTCAAGTGGGGGAAGAAGGCCTACCCAAGTTGTCTAAGAAGGATCTGAGGAAGGATCAGTTGGAAGACCCCCTTGGAAGACTAGTATTGAAGGCCCTGGAGGACCAATGTCCTGATATGCTTCTCACAGACTCTCCAAAAGAGGCTCGATTGTTGCACAGAGAGTGGGACCGATTGCAGTTACATCAAGGGGTGGTCTACTGAAGGGGCCCCTCTGATGGTCCGGAAGAGAAGTGCCAGTTGTTTCTGCCCAGGAAGCACAGAGAGACAGTCCTAACTGCTCTCCATGACAAACATGGTCATCTGGGTCCTGAAAGAACCTTCCATCTAGTCAGAGATAGATTCTACTGGCCCTGCATGCGGGCTGAAGTGGAAGGGTACTGTCACTCCTGTATCAGATGTATCCAGAGGAAGACCCTACCTCATCGAGTTGAAAAATATTGGAAGAAACTATACTAAAGACATATGTGGCTACTGAAACTTCCCACCACATCCCAATTTTGTAGACAAAAAAGAATGGGGGCCCCAAGGGATTGTATGGGTGGGAGAATGAATGCAGAACACCACAAAGGAATAGTAAAAAGCTATATTTAATTAGATTAGAAAAGAGTGTTAAAAACAATTACAGAATAACAAAATATAACAAAACAGCTGCTCCAGGGCGTATTGTATAAATGGACTGATACAGATCAGAAATCACTAATACATACGACCAATCCTACATGTTTCGGAAAAGCATACAGGTACATTAACCCTGTTATGTTGGGTATATTCCTTCTTCAGGGATTTGAGTCGAGCTTGCTGATGTGTTTCTATAGAAACAGGGGATTTGAAGGTAAATCACATATACATATAGTATTTATTTATTTGTTAATTTATTAACCCCAACCAAAAAAAGAAAAAGGAAGAGAAATAATATTTTCCAAAATACTCACAGATTTTATATTCCGTGGGAATAAATGCACAGTGTTAGCTCAGATGGATGGTGTTGCAGGTACAGGCGAAAACAGACCAAAAATTATTATTATTTTTTTTTATTATTATTATCTGTTGAACCCGGGAAAATGCTGGATTCGCATTCACTTATCACCCAAGTGTTATTTGACAGGTACTTCCAACCAACCATTCTACAAGGTAAGACACACCACCATCTTGCTCCCTCTTATGGTTATACTTTAAAGCATTTTAATAGCCATTGTACATGTATATCTACCAAAATCCTCCACTTCATTTATTGGTATTACTCTTTTCTGCCCACTAGGTTCCCCTTGTTCCGCCCTTGTTGCCTGCTCTTGTGAGCCCTGACGCTACTGCTGCTATCCCTCTGGTCCCTCCATCTTCATCCCCAGCCATTAGTATGGCTATTATGCCATAAGGAGAGCATTTGCCTACAAGGGCTAATTATCTCACCGGGTGATAAGTGAATGCGAATCCAGCATTCTCCCGGGTTCAACAGATAATAATAATAAAAAAATAAAAAATAAAATTTTTGGTCTGTTTTCGCCTGTACCTGCAACACCATCCATCTGAGCTAACACTGTGCATTTATTCCCACGGAATATAAAATCTGTGAGTATTTTGGAAAATATTATTTCTCTTCCTTTTTTCTTTTTTTGGTTGGGGTTAATAAATTAACAAATAAATAAATACTATATGTATATGTGATTTACCTTCAAATCCCCTGTTTCTATAGAAACACATCAGCAAGCTCGACTCAAATCCCTGAAGAAGGAATATACCCAACATAACAGGGTTAATGTACCTGTATGCTTTTCCAAAACATGTAGGATTGGTCGTATGTATTAGTGATTTCTGATCTGTATCAGTCCATTTATACAATACGCCCTGGAGCAGCTGTTTTGTTATATTTTGTTATTCTGTAATTGTTTTTAACACTCTTTTCTAATCTAATTAAATATACCTTTTTACTATTCCTTTGTGGTGTTCTGCATTCATTCTCCCACCCATACAATCCCTTGGGGCCCCCATTCTTTTTTACCTCATCGAGTTGCCCCAATGGGCCATCTTCAGAGTCAGGGACCCATGGAACTGGTGTGCATTGATTTCCTTTGCCTAGAGCCTGACCTGAGTGGACAAGGGAATGTCCTGGTAGTAACTGACCACTTCACCAGATATGCCCAAGCATATCCAACGAAAGACCAGCAAGCCTCAACAGTGGCAAAAGTCCTAGTAGAGAAGTTCTTTGTACACTATGGACTGCCCCAACACATTCACTCGGATCAAGGGAGAGACTTTGAAAGTAATCTCAAAAAGAAACTGTTAGACTTTTTGGGTGTCAAAAAGACCAGAACCACCCCATACCACCCCCAGGGGGATGCTCAGCCTGAGCGGTTTAACCGAACCCTCATGGATATGTTGGGAACTGGATGCTCCAGAAGAAACAGAGTTCAGTGTGCCCGAACAACAAGAAGGGACAATAGAAGAAGTCACAGAGTCTAATACTCTTGAGACTTTGACACCTAAGGAGCAAAGAGAAAGAAGAGTCATTCACCCTCCCAAAAGACTGATGTACGATCAACTGGGTGAATGCTCTGAAGAAGCCATTCTCACTTCTAAAAAGGACAATGGATATGCCTAGCTCTTCCACTAAACATTTGGTGGTGGACAACCCTAGCTCACCCCCTGGCACACCTATACAAGACACTTCAGTGTTAGTGGCTTGAGGACAGAACAACCTCCCCTCCTATGACAATTAGTGGGAGGTTCCTCTGTCAACCCTGTGTCATGATATGAACTCTTTGAAGTTGAGCTCTACCTATGAAGATGCAAATTGTTTACTGTCATGTATAAACAAACTGAATTTTCTCCGCGTGTATAAGGTTACAAACTGTTGTCGTCTTTGGGGACCAAAGATTTTAAGTGGGGTGAGTGTGTAGCGGGGTGTCACTTTGCAGTGTGTTATAAGACTATTGTTATCTTGGGAATATGTCAGGAACTTGGTAGGAGGCCGAGATGCTGGGAGGGCTCCCCTTGCGGCCGAGTGCAGCACACCACTGAAGATGACACAGCAGGTGTAGTGCCCACAGAAGCACGGGTGCCTGGTAACTGAAGACAGACGTGCTTGGAGGGTCCAGGAGACAGAGACCAGTGGAGCAACTGGAAAGCTGAGTCGGGAGCCAGGCCAAGGATCATTCAGAGGAAGACAGTCCGTAATCAGAATGACCAGGGATGAGCCGAGTCTTAGTGCAGGGAGCAGGATATGCAGAGTTCAATAGACAAGCCGGGGTCGGATGCAGGGAGCAGGCAGAAGGAGGTCAGGTGCAAGCCAAGAGTCGAGCCAAAGGATCAGGAAGAGCGGGTCAGAACAAGCCGGGTCGGTACACAGGAGATCAGATCAACAGGTGATTCAGGATACAGGAACACAGGGGGAGCTGAAGATAAACCAGCAAATGCAGACACTAGCAGACTTCCTTATATAGGCCCATGTGACCTGCTGGTAGAGATGCTGGGTCCTAAAGTCCTTCTCCTTCTGTTGGTTCCCTGACAGTGCCTTTGCCTATGCAGGTTTGCCAACCCTGCACCATTACGCACAGGGATGTGCCTATTTCCCTGACAGTGCCCCCCCCCCAACGGGCAGCCTCCGGATGCCCAGTTGCGCCCATTTTGCGGGATGACTGGTGCAAAATCTTTGTATAAGCCTAGGGGCATGTACATGACTCGCAGGTTCCCAAGAGCTCTCTTCTGCAGGGTATCCTTTCCACTTAATTAAAAACTGAATTGTCCTACCTCTCCGACGACAGTCAAGGATGGACTCCACTTCGAATTCAGTCTCGTCTCCAACCAAGACCGGAGGTGGGGGTATTTCTTCTCTCCCTGAAAAAGGACTGGAAATTACATGTTTAAGAAGTGCAACATGAAATACAGGGTGGATTTTATACGATTCAGGCAAGGCAAGTTCGAAGGCTACTGGATTTATTTCCCGTTTTATTTCAAAAGGGCCAATAAACTTCGGTCCCAATTTTCGGGAAGGACAAGGCAGTTTGAGGTTTGCAGATGAGAGCCACACCTTGTCCCCCACCTTAAAGGCAGGGTTTCCTCTCTTCTTCTTGTCATACTGTCTCTTATATCCTTCTTGGGCTTTACGCATTGTGTCCTGGAGAATCTGATAATTGGTTTGGATGGAATTTATTCTGTCCTGGACTGCCGGGACTGAGGATTCGGGAATGACATTGGGTAAAAATGAAGGGTGGTAGCCATAGTTCGCCCAAAAGGGTGACTGGTTGGTAGCAGTGTGCACAGAGTTGTTATATGCGAATTCCGCACAGGGCAATAATGAGATCCAATCGTCCTGAGAAAAGGAACAAAAACAACGCAGGTATTGCTCTAAGGTCTGGTTAGTCCTTTCTGTTTGGCCGTTACTCTGGGGATGGTAAGCTGTGGAAAAACATGTCTCAATTGATAGTGATTTGCAAAGGTTCCTCCAGAACCTAGAGGTGAATTGTACACCTCTGTCTGACACGATGTTATCTGGTACTCCGTGTAGTCTGACTACTTCTTTAATGAAAATTTCTGCTGTGTCCATGGCAGAAGGTGTGCCCATCATTGGTAAGAAATGCGCCATCTTGGATAGCCGGTCTACTACTACTAGAATGGTTGTAAACTCTTCTGAAGGGGGTAAATCCACAATAAAGTCTAAAGAAATATTTTTCCAAGGTTGTTCTGGAACTGGCAGTGGTCTTAACAGGCCCCAGGATTTCGTGTTGGACCCCTTATTCCTTTGGCATATTGTGCAGGAGTTGACATAGCCCTTACAATCGGCTCTCAGAGTGGGCCACCATAAAGACCGTTCGACCAGTTCGGTCGTTTTTCGGACCCCAAAGTGGCCAGCCAGCTGGTGATCGTGGAAAGTTTTTAGGACCTGAAGCCTGGCTTGCTGTGGGACAAAAATCCTGTCTTGATGCCAAAGGAGTCCCTCCTGGCTTCTGAGGGAGGAGATTTCTGTTTCCGTGCACTGAGTGGATGCTTGTTCAATTGAAGCTCTTAAATCGGGCTGGATCAAGAGGAAGTTTTGAGGGGACAGAATTGGACTGGGTGTAATCTCTTCAGGGGCATCAGGAAACATTCTGGACAAGGCATCGGCTTTTCCATTTTTAGACCCTGGGCGGAAGGTGATATGGAAATTGAATCGAGAAAAGAATAAAGCCCATCGAGCCTGCCGGGGTCTCAGTCGCTTGGCCGTGCGGAGATACTCCAAGTTCTTATGATCTGTAAAGATCAAAATAGGGTGGACGGCGCCCTCCAGGAGATATCTCCATTCCTCCAGGGCGGTCTTTATTGCCAAGAGCTCTCGATCCCCTACGTCGTAGTTCTTCTCAGGCTGGGTCATCTTCCGTGAAGAGAAGGCCACGGGATGAAGTAGGGCTTTGGGCCCCTGACGCTGGGAAAGAACTGCTCCTGTGGCTACTTCGGAGGCATCAACTTCCAGAACATAGGGCAAGGCAGGATCGGGATGCTGTAAAACAGGTGCAGAGGTAAAGAGGACCTTTAGTTGATCAAAGGCCGTTTGTGCTGCTTCGGACCACTGGAATCTGGTATGCTGACGTGTTATCTGGGTAATTGGTGCTACAATGGTAGAAAAGTCTCTTATAAATCTTCGGTAAAAATTTGCGAAGCCGATGAACCTCTGAACACTCTTCTTATCAGAAGGGGCCGGCCACTCAAGAATGGCTTTCACCTTCTGAGGATCCATGGCTATCCCATTGGTGGTGATAATGAGTCCGAGGAACTGGATTGTCGTCTTCTCGAAGTCGCATTTTTCGGCTTTTACATACAATCCGTGTACCCTGAGGATGCCCAGTACCTTTTTTACATGTGTTCTGTGAAGCTCCAGAGTAGCTGAGAATATGAGGATATCATCGAGGTAGACGATAATGAAGTGGTCTAGGTACTGCCGGAAGATATCGTTTATGAAATGTTGGAATGTGGCTGGGGCGTTGCATAATCCAAATGGCATTACTAAGTATTCAAAATGTCCAAACCTTGTTCTGAACGCTGTTTTCCACTCATCCCCCTCCCGGATGCGGACAAGATTGTAGGCTCCACGTAGGTCTAGTTTAGTGAAGACATGAGCTGTACGGAACCTCTGGAAGAGTTCTGGGATGAGGGGGAGCGGGTAGCGATTTTTAAGAGTAACTCTATTCAATTCTCTGTAATCCACACATGGCCTCAAAGTTTTATCCTTCTTCTCAACGAAGAAAATGCCGGCACCGGCAGGAGAGGAGGAAGGGCGGATAAATCCCTTTTCAAGGTTTTCATCAATATACTGTCTCAAAGTCTCAAGTTCAGTCTCAGAGAGGGGAAAAATACGGCCAAAAGGAATCTCAGCCCCCGGTAACAACTCAATGGGGCAATCGTAGGGACGATGCGGGGGTAGAGTATCTGCTTTCTTCTTGTCAAAGACATCCTTGAACTCCTGATAGGCTGCTGGTATATTGGGATCCACACTGGGTGTGGGTAGAACAGACATGCAACTGGAAGAGTCCTTGGTTTCAGGAACAAGACAATGCTGCCGGCAGTAGGGAGAGGTGAAGAAAACTTCCCTTTTGGACCAGTCAATCTGAGGGTTGTGTGCCTGTAGCCATGGGGTTCCCAAGATGACAGGGAATATAGGAGAGCTCAGGACATCAAAACGTAGAAATTCCTGGTGACCAGAATTGATGGAGGTAAGGATAGGTGCCGTTTCCTGGGTGACATGCCCGGAACTGGGCATTGAGCCGTCGGCCAGGTGGACAGTCAGTCCTTGGCCCTTGTGGTGGAGGGGAATAGCGAGTCTCTTTGCCAGTGTCAGATCCAAAAAGCAACTACATGCCCCGGAATCCAGTATTGCTTGGAGGTGAACTTCTTGTCCTGCTATCAGTAATGTGACAGGAAGAGTAATGTGAGAGGAGGAGGACCTGGACACCTGACAGTTGACCGTGGTGCGGAGGACCGATTTCCTGGGTCTTATGGGGCAAAAGGTTATATAATGACTGGTTCCCCCGCAGTAGAAGCAAAGGTTCGCCTGTCGGCGACAAAGTCTCTCCCCTGAGGTTAATGCCGGATGAGCCAGGCCAAGCGGCATATAACTAGATGTGGGCGGAGCTTCGAGAAGTTGGGGGGTTTGGATGCGTTCAGACCGGCGCTCTCGTAAGCGTCTGTCGAGTTGAATAGTCAATAGGATGAGACCCTCTAGAGTTGAAGGGGTCTTGACTCTAGACAGTTCATCCTTGAGGGATTCAGACAGTCCCAGCCGATACTGATAACGTAACGCTGCCTCGTTCCATCCTGAGTCTGAGGACCAGGTACGGAATTCCACTGTGTAATCTTCCGCAGGGCGCTGACCCTGCCGTATGGCATGTAGAGCAGCTTCAGCAGTGGCCGCCCGCAGGGGATCCTCATATAACTGGGCCATGATTTCAAAGAACTGGTCCACAGAATTGATGAGGGGACTTTCCTGCTCCAGTAAGCCATGAGCCCATGCTTGGGGTTCGTCAGTCAGCAAAGAAATGATGAATCCCACTTTCACTGCTTCAGAGTAAAAGGTCCGTGGTTGCAGAGCCAGGTACAGGTAACAGGCGTTTTTAAAGGATCGGAATTTCTTCCGATCACCGGAGAAGCGTTCAGGTGTTGGCACTCGTGGTTCCGGAGGGGGCATCACCACAGCAGGAGTGGTTGCCAAGGAACTAGTTAAAGATGACCCTTGACCTGCGGGAGAAGGTTTTGCAGGCAGGTGCTGCAGTCGGCCCTCTAATTGGCGGTACTCTTTCTGGAGTTCTTGGATGGCCTGGGTGAGGGCTGTGATCTGTAGGCTGGCGGCTTCCAGCGGGGAGACACCTCCGTCGGCCTCTGACATGGCTGGTTTATACTGTCAGGAACTTGGTAGGAGGCCGAGATGCTGGGAGGGCTCCCCTTGCGGCCGAGTGCAGCACACCACTGAAGATGACACAGCAGGTGTAGTGCCCACAGAAGCACGGGTGCCTGGTAACTGAAGACAGACGTGCTTGGAGGGTCCAGGAGACAGAGACCAGTGGAGCAACTGGAAAGCTGAGTCGGGAGCCAGGCCAAGGATCATTCAGAGGAAGACAGTCCGTAATCAGAATGACCAGGGATGAGCCGAGTCTTAGTGCAGGGAGCAGGAT
The DNA here is from genome assembly GCA_029206835.1 of Rana muscosa. Classification (NCBI taxonomy): domain Eukaryota; kingdom Metazoa; phylum Chordata; class Amphibia; order Anura; family Ranidae; genus Rana; species Rana muscosa. The sequence continues at coordinate 268,895,944 of CM055122.1, forward strand.
ATGCAGAGTTCAATAGACAAGCCGGGGTCGGATGCAGGGAGCAGGCAGAAGGAGGTCAGGTGCAAGCCAAGAGTCGAGCCAAAGGATCAGGAAGAGCGGGTCAGAACAAGCCGGGTCGGTACACAGGAGATCAGATCAACAGGTGATTCAGGATACAGGAACACAGGGGGAGCTGAAGATAAACCAGCAAATGCAGACACTAGCAGACTTCCTTATATAGGCCCATGTGACCTGCTGGTAGAGATGCTGGGTCCTAAAGTCCTTCTCCTTCTGTTGGTTCCCTGACAGTGCCTTTGCCTATGCAGGTTTGCCAACCCTGCACCATTACGCACAGGGATGCGCCTATTTCCCTGACAGAATAACCCCAGCTCCCTCCGGAGTCTCTTTAAGATATTGCAGCAACTGTTGTTTAACTATATGGGATGGTGCATTGTGGAACTTATAGTACAGGGAGAAAGGGACTCCATTGCCATGGGTATCAAATAGACTACGGTACGCACAGTGCAGCTGTACTCCCAAAGTGCATTGCATCATCGCATAGCCTTCTGGGGGAGGTTACTTAAAAGGAAGGGAGGAGTTACGTTTGCTCTCTCTGGACATCGCCTTCTATCAAGGAGGAAGCCTGTGTTGAGGCCTGCTGCCGGAGTGTCTAGGCCTAAAGCCTAGGCCTACAGTTGTGAGGAGATCACTCAGCCTAAAGAGGGAACCTTACCTAAGTGTCCAGCGCTTGCTCCACAGAGACCAGAGTCGTCCATCAACCGACGTCCAGCGCGGCTGTGTGGGGGGCCGGAGCCTGCGAGTTGCGGGGAGTCTGTGGACCGGAACGCCGACAGTGGAACATACTAGAGGAACAAGGCCTCGTTTGGTGAGAGGGCACCTGCCCAGAATTCATTAACTGTTGCGTAGGCCTGAGACTTTTACATGTCTGCCATTATTAAAGTAGTGCGGCACACGCAAGGACATATCGTATCTTGCAGTGCCGCGTGTTTGAAGATTGGCGTTTGCACTGTCAGTGAGTTTCTACATCATCACAGACATTGAGGATATTCAGTTTTCTGCTGTTATACAACCTTGTGGATTACAAATGTTTATGTCACCAACAATTGCTAGCGAAGACTCCTACTACTGAAGGAACTTTACACTGCACTTAGTCAGGCCTGACTAGAGCAGATAGTACCGGAACACTTGTATAATATTGCCCATTAGGGGAAGCTCGCGAGCATAGGCTTTATACATATTGAAGGTGTGCATTGGAACTGTGTTTTATTATTTCAAACAAAATTTTCTGCTTTGCCATTGACTCTTACAGGGCCCTGTGAGAGTCAACTGTAATCTGTATAACTTGTTACTTTTTTCTTACCAAGTAAACTTACTCCTTGGTTGAGCAGAATACTGTGTGAAGTTGTCTGTTGCCCTGTTGGACAGGTGGTCATTACCAGGTAAATTCTTTATTTACAAGGTTTAATATTGAATTACCCAATTACCAGTGGGTTCCACAATCTCTTGTAGTCCAGTTGTGCCAAGGGAGGGTTCGAGCCAACTTCTGGGGTTGATAGGCAGAGCGTAGACCCAAAAATATAACCAGCAGCTCCTGCAGGGGTAGTGCTACATGTATAAAAACCGTCATTTGCATCACAATAAAGCAGAACAGTTATTTGGAAAGATGCAGAGTGTATCTTTTGTGTCTGTTCCCTACTGTAGTAGTTAATAATAATTTAGAACCACTAATCAGTATGAGGATAGGAGTTGCCTATCTATAAAAATATCCAAAACAGATGGATATGTTCAGACAAGTGCAACAGGCAGGCCAGGCTGCAGGGTCCACATGCAGGGGGCCACTATCAACACCACAGAGCCAACAAACATTGGAAAGCTGGGGCGAGATGTGGTTGAGCTTGGTAGGGACCTGATACCAGCGGTTGAGCAATTTATAATTGATCTCTTGGACCCAGGTGGCCATGGAAGGTTTTTGGGTGAAGTGTAGGATGTGGCCCCATAAAGGACACCTTTCATTCAGACTCCCATTTGGAGTAATCTGCTTCTGGATGGATAAGAGATGAATAGATTGCAGATAGACTGTAGCAAACTGGGTCAACCTTATGACATAGGGCTTCAAGGGCAGTCAACAGGCGAGTACAGGCGGTCCCCTAGTTACAAACATCCGACTTACAAACGACTCCTACTTACAAACGGAGGGAGACAACAGGAAATGAGAGGAAATCTACCCCTAGGAAGGGAAATTTACTCCTGTAAGGGTTATTATGGGGAAAAAGGTACCTCCACTGATGCTTTATCATCAAGGCTTGTTTCCACAATAACCCAAAATTTTCAAAATCCAAATTATCACAGGACCAGAAAGTGAGGTGAAATCTTCTGAACAGGGGCACAGACAGCAAAACAATCATTACAGGGGTGTTACCCTTCCCTATGCTATCCAAAAAGCTTAAAAATTGTTTTTTTGGCTGGAGTTACACTTAAAAAATGTACCTGTTCCGACTTACAAACAGAGGACACACCAGAAACAATTGTTTCTTATGTGTCCCATTCATACTGCAAAACAGCCTATGGCTGCATTTTATTACAGCACATTGTGCTGAATTGCATGGCACTCTTTACATTGCCATGAATGAATGAAATGTACATTTTGTACACTTCAAATAAAGTTTGTACAAAACAATGGGAGCCATGTGATGCACTGAATTGCACACCACACTGTCTACAACAGCAGCCTGGAACAAACAGCTGCCAGAGCAGTAAAGCGCTTTGGCAACTCTCCATTCCCATGTGAATGGTGTGCGGCCCGGTTCCTAACAGGGGGTTGGGGACCTCTGTTCTAGAGAGCTGAAGTACAGCACACTGTTGGGAAGCACCAACCATGATTTTCTTTTTTATTCAATAACATGTTCACAAGGGGCAAAAAGGAGGAACCAGGGAAGGTAAAATATAAGCAGATTAAAGTGATTGTAAGGTTTTTTTTGTTTTTTTTAAAATAACAAACATGTTATACTTACCTTCCCTGTTGCGGTTGATTTTGCACAGAGCAGCCCTGATGCTCCTTTTCTCGTGTCCCTCTTCACTAATCATGACCTCTCCTCCCTGTCGAATCCCCCCAAAAGCAAGCAGCCCCAACCACCCCAAAGATGCTGCTTTTTCTAACGTCCTGCAAGCGCACCGCCCGAGTGTGAAAGCACCTATTGCAGAGAATGGGAGGCAGTTTTCAGGCGCTTTAAAGGCGGTATTTCTAGCGCTAAAATGCCTGAAAACTACCTCAGTGTGAAAGGGGTCTTAAACTTCAGCTTTAAAGCCCTTTTTTTCTTAGTTTCAGATAGAGTGGAGATGAGTTGGTATGCCTGTGGGGTTTGTATTGCTGTCTGTGTCACCATTCGGAAGATTTGACCTGATGACTGGCCACTGGGACTGAAACTGAGAGGAAATCCAAATTTAGAGCTGTCTTTGGAACAGGAATAAAGGGGAAATCTTCAAATAGGGACACTATTACCTGTAAAACCTGTTCAAGAGAGGATTTTTCCCCCACTATGGAGAGATTTAATTTCACTTCCTGTCCTTCACACTATAATATAATAATGGGGTCAATAACCAAAACAAAAGGAAAAAAAAATGTTTTTTTTTAGATACACTATAATGAAGCGCCACAGAGTTTGCTGAAGTGTAGTTCCTCCTGCCGAGACCTCTATCACTACAAGATGTAGGAGCTGCCAGGAGAAACCACAGCACATCATCATGGCATGGTAACAGGTATTTGCCATACCTGGATAGCAGTGTCAGTCAGAGACCTACAACACAGTAGGGTTTTAAGAGACGGGTTACATACTCTTTCACAGGCTGAGTTTAGTTTACTTTGAGGTTTTTAGGCTACATTTACATAGGCTTCGAATTTTAAAGCTGCCTCTAGCACTCATTTTACACACTGTGACACGTTGGGTTTTCTTAGCTCGATAGTAGTGCCAAAACAGTGAGTTTACTCCCCTCCAAATATAGTTTGCAGGGCTTTCCTGCCCACTTTTATATAGTCAAAATTCATACAGGTAAACTGAACATCTCCTGGTTTGGCCGAATGAACACCGTCAAAATGGACATTCTGCCTAAATTTTTATAAATTTTTCTGGCGATTCCTCCCCCTCCCCCTCGTGGTTTCTTCCAATCGATCAAACGGGCTATTCGGGACTTCATATGGCGACATGGGAAGCCCAGGATTGGCTTTAATATTTTAACTTTACCTAAAAATAGAGGGGGTGTTGCTCTCCCTGACCTATGGCTATACTTTCACGCTGCATCATTGATCAGAATAGTCGATTGGTACCACGGTTCCTCCACTAAATTGTGGACATCATTAGAAAATTACCGAATATCTCCCGACCTCACATCCCTTACATGGACACTCCCGACTCACAGGCCCCCTACAGACCTAATGCCCCTTGTGACCTCTGCTATGCTGCGAATTTGTGGCAACTACGTTACCAAAGGTTTATTGTCCTCGAGACCCAGCCCCTTGACTCCATTATTTGATATCAACTCTTTCCCTCCGACTAAATCTTAATTTCTTATTTGGCAAAAATCAGAGGCTCCTCTGTTGAGGCATACGCTCCGTGCTGGAAAACCGATTCCCCTACCTGACATGCTCTCTTCCTGCCACAACCCTTCTATGGTTTGGCTTGACCACACTCAATTAACACATTTTATGAACAAAATGCCAAACATTGACGATTTGACTAGACCACTTACAACCTTTTAGTCATTGTTATCCCAGTCGGACAGACTAGAGCATTCACTATCCCTGCTATATCAATTACTGATTCAGGTCTCCTATCCAAACTCACTGCCATTCCTTTCAAAATGGGAAGGAAAAATGAATATATCTCTAGAGCAGTGTTTCTCAACCTTTTTACCGTGGAGGAACCCTTGGCAAAAAGTCTGAGATCTCGGGGAACCCCTAAAAAAAAATTCAGATCTACAGCTCTCGGAACATCGTATATGATCAGCAAGCTGTAGATATAACCACGTTTATTGTAGAAATAGCTTTAAATAATGGAATAAAAATTAGAACTCACCTGACACCAACATTATAGTGTGAACAGTGCACATAGAAATCAATTGTTTTCTTTCTGTCCCTGCAGGTTACAACAAGCCCAAAATATTTTAAGCAAGTCAAATTTGCACACATTTTCCATTTTTTGCACATATGCTGTGAACGAGGCCTTACTGAACTTGAACAAAACTCCCAAATATTGTGACTGATAAATAGGATAGCAGACTACGGGAACAGTTGGGACTTGTTCACAACATTCATGCATAAGAATTGATGGTGCAGATTTGATCTGCATAGAATACTTTGGTCTTGTCCATGTCATGTGCAGAGAGACATGCACTTTCCTAACGTAGGTCTCTGCTAGGACATTAAGAAAATAACTGATTTCTCTGTGCCCTGTTCACACCACAATGTTGGTATCATTTGAGTATTTTTCTCTGCAGAGAAATGCATACATGTTGCATATTTCTGTGCAGAAAAAATATGCACATGATACCAATGTTGATTTCAATGTGCACTGACAGCGAGTACTGTCAATGCGCATTAATACCTGGTGCCTCCTCTATAGTTCCAGCTCCTCTGAACCTGTGAGGGTGGTACCAGGAAGAGTGCTGACAGTGGAAGCACATGGCTGAATCTTGCAGGAGGTGAGATCCTGTGTATGGTAGTGACTGAATGCAGACTGCAGGGGCTTGTGGCTGGATGAGACTGAATCATAATAGGATTATGTACAACTATGGCAAAATAAAGCTATTATAATCTCACCTCCTGTCACATTCAGCCTGTGTGCCTCAACTCTCTTGCCCCCCCCCCCCCCCTCCAGTCTGCAATCAGTGCTGTTATACACAGGATCTCATCTCCTGTTCTCTGCTCTTCCCTCCCCCAGCAGTCTGCATTCACCCCTGACATACACAGGAACTCAGCTTCTATCTAATCTAGCCATGTGCTCCTTTTCTCTGCTCCCCCCCTCCACAGTGTGCATTACTGCTACCATTGAGACAGATCTCACCTTCTGATCTGGTGCTTCCGCCTCCATAGTCCTCATTCTCGGCTCTCTTCACGGCTCCCACTCTGTGCTCCCTGCCTCCAGTCTTCATTCCCGGGTCCCATGGCTCCCCGCTCTCCATCAGTGGCGTCACTAGGGTTGGTGTCACCCGGTGTGAAAAAAATTGGTGTCGACCCCACTTCCACCCACTATAGTCCCTCTTCAGTACAGATCCCCCATTAAGTACAGACCCCCCTCCATCAGTATAGACCTCCCCCTAAGTGCAGAAACCCTATCAGCATAGACCCCCTCAGAGCAGAACCCCCTCCAGCAGCATAGACCCCCCTCAGTGCAGACCCCCCCACATAGGCACCCCCAGTGCAGACCACCTCCATCAGCATAGCCACCCTCAGTGCAGACCCCCTTCAGCATAGACACCCCCCAGTGCAGACCCCCCTCCATCAGCATAGCCACCCTCAGTGCAGACCCCCTTCAGCATAGACACCCCCCAGTGCAGACCCCCCTCCATCAGCATAGACCCCCAGTGCACACCCCATCAGCATAGACACCCCCAGTGCAGACCCCCCTCCATCAGCATAGCCCCCCATCAGCATAGACACCCCCTAGTGCAGATCCCCTTCCATCAGCATAGCCCCCCTCAGTGCAGACCCCCATCAGCATAGACATCCCCCAGTGCAGACCCCCCTCCATCAGCATAGACCCCCAGTGCACACCCCATCAGCATAGACACCCCCTAGTGCAGATCCCCTTCCATCAGCATAGCCCCCCTCAGTGCAGACCCCCATCAGCATAGACATCCCCCAGTGCAGACCCCCCTCCATCAGCATAGACCCCCAGTGCACACCCCATCAGCATAGACACCCCCTAGTGCAGACCCCCTTCTATCAGCATAGCCCCCTCAGCATAGACACCCCTCCATCAGCATAGACACCCCCAGTGCAGACCCCCTTCCATCAGCATAGCCCCCCTCAGTGCAGAGCCCCATCAGCATAGACACCCTCATCCATCAGCATAGCCCCCCTCAGTGCAGACCCCCTCCATCAGCATAGATACCTCCACTTGTGCTAGTAGTCCCCCCCCTCTCCCCTCCCATAGCGCCCCCAGCACATGTCCATTAAAAACACTATTCAGACCTCAGAACAACGCGGCATAGACATAGACAGCAGTGTGTCCCTCCTCGGACTGCCTCCTCCTGTCCTGTGTATATGTAAACAGAGGAGGGAGGACTCGGGGAGGCGGCTTAAGTCCGCTCCGCTGTGAGAGACACAGATCAGTGCAGGGGTGTGCGGACCGTGCGATGCCGCTGCCCACAGGTGTCACCCGGGTGCGATCTCCACCCCCCACTCAGCAACACCACTGCTCGGCTCCCCGCCGAATTTAGAACTCCCGCTCTCTGCCTTTCTCCTGACTCCGCCCTCTGAGCCGGAACTACAGAGAGAGCATCGGGTATCAATGCGCGCTGACTGTTCTCACTGTCAGCGCGCATTGGGAACAGTGAAAACAACATTGGACGGATATACATTCGCCACAATGTTGAATCGCGGCGGAACCCCTGGGGACTTCTCGCGGAACCCTAGGGTTCCGCGGAACCCCGGTTGAGAAACACTGCTCTAGAGGATATGGAATGGGGCAAAACAATGGCACTTTCTTTTAAATTATCTATCTCATCTCATGCCCAAGAACAGAATTACCGTATTTTCTCTAGGTGGTACCGTTGCCCCACTATTCTACACAAAATTGATCCTAATGTTTCGGACGTATGTTGGAGATGCTTGCAGGCCCTGGGTAACATGACACACATTTGGGGTACGTGCCCACGTTTTACCCCCTTTTGGGACAAGATTCTCCAGCTATATGACAAACTTGTAGGGGACAAATATCCCAATGAACCCCACTTAACGGTCCTATCTATGATACCGGGGTCATACAAACAAATCAAGAAGAGCTTAATTCGCCATTTGCTGATGGCTGCACGTTCAGTTATTGCTAGATCTGATTGGGCCTGTGAAATGGACAGGATCGAACATATTGAAAGGATGTTAGTGTAGGATGCTGATAAGAGTGAGGCACACACTATTATGTGGACCGTTTGGCTACACTTCAGGTTCTCTGCTGATTTTGACTCTTTTATAGCAGATACAGCTCCCACCGTTTCCCCTGGGCCCTCTCATGAGTAGCGTGATATACCTTTTCCCCACCTTCCCTTTATTTCTCATACCCTACATACCTCCCTTACCACCCCCCACCCTCTGTTTTTTTTCCTCTTTCTTTCCCTTATTTCTCATCCTCCTGTACCTTTTATAAGACTATAGTAATCTTACTTGTAGATTGACCGCACGTTCAGGCCATATTTGTTGAGCTTTTTTTATGTTTTCTACACCACTGTTCATAGTGGTCTACTGGTTAATTGATTTACAAGTACTTGGTTTATCTCACTTATTTCTACATTCCTTAATAATATCTACCTGACTATGCTTATGTGATACATGTTCTATTAGTGTCCTTCCGATCCTAATGTATACTTGTACACTCAATGGAAATATGTTATTTCTTGTCTATGTTTATTTGATATGTTTTAAAAATGCTTGAAACGTAATAAAACAGATTCAACATAAAAAAATAAATAAAAATTCATACAGGTATGCCTTCCCATGAACCAAACAAAACATTCAGCCTCCTGGCTCTTTTGTGGCAGATTTACTGCTTAGAGTACCTCTTCAGGGTCCTCCTGAATGTTAATACCTTTTTGGTCCATGTGAGCACGAAACACGTCCCAGTGTTTATGCAGCTTCCTAGCTGCTCTGTCCCTCATGGACTCTCTCTCTCAGGCTCGGGCCTTGGCCTGTCCCAATCTGGACACCATGGTGCACACCAGCACCACTCACGGCTCCCTTCACACACTGATCCCTTCAGGAGGGTGGGGCTCTGAACTCGATCTCTGGCTCTCATATGAAGCCAGCACACACCTGTGCCATTATTGTGCTGGCTTCCTACAAAATCTGGCGTAAACCGCCATTTTACCCAGTGGCACGGGATCACCCTGCTAAAACACCTAAAGCGTTAATGTACATCTTGGACTTAATATATATAATGAAGCAGCGCTAAATGTCTATAGAAAGTGCTAATATTAAGAGTGCTATTAATAAAGTCTAACTTCTCATAAATAAAGGGCGCCCTTGATGAAGTCACGTGTGTAGTGACGCAACGCGTCGGGAGAAGGAGCCTAAGTGACGTCCACTTCCGGTTTGCGGCCGTAGACCGGAAGTTAGTATTTTATGAACATTTTGTTTGGCGTTTTTTACCTCTAGGTTTTTAACGTGTTTTTTAGTTGTTTTTTATGTGAATAAACGCCTCTCTTGGGGCTTTCCTTTACATGCTTCACTATGGAGTCCCTTTTTGTTTTTTCCTGAATATTATGGAGTAAGATTCGTTTTAAGGAAGAACATTGGTAAGCTGTGGAGATTCTTATAGTGGTTCCGGGTCACCCAAAAGGACTGGAAGTTCTCATTGTGAGCAGTGGAGATCTTTGTGGCCATTATTGACCTCGTGGGGTCCATCGGGAAGATTTGCTTTAAGGAAGAACACTGGTAAGCTGTGGAGATCCCTACAGTGGTTTCGGGTCACGCAAAAGGATTGGGAGTTCTCATTGTGAGCAGTGGAGATCTTTGTGGCTATTACTGACCCCGTGGGGTCCATCAGAGAGGTGAGAGGCTGGTGTCTATGGGGGAGGATTATTTTTACATCATTTGTTCATCTGATCCAGTTTGTTTTTGATGTGATAAGGTGTATTCCCACACCCATCTTTGCTTCTCTCCCTGCAATAAGCTGCTGCCATTTGGACTGCCAGTTTGGTTATTTAGCACTTTATTTTCTTAGTCACTGTTTGGACGTTTTAATTTTATTCCATTATTGATGATTTTGTCACCCCATTAATTTTATTTATGAGAAGTTAGACTTTATTAATAGCACTCTTAATATTAGCACTTTCTATTGACATTTAGCGCTGCTTCATTATATATATTAAGTCCAAGATGTACATTAACGCTTTAGGTGTTTTAGCAGGGTGATCCCGTGCCACTGGGTAAAATGGCGGTTTACGCCAGATTTTGTAGGAAGCCAGCACAATAATGGCACAGGTGTGTGCTGGCTTCATATGAGAGCCAGAGATCGAGTTCAGAGCCCCACCCTCCTGAAGGGATCAGTGTGTGAAGGGAGCCGTGAGTGGTGCTGGTGTGCACCATGGTGTCCAGATTGGGACAGGCCAAGGCCCGAGCCTGAGAGAGAGAGTCCATGAGGGACAGAGCAGCTAGGAAGCTGCATAAACACTGGGACGTGTTTCGTGCTCACATGGACCAAAAAGGTATTAACATTCAGGAGGACCCTGAAGAGGTACTCTAAGCAGTAAATCTGCCACAAAAGAGCCAGGAGGCTGAATGTTTTGTTTGGTTCATGGGAAGGCATACCTGTATGAATTTTTATTTATTTTTTTATGTTTTTTTATTGTATGTTGGTCACATTATAGAAGTTAGCTGCTAGTTGTCTCCTATTAAATTTTTTTAGCATCATTTGCACTTCAGTGTTTCTTTTTTATTTTATTTTTACTGAGTGGTAAGCGCACAAGCACCTTTTTTCTTTATTTGTCACATCTTGGACTTGTTGCACAGGCATTCAAGTTGTGTCAAGTAAAGCTCCCCAAATGCCCTGTGAATAATTTTTTAAAATATTTTTTACAATGCTCAAATGGAAAATGAGCACTTGTAAAGCTTCCCAACCGTGCCTTAAATGCACTGTAAACACGAGAGACACAGTTACAGCGCGTTTCAGTAGAGGTGAATGGAGGTGGTTGCCAAGTGTTTTAAACTCTGCCGCTAATGTTATGATTAACTTGCCATAACGCAAGGTGACACTACATTATGTACACCTCTATCCGCTCCCTGGTGTGGGTGTGCTGATGATAGGTGATCAGGAAACAGTAAAAACACAACTCAACGCTTATTTTCAACACCTGTATGAGTGAGACCTTAAAGTGTATGTTACCCCAAAAATTAGGATTCCATTTATATATTCAGTTATCCATATATTTCTTAGGACAGCCTGTAATGTTTTTCTTTGTATGTTGCTGCTGAATAACTGACAGTTCTGCCAGTTCCCCCTGTTCATGTCCTAAACTGACCATACCAAGCACGGAAGCAGATCTGTGCTGGCGTACTCGGTTTGTGTCCCTGGGATCGCCGCTTGGAGTTACAGGATGTCTGTATCTCCCATAGTCAGTTTTGCAGCTATATTACCTGCCCAGCCCTGCTGTGTTGTTTGACGGCAGCTCCCAGCAGAAGCCCGGCTGTCAAACCTACAGCACACACACAAAGAGAATGTACTTGGGGTGGGGTGGGCAACTACATGGCATTCATGTAGAAAAATGTAAAATAATGCATTTGGGTGGGAAAAATATGAATGCAATCTACTCACTAGGGGGAGAACCTCTCAATGGAATGGATAGGATGGAAAAGGACCTAGGGGTCCTAGTAGATGACAGGTTTAGCAATGACATGCAATGCCAAGCTGCTGCTGCAAGCAAAGCAAACAAAATATTGGCATGCATTAAAAAGGGGATTAACTCCAGAGATAAAATGATAATTCTTCCACTCTACAAGACTCTGGTCCGGCCGTACCTGGAGTATGCCATCCAGTTCTGGGCACTAGTCCTCAGCAGGAAGGATGTGCTGCAACTGGAGGGAGTGCAGAGAAGGGCAACAAAGCTAATAGAGGGACTGGAGGAACTTAGTTATAAGGAAAGGTTGCGAGCACTGAACGTATTCTCTCTGGAGAAAAGACGATTGAGAGGGGATATGATTTAAATTTACAAATACCATACTGGTGACCCCACAATAGGGATAAAGCTTTTCCGTGAAAGGGAATTTAATAAGACAAGCGGCCATTCACTAAAATTAGAAGAAAAGCGGTTTAACCTTAAACTACGTAGAGGGTTCTTTACTGTAAGAGCGGTAAGGATGTGGAATTCCCTTCCACAGGCAGTGGCCTCAGCGGGGAGCATCAATAATTAAAAAAAACGATTAGATAGGAACCTGAACGACCACAACATACAGGGATAATACAATGTAATACTGACATAAAAGCACACACATAGGTTGGACTTGATGGACTTGTGTTTTTTTTCAACCTCGCCTACTATGTAACTTCCCAGCTGTGTGTGATGGCATACGCTTCCCAGCTACTATACAGACACTCCCCGCTATGGAGAAGAACAGGTGTGCCCAACCAGTGGCTGGGGGCCACATGTGGCCCGCAGAGCCCTCAGATGTGGCACACGACCTCCTGCTCTGGGATGGAATAAAATAGAATATAATCCTGTTATTAAAGGTAAGTTTATTACCAAAATCACAGTGTATATATGGACATATTTGTTCTGCAGTGGTTACTGGGCTGCTTTCAAACTGATCCACAGGTGCAGAGAAGTGCACCTGTGGATTACCTGCACTGAGCCATAGACTTCTATTACCTACGAGTTTGGTGTGCTAAGAGTAGAGTGGGCTCTATAGAGCCGAGTGGGCTGCCATCCACCCTCTCTGCTCATTGTGGCCCACGACTGGTTACCAAGTCGCTTAAGTGGCCCTTGCTCTTCAAAAGGTTGGGCACCCCTGGAGGGGGAAGAAAGCCTTGGGTGGCTGTTTAGTCACATGACTGCCAAATATAATATAAACAAGTACAAAATAAATATTTTTGGTAAAACTAAATGCAATTAGAGTTTACCAATAGTATTTGCTGGCTTACTATTGGTTTTATAGTTCTGTGTTTACAAATACTTTAATGATAGGGTCCCTTCAAAGGCTTCATGCACATGGCCACACAAGGGCCCTACAGCATGCAGAGACTGCTAAATGGCATTCCCGGTACTGGTTTCCACCGTGTGCAGATGCCCATTGTGGAATGTATGAATTAAAGCAGTGGTCCACACAAAAATGGAACCTCTGCTTTTCGGAACCCTCCCCCCCTCCGGTGATACATTTGGCACCTTTCAGGGGGGAGGGGGTGCAGATACCTGTATAATACAGGTATTTGCACCCACTTCCGAGCATAGACTCCCACGGGAAACACACAGGTCCCAGAAAACAGCGGGGACCAGTGAGGACTGCGCAGCGCGACTTACGCATGCGCAGTAGGGAACCAGGAAGTGAAGCCGTAATGCTTCACTTCGTGATTCCCTCACCGAGGATGGCGGCGGGGGCAGCCGAGAGCCAAGCTATTGCTCGGCTTCGGCTGCCGACATCACGGGCACCCAGGACTGGTAAGTGACTATTTATTAAAAGTCAGCAGCTGCAGTATTTGTAGCTGCTGGCTTTTAATATTTTTGTTTTAGGCAGACCTCCACTTTAAGCACCCATATGCACACTGGCATATGCTCTGAATGCACACTTTGTGCGTTCGGACCATAGGTCAGTACACATGCGGATGCTTTACGCAACCCTTTTCAAACAGCCATGTACAGCCGTTTCTTCTAATGAATTTTAATGGGCGGCTGTACATGGACAGTCCAGGAAATGTCATTACATAGGCTCTGCATGCTACATGGCAACAAACTAAGGCAAAGGCAAAATAAGGTAGTATGCACCACATACTAGCTCAATATGAAATACCGTATTTTTCGCTCCAAAGAGGAAGTAAACCCTCCTCAAAAAAAAAAAAAGCACCCTGCAAGACAAAGGCATAATGAGCTAGTATGCATAGCATACTAGCTCATTATATAGTACTCGAAGCCCCCGCAGCGGTCCATGTCTCCCCATCTGGCCGCCGACATGTCATCCCGGAGTTACTTCTGGGTATCGCGGCTCTGGCGCTGTGATTGGCCGGAGCCGCGATGATGTCACTCCCGCGCATGTGCGCAGGAGCCGCCGGTAACAGCACGAAGACTGGAGCAACAGCACATAGGTGCCATTGCTTCAGTTTGCCCCAGTGCGCATGTGCCGATGACTTCAGCACATGCAGACACAGGGGGATATCTCCTAAACCGTGCAGGTTTAGGAGATATCCTGGGTAGCTACAGGTAAGCTTTAATATAGGCTTACCTGTAGCATAAAGTAAAAAAAAATAAGTTTACAACCACTTTAATGGTGAAAACTCAAGCTAGTAAAATCTATACAAAAAAACAGCCATAATACAAAACCCTTAAGCCTCGTACACACGACCGGTTTTCTCGACAAGAAACTAGCAAGAAAACTGCTGGCAGAGCTTTTTGCCGAGAAAACCAGTAGTGTGTATGTTTTCTCGTCGAGAAAACTGCCGGAAAACTTGACGAGAAAAATAGAGAACCTGCTCTCTTTTTTTCTCGCCGGGATTCTCGTCGGCCTGTTTCCAGACGAGAAAACTGTGTGTGTATATACGGCTACAAGCTTACCTGTCCTCCGGTAAGCCCGCGCATGCTCGTTGAGACTGACCCATGCGCGGTAGCTTACAAGGGTAGTGTAGGGTGAAGCAAGATGGCGGCGACGGCATCGAATGTGACAAACGCATGCTCGTCATAGTCGATGACGTCACCGCGATTCTTGCCATTCAAAAGAACGGCGGTTTGGCAAGAAAAGCTTGCCAGGAATCTCGTCAGGAAAAACAACGTTTTTTTCCTGACGGGATTCTTGGCCGTGTGTACTAGGCTTTAGGCTCCATGCACACAAGACCTTCAAAAATGTATTTCTGCACAATGGATTGCTGGCGGGAAAACACTGCTTTAAAAACACGCTTTTAACAGCGTTTTTTTAATTGCATTTATGCAAATTTTTAGAGTCAGCGTTTTTGGGCATTTTTGTAACATTACACCAGCTTACATTCCGCTTTGCAATGTAAAAAACGCTGATAAAAGCATGTTTATGGGCATTTATCAGCATTCAGCATTTTTTGTGGTCAGAAGAACTGCTCTTGAATGCGATTTTAGGGCATTCAGGCAACAGCCTAAAAACTCCCCTGCTGATGAACTTAAAAAAACGTCCATGTGTGCATGGACACATAGGACAACATAGAGGGGAGTTTAACGACTTGGCTGCACAATGACCGGGCCATTTTTTGCGATTCAGCACTGCTTCGCTTTAACTGATGTAGCGGACACCCTCTCCCCAGTCCCCTCTATTAAAGTTCAACTCGCACTGTCTCTGGTCTAGGGGTATGATAGGGGAGGGAGAGGGTGAGCTACGCCAGGCTTCCACCACAGGTGTGATGTGGTATCAGCAATGTCTCTGTTGTTTTTACCTTCGGGTCTGTGCTGTGCATCTGGATCCTCCCTCCAAGAGTCTCCGTGAACCTGGTCTGCCAGAAATTGAGCCCCACACCGTTAAAGTCCAACACACCTTTATTGTAGAACATAACATGGACTCCCTTGGCTTCAGAACAGAAAAGGACGTGTGAGTGCGAATAGGCCCAGACACAAATTTGATCCTCCACTCTCCTCCCTGAGAGTGGGTTATGGTCTCCGCACGAGGGAAATTCTCCTTCCGGACGGTCTCCGACAAGAGACTCACCCGTCACCAGCAGTCTGCTGCACCGGGTCTTCAGATGAGGAGCTCTTCCCGGTCCATTACGCCCACCTCGGATTCAGGCATCCATCCCCGGAGTGCCTTTGGATCCTTCCCTCGCGGAACTCAGTGTTGGGCACTGAGCTCCGGACCTCCATCCGAGTACCTCACCCCAGGACTAAAGGTGCCTGAGGTGGAACACGACCTCCGGTGGTCCTCTAGGCCTAGGCCGCCTAGAGGACAAACACAAACCGCAGGCTGAAGGTGCCTGGGACTAAGACCCCGTGACCAAGATGGCCGGCCCTTTATACCCCCTCCCAGCAAGCACGGCGGGCTCCCCGCCCAACCATACCGCTGCCGAGAGAGGACAAAAAGGAGGCTCAGCACACAGCGATGTCCGTTCGTCGGCCCATGGTGACAGCGCCACCTGGTGCACCGCCAAGAACACACCACTGGTGTCACTGAAAAATTCAAAAATTACCCCGGGAAAGTAAGTACCCGCTACACTGACAAATAGAGATTTCTTTTGGTGGTATTTGATCACTTCTGCAGTTTTAATTTTTTGTGCTATAAACAAAAAAAAAGAGCGACAATTTAAAAATATATATATATATATATTTTAAATTTTTTGCTATAATAAATAAAGTAAAAAAATATATAAAAAATTTTTTTTTCCTCAGTTTAGGCCGATACGTATTTTTCTACATATTTTTGGTAAAAAAAAAAAATCTCATTAAGCATATATTGATTGGTGTGCGCAAAAATAAATACAAAATAGGGGATAGTTTATGGCATTTTTTATTATTATTATTTTTTTTATTAGTAATGGCGGCAATCAGTGATTTTTATCATGACTGCAACATTATGGCGGACACATCGGACACTTTTGACGCTATTTTGCGACCACTGTCATTTTATACAGCGATCAGTGCTATAAAAATGCACTGATTACTGTGTAAATGACACTAGCAGGAAAGGGGTTACCCAGTAGGGGGCGAGGAAGGGGTTAAGTGTGACCTAGGGAGTGATTCTAACTGTGTGGGGGCTGGGCTACCAGTGACACGACATTGATCACTGCTCCCGATGACAGGGAGCAGTAGATCAGTGTCCTGTCACAAGGCAGAACAGGGAAATGCCTTGTTTACACAGGCATCCCCCTGTTCTGCAGCTCATTGACATGATCGCGGAACACAGGCGGACATCGAGTCTGCGGGTCCCGCGGGCACAGTCACGGAGCTCGCGTCAAGGGCTTTCACGCGCCGCTGGTGGCAGGCGCTCCCGCACGGCGCAAAATTCAAAGCGGCGTATATGTACGTTGCTTTGCGAAGCCGTGTTATTCTGCCGATGTATAAGTGCGTGAGCTAATCGGCAAGCAATTAATGGCTGCTAAACAAACGCCCAAACTCACAAAAACTTTAGTTTATCAGCTGCAGTGTGCATGAGGCCTTAAAGTGAAGCTCCACCCTAAATAGCAACTTTTGCTATTTGGAACCCTCCCCCCCTCCGGTGTCACAATTGACACCTTTCAGGGGGGAGGGGGGTGAAGATACCTGTCTAAGACAGGTATTTTCACCCACATCCGGGAGTCCTCTCTCCGGGAATCTGCGGGAGTTACGTCACTTCCCGCAGACTTCCCTTGGTGTTCTGGGAGACACTCGGCTCCCAGAACACAGGAGCACCAATCAGAACGGCGCAGCGCGACTCGCGCATGCGCCATAGGGAACCGGGCACTTCCTGGTTCCCTCAGCGAGGATGGCGGAGGGAGCAGCAGAGCGACGAGCGGTCGCTCGTCCTCTGCTGCGGACGTCGCTGGACTCCAGGACAGGTAAGTGTCCAAATATTAAAAGCCAGCAGCTGCTGTAGCTGTAGCTGCTGGCTTTTAATATTTTTTTTTTCCGGCGGAGCTCCGCTCTAATAATAACAGCTAGACTTCCAACAGACTTAAGGCACCGTACACACGATACTAAAAACGGATGGAAAAATTTGTATGACGAGCTGTCTGACGATTTTCGGATCGTTAGTATGGTGCTTTTTGACAGCCGAATTTGCCTTTTCGTCAGACAAAAGCTGGATGTGCAGACTATAAAAAAAATTTGGACGTGAACTCAACGTCCGATTTTCGTTTCATTAGTACGGTTTTCGTACAAAAAAATCGTATTGGCAGCATGCTCAGAAGCTAAAGAATACATACAAAACTATTCAACACATGACGTCACTTCTGACGCTGTATTCTGTCGTACGAAAATATTCGTATTGCGAGTAACCTCTTCACTTTCGACATGAGACTAGCATGCCACAAAAAACGAAAATCTGATCGTGTGTACAAGGCTTTATGCTTTATGTACACAAGACGTTTGAAAACCTCTTCTGAACGTTGCAACTTGTCAGCTAGTAACCAACATAAAAAAATGTCAGTTTAGCCACATTTACATACCGCGTTTAGTGGTGTTATTGAACGTTTTTCGTTTACAAGCATTTTGCAATGGGAAAATCTCCCTCTCCTGCTCTCTCTCAACGTTTAGGAGCAGTTGGGCATTTTTTTTTTCAGCAGCCCCTGAACTCTCCTCTGTTATCTCTTCTGTCCATGTACACCGAGTAATTTATATTCATTTAGAGGCAGTTGAGCTTAGTGGTATTTTTTTTAAAGAAAAAATTGCATTCAGGACGGAATTTTATTGCCATTTGAAATGCCAAATGCTTGTACCAGCTTGCAAAAACACGTCGAAACGCGATAACTCGCGTCTATAAGTATTTTGTTTATAGGCATTTTCAATGGGGATACATTTCTGAACATTTACAATGTAAAAACACTTCTAAACGCAAATGCGGCTAAACGCGCATAAACGGGGCATGTAAATGCGTCAAAATGGAAGTACGTAGCGCACTCCTGAATTCTGCACCCTGTATGTAGCGTGCTCCTGAGTACTCCTATTTATCTGAGTAGATGCATAGTCCTACAGATATCTCCGGCCCCTTGAGGGCAACCATGCTGATGTGGTCTGCGATGAAATTTAGTTTGACACCCCTGTACTAGGTGATAATTTCGGCCGCTAGCGGGGCACTTTTAACCCCCGCTAGCGGCCGAGAAAGAGTTAAAACCGCCCTCAATGCACTGCTGAAGCAGCGCATTGCGGGTGGTATAGCCGCCCTGTCCCATTGATTTCAATGGGCAGGAGCGGTGGAGGAGCGGTAAACATACCGCTCCTTCACCGCTCCAAAGATGCGGCTAGCAGGACTTTTTTTACCGTCACTGGAGTGAATGTAACAGCTGTTTAAGGGCTGTTTGCAGGCGCTATTTTTAACGCTATAGCGCCTGCAAAACGCTCCAGTGTGAAAGGGGTCTAAGGAGAGCCATTCGTTCTCCTCAGTATGCAGAAGAATAAAGAAATAAAAAGTGTGTGTGCTACTATTTGTTTCAGATGATGACCACAGCAAATTTTGGTAGACAAGAAACTTGCATGGGGATAAGCAAGAAACATTCCACTTGCCATTGCTCAGCTGGTCTTACAGTTTAAGCACAAGGTTCTCACCAGAAATGCATTTTCAGCTAGGCAAGACGCTGGAGTTGCAAAAAGATACCAGGCATTGTTATAAAATATGACACGTCCAACATATATCTGCATGCACAGAGGTTTACGTTCATAAAAGACATGCTGGTAGTAGGGTGCCCATGTGTCCCGGATTGCCCGGGACTGTCACGCAATTGACATGTTTGTCCTGGGTCCAGGGCAACTTCATTCCGGGACATATATATAATTTTTTAATTGGTCTTTTTTTTGTTTATAGCACAAAAAATAAAAACCGCAGAAGTGATTTTTTTTTTGTTTATACCACCAAAAGAAAGCTCTATTTCTGGGAAAAAAAAGGATCTAAATTTTGTTTGGGTACAGCGTTGCATGACCGCGCAATTGTTAGTTAAAGCAACACAGTGCCGTATCGCAAAAAATGGCCTGGTCATTAAGGGGGTAAATCCTTCGGGGGCTGAAGTGGTTAAATTCATACAGATACGTAAATTTGCTGAACAGTCTACTTTAAAGTGATAAATTTAGGCTGATGTTAGATTGGCAACTCTGCGCTAGCAAACCTGCCACTAGAATCATCAGTGCCAGGATCGCCAAGAGGCTGCCTGTTTGTCCTAATGGAATGGCTATGGATTAGCTCCCGTCCCTATGTAGCTGAGGCAGCAAGATGACACTCCCATCGCTAGCGAACGAGATTCAGAGGGAGCGATTCCATAGGGACAGACAGGCGGCCTCTTCGTGATCATGCGACTGGTAATTTGTCTCTAGTGGTAGAATCTGCTGTCTGACAGCAGCCTTGGGCCTCAAAACAAGCAAGGCCACAACAAAAAAAAAAAACCTTATTATTATTATTATTATTATTATTATAAGAGATATGTATGAAATATTTCCAGGCTCTATGGATATACATTTAATAATTGGTGGCGGTATTTAAAAATATTTGCCCTTGCACATTTATAGACACCAGAGGCTGCTGGTATGTATTTACTGATATCAGAGTCACCCCTGAACCAAAATCTGTCACTATGTCATCTCAGCAAAAGAGGTTAGCATCATAAAAGACGAGGAGTTGGCGTTATTCTTTTGACTGAGAGCAGACGCTGGGAACATACAGAGCAATAAACATCACATTCACACTCCCACATCTCATATCGCTTTAGGGCCTCTGATTAGTTGCGACAGCCTTGCACCGGGTTATACACATGGCCACAGCTGGCCTTGCATATTACTGCTGAACCTAAAGCAAATATAACAGACACAATTAAATGCACTCATATCAATACCCTTTACATGGGTATTTATTACAACCTTGTACCAGATAAAGCTTCTTGAAAAATAAATAAAAAATCTGAACATTTTTTAGGAAGGTGTATTAGTCATAGTTATTGTCAAATTAATCAACACATACTGATGCTGCTAATATGGATCTGGGCACCAAGGCAGCCATGACTTTTGGCCACAAAGGGGTATCTAAATTCTGTTTTTTGTATTTGTTTCTGTAATCCCCAGACATGGAGGGCCAGCGAACTTAACCACTTCAGCCCCGGACGAATTGGCTGCCCAATGACTGGGCCATTTTTAGCGATTCGGCACTGCGTCGTTTTAACTGACATTTGCGCAGTCGTGCGACGCTGTACGGAAAAAAAATTGACTTCCTTTTTTTCCCATAAATAGTTTTCTTTTGGTGGTATTTGATCATCTCTGCGATTTTTATTTTTTGCGCTATAAACAAAAAAAGAGTGTCAATTTTGAAAAAACACAATATTTTGTACTTTTTGCTATAACAAATATCCCCAATTTTTTTTTTAACCACTTAACGACCGCTCACTGTATATATACGTCGGCACAATGGCATCCGACAGGCACAATCATGTAGAGTGTACGTGATCGCCTTTGTACAGTTGGGGGGTCCAATCGGACCCCCCTTCTGTACAGTGAGCGGTCGGAATTCGTCTGGGAGCGATCCGAGATGGGGGGGGCGACCGTTCGATTCCGGCCACCCCCCCGCGATCGCTCCCGGCAAATGAGAATGCCCCCTCTGCCTGTGTAATGTAAACACAGGCAGAGGAAGCAGGAGGAAGTGATGTCATCTCTTGTGCGGCGCTCACATATACCGAGCGCCGTATAAGAGAAGACATCAAGGTTAGTGCACAAACACTACACTAACACCAGCACACATAGGCACATAAATCGCCCCCCCAGATCACCCCCCAGCCCCCAGTCACAGTGTCACTGATTGCAGTGACCATTTATTTACTGATCACTGCAATCAGTGACATTTGTGACTGTAAAAGTGTCACTACATTTAGTTTTAGGTCCAGTGTAGCCCCCTAACCCCCCCTAATAAAGGTTTAACCCCTTTGATCACCCCCCAGATAACCCTTTCACCCCCTAGCACCGCCGTCGCTAAGCAATCATTTTTCTGATCGCTGTCTTAGCGTCAGTGATGCAGATCGGTAGCCAGTAATTTTTTTTAGGTTCGCCGTAGGTTTTTATAACGTCGGGTACCCCCATAAATGATCTAATAAAGGTTTAACCCCCTTGATCGCCCCCCAGGTAACCCTTTCACCCCCTATCACCACTGTCGCTAAGCGATCATTTTTCTGATCGCTGTCTTAGCGTCGGTGATGCAGATCGGTAGCCAGTATTTTTTTTTTAGGTTCGCCGCAGGTTTTTATAGCGTCATGTACCCCCATAAATTATCTAATAAAGGTTTAACCCCCTTGATCGCCCCCCAGGTAACCCTTTCACCCCCTATCACCACTGTCGCTAAGCGATCATTTTTCTGATCGCTGTCTTGACGTCGGTGATGCAGATCGGTAGCCAGTAATTTTTTTTAGGTTCGCCGCAGGTTTTTATAGCGTCAGGTACCCCCATATATTATCTAATAAAGGTTTTAACCCCCTAATTGCCCCTAGTTAACCCTTTCACCAGTGATCATCATATAAGTGTTACGGGTGACGCTGGTTAGTTAGTTTGCTTTTTATAGTGTCAGGGCACCCGCCGTATATATAACCCAATAAAGGTTTAACCCCCTGATCGCCCGGCGGGTGATATCAATTAGGTTTTAGCATCAGAGAGGGTCTGCGTCACACCCCAGGCAGCGTCAGGTTAGTGCCAGTAACGCTAACACCCACGCGTGAAGCATACACCCTCCTTAGTGGTATAGTATCTGAACAGATCAATATCTGATCAGATCTATACTAGCGTCCCCAGCAGTTTAGGGTTGCCAAAAATGCAGTGTTAGCGGGATCAGCCCAGATACCTGCTAGCACCTGCGTTTTGCCCCTCCGTCCAGCCCAGGCCACCCAAGTGCAGTATTGATCGATCACTGTCACTTGCAAAACACAACACACATAACTGCAGCGTTCGCAGAGACAGGCCTGATCCCTGCGACTCCAGTGCTGTAGGAGGTGATTTCACCACCACAGTTAAAAAAAAAAGCAAATATGCCGAAGCATTGGGGCAGCAGGGGCGGAGGAGTGATTTTGCTCCTAATGCCTCGTACACACAGTCGAAATTCCGACGGAGGCTTGCCCGTGGAAAAGTCCGACCATGTGTGTGCGGCATAACTTTTTTGCGGGAGGATGCCCCCATGCTTCGGCATATATAAATGGTGCATGTATGCCCATCATTAGAAGTGGGTGGATGAAGGGCGGTATTCTAATGGTGGGCATACCCACCCGATCAATCTCTTTTTTCATTCAGCCAACTGGCTGCATGAAAAAAAAAGATTATAATACATGTCCAACAAGGACCAGCAACGTACTGGTATGTTGCTGGACTTTGAATGGTTATACCAGATTGATGCCTGCGGGTTTAGGTATCATCTTGGTATCATTCTTTTCAGCCAGCGGCCGGCTTTCATGTAAAAGCAATCCTAGTGGCTAATTAGCCTCTGGACTGCTTTTACAAGCAGTGGGAGGGAATGTCCCCCCCCCCCCGGATATAAAAAGCGCCATTGGGAAATTGGGAAAGCATTTTATCACACCGATCTTGGTGTGGTCAGATGCTTTGAGGGCAGAGGAAAGATCTAGGGTCTAGACCCCAGTTTTTTCAAAAAAAGAGTACCTGTCACTACCTATTGCTATCATAGGGGATATTTACATTCCCTGAGATAACAATAAAAATTATTAAAAAAAAAAATATATGAAAGTAACAATTTAAAAATAAAATAAAAAAGCAAAATTAATAATAAAAAAAAAAAAAAAAAAGCACCCCTGTCCTGCCCTGCTCTTGCCCAATGGCGAACGCAAGCGTCGGTCTGGCGTCATATGTAAACAGCAATTGCACCATGCATGTGAGGTATCACCGCGAAGGTCAGATCGAGAGCAGTAATTTTAGCAGTAGACCTCCTCTGTAAATCTAACGGGGTAACCTGTAAAGGCTTTTAAAGGCTTTTAAAAATGTATGTAGTTTGTCGCCAATGCGCGTTTGTGCGAAATTTTAAAGCATGTCGTGTTTGGTATCTATGTACTCGGCCTAAGATCATCTTTTTTATTTCATCAAACATTTGGGCAATATAGTGTGTTTTAGTGCATTAAAATTAAAAAAAGTGTATTTTTTCCCCAAAAAATGCGTTTGAAAAATCGCTGCGCAAATACTGTGTAGAAAAAAAAATGCAACACCCACCATTTTATTCTGTAGGGCCTTTGCTTTAAAAATATATATAATGTTTGGGGGTTCAACATAATTTTCTTGCAAAAAAAAATATGTTTTCATGTAAACAAAAAGTGTCAAAAAGGGCTTTGTCTTCAAGTGGTTAGAAGAGTGGATGTAAGCTTCCTAATGTTGTGTATAAAATGCCAGAACAGTTCAAAACCCCCCCAAATGACCCCATTTTGGAAAGTAGACACCCCAAGCTATATACTGAGAGGCATGTCGAGTCCATGGAATATTTTATATGTTGACACAAGTTGCAGAAAAAATAAAATGTTTTTTTTTTTATTTATTTTTTTGCACAAAGTTGTCACTAAATGATATATTGCTCAAACATGCCATGGGCATATGTGGAATTACACCCCAAAATACATTCTGTTGCTTCTCCTGAGTACGGGGATACCACATGTGTGAGACTTTTTGGGAGCCTAGCCGCGTACGGGACCCCAAAAACCAATCACCGCCTTCAGGCTTTCTAAGGGTGTAAATTTTTGATTTCACTTCTCACTGCCTATCACAGTTTCGGAGGCCATGGAATGCCCAGATGGCACAAAACCCGCCCCCAAATGACCCCATTTTGGAAAGTAGACACCCCAAGCTATTTGCTGAGAGGTATTGTGAGTATTTTGCAGATCTCGCTTTTTGTCAAAAAGTTTTGAAAATTGAAAAAAAAATAAAAATTTCTTTCTTTATTTTCAAAAACAAATTAGAGCTGTAAAATACTCACCATGCCTCTCAGCAAACAGATTGGGGTGTCTACTTTCCAAAATGGGGTCATTTGGGGGGGTTTTGTGCTATTTTGGCATTTTATGGCCTTCGAAACTGTGATAGGTAGTGAGGAGTCAAATCAGACAGTTTTACCTTCAGACATATTTGATAGATGAGATGTGTTGATGCTGGAAACAGGGACACAGCTTATTAATGCAGCCTACATACCCTGGCCCTGATTCTATTTTCACTGTGTACAGTACATCCATCTTAAACTAATGCAAATCTCCAAGGTAACAAGCGTTGTGTGAAGGCCTATCTCATACATACCTTGTCCTGAGAGCTGTCCGTCCTCACCCGGGTGCTGAGCGCACTCTGCCCGGTCTGGTTGTCCTGCTCACTGTTGAAGATCAGACGCAGGGGGACTATGTCTTCCCTCCCCGAGAATCTGTTTTCTTTCTTCCTGTGCATCTCTGTCACCCAGGTATCTGCCATAAAATAATAAAAGAAAAAAACGATAATATCAGATAAAGCATACTCACACACCAATCTGATTTCCTGACGCCGGAAACATAAGAAGAGCTCTGGAAGGCCTGAAGCATTCCACCTGGTCAAATTCAATGAACTGGTACAAAGCACTTAGATACAGCAGCAGCATGCTCTGTCCCATAACAGCAAATCAGATTGACAATGACATAAATATGTAATGATATTTTATTGGTTCTAATTTTTTTCATATAAAAATAATCACTTCATTATGAGCATTTCCACAAGAACTACTGTGCAGCTTTAGCTTCTATGTGGCCTAACTAGTACAAAGCACTTAAATCAAAGCCAAAAAATGTTTTACTTTTGAGTAGAGAATGGGTTTTGCCTTTTATTACCAGGCCGTTTTCCAGTTTTCATTGCTGTGATACACTATATTACCAAAAGTATTGGGACACCTGTCTTTACACGCACGTGAACTTTAATGGCATCCCAGTCTTGGTCCATAGAGTTCAATATTGAGTTGCCCCATCCTTTTCAGCTATAACAGCTTCAACTCTTCTGGGAAGGCTGTCCACAAGGTTTAGGAGTGTAGCCCCATACACACTATCAGTTTTCTTGCAGGTTTTTCTCTTCAGGTTTACCAAAACCATCTAATATGAGGTCAAACCTTAAGAGTTTCAATTCGTATGCAATCAGACAGGCCCTTGCACTACATGGTTTTGGTAAACCTGAAGAGAAAAACCTGCAAGAAAACTGATAGTGTGTATGGGGCTTTAGTCTATGGGAATGTTTGACCATTCTTCCAGACGAGAAGGCCTGGTTTGCAGTCTCCACTCTAATTCTTCCCAAAGATGTTCTATCGGGTTGAGGTCAGTCAAGTTCCTCCACCCCAAACTCGCTCATCCATGTCTTTATGGACATTGCTTTGTGCACTGGTCCAAATCATTTGGTGGAGGGGGGATTATGGTGTGGGGTTGTTTTTCAGGGGTTGGGATTGGCCCCTTAGTTCCAGGGAAAGGAACTCTTAAGGCGTCAGCATACCAAGACATTTCATGATCCCAACGTTGTGGGAACAGTTTGGAGGTGGCCCCTTCCTGTTCCAACATGACTGCACACCAGTGCACAAAGCAAGGTTCATATATATTGGCAGGGCTTTTTTTTCTCAGAGAATAGGTGCAGCTACTCCCCACTTTCGATTCATCCCTTGTCTCCGCCCCCTACCCACCTACTAGTAGAATCCTCTGCAGCCAGCAACAATAGATCTCACCAGTAACAATAGATTACCTCCAGCAACAAAAGATTCCCCAGCAACAATAGACCCCCCCTTGCAACAAAATACCCCCCAACAACAATAGATCCTCCCAGCAACAATAGATTTCCACCAGCAACAATAGAGTAGATCCCCGAGCAGCCTACATTAACAGACCCTCAAGCAGCCAGAAACAATAGACTCCTCCCTTAACAATAGATCCATTCCAGCAACAATTGAGCCCCTAGTGACCTAAGATTCCCCAGTAGCAATAGATCTCCCCAGCAACAATAGATCTCCCCAGCCACAGTAGACCCTCCAGCACATCCCAGCACCTCAGTGCAGGGGGAGGTGCCAGGCTTGTGTTCCCGCTGAAAAAAAAACCCCTGTGTATTGGTCTTTTCATTTTATAGGAAGCCTCAAGGAGGGGGTCTGGGAGGCAGTATGGGGTGACAGGAAAAGTGAAGACTTGTATGAATGTTCAGCTGCCTGTATCTCTGGATTTACTAATGTTTTGACATGCAGTTTTCAATAGGCCTGGTTCGCACCTATGCAGTTTGCTTTTGATCCATTTCTGCAGTGCTTTTTTGCACACTTTTTTTACGTGTTTTTTATGCATTTTGCTTTTTTTATGCTTTTTTTAGGGCCAATTTGTTGTTGGGTAGTTTAAAAAATGTGAAACGCGTCAAAACGCATATAAACGCACTACATGCTTTTCTGCAGTGTCTCCATTGAAGTCTATTGAACAGAAAATGCAGCGTTTTGCGTTCAAAAAAGTCCCTGACCAGTCAAGCATGGTGGGGGGGGGGGGGGGGTGTCATGGTCTGGGGCTGCATGAGTGCTGCCGGCACTGGGGAGCTACAGTTCATTGAGGGAACCATGAATGCCAACATGTACTGTGACATACTGAAGCAGAGCATGATCCCCTCCCTTCAGAGACTGGGCCGCAGGGCAGTATTCCAACATGATAACGACCCCAAACACACCTCCAAGATGACCACTGCCTTGCTAAAGAAGCTGAAGGTAAAGGTGATGGACTGGCCAAGCAATGCATGTCTCGAGACCTAAACCATACAAGCTGTACACTCACTACTTCACATTGTAGCAAAGCGTTATTTCTTCAGTGTTGTCACATGAAAAGATAGAATAAAATATTTTCAAAAATTGTGAGGGGTGTACTCACTTTTGTGAGATACTGTATATGTCTAGCTTGAGTTCTACTTTCATTATTTTTTTCAGCTGTCATCGCCATCCATAAATGATTATCACAACAGAGAAGTGAAGCACCCTCCTAGTAAGGCTGCTAGGTAAATTAATTTGTTTGCTCCTGCTGTAATCAGGGGAGCAATAATTGTTTGGTCTGACCTGTTCAGGGCTTCACAGGCTGGGAGTTTGATTGCTTCCCCCTGCCTCTAGAAGAAGTTTCTGCAGCTTAGGCTAGGTTCATACTTCTGCGTGTGGCTGTGGGTGCAGGAATCGCTGCATTTCCGGCACCCGCAACCACCTGCAGTGAAAACGCACTGCTCAGCGAAAGCGCGCAGGGCTGCCATGCATTCTGAATGGCACCCCCACGCATGTAAACTCACAGTGCGTGTGCTATTTCCCTACGGCCACGTTTTTGAAAAGGTGCATGCACCTTTTTTTATGGAAACGCAGGCACGACAGCCCATTCATTTGAATGGGCTGCAATACCCACGCAAATGCGGCCCGCAAAAATGGATAGGTGTGAACCTAGCGTTAGGGAGGCAGAATTTAAATGATCAGCTTTAAAGTGGTTGTAAACCCACTTTTCCCAAAAAAAAATAATACCTGCAAGAAAAAGGCATAATGAGCTAGTATGCTATGCATACTAGCTCATTATGTGGCACTTACCTCAGATCGAAGCCTCCGAAGCGCTCCTCGTCCCCCTCCACCGCCATGTCTTTCGGGCATCGCCGCTCCGGCGCTGTGATTGGCCGGAGCGGCGATGACGTCACATGCATGCGCGCGGGGCCGGCATGATCCCATTCATGAAGCCGGCCCGCTAGTGCGCCTGCGCCGTTGTCTAAAGTGGGGTTCCAATCACATTTTTCATTTTTTAAAAGCATTTTTATTTCCGCATTCAATACAGTGGTACATATAAGATGACATACTATTTTAAAAACCGCCGCCGATCTGCCGAGTTACTGCATAAAGAGACTTTAAAAAAATCTTTGCTGAAGTTTTCATTTTGCTTGTGGGCATGTGAAGCCCACAAGCATTTACTTCCTGGATTGTATTGACGAGTGATTCTAGCCATAGGGGAAGCGCACTGCATCCTGGGAAATGATGACACACATTTCCCAGGAGCAGTAGGGAGCTGAGGGAGATGATGTCAGAATCCGAGGTGATTCAGAAGGCAGATTTTGTGGGACCACATAGTAACAGGTACTTCCGGGTGAGTAAAAAAAAATAAAAAAAATTCAAATGTTTTGTTTTTTTAGGCTATTATATGCACAATAATGCTATTTTGTATTTTTGGTGGAAACTCCACTTTAACCGTATAGGTTAAGGAGATATTTCTTGCAGCTACAGGTAAGCCTTAATCTAGGCTTACCTGTAGGTGCAAGTTGTGTTGTTGGGTTTACAACCACTTTAATATTGAGCTGGGCCTAGTCAATCCGTGGAGAGGTGTGCCCACATGGTGGCTGGGGGGCTGTTAAAGGGGTTGTAAACCCTCATGTTTTTTCACCTTAATGCATCCTATGTCGGCCAGGGCGGCGCCCCTCCTCTGTCCGCAGCCATCTGATAACGCAGCTAGCAAGGAGGTGGCGGCTTTTACAAATGGCACTTTTCACTGTCTCCGAGTACTTGCCTACTTACCTGGAACATTTCATCTGACATACCTTCCCCTGCATTGCTCATGTGCAGCCATCTCAAGTGCCATATGGTAAAGCAGCCATCGTCCGAAAAAATGTGTTGTCACAGACAGCTGTTGAGGGAGGAGGGGTGCCTTGTCCACAGCTAAGCCGCAGAAGATGGGACAAAGTCCCCTGGGGAAAAGACTTCAATAAAAAATTGAGATGTCTTTTTTAAATAAAACTATAATTTTTGTTTAATTATTAAAAATAATGCAGAAAGCAGTTTTAAATTAAAATTATTTAGGTATCATTTACAGAAGCGTGTTGTGGTAACGCATAAAAACGAGCGCCTCACTGCAATGTGTGGTAAAGGACTGTACGTGTGTTCGTGCATCGCCCAGAGGACACTGCAAGCAACACACTGATGAGCTCATCTATATGTCAATTTCCCCTCTCTCCTCCTATCAGCATGGCTCCTTGCACTGCGTCACAACTGACTGGCTTCTTGTTCTGCTTCTCCTGCCCCAAGTCTGAGCTCTTCTGTACACAAACTACAAGAGGTGGATACCAAGTCTGTTTCAGGTACTTAGATTTCTTTCATTTATTTAAAAATGCATTTAATGGTGTATTCGTGAGTATAGAGCAGCATTGACCTCTGTCTATTGTATCGGCCCGGAGTTTGAATATACAGTGGAACCTCGGATTACGAGCATAATCCGTTCCAGGAGAAGTCAATAAAAAAGAAAATAATTTGTTCTGCATTGACTTCAATGGCATGCAATGCCGCATGTGGCCAGAGGTGGGGGGCCCCGGAGAGCCTCGGAAACACACGGAAAGGCCCAAGGACAGCTCGGCTGACCTCGGAAAGGCTCGGGAATTGAGTATTTCCGAGCCTTTCCGATCGGCTCCGAATGGCACCGGTCGGCTCCGCTCGGCCCAGGCGCCCCCCCACCTCAGGCCAAACGCTGTACTGTACACCGCTGTGGCTTGAATCCTGCTCGTGTTGCGAGACAAAACTCGCAAACCAAGTCAGGATTTTTAATAATACAGTGCTCATATTGCAAAACGCTCGTTAACCGCGTTACTGGCAATCCGAGGTTCCACTGTATATATACACACAAGGATGGAAGCATTTTTTGCATGCTAAACAAATAGCAATTTAATAAAGTGGAAGAAAAGCTTAAAGAGGAACTGCAGTCTGCTCACATAATTTGTAGTAAAAAAATCTTTGCCATTCTGAAGCTTCCCTCCACCCACTTTGCATATTATTTTATATATACTGTGATTCTGTACTTGCCAAATATGCTGCAGAAATCTCCCTCCACTGAGTTTGGCTGCAACTGTTTTAAATGTGGGCAGCTGAATCTGCTGCCTGTTCACTTCCTGGATTTACACACCTCCAGCTCTCATTGGCCCTCTAATGGCTCATCCCCCCTCCCTTCCTGGCAAACTCTCACAAGAGTGAGAGAGAGAGCTGTGCATGATGTCATAAGCCTAGCCTAATGACCAGACAAGAAACAGGAAGTGGGCTGTATAAGGTATTTACTGGCAGAAGAAAAATGTTTTACTATCCAAAGTTAAAACAACAAGGGCAGAAGATTTAATAGATGAAAAGTTGAAAAAATTACTGAAGTTCTGCTTTAGCTAAAATTATTGTTAAAAGTGTTCCCTCCCTCCTCCTCCTACCTATCCTGGCTAACATACAGTATATAAAATTATCTGTATACTTACCTTTTTTAAATCTGCACTGGATCGCTCGACAAAAGCTGTGTATTCCGAGAGCCATGACGTCAGCCATAGGGCTCCAATGGGCAAGCTGTTGTCGGTGCTTCCTCCTCTCCCCTGCAGCCACCGCTCACTAATACAGGAAACCTGGAGCTGCTAAATCAGGTGACTGGAGTAGAGCAAGTTAACTACTTCCCGACCGAACTATACTGTTCTGGGAGATTGTGATAAAGGGCCAATCACAGCGGCCCTTTACCATGTAATCAGCTGCGTCCAATCAGAGCTGGTCACGTGCAAACTTGCCGGTTATTGGCAGTCCTTTACTTACACGCTGTGTCTGTGTGAGGAAGCAGAGCCGATACCTGACAAGCAGAGGCGGCTCTCTAATTAGGCGGTCGCCTAAGGCCTCGCACTCACAGGGGCCTCGCGGCCGCCTAATTTGCCTGTGATCAATACTAATGTCAGCGCCATCGGATCTCTCTATCACCCCTCTCTCTTTCTCAACCCCCCCCCCTCTCTTGCATTGGCTGAATATGTCTGATGGGTGAGGAGGGTGCCCTGGAAGTGGTGCTGATCACCTGTGTGCTAGATCCGTGCATTTTCTGCAGCCATTTTTCTTGCTTGAATTATTTTTCCCATATTGGGCGTGAGTGGGGCCTCATGTCTACGTTTTGCCTAAGGCCTCACAAAGCCTAGAGCCGCCTCTGCTGACAAGGCTGTCAGTACATTCTTTACAATGATAATCAGGGCAAAAAATGATAAAATTGTCATATGGGTACCGTGTTGAAATTTCGGGTTGCAACAACGCTAAAAGCTGAAAATTGCCCTGGGCAGGAAGGGGGTGAAAGTGCCCGGTATTGAAGTGGTTAAATTGTGACTAAAGGCAAAACTTTTTGTTTCATTTTGGAGAGAGTGGAGAGGAGAGTGGAGGGTGGAGAGAACTCTTGACTAAGGATGAGCTCCGGCGTGTTCGCATTGAACACGTGCAGAGCCTGCCAGGAAGTCGGCACAGCGCTGCGCTAATCACTGACAGGGAGACATTGTCCCGATGCTCGGCTGCAGAAATCTGGAAATGTCTCCCTGCCTGTGATTAGCGCAGCGCCGTGCCGAACATGCCGGAGCTCATCCTTACTCTTGATATGTTTTATTGCTGTCTGTGCCCCCCCCCCCCCCCCCCCCCGTTAGGGAGATTCATCCTCTGTATTTGTCCTTATCATTGAAAGTAAAAGTAAATCCCACATTTCGGGCTGACACCAAAATGGGGACACTAGTTCTGGTTAGGGTTGACACTTTTTCTTCAAACCAAATCCGAACACTTTTTAGCGGCCCACAGCAAAAACATTTTTTTTAGTATACACTATAGGATTGTAACAGACCTGGGACACCTTTGGGCGCTCCAAAGAGAATAGTAATGCAGAACGCATAGTGGCCCCTTCACCCTTCTGCCAGGCCTTGTTCCGAGCCACATTCCTGTCTGAATATTGTGTCCGGGTTTCAGGCGGAGTAAAGCCCGGAAACATGATTCAAAACCCGGACTATCCGGGTGAATCCTGGACAGGTGGCAACCCTAGTTTTGGTGACCCCCAGGATTTCCTCTCACTTCCTATTTTGGCTTTGGGACAGGAAGTCAAGTCAAATCTCCCCTATGAGACACAGATGGCAAAAAACTACCAGAGGTTATAACACTCCCTATTCAAAATGCAAAAACAAAAAGTTTTGCCTTTAGTGACCTTTTAAAATAGGTAAGTACACACATCCTTTTTAGGTTAGGCAGGATAGGTAGGAGGAGGGGAATGGAACATTTTTAACCGCTTCAGCCCCATAAGATTTTACCCCCTTCCTGACCAGAGCACTTTTTACAATTCGGCACTGCGTTGCTTTAACTGACAATTGCGCTGTCGTGCGACGCTGTACCCAAACAAAATTTGCGTCCTTTTTTTCCCACATTTAGAGCTTCCCTTTAGTGGTATTTGATCACCTCTGCGGTTTTTATTTTTTGCGCTATAAACAAAAGAACTACGACAATTTTTTAAAAAACACAATATCTTTTACTTTTTGCTATAATAAATACCACAAATTTAAAAAAATAAAAATACATTTTTCCTCAGTTTAGGCCGATACATATTCGTCTACATATTTTTGGTAAAAAAAAAAAAAAAAATCGCAATAAGCGTATATTGATTGGTTTGCGCAAAAGTTATAGC